>OX596228.1:3720939-4415996 GCA_951394215.1 Glyphodes perspectalis
GGCACGCCGCTAGTCACAGCAGACCCCGCTGTACTCACAGCTGGTCCTCGGCGCGGGACGGCGGGGGCAGCGCGGGGCGGCGCGGGTGCAGACGCCGCAGCAGCGCCAGCAGGCGCGGGCCGCACGCCGCTAGTCGCAGCAGCTCGCGCCAGGCGGACGCGTGCGCTAGTACTACGCGCCACGGCGCCCAGTGTTGCTCGGTGCTCAGACGGGCTGCACACACAACAAGCCTTTTAGGCCAAAGAACTTTAGGCTAAATTTAAACTTAACTCAGGCAACAGCTATGGCGCCGCTGGCGGGACCAAGGGCAACAGTAAAACGTAATATTATTTTGTGTCACTTACTGGCAGCGGCTATGGCGCGGCTGGCGGGCAGGCGGCCGGCGCGGCTCAGCACGAAGGCGTCGTCTAGTAGCAGCGCGCGCTCGGCCGGCGCGCCGCTCGAGTACAGCGCCGCCGCGCGCGCTGCTGCCGCCTCCGCCGACTGGGGGTAACTCGGTTAGATGAGTCGCTGAGTTGACTCGGTGAGTTGACTGAGTGAGTCATTGATTAACTCAATGAGTTACTAAGTTAACCCAGTGACTCACTGTATTAACTCAATGGATGACACACTGAGTTAACTCAACGGATGACACATTGAGTTAACTCAAGTGATGACACAATGAGTTAACTCAATGCTTGACTTATTGTGTTGATTTTAGTCATTGTGTCAACTCAATTGAGTCGACTTGTTGAGCTGACTTAGCGAGTTGACTCAGTGAGTTGACTTATAAAGGTAACTCATGGAGATAACTCAACGTGTTGACTTAACTTATTACGCTAAGTCAATGAGTTAACTCAAAATAACAAATGGGTTTTTTTTAAGTCAACAATTCGGCTATTAATATCAACTGTGTAACTCATACTGATAAATAAAAGACCGTTACCTATTGGCGCAAAACTATTGACGAAGCAATTGAGATAATTAAACTGTCTGAGCTCTGAAGCTCATTGCGTTATCTAATTGAGTTATGGTACAGCAAAATTGTCGTAATCAATCTGATAATTCTGCTAACTGTGTCTACTCAGTAACTCACTGCGCCTAAAAGTTGAGTTAACTCAAAGTTTCACCATCACTCCGAAAATTTACATAAAGCTCTCAAATAAATAAAGAATAAACAATAATAAATATCCGACTACATCACATGCATTGATCTGACTCGGAGGTAAGTAGCTTAAGCACTTGTGTTACGGATATCAGAAACAACAGTGGTATTACAAATATATACTTAAATATTAGATAATAACACAGAACAAACACAAGTAGACATCACACGAATGTTTGTCCTGGGTGGGGATCGAGCCCACAACTCTTGGCGCATGGGGCAGGGTCACTGCCGCATGCGCATCGAGCCAGTCGAATTTATCATCAGTGTTGTGCAACTCACCTCTCCTGCGCTTCTGTCCTGAGGCGCGACGCGGTAAAGTCCCCTCGCTCCCACATTATAACGTACCCATTTGTGTTTCCCTAGTTCTGGGATCACCACTGAGGACAACACAAGTAACATACAAATAGGGTTGCCATCCGTCCGGATTTCCCCGGATTTGTCCTATTTTAGAGGGCATCCGGGGAGCGTCCGGGCGGGTCTACCATTAGACCGAAGAAGGCAAACCGAAGGCATAGTAGCACTTTAAGAGTTAAAGTCGACATTTTGGTAAAATACGATTTTAACTCTGAAGGCATAAAATGAAATCAAATATATCGGTTAGCCTGACAGAGAGAGAAAATTGACAATAAAAATTCTTTAACAAACTATATTTGTATCTCTTTTACACTCAAGCTGTAAAGATGCAAGAGAAGAGAGGAGAAGTTAAAGAAGTGGAGTTTAAAGATACAGAATCTTTAGACGCGGTATATTTAGTAAAGAAGAAGCCGTCGGGAGGGGTACACCTAGACAGACTTTCCACCTCCAGATTGGCAGGGTCAGGTAAAGTACAATATTCACGGTAGTTCAGCGATGCGCGATTCTGTGGATGAATGAATGAATGAAATGAATGAATGAATGATGAACGTCTTATATAAAGGCGTGAATGGTCATCCCAGGGGTGTAGTCGGTATACCCCGTCCACTACATAGGCGGAGCAGGGTCATAGGAGGACCCTGCTCCGGAGTCCGACACACCCTGCTGATCCCCCCCAGTTTCAGCGGGACGTTGCGTTACGGATTCCCCTGGGCCAAAAAAAAAGGTAGGCTTAACCGACGAGCGTGTATGAAGACTTATAAATGTAGAAGAAGCGAAAGGTGTATGTCAGGATCGTAGCTAATGGAAGGATGTGATATCTGCCTACCCCCACGGGGAAAAGGCGTGACATGTATGTATGTATGAATGTATGTATGTATGTATGTAGAAGGTTACTCACTTTCAGTATCGTTCATCCATATCAGATGCACCACCTTTTCAGCCCATCGGGACGTTTTGACCGGCCTGGTTTCATTTACCACGTCGTACCTTAAACAATCAACAATAAATAATAATTAATGAAATAAAATCTTTATTCAGTACAGTGGAGCGTCGATTATCCGAACTATTTGGGGGACATGGGTGTTCGGAAAACCGTTTTTTTCGGATAATCGAACTGTATTGATTCGGTAATTATTATAGAGGTGAATAAAAAACCATATTAGTCATACCTTACTACTCATACTTAGATTATAATACATCTTTAATAATAAATAACTATCCCTTTGTGTTGAATCCATTTGCCATGCAGTATAAATAAACCACGTGATGTGTTTCAAACCAACGCATGATAGACTTGGTTCCAACAAACTTGGTAAACCGACTTGGTATTCATTGGATAACTGCGTTGCAGTTCCACCTTCCTCTAACCGTTTATTAATCTCGTATTATTTTTCATAGAAAGGACAAGTTTATATTTTTGTATTTAAAAAAACGGCCAAGGTCGAGTCGAATTCGCTCACGAAGGGTTCCGTACCAACACCGAGCAAAAACGCTAATTAAATTATTGTATGGGAGCCCTCCTAAATATTTATTATATTTTTATTTCATTATTTATTTTTTAAAGTAAATAAGTATACAATTAAATATTCTGTGAATACTTCAAGCGTCTACCTGTGGCCGTTATTAAAATCGAGCAAAAAACCGGCAAAACTTACGTTTATTGTATGGGAGTCTTAAATATTTCTTTTATTCTGTTTTTAGTGGCATCAGAAATATAATATCATCTGTGAAAATTACAACTGTCTTGCTATCACGGTTTATGAGATACAGACAATCCCTTCGAGTACGGAACCCTAAAAACCAATAAATCAGACTGGCGAAGTGTTCGGAAATCGGTCGTTCGGTTGATCGACGTTCGGATAATCGACGCTCCACTGTATCATATGTGTTTACAAAACTGATTTATTTATTTATTTTATTAGGTCCACTTACACTTAGTGCATTAAATTTTACACAGGTAATTCATACTTCTAAGTTAGAATTAAACACATAAATGCTTACAAGTAGACAACACATATGCTACAGTTATTATTAACAAAATTACCGAACTAATTACAAAAAAAAAAAATAAAAAAAAAAAAACATTTTAGATTAAAGAGATCATATTTAATTTGAAAAGTACAAATATATGTAAAATATATATAAAAAAAAAAACATTTATCATTGATCTCTCTTTTTAAGTGCATAGGCATATGTGTTAGAAGATCCCCCTCTTCCATAACAATACGCAATGCAATATAATACTCAGCAGATATCGTAATTACATAAACTGTGTTTATTGTTAATTAAACATTCATCATCCTCTTGCCCTTCTCCCAGTTCACCTGGGGTCGGCGCAGCATGTCTTCCTCTTCCATACGTCCCGGTCAGCCGTCATCAAGCTATCCACTCCTATTTCTTTCATATCATCTTTCACACAATCCATCCATCTTGGCCACCACCAACTCACCATTGTTTATTAAACATTAATTTACACAAATAAATATTTGGGTGATTTTATGCGCGTGCATGTGTAAGTGTATGTGTGCACAACAACGAGTTATTGACTTAAAAACCATTAACCATAATGGTATACGGGCAGTGTTAGATTGTTAAATTTAAGTCTAAATTTAAAATGTTCACTTTAAATCTCATATTATAATAACAAATTTGGAAAGAGCGAGACATCCCCAACACAAGTATTTATTACTTCCTGGGGCGTCTCTAAACTTGTAATTTAAAATTTGAGAAATAAATATATTTTTATTTTTATTTTTTACTAGCTGTGCCAGCGGTGTCACCCGCGTTTATGGTTAATATTATAAAGACTATTTCCGTCATACATGATTTTTATGTAACTTTAACCATTAAGGCTGCACACGCGACGGAAGCTTAAAAAATGGAGTAACTTCTCCCGTTTTCCCAACATTTCCCTTCACTACTCTGCTCCTATTGATTGTAGAGTGATGAAAAGTATACTATAACCTGCCCAGGAGTATGAAGAATAATTGTACCAAGTTTCGTTAAAATCCGTCAAGTAGTTTTTGTTTCTATAAGGAACATACAGACAGACAGACAGACAGACAGACAGACAAAATTTTTACTGATTGCATTTTTGGCATCAGTATCGATCACTAATCACCCCCTGATAGTTATTTTGAAAATATATTTCATGTACAGAATTGACCTCTCTACAGATTTATTATAAGTATAGATTTTTTATTTATTAGTGTCGTAGCTAATCTTGCGTAGGTCCTGTATCAAATGTATTGACGAATCCTTTTATCATCAATACTAGCAGTGTCCGCGGTTTCACTCGCGTTTATAGTTGATGATATATAGCCTATATAGCCTTACTCAATAAATGGGCTATCTAACACTGAAAGAATTTTTCAAATCGGAACAGTAGTTTCTGAGATTAGCGCTTTAAGCAAACACACAAACAAAGAAACTCGTATAGATTATTATCATTGTAGACAAGGGATCTTAGCCAAATGCGCGCCAGCGATTCCATAACGAACTTCGCTGTCGCTCGTATCGCTACAATTTTTTTTACAAGAACTCATAGTGCGGAACTCGGAGTTAGTTCCTGATTTGTCCACCCGAATAAGTCTGTGGCGCGATACGAGCGATAGCGAAGTTCGTTATGGAATCGCTGGCGCGCATTTGGCTAAGCACCAAGGAATGTTAACGTCTTAACGTAGGGGCCTCTATAGAGCGGTGGCCTCATATCATTCACGGCTGATACGCCGATAGCTTCACCTCTGGATACTGGTAACTCATTCAAATGAGGAATTTGTGGGGTTTGATTATTGATAATGATTTTGACTTTGCTATTACAAACGGAATATGAACCGATCGTTGTCAATTTCGAGATTCCGGAAAAATTAATCAGATAAGGTCCGTTTTAGATTTCAAATTTGTCCTTTAATTTGAGAAGATACATAAATTATAACGTTAAGTAATTTCTGGAAAAGCTGAAGAATAACAGACAATATTTGGCGGTCAGAAAATCAGTTAATAGCCTTGTGCATACATAATAACAAATAACTCACCAAGTCCCATTAGCCATGCTCTCAGTGGTATTCTTCCAGGTCTTGGTGACGTTCTCCAGGTCATCGTCGTCCTCCACAGGCCCCACCATGAAGGTGAGCGGGATCACCCACTTGGGGGGCGGGGGGGCGCGCGTGGCAGGCGCCGGCTTCTTCGTGGTGCGGGGGGGCGCCGCTGTGGTGGTCGCGTTTACGTCTTCCTCTATGGATTCTGTGAGGTTTTCTGCAGGAAGTACATGGTCAGTGAATATATTTTAGAAATTGGTAATGTCTGTGTATATGTATAACTATAATATTGTTAAAATTAGAAATTACTGTCAAAATTTGGTTAAATTTTTATTGAGGGTATTTTATTACAAAGATAGTAATATTAAGAAGGTACATACATAATATCACGCCCACAATCCCCGAAGGGGTAGGCAGAGTCAAAGGGGCAGCATGCCCCTTAACCGCATTCAGCCAAAAACAATACAGGGCTGGGTTAGATGGAAAATTGTGAAAAAGCAGTGACAAGCGGCTAACCTGTCGCCTACACAATCACACACCCAAAACCCGATATACCATTAGTCGCCTTTTACGACATGCTAGGCACGAAACACAGTTGGCACACTCTTTTTAAGTCTCAGACCAACATAGGACAATGGGCTGGGTTAGATGGAAAATTAAAAAGGTCCTATTAATTAATTGCAAAAAAGCTTCGACATATTACCCCATGGATTTTGTCTTACCCGGCTCATAGAACAACTCGTCCAGATCTGCTCTCAGCTCGTACGTCAACAAGTTGTCCCCCATCGGGGAGTCCATTTCAGGCGGTTCCGCAGACATTACGAACCTACAAAAGGATATTTGAATATATCAAAAAATATTAAGAATAATGTCCTCCTAACCGATATCGGTCACGGCGTCCAATCTCAACGAGGATTAGCCAACTGCGCAGGAGACATTATAGTGCACAAGTGTGTGCGCAAACACAGGTGCACTCTCTGTTCCTTTACTCTCATAGTCCGGTGAGACGGCACCGACATGACCGGAGAGAGCTCAGGCGCAGGACCAACGGCTTAACGTGCTTTCCAAGGCACGGGGGTGATTAAACCGCCAACTTCCTAACTCCGGACTGTTACTGAGTAATTTCAATATTGAAATATCCAGCTACAAATTTTGGCTCGACCCTTCCTTCCTTCCCGGTCCTCTAAGTCCCTCTAGGTCCTTAGGCGGCGCATGCTACCAATAGACCAACGAGGTAGCAGACCAAAAAATATTATCGTTATTATATCATCGTGCTATGTCTCACTAGTTACATTAAAGAACAGATGGGACAATATTGATGTAAAATAAAATTTAAAATGTTTGCCAGGTAATACTTAACTGATTTTAATTTCATAGCACCCACCTCTCCTGTCTCAAGACGACGTCGTCCCCGTCCAGGGAGGCGCAGAGCAGCGGGTACCCGGGGCGCTCGCACCAGCCGTCCCAGGCGTGCGCGTGCGCCGGCGCCTGCGCCTGCGCGCCCTCCGCGTCGTGCTGCAGCGCGCGCCACAGGTCCCTGGGTGAACGAATATGCGGGCTACACTTGCACAATTGCACATCAAGGGTCGAAAACCAGTAGTTAAATTATGTATTGCTTATTTGTATCACAGAGTATTAATATACTACGTACAACAGAGGGTCATTGCCCGTACTTGAAAAGTTACTGCTATATCTCGCGCAAGAACAGCGACAGTGGTAAGTAATTGGAACTACAGCAAAGTTTAGTCTGTTTGTCAGGAATAATACAAGATGGCGCTACAAGCGCAGGTTAATTATTTCTTAGTAATAATACGCCATCTGTGTTAAATTCATGGTTTTTAAACAAATATTATTTTGGTTTGTTACTGAAGAAAATATTTTATATTCATGTTTTTCACCTAAATTTAATAAATTATTAAGAAATTACGTAAATAACTCATTTTATGAAAAAAAGCCTTTTTTAAAGTGAAATTAACGTTTTTATTCGGTTCTATCTCTCAATCGGGCTAAATGTTGCCTGTAGCGACATCTGTCTGTGTCAAGTATATAAGAAATCTAAAATGTATGTGACTGACCAGACTGATAATTACTTTTTGTCCCATGTTGGTCTGGGCCTCAAAGATAGTATACCAACGTACTCCTCACCAAGCATATCGTAAAAGGTGACTAATGGTGTATTCAGTATTAGATTTGTGATTGTGTAGACGTCTAGCTAGCCACTTGTACCTATACAGCTTTATTAATCTTATTAATCTTGAACTCTGTCTACCCCTTGCGGGAAATGATGGGCGTGACGATAAGTATTTATGTATTTCTAACGATTTTATTATTTCAGCAATGGATCAAACTGAACTGCCAGTATGGTACCTTGCAATAAATACTTTTTTCAAAACATTAAATAGTAAAGGGGCTAAGACGGTACCTTGCGTCAGCACTGGCGGCACGGTGGTATTTCAGCAGCCTGGCAAGGGCGGCACGCCCTGCGGATTCACCTGCCGCCTCTATAGCCATGCTCACGATTGCGGCACCCTGTAAAAGCAAATTAGCAATGAAAAAACACGTAAATAGTAGTTTGTTGATATTATCCAATGCTTCACTCAAAACTCTAAGAGATAATATTTTACGCTAAATCTAGCTATATTCCGTATAGTATGACAGATCACTTACTTTTCGTTCCCTACCACTAACAGACAACTGATTCTCATCTCATCACATGATCATACTAAGTAAGACAAGTTTCAATTCATACATACTATTTGTCATAACTATATTGTATCAAATACTTAGTATTTATACTATGTACTACACAGTACATCTATTCCCAAACTATGTATTAACCTACCTTATGCAAAGACAGTTCATCAGAAGCAGCCTCGATGTCGGCTCGCTCCAGCCTCGGAGACGCCACCGCTCGTACTGAGTTACTTGAATCTAGCCTAAAATAGAATAATTTTCATGAAAAACACATTTTAAGCTAATAAAAATGAATACAGTTTCAAAGGGTCCAATTGCTGGGCTCGCTAAAGCGATCCGTAACTAGATATATATATTTTTTTTGTAAAATTAGTTTTTTGTCGATCAAAAAGTATTGATCGGCTTAATGGACAATAATATAAAACATGCACAGGGTCTATATACGTTTATAATACCCGCTGATTCACCCCGGTTTCTGTGGGACGGAGCGTAACGCATTCCCCTAAGTCAAAAATAAAAAAAAATGTCATAAGTCCACGAAACCAAGGGTCGCGGGTTCGAATAGCTAGGTGCAAATGTTTCGTGTGATGAACATGGACATTTGTACTCGAGTCATGGATGTTTATAAACGTATTTAAGTATGTCTACCCGTTCACCTAGTATCCATAGCACAAGCATAAGCTTAGTTTGGGACTAGGGAATTGGTGTGTCAGTCTGGAGAATATATTGTGATTTATTAAGAGATATGAAACATCATACACCATGCGAAGGCCGTTGGTTTAGAAACTCTAGTTTTTCAGATCCTGATCGAACATTGATCTAAGCGGACCACAACATAATGCTAGGATGATGTTAATCAGCTAATCACAGCGCTTACCTTTAAATGATCATCATAGACTAGCTCGTTGGCGCATATGGTAACCCTGCCCCATGCGCCAAGAGTTGTGGTTCCGATCCCCACCCAGCACAAACATTCGTGTGATGAATACTTGTGTTTGTTCTGTGTCTGGGTGTTAATATCCAATATATTTAAGTATGTATTTGTAATACCACTGTTGATTCTGTATGTGATGTAGTCTGATATTCATTTATTTATTTAGTTATAGTCATCAATGATCACGTTCGATGAGCCTAAGGATATCACAAGTCCATCTAACTCTTAGTACCAACCTCAGCCCTGGCAAGACGTGGTCCTCTTGAATGCAAGAGATGTTGGTTAACAACTTCTGGTTTTTCGACCTTGACGATCCGGCCCAGTCGACGAAGCCTTGATCTAGGCGGAGTCCTTTCAGGATTTCAATGCTGGTGGTCAACAGCAAAGTACTTTGCAGCCTCTCAGTGGAGGAATCATTGAAGGCGCCTTCTTTGCCAGCACTGACGTCAGCGCGTCCAGCAGCCACTGGGACCTTTTGAGCGATCATCACAGTCTCCCTCCCAGTCTTTAGGCTTCAAGTACACGACGCCGGAACCGCACCGGCGCCGGACCGCATGTTTGTGTATACAAATGAAAACCGCGCCTGCGCCGCAGCGAGACCGCGTGTTGTACTTTGATGCTGAGTGAGCGACGATTACTGCGCGGCGCCGGCGCAGGCGCGATATTCATTTTTATACACAAACTTCTCACAAGGTTCCGGCGGCGTGTACTTGAAACCTTATTCATCAGGTAACTTTGACGGTCCACTTCTGAGGCTTAGGATAACATTATAGGTATATGCTCAACTAAGAACTGGTACTAACCTTGGTGGTAGTGGCAAAACGTGGTCTTTTCTTGCATACGAGGTGTGTTGGTTCAGAACCTGTTTTTTGGACACTATCGAACTAATCCAGCTTATGTAGCCTTGATCTAAGCGGACTAGCGATGTCGACAAGAACCATCTAACATCTAGCACTAACCTCAATGCTGGGAGTACGTGGTCCAGCAGCAGAGCGTCCTGCTGCCTCTCAGTGGAGGCCTCGTTGAGGGGGGGCGCCTTCTCCGCCAGCACCGACGTGAGCGCGTCCATCAGCCACTGGGAGCTCCACCAACGGGGAGACACGAGGCCTCCGAACCACTGAGGGGGATGATATTCATTTTTATTATTAGCATTTGCAAAGAATTTTGAAACATACAATCATCATTCTGGTTAAATATAAGTACTATTAAATTAAATTCTTATTTATAATCGCCAAAATAAAAATAACCGACCTATAAAGTTTGAAGTCATTAAATAATGTCATTTGGTACTTTTTTGGAAACAAGGGTGGCGATGACCCTCAAAATCATTTCAACATCAATCAATCAATCATAAATCTGACTGTTGAAGAATCAGGGACCTAATTTGTATTTGGCCTGCGTCATCGTAGTATTTGTTCTATCTTTTTCATGGGTATTCCTTATTTAAACCCCTTGCATAACGGATTAACGAAACGTGTGATTTTATAACTAGGAATTCTCTGACTGTTAGTTAGCTAGTTAGTTATCTAATGATTATTCACCTGCTGAGCCAGTAGTCTGGCGATGGTCTTCGTATCCGATAGAATGGAGGGCGAGAGGGTAATCAGGCCCCAACCCTCCGAGTAGGGGTTGCCTCCGTCCACCACCACTATATCTGCGGACGAAATAACAATTTGATGAATGACATGAGAGTTTGGACAATGTATTTTTTTTGTATAACCGAGTGATTCCCAAACAGTGTGCCGGGTGGACCACAAAAAAACAAGATTTTTCATTAGTTTTGAATTATAAAAGACTAGCAGTGCCCCGCGGTTTCACCCGCATAGTTCCCGTTCCTGTAGGAATATGGGGATAAAATATAGCCTATGTTACTTCCGGCTAATGTAACTTTCCTATGGTGAAAGAATTTTTGAAATCGGCACAGTAGTTTTTGAGTTTATTCATTACAAACATACACACATAGAAAAATAAAAATCTTTCCTCTTTATAATATTAGTATCGATGATTTTAAAAATATAAATAATAAAATGAGAATTGTCTATGGTTACAAAAATGGTAGGGATTCCTGGTAAGGCACAACTAGGGATTGCAATCCAGCAGCATGCGCTGGGGACCCAGTTGGATTGCCTGATCCAGCATTCCAATCTCTAGTAGGGATTGAAATCCAGCTGCATTGGACCAGCACATGTCTGGGTCCAGCACCAACGGCCCAACCGAAACTTAAAGTAACTTACCGAACTTAGGCAGAGGGTATGACGTGTTCAGCTCGTAGGAGAACTGCTGGATTGTCTTCTGGACCCATTCCAGTAAAGGCCTGGAAATTAAAATACACGGATTGAGAAACCAGAAATGGTTCACAGAATACTGTTAATGAATGTGGACAGATTTGCAGTACATCTGGCCCGTTGGTCGAGTGGTCAGAGACCCTGGCCACGAAACCAAGGGTCGCGGGTTCGAATCCCGCTAGGGGCAAATGTTTCGTGTGATGAACATGGACATTTGTACTTGAGTCATGGATGTTTATAAACGTATTTAAGTATGTCTATCCGTTCACCTAGTATCCATAGCACAAGCATAAGCTTAGTTTGGGACTAGGGAATTGGTGTGTCAGTCTGAAGAATTTATTTATTAGTGATCAATACGTACATAGTCCGATGTCGGTCTGGGACTTATAAAGAATGTGCCAACTGTGTTCTTGTCTAGCATGTCGTAAAAGGCGACTAATGGTATATCGGGTTTTGCGTGTGTGATTGTGTAGGCGACGAGCTGGCCACTTGTCACTACTTATTCACAATTTTCCATCTAACCCAGCCCAGTATTGTTTTTGGCTGAATGTGGTTGAAGGGGCCTGCTGTCCCTTTGACTCTGCCTACCCCTTCGGGGATTGTGGGCGTGATGTTATGTATGTATGTTTGATTGTGATAAATTTGTGATTGGACTATGAAATGCGACCCCTTCTTCTTCCTAGCGTTATGTCCCGTGTTTAGACGCGGTCCGCTTAGACCATGATCCAGGATTTAGCGAGTCTAGTAATTACATTGAAACGACTGCCGATCTGACCTTCGTAACCCTTACATAGGGGAACCAGACAGTTTTTAGATCATGGTTACAAATCCAAATTTGTTTGAATTTGCAGGTTTCATCACGATGTTTACCCTCACCGTCGAGCTAGTGGTATAAATACGTACATAGATTTGAAAAATCCAGAGGTACGTGCCCGGGTCTGAACCCGCACCCCTCGGTTATGTAAAACAATGTGTAATACTGTCGATATAGAAAAATGACTTAATCGGTAAGTCATGTTTAGGTAACTCACCCAGCTTCATCCAGTATAACTTGCTGATCGCTGTAAAGACTGATTTCTGGTGGTGGCAGCGGAAGATCAAGAGGTTCTTCAGTCGAGTCGGTGGGGGGAGGCTCCGTAGGGGGGATGGTGACCTCGTCGGGGTCGGTCGGGGGGGAGGGGGCGGCGCGGCGCTGCAGTCGGCACACCGCGACTGACATCATGTGGGGGGGCATGGGGGGAGACTGGCCGAATTCGTCTTGAAGCTGGAAAGAGTAAATTATGTTTTAATGGTACATACATACATAACAAAAATAACATCACGCCCATAATCCCCGAAGGGGTAGGCAGAGTCAAAGGGCCAGTAGGCCCCTTTAACCACGTTCAGCCAAAAACAAAACTGGGCTGGGTTAAATGGAAAATTGTGAAAAAGTAGTGACAAGTGGCTAGCTCGTCGCCTACACAATCACACACCCAAAACCCCATATACCATTAGTCGCCTTTTACGAGGACTTTAAACGAGTCAATGGGACAGCAAACCCCATTCAGGAATGGATATTTTCTCAATTTGTTTTCATATTACCTAATTTTTTTTAATTCATGTTAGTCTGGGATTTCAAAGAATATACTAACTGATTTATTATTATTAATTTTCATAATTTGCCATCTAACTAATCCGTTTAAGTTTTTGGCTAATATTGTTTATATAATTTAGTTATTATGATCTGGAATAATAAAGAAGTAATACTCACTAATCTATGCCCTAAGTAGAATCCAGCTTCCTCAGTCGCCATTATTGGCATATTTGTCAGAGACACGTGGAATCTGAAATGAGAAAAGTACCTTGGATTAAACCTATATTTTATAAATCATCATCTTCTTAGCGTTATGTCCCGTGCTTAGACGGGGTCCGCTTAGACCATGATCCAGGATTTAGCGAGTCTGGTAATCACATTGAAGCGACTGCCGATCTGACCTTCGTAACCCTAAGATAGGGAAACCAGACAATTTTTGGATCATGGTTACAAATCAAAATTTGTTTGAATTTGCAGGTTTTATCACGATGTTTTACTTCACCGTCGAGCTAGTGGTATAAATACGTACATAGATTTGAAAAATCTAGAGGTAAGTACGTACCTGGGTTTGAACCCGCATTCCTTGGTTAAGAAGCACGTGTCCTTACCACTGAGCTACCACCGCTTTATTTTTTTTTATCAGATCAGTACTTGATTTTTCAAATATATGTACGTATCTATCTATGTTAATTATATAGATATATTAATTAGATGTCACTGACCGGTCCCTGACGATGGTGAGTTTGAACGTGGCCCGTAGATGCGGCTCGTCGAGGCACGGGAACGCGGAGCGCGCATGCGTCAACCAGAAACGTGACACTGCGCATCGACTGCGACGAAGAGAGTTTTATGTGACAAATTAAGCAAGACTTATACTTAAGTAGGTATTTTTAATTAAGTTGTTTAAGTTCGTATGTAATCAATATTCATACCATTATATTGGTGCTTAGGGGCCGTCCATTAATCACGTGAGACATAAAGGGGGAGGGGGGTCCGAAAAAAAATCACCAAATATCACAAGGGGGGCGCGGGGCTTGAAGAAGATATCACGTGTATTTATTTACGAAACCGAAATACATTTATTTTTACAATCTTGCAAAATTGCGTAAACTGATAACCTTATTTTTAATGAAGTACTAAGAAAAATGTCAACAATCATGTTAATTCCTGTCCTGCCAATAATCCAAGAAATATAACTTAGGCATCCTTACGTGGAAGTCGAGAGAAATTCACTGCGTGATGCGCGAAAAAATTCCTACTTAAAAAACGTTCCTACTTAGTATGTACAAAAAAAATACACGTGATCTTAGCTGGGGGAGGGGGGGTAGTACAAAACCTCACCACATATCACCAGAAGGGAGGAGCGGTCTAAAAAGTTGCTAATAAACATCACGTGATTAATGGACGGCCCCTTATAAGCTCTATGTAAGAGAAATTAGTTCCTCAATTGTACCGATAGATGTCGCTACTGCTAGGAGTAACTATTATGTACAAATTACATCGCGGTATTGTTTCGGTTTCTCTAATTGTATAAGTAGAGTCGAGAAGATGCGAAATACAATCACATTCACTACGCTCGGAGTTGTTTCATTCATAAATTCCGGGCTAGTCATTTGGGTCGTTGGACAAAGTAAAGTCAAAGTCAAAGTCAAAATACTCTTTATTTATAAATAGGTTTGAAACAAACACTTATAAATCGTCAATTCAACAGGAACATCAACTAATAATATGAATCCACCACCGGCTCGGAATGTTGCTTCTACCGAGAAGAAACCGGCAAAACTCGGTAGTTACTCCCTCGGTAGTAATATACAACCACAATGTCTTTTGAATATGTGATTGACAAAACTCAAAATAATATCTCCGATGTTGCACTTTGGACAAAATTTTATTTTTATTCAAGTTTAAACTTGATGTTAAAGTTGACGAAGAGTCAAACGTTGTCATCGCAAATAATTTGGAATTAAACTTTAACTTAGATTTTAGGTAACGTTATCTTTGACCCGTACTTTAAAGCAATGCAAACCTTAATTTCCTAAACCTTAATTTGTTCTTCCATTTTAACCGCAACGTTGACTTTCATTCTCAATTTAACTTTCACTTTAACTTTTAAAATCTATTATATATTTTATTTTGACCGTGAAAAAAGTTGACATTGAAGTTTCAATGTCAACTTTCACTGAAATGTTAACTATAATGACGACTTTAACTTTAACTTTAACCGTTGCTTTAACTTTAACTTCAACCTTGTTCTATACTCACTGCTTGTGCGTGCCGGTGAGGAAGAACCCGCGCTGCCGGTCGTTCCGCTCCAGCTTGGTGATGAATCGAAGACTGAGAGTGTAGTTGTACTTGCGACGGAGTTTCTCCTGGAACGAAGAATGGAATCGCAGTCACGAAAAAGTCCAGCTTGTTGCAAAAAGAGAAAATATGTTTTAATAAGTTATCACCAAAAAGGTCAAAGTGGAATTTACCAAAAAAGTGATTTTGTGCGACCCTATTTTTTTAATTTAAATTAACAGATGCTTATATTTTTTTTAGTTCGTATATGCTTTTTGTATCTATTTGAATAGATTAGAGGAATTTCCCAGCATATTGTACCATGTTAGTTTGGGACTTAAAAATAATGTGCCAACTGTGTTTCTTGCCTAGCATGTCGTTAAAGGCGACTAATGGTATACGGGGTTTTGGGTGTGTGATTGTGTAGGCGACGAGCTAGCCACTTGTCACTACTTTTTCACAATTTCCCATCTAACCCAGCCTAGTTCTGTATTTGGCTGAATGTGGTTAAAGGGGCCTGCTGTCCCTTTGACTCTGCCTACCCCTTCGAGGATTATGGGCGTGATGTTATGTATGAATGTATGTAGGGGGGAGAGGGGGGGATTCCAAGAGATACACCAGGCAGAGCGCATCACTCAACTAGCCGACGCCCGCGACTTCACTCTCTACTAAACGGTTATGCCCATATTTTGATAACTATCCTCAATCCTGGAATGAAAATTAGATTCATGAAACATTTGCTCTCACCTTAAACTCGATGTAAGTCTGGTCAGCTGCAGGAAAGTCCAACGCTTTAGCGACCTTGGGCCCCAAGGCCCCTCCAGTGCGGAACAGCGCCCGCTCCGTCACGTTCATTTCTCGCACGTTCAGCACTACGAAGCTGGTGTCCCGGTCTACCTTCAGATCTATTGACACTTCGCCTGGAAGATGTTGGCATCATGTAAGATGTTGGTCAGGGCATTAAGTTTAGGTAATGGTTAGTTTTACTTTACATAAATATAAATAGGCCCTTGCTCACCTACCACGACCAGATTGGTCGTGTGTTAACAGAAGGTGATGTTAGGAGTCATAACTGTAGAGCTTGTATCAAAAGGATCAGGAATGATAAAGAGGCGAGTGAGGTGTGTAAGGACCGTGCCATATGGCGTTCGGTTCTACGCCTACCCCGCTAGGGAGGTAGCGTGAAGTTTTATTTAGTTAGTTAGTTAAAATAAATATCAGAGTACATCACAAACATCGATCGTATATTACAAAATATCGAAATGAAATAACATAACAGCCAACCCACAATTGAATACCCACTCGATACTTAATCAAACAATCGATTTTTCTAACTCTTAAAACACATGAGCTAGCCATTTATCACTACTTATTTACAATTTTCCATCTAACCCAGCCCAGTTTTGTTTTTGGCTCAATGTGGCTAAAGGGGCCTGCTGCCACTTTGCCTCTCCCTACCTCTTCGGGGATTATGGGCTCACGCCCAGTGTTTTAAACAGCATCACTGCTATGTTAATGTTTAAAACATACTTTAATAAATAAAATTTGTATAATTAATAAATATCGATATACGTATAGACGCTCTAATCCAATGTATCGATTAATTTATATCGATATTAATCGATATATCGTTCACCATAATCGATATTTCTGTTCTCCTCCTAATCACTCACCTCTCAGCTCTCCAGTGGTCAAGTTAGGGTGGAGCCACAGGCTGTAATGCTTGGGTATGACGTAGGTAGGCAGCCGCGCCCCCCTCCATGGGAACACCGCTCCGTTGCTTGCGATGCGTTCTCTGTAACATAATAAATAAATATCAGACTACATCACATACATTGATCTGACTCCGAGATAAGTAGCTTAAGCACTTGTGTTACGGATATCAGAAACAACAGTGGTATTACAAATATATACTTAAATATTGGATATTAACACCAGACACAGAACAAACACAAGTATTCATCACACGAATGTTTGTTCTGGGTGGGGATCGAACCCACAACTCTTGGCGCATGGGGCAGGGGCACTACCGAATGCGCCATCGAGCGTGTCAAATCATAGTTGTATATAAATAAATAAATTCTCCACACTGAGATTCTCAAAAAATTTTTTTAGTATGTAAGTTAGATTATCAAAAAATATGAAATACGTTTTCTTTGCTTTATCTGATACTCGAAAAATAACAGAGATACAGCGCTTCTAAGATCTGATATTTAGCGCTTCACGTCACTTGGACGGTAAAATTTTACACACCTAGTGACGTCACGCGGTTGTTTAACGCGCTGTATCTTCTTCATTTTTAGTTTGTTGAACAAAAGAAAAAATACGTTTATTTTTTTGTAATCTAAATAGTAGACTATAAATATATTTTGAGGAAAATAGCCAATTCCCTAGTCCTAAACTAAGCTTATGCTTGTGCTATGGATACTAGGTGAACGGAAAGACTGCTAAAATACGTTTATAAACAACCATGACTCGAGTAAACATGTCCATGTTCATCACACGAAACATTTGCCCCTAGCAGGATTCGAACCCGCTACCCTTGGTTTAGTGCCCAGGGTCTCTCACCAGGAAACAAAACAAATTATCGCATTCATCACACAAACATAGTTCCTAGCGGAATCCGAACCTAGAAACTTTGATTTCGTGGCCATTTCTAACAAGACCAAAGCCCTGGAGCTTTGTATGAACCATAATGCTTGTATAAAAATGATTATGAATGTTGAAGAGGCGAGTGAGGTGTGTAAGGATCGTGCCATATGGCGTTCGGTTCTCTCTGCCTACCCCGCTAGGGAAGTGGCGTGAAGTTTAGTTAGTTACCAAAGCACATTAAATTGATAAGCTAAGATTCAAGTAAAGCTATTGAAAATATGATAAGTTCACTATACTTGTTAGCTGTTGCCGTGTTGGTCTCAGCCCCAGTAGGGGGCTGTCCAGGGATCAGCGGGCTCTCGCCTGCGCACGGGCAGTCTGGAACAAGATCAGAATGTTAGGAGCAGAATATCTCAGCTTGTTTAGGGTAGCACATATACATTAGAAGGGGTAGGCAGAGTCAAAGAGGCAGCAGGCCCCTTTAACCACATTCGGCCAAAAACAGAACTGGGCTGGGTTAGATGGGAAATTGTGAGAAAGTAGTGACAAGTGCCTACACAATCACATACCCAAAACCCGATATACCATTAGTCGCCGTTACGACATGCTAGGCAAGAAACACAGTTGGCACATTCTTTTTATGTCCTAGAACAACATGGGACAATGGGCTGGGAAATACCACTAATCTATTCAAATAGATACTATCTATCATCGCTGAGAGGACCAGAAAGGTGTAGATGTCTAATCTTAGTTATGTTTAGCTTGACACTTACCGAGGTGTGACATAGCGTAGCGTATACCTCAAGCAGCGCTGGTCAGCGCCTTCGATATTGAAATACTCAGCTACAAATTTTTCGGGCCCAGCAAGTGAGATATGACCCACGCCACTACCTATAATGTCTGTTTTGTAAAACTTATGTCCCATGTTGGTCTGGGACTTCAAAGAATTTGCCAACTGTATTCCTTACCCAGCATGTCGTAATAGGCCACTAATGGTATATGGGGTTTTGGGTATGTGATTGTGTAGGCGACGAGCTAGCCTTGTCACTACTTTCTCACAATTTTCCATCTAACCCAGCCCAGTTTTGTTTCAGCTGAATGTGGTTAAAGGGGCCTGCTGCCCCTTTGACTTTGCCTACTCCTTCGGGGATTATGGGCATGATGTTATGTATGTATGTTGTATAACTTAGAACACTTACCGGGTTGTGGCGTGGCGTAGACCACTAGCAGCGCAGTGGCGAACATCGCGGAGAATACCAGCGCGGCGAGGCACAGCGCACGCCGCTGGGAGCACACCGCCACCGGCGCCTCGCGCAACTCGCGCGCCTCTCGCGCCTTATCTGTGTCTGGGGGGTGGAGGGGGTTAAAATCCATTTAAGTATTATATAAAGTCCCATGTTGGTCTGGTACTTAAAAAGAATGTACCAAATAAGTTCATTGCCTAGCGTGTCGTAAAAGGCAACTATTGGCGTATCAGGTTTGTAATGTAGGTGACGAGCTAGCGACTTGTCACTACTTTTCACAATTATTAATAGGGAATTAACTAAACTAGATTTTTGGCTAAATGTGGTTTGTGAATGAATGAATGAATGAATGAATGAAAAGTTTATTTCGGATATTACACGTTACATCCATAGTTTGTTAGTACCTAATAATAAAAAAATAAAAACAAATTAAAAACTTACTTCCTATGCTAGTAAAATTTAAATAACTTATTATGCTTAACATGGACGGACATCCACTGATAAGACTGGTTTAAGAACTGGTCTAAGAAGCTCATTGCTTCTTGGCTTCTGCTTACCCCTTTAGGGAATAAAAAGAAGGAAGGATTGGTATATATGTAACGAATAAATTTAAAAACTACTGGACCGATTTTAAAAATTATTTTACTATTAGAATACTACATTATCCCTGATTAATATAGGTTAGAGAATATTTAGAAAAAATAGGTTAGGTTAGAAAATAAATAAATCTACCCGTGCGAAGCCGGGGCAGGCGGCTAGTGTATTATATAAATAAAACATCATTTTTTGCACTTCATGGACGACTTGTTTTCAACGATTGTGCAGCACAGATAACCTCCAATAGATATCACATTAAGAGGTTCGACGTGCGCCCATGCATCTATGCTGATACATAAATAAGTAGTTGCCCATACACCACAGATAACCTCCAAATAGATACCACATTAAGAGGATTGACGTACGCCCATGCATCTATGCTATTACATAAATAAGTAGTTGCCATACACGCGCATCTTCAGTACCGACCAAGAGACAGATCTGCGCGTCAGCCTTTACGGAGACACTTTTATTTATATTTATTAAGTATTTATGCATAAATAAACGTTAAAATGGCCTTCTGTTCCGTAAAATGGGGTGGGAAGAATTCCAGGACATCAAAATTTTAAAAAAAGATGGCATAACTTTTCATCGGTAAGTAAAATAAATACCTATTTTATTCTAGACGGAGCTCAAGTTACGACGGTCGAATTTTGAAAGTTGGCAAAAATTTTTTGACAAGTGTCAGCTCGCGTTGATGTCTTTTGTCACTACCCCTTTCTTTCATTACCCATTTCACTATTTTTATCCCGTTCTGGCATAGACATGCATAACAAGAGGGTTGTAACTGTGTACGTTTCAGTATGTCGAATCGATATTGTCGATAAAAAATAGAGATTGTCCTAACTCAATTTGCTTTAGATTTCCAAAGGGTCTAAAAGAAAGTCTAAATGGATCAATGCCACATATCGCGGTGATGGATCGTTCCCGAGCAAAAACACCGTCATTTGTTCGAGACTTTTTACAGAAGCTAGTTTTCACTATATGAAGAATAGAAGACGAGTAATGGAAACAGCCGTGCCTTCTTTATATTTACCAATGTATGTGTTACCGGCAATGTATATAATCCAGGCATTCCATACAATATTCTATAGTTTCCTTTATTCTATTCTAGTATTCTATATAATAAAATATCATTAACACCAACCACCAAACAATAACATTTGTTTTTTTTTTGTACGGTCTGGTACGTTTTTGAGGTACGGAACCCTAAAAAATCAAATTTATTTATATCTACATATAAAACATAAATAATTATAAAATTTATCGATAAAACTATAGACATTGCACAATACAATTGGACATCACTAGATGAACGAGTGTTACGTCCCCCGCACCCCGTTCCTACCTCCTAAAATTGTGACTTGAACCTAGAACAAAATGGTGAACGTACGGTATCTATTGGAGGTTATCTGTGCCATACACGCGCATCTTCACTGCCGAATAATATAAATAAATAAATATCCGACTACATCACATACAATGATCTGACTCCGAGGTAAGTAGCTTAAGCACTTGTGTTACGGATATCAGAACCAACAGTGGTATTTCAAATATATACTTAGGTAAATATTGGATATTAACACCCACCCAATGTGCCATTCGTATTTTACAATATGTTAGGCAAATATCTCAGTTAAAATACTTATTTTCTATAAGTCCCGAATCAACAGGAGACATAAAAGTTTGTATGTATGGATGGATGTTTGTTACTCTTTCACGTAAAAACTACTGAATGGATTTTAATGAAACTTTACAATAATATAGCTTATACACCTGAATAACATATATATGCATAACATATATCGGCTATGTTTTATCGACGTACCACGCGAGCAACGCCGCGGGCAGAAGCTAGTGTAGTAATAAATATTAAATGACTGCCGCCCCCGCAAACTTTATCTTAAAAACTTTCCCCTCACTTACGAGCTCAAACACTCAAACCACAGAATTATTCAAAAGGGTTGTTTGTACTGCCCCAAAATCTACTTGCAACCCCTAATCCTTGAGGAAGTATAAATATAACTCCACCTTGAGTCAGGGTCCTTAAGTTGAGTATTTTACCACTGAAAATCAGCGTCATGTCGCCACAACGTCATGACAAATGCAGAGTGGCTACCATTTTGGCTGCATATCATAAACTTTTTGTTATAATATTTTGTTATACCTAAACGATTTTGTCCATAATGTTTGTTGTATCGTTAATATTGGTTTTAGGTTAAGTTTTATGCACCAAAATAAATAAGTTTTCTTTCTTTCTTTCTTTCTTTCTTATATTTGTATTCATTTAGTTGGTTAGTGCGGTATACGAGTATAGTTTTGTATTTAATATTTGAGCTCAAGGGCAGAGCTATTGTTTAAATCAAATTGAGGTGCAGGCTTAGGGGCGGCTAAAACTAAGTGGAACATAAACTAAGCAGGTTATTCAAATATGTGGGAGGGGATCGTTGGTGTGCGTAGCTTTCCCAGGTGACCCCATGCCATTCGGCGGAACACCCCTGGGTATAGTGGGTAGGCCCCCCTTTATCATGGGGAAGAGTCCCACTTAACCACTTCACCCCCCGGGTGTAGTGGTATGGGTAAGACATGTCCCAGAGATAAAAAAAAAGGTTATTCAAATATTACTGTTGAGGCGACCACGCCATAGATAGTCAAGATTATAGCTTCAGTAATACGTGATCAAATGACGTCGATCGAACATAGAGAGTCGCCATACAATCCTGCATCGCGCTGACGAAGTTATTCTTGCCACTAAGTATATATACAATACACCTCACACTAAAAGTGGAAGTACTTCCGCCGAGCTAGGTATTGCTTGCTCGGGGACCTAGGTCCGAATAACCGTCTCGGCGTATTGTATACTAGCTGTGCCAGCGGTGTCACCCGCATTTATGGTTAATATTATAAAGACTATTTCCCTCATACATGATTTCTATGTAACTTAAACCATTAAGGCTGCACACGCGACGGAAACTTAAAAATTGGAGTAACTTCTCCCGTTTTCCCAACATTTCCCTTCACTACTCTGCTTCTATTGATTGTAGCGTGATGAAAAAAATACTATAACCTGCCCAGAAGTATGAAAAATAATTGTACCAAGTTTCGTTAAAATTCATCGAGTAGTTTTTGTTTCTATAAGGAACATACAGACAGACAGACAGACAAAAATTTTACTGATTGCATTTTTGGCATCAGTATCGATCACTAATCACCCCCTGATAGTTATTTTGAAAATATATTTCATGTACAGAATTGACCTCTCTACAGATTTATTATAAGTATAGATATACTTAGTGGCGAGAGTAACTTCGTCAGCGCGATGCAGGATTGTATGGCGTTTCAGCATGTTCGATAGACGTCATCTGTTTACATATTATTGAAGCTATAAATTTTTGACTATCTTGTGGCGCGGTCGCCACATATTCATTTCATTTTTTTTAATTCACATCCGCAACATGAAAAAGCCGCTAACTCTTAGCTTAACTCTCTTAAGTTAAGTACTAAATCTAGGTCAACAGTCCTAGAACACAGCTCAGGCATTTAGTAAGCACTAAGTGTCTCGCACTTGATTCAGTGAACGAAATGTCAAGAGCGGATCATCGACGTTCGAATGAGGAATTAAGCACCTCTCATCTTTGTCAGAACTTGGATTAATGCCAATTTTTTAAGTTTCAGATAGAGTTGTACAGCTCCATAGTTAATATAGTTCCGCAGCGCTGCATGTATTTTAAATCGCGCAAGGGAAACGTTTTTCCTGACCTTTGCATAGCCTAAGGTGTTTTTGTATAAACCCGTGTGTGCATATTTTCAACCGAATTCAAAATAAAAGAAGGAGGTTCTCAATTCGACTGTTTTTTTTTTTTTTATGTTACTTGATATCTCTGAGAATTGTTAACCGATTTTCATTGGGATTAAATTTTTACGATCACACCGGGTGGCGACCACAACCAGGCGGTTATTCAGAGTTTTAATTTCAGGTTTAATTTAGTCTAAGTTACTACTTAAAAAAGGTCTGGTTAGTGTAGATTATTAAATTTACAAAATTTTACATTTAAAGTTTTTTACATTTATTTACATTTAAAAGAGTAACTATCGAGTTTCTCGTCTGTTTCTTATAGATAGAGTCTACCTTCCGAACCGGTGGTAATATTTTCTGTCACATTGACTATTTATAAGCAGTATTTATAAGGCGGAGCGGTGGTAGCTCAATGGTAAGGACCCGCGCCTCTTAACCGAGGAGTGTGGGTTCAAACCCAACACGTACCTCTAGATTTTTCAAATCTATGTACATATCTATACCATCAGCTCGATTTTGGATTTGAGATATGTATTTTGAAAATGGACTGGGGTTTTTTACCAACCTGCAAGAAATGCGACATCGTCCAGATCCTGGTCCACCATGTTGCGCCACGCTGCTGCAGACAGACAAGTGTATTTTAAATATTAATATAACATTTATCTATACTAATATTGTAAAAACAATGTTTGTGAGTTTGGATGTAAGAGGCATTGTTGAAACTACTCCCGTTAAGAAATAATACTTTACCAGTAAAAATCTATGTCTTCAGTCCATTATTGATGATGGGTGACCACGCACTCACCTTTCGCAGATCCGTTGCGGTCCGCTTTGTACTTGCCGATGGGTTCCATCTGAATTCCGTCCATCTCACGCCACCCGCGGCATGACCAAAACTACCTGCAGGCAAATATTAATTAATTAATTAACAAATTAATATTAATTATCCCATGTTGGTCGGGGATTAAAAAAGAATATGCCAACTGTGTTTCTTGCCTAGCATGTCGTAAAAGGCGACTAATGGCATATAGGGTTTTAGGTATGTGATTGTGTAGGCGACGAGCTAGCCACTTGTCACTACTTTTTCACAATTTTCCATCTAACCCAGTCCAGCCCCGTTTTGTTTTTGGCTGAATGTGGTTAAATAGGCATGCTGCACCTTTGACTCTGCCTACCCCTTCGGGGATTATGGGCGTGATGTTATGTATGTATTAGGTATTATAACCGATTTCGGTCATGGAGGCCAATCTTAACGGAGATAAACTAACGAGGCAGTAGATCTAATATATTAATGACGTAAAGCAAAAACTTTGTTTTTAAGAAATTTACGTCGACGGGGAGTATGCGATTTTACACAGTTTATGTTTATATAGAGATATTGTACGGAAAAAAGACGGCACACGGTTTTCCATTTCCTGATAATTAATTAATTAATCAATCAATCAATCAATCAATCAATGACAGACTGGCTTCGTGGACAGGGTCTCTCATCACTCGACGAACGGGCCAGTCAATCTATCATATCTTGCAGTCATTGTAAATTGTAATGCGATCCTGCCGCAGCGCAAATATGTTATTTAATAACAATGTAACAAACAAACTATCTATGTAAGACGATACCGTATGCATTTGCGATGTTAAAATATTTTTACATACATACAAAACATCACGCCCATAATCCCTGAAGGGGTAGCCAGAGTCATAGGGGCAGCAGGCCCCTTCCACCACACCCAGCCAGAAACAAAAAAGTAAGGGTTAGATAGAAAATTATAAACAAGTGGCTAACTCGTCACCATGACAAACGAAACTTAATCGACACTTTTAGTATAAAGAGGGAATATTTGTATATATGTATATAAACTCAAAAACTACTAGACCGATTCTTTCACAATTAGAAAGCTACATTATCCCTGATTAACATAGAAACAAACATAACATCACGTCCATAATCCCCGAAGGGGTAGGCAGAGTCAAAGGGACAGCAGTCCACTTTAACCACATTCAGCCAAAAATAAAACTGGGCTGGGTTAGATGGAACATTGAGAAAAAGTAGTGACAAGTGGCTAGCTCGTCGCCTACACAATCACATACCCAAAACCCTATATACCATTAGTCGCCTTTTACGACATGTTAGGCAAGAAACACAGTTGGCACATTCTTTTTAAGTCCCTTTTCCCTTTTTGAAATATGAAATCGGATATTCCATTCAAAATATACAACGGATTTTGTTCTATGTTTCAGTCACTTGCATGCGACACATCCCAAAATGTTTAAACAATTAAAGGTCCCCTACTAAAAGGCAGCTACTGAACAATAAAATAAAAATAATCCTATGTTGGTCAGGGACTTAAAAAGAATGTGCCAACTGTGTTTCTTGCCTAACATGTCGTAACAGGCGACTAATGGTATATCGGGTTTTGGGTATGTGATTGTGTAGGCGACGAGCTTGCCACTTGTCACTACTTTTTCACAATGTTCCATCTAACCCAGCCCAGTTTTATTTTTGGCTGAATGTGGTTAAAGTGGACTGCTGTCCCTTTGACTCTGCCTACCCCTTCGGGGATTATGGGCGTGATGTTATGTTTGTTTCTATGTTAATCAGGGATAATGTAGCTTTCTAATTGTGAAAGAATCGGTCTAGTAGTTTTTGAGTTTATATACATACATACAAATATTTCCTCTTTATACTAAAAGTGTCGATTAAGTTTCGTTTGTCAAGGTGACGAGTTAGCCACTTGTTTATAATTTTCTATCTAACCCAGCCCAGTTTTATTTCTAGCTGAATGTGATTATAGGGGCTTGTTGCCCCTTTCATTCTGCCTACCCCTTCGGGGATTATAGGCGTGACGTTTTAAATGGATTAAGCACATACATTTACCACATTTCTTCCTTACCTAAGGGTTACGGAGTTTGTAATAAGATCTAAGAACTGTTTCGTAGCTCCGCTACTTATCTGCTACGTTTCGTAGCTTTGACTACATCGTAGCATAAACCACGTTTAAGAAAATCTTTTTGTATGTAGTACTAGCTGTCCCGGCGAACTTCGTATCGCCCAGTAAATGAAAATTGACACTGATTTGTCGATTGACATTTAACATTGACAGATACGAATCCCACCGTTTTATATTTAAAAATACTTTTGCTTTTATTTTGTTTTATCGTCAATTTTTCAATGTTTTTAATAGTTATTCTGTTATTCTGGACGAAGACAAATCCAACAAATCAAAAACAACGTAAATCGGTTCAGCCGTTCTCGACTTATAAGTGGTGTAACAAACACGACTTTGTTTTATTTATATAGATTTTAAGTTTTTAGCAAGAACGCGGCAATGAAAATTGGCATGTTAAACTTTGTATAGAGAAATAGTACGTAATGCTAACATTTTCAGATAATATTCGCAGCTGCAGCTGAGACTTCATCACGATGTCTTCACATATATCGATTAGAAAACCCAGAGGTACGTGCCCGACATTGAACCCGGACCCCCTGGATATGAGACGTGTGTCTTTACTATTGAGCTACCACCGCTCCAAGAAAATATTATAAGATCTATACTACATTTAATATGACGCAAAACTCTCCCCCTCTTCTCACCTTTACGGAACAGCGTAAAACATGTTTACCATTTACGGCGTATGGGCCTCAATGGGCTTCAATGGGCCAAGTGAGGCCAAGTGGGGCCAAGAATGGGGCAATGGGGAACCAGCATAATGGGGAAGCGACGCTTTCACCCGCTAATGACAGGGGTGGCTGAATGGCGTTGTTTTCCTTTGCTATTCACTTTTTTTTCTTTCGTTTTCATAAAAAAAAACAGTGACTTGGTTTACATGGATAGATGATCCATTTCAATATTACCAGGAAATGTTTCTTTCAAACAAATTTTTACTTTAGCACTTTGTCTTAAAATCGAATTTGAATTATCTAGCCAATACAGAAGGTACTCTGATTATAATCTTCCAAGCATTGTATCTGGAGCGTAGTCGGGGTCCGCTTAGACCATGATCCAGTAATTACCGAGTCTGGTAGCATTCAAGTGGCTGCCTCTGACCTTCGTAATCCTTAGATAGGCCCAATCAGACAAATTGACACATCATTCTCTATCGCCCTTCTTCCAGGTCATCTGGGGTCGGCGCAGCATGTCTTCCTCTTCCATACGTCCCGGTCAGCCGTCATCAAGCTCACTCCCATTTCACTCATATCATCTTTCACACAATCCATCCATCTCTTACTTGGCCTTCCTCTTCCTCTCCATCCACTAACATTCATACTCATCACTCTCTTTGGCACGTGTTATTCCTCTCTTCTTATCACATACACACATCCATAGTTATTTGTACGCGCTGGTGTCATCACGATGATTTCCCTCACCGCCGAGCTATATAAATCAGTGACATAGATTTGAAAAATCCAGAGGTTCTCGGGTTTGTGCCAGCGTCTCTCGCATGAAAGGCTTTTTAAATATCATCATCATCTTCCTAGCGTTATGTCCCGTGCTTAGACAGGGTCCGCTTAAACCATGATCCAGGATTTAGCGAGTCTGGTAATTACATTGAAGCGACTGCCGATCTGACCTTCGTAACCCTAAGATAGGGGAACCAGATAATTTTTGGATCATGGTTACAAATTCAAAGTTGTTTGAATTTGTAGGTTTCATCACGATGTTTTCCCTCACCGTCGAGCTGGTGGTATAAATATATACATAGATTTTTTTAAATCTAGAGGTACATGCCGGGGTTTGAACCCGCACTCCTCGGTTAAGAGGCGCGTGTCCTTACCATTGAGCTACCACCGCTCAATGGTATGGAAAGGCTTTTTAAATATAAATAAATAAATATCAGACAAAATCACATACATTGATCTGACTCCGATGTAAGTAGCTTAAGCCACTACCGGATGAGCCATCGAACTTGTCGTGTCGCCCATGAATGTAGTCACAGCATTTAGGCTCCAAGTTTAAAACTTACGTCTCATAAAGTCCCGGCAGTTCCATGATTACATCCAGCCCTACAACGTAACGTTCCCTCTGGAATAGTCAATATCCGTTCCAAGCTTCCGGATATTACCAATTTGCCGTAATATCCGGTAGAATTCGAATGGAAAATGTTACAAGACTACTTTTCAGTATTGGCTAAGCTAGGGAATGAGATCTCTATATTTTCGTATTGAGATTGAAGTTATGGATGTAGTCTTGATATTTCTATCTAAAAATAGATGTACGCAAGGGGCACCTTTACAAGGGGTAGGAAATATCTTATCATATAATTAAAAAAGAACAGTTTTTTTTTAAAGCACTATGTAGGTACCTATTCTAAGGAAGTCTCACTACTCTCAGATTTGGAACAATATTTTGTATTATTATAGAACATTTTGATAATGCTTGCGACTTATAGAATATAGCCTATGTTACTCGCTGATAAAGTAGCTTTCCATTGGTGAAAGAATTTTGAAAATCGGTCCAGTAGTAGCCTGTTCAATGCAAACGAAAAAACAATCAAATATTTCCTCTATCTTAATATATATAAATTACGCGTCACGATTGTCTGCGATGGACTCCGAAACTACTTAATCGATTTTAATCAAATTTGCACACCGTGTGCAGTTTGATCCAACTTGAAAGATAGGATAGCTTACATCTCAATTTATTTAACCCGATTATGTGTCATTGACTGTTAGGCGGAACGAAGTTCGCCGGGTCAGGTAGTAGATACATAAATGTGAATGAAGTATGACTATTTCATACGTAAATGTCATTAATAAATAAATTCTTCGGTCATTTATGTCGTTTAATCAAAAGCTGGCAAACAAATTAATTACTAAACAGCCTTATTAAAAAAATGTTCAATGTGCGAGAATTAACGAGATTAAATTGTTTCAAAAGAGTATGTATTCATACATACGTATGTTATTAAATTGACTGGCCCGTTGGTCGAGTGGTTAGAGACCTTGGCCACGAAACCAAGAGTCGCGGGTTCGAATTCCGCTAGAAGCAAATGTTTCGTGTGATGAACATGGACATTTCTACTCGAGACTTGAATGTTTATAAACGTATTTAAGTATGTCCATCCGTTCACCTAGTATCTATAGTACAAGCTTAAGCTTAGTTTGGAGCTAGGGAATTGATGTGTACAATTTTATATAAAAAAAAAAAAAAATTTTAAGGGATAAGCTTTAAATTAAATTTTTATAATTATTAAAAATATTTAAATTAAAATTTTTAAAATTTATATTGTTTATAATTTTTAATTTATTATAAATTAATTTTAATTGTCTAGAGAATTTATTTTAATTTATATTTAAAATTGATTGAAATATTGTCAACGTAAAGCCAATTTAAGTTAAAGTGATTAACTTTTTAGCATTGTTAGGTTATCTAGACTGGGTTTAAACTTCGTCGTATTATTACTAATTATGCAGATATGTGCATATCATGCAGATAAAATTTCAGATTGATCTGATTTAATTAGAGAAAAAAATAAGAGCATATACTCGAAAATCGTTACTTAATCTATTTTTATTCTTATTGTATTATTAGGTACTTACTTACAAAATTACATACCTATTGTATAGATACTTAATTTAGTTTGATGGTACCCCTAAAGTATTATTAAACGTAATGTATAAACAATCTCCACTGTTTTTTATTTCCAAAAATAATTCCCTTTTTTTAATGTGTGCCTTTATCTTCCAGGGAGCCTTGATTAAATTTCAACAGATTACCCGGCCGGACTCTAGGTCAGTCTCCGAAATAAACTTACCTTCTCGCTTTCCAACGCAAACACCAAATAACACCAACAAATGTTCACTATTAAGCACTCAGCACTGGATTAAACACAGCAATTGTTGTCCTCACAGGTCAGTTATTTTTATTTTCACAAATTTCCGCGTGAGATTCGCAAAATATGTTTGCACTAGCGAACTGCGTTCAGTCCACGCGAGGTATGGTAAAATCGATTTTACGCGGGAACGAGAGAGGCCGCCGGCCATTGCGTTAGACAGAGACGGGAGACGTTTCCCGCTAAGTGGGAGGGAGATGGCGATTAAGAGCAGGGAGAGAAGTAAACCCTCCAAATAGGGTTGTTTTATGGGGCGGTACTTTTGGCTCGTGGAAAATTTGCGTTCGAGTTCTTTTTGGGTTATTTTGTGAGAAATGTGTTAGACCGAGACAGCTTTTTAGGGTTTCATATTCAAAATAACGTTTATACCAGCACACAGCTTATAATAATAAATATTAATAAGTATCCGACTACATCACATCACGGACTAGTAAAAAAATAAGGACTCCGCGCCACTATTAGACATTGAAGCTCCTCAGGTGCTCCACCTTGACACGCAACTTACGTCACACATTGACATAATAAGTGCTCCAAATGACAGCTATCCGATATCTGGTATCCTTATGTATCTCACTCACACATGCATAATCGCTGCTTTACGCTATAGTATGACAGCGTGGAGTCCTTCTTTTTTTACTAGTCCGTGCATCACATACATTGATCTGCCTCCGAGCTTCAGCTCTTGTGTTACAGATATCAGAATCAACAGTGGTATTACAAACTTTAACTTAAATATTGGATATTAACACCCAGACACAGAACAAACACAAGTATTCATCATACGAATGTTTGGGAATCGAACCCAAAACTTTTGGTGCATGGGGCAGGGTCACTACCGAATGCGCCATCGAGCCAGTCATATCGAGCTTATTTTAATAGATTGTAGCTTTCTCATCAATATCATCCTGTATGTATTGATGGGAAAGTTTCAAGCTACAGTACCTTTGTAAATACAAACGTAAACTGTTATCTTTCTAAATGAGAGTTCTATGTCGAAGTCCTATAGGTACATATGACAAGCTTTAAAAAAAGCCATTTCTAATCAGGGGCGTAGCAAGGTGACCAAGGGCCCTAAAAAGAAACTGGGACCTCTGTTCAGATTACATCAATATTCATGGACATCAAAATCAAAGCTCAATCATTCAATCTTTGTTTTCCTAGTGGGGCGTATAATCAGGTTATAAGGGCCCCTTGAGCTTGGAGGCCCCGGGGCACTGTCCCGCCTTGCCCCTGAGTAGCTACGCCACTGCTTCTAATGAATATTGTTAGGATTTTTTTTCACATTTATTAGGCGGCAACCATTTTTGATAAAACATTTCACTGTATTTCATACTCTATATGCCGTGTAAAATAAATATTGTCATTTATTTATTTGACTTTTTTTATACTACGGAACCTTTCGATGTACGAACGTGTCAGTGGGCTTTATTTTAATTTTTTCGTTTGATAATTCCTAAACCTTTTTTAATTAACAAAATGTTTCATCTTCCTAGCGTTATGTCCCGTGCTTAGACGGGGTCCGCTTAGACCATGATCCAGGATTTAGCGAGGCTGGTAATTACATTGAAGCGACTGCCGATCTGACCTTCGTAATAATATGGGAACCAGACAATTTTTGGATCATGATTACAAATCCATAGTTGTTTGAATTTGCAGGTTTCATCACGATGTTTTCCCTCACCGCCGAGCTAGTGGTATAAATACGTAGATACATAGATTTGAAAAATCCAAAGGTACGTGCTCGGGTTTGAATCCGCACACCGATTTAACTTTTAACTAAATATTTGTTGTTAGAATAGATATTTAAAATAAAAGAAATAGGCCGAAAGGATGCTTTTAAATATTTAAGTGAAATTATTATTTTAGTTCAGAAAAAGGTTATTTTTATATGATACTTACCTACATTAGCAGATACAGATTCTTACATGTTAGTAAAATATCTATTCTGATTTTTCCATCCTTACTGAATCTTTTATTAAGTTAAAAGATATCTTTTTATTATAAAACTAGCTGTGCCAGCGGTGTCACCCGCGTTTATGGTTAATATTATAAAGACTATTTCCGTCATACATGATTTCTATGTAACTTTAACCATTAAGGCTGCACACGCGACGGAAGCTTAAAAAATGGAGTAACTTCTCCCGTTTCCCCAACATTTCCCTTCACTACTCTGCTCCTATTGATTGTAGCGTGATGAAAAGTATACTATAACCTACCCAGGAGTATGAAGAATAATTGTACCAAGTTTCGTTAAAATCCGTCGAGTAGTTTTTGTTTCTAAAAGGAACATACAGACAGACAGACAGACAGACAAAAATTTTACTGATTGCATTTTTGGCATCAGTATCGATCACTAATCACCCCCTGATAGTTATTTTGAAAATATATTTCATGTACAGAATTGACCTCTCTACAGATTTATTATAAGTATAGATAATGCCTCAAATCATTAAAGAGTTCATACATACTCCTAATTTATCTCTACTATGCCGACACGATTACGATTAAATCTCTATTTAATCGTATATTCCGTGGGAAGATTTAATTGTTGGTTTGCTTTGAATAGTCACCGAAACTACTGTACCGATTTGAATAATTCTTTCACCAATGGAACGCTATTTCATCAGCGAGTAACAGGCTATATTTTAAATAAAATAAATAAATTCTTCAGACTAACACACCAATTCCCTAGCTCCAAACTAAGCTTATGCTTGTGCTATGGATACTAGGTGAACGGATAGACATACTTAAATACGTTTATAAACATCCATGACTCGAGTACAAATGTCCATGTTCATCACACGAAACATTTGCCAATAGCGGGATTCGAACCCGCGACCCTCGGTTTCGTGGCCAGGGTCTCTGACCACTCGACCAACGGGCCAGTCTAACGTGCTCTGTCTTTTATCCCCATATTCCTACACTGTTATTAACTACAAACGCGGGTGAAACTACGGGCACAGGCTAGTCATTGATACGATAAACGCCCCTATCATAAGTGCCATTCTCTGAGATTAACTGTGTGTGAAGCAATGGCGGACAAAGCCTGATTAAGGTCTGGGGCGACAAAGAGCTGTACACCTAGTAAGGATACGAGCAGTGTTGTTTGACCGAAACCGTTTCACTGTTTGGTTTAGGATGATGAGAAGTTGGAGATAATATATGGCCCCCCAGGACCAGAGGCCCGGGGCGGGCCGCCCCTTCCGCCCCGCAGTTAGTCCGCCACTGGTGTGAAGTGAGACTCACTCATTTCGAGTTCTCATAGTAGCCTCCCTAGAGTGTTTGTGTTCGCGTCCTCCGCTATCTGGAGCAGTAGGGAATGTTGAGGACAAGTGCATGCTCAACTATTTTGTTGCACGCAACCCGAGCCGAGGGGAATGGCGTTTATAATCTGCGAATAGGATCGGGGGCGTTTTGTTCTTTTTTAATCGAAAGCGATGCTTTGTATATTGCAGTAAACAAATCATTGAACTATGTATGTTGTATATTCTATCATTTATTCGGATATTAGGTAGTACTGTAAATATAAATATACCAAATTTATATTTACAGTAGGTATATCATACATACATACATAACATCACGCCCATAACCCCTAAAGGGGTAGGCAGAGTCAAAGGGGCAGCAAAAATGTACTGGGCCGTTGGTCGAGTGGTCAGTGACCCTGGCCACGAAACCAAAGGTCGCGGGTTCGAATCCCGCTAGGGGCAAATGTTTCGCGTGATGAACATGGACATTTGTACTCGAGTCATGGATGTTTATAAACGTATTTAAGTATGTCTATCCGTTCGCCTAGTATCCATAGTACAATGGATATAGGAATTGGTGAGTCAGTCTGGAGAATTTTTTTTTTTTTTTTTTTTAATTGTGATAAAAGTAGTGACAAGTGGCTAGCTCGTCGCCTACGCAATCACATGCCCAAAACCCGATATACCATTAGTCGTCTTTTACGACATGCTAGGCAAGAACCACAGTTGGCACTTTATTTTTAAGTCCCAGACCAACATGGGACTAGTGTTATTACCAGATAAAATTAAGCGTTTCATAGAGAATGGAATTAAAAAATCTTCTCAATATGTTTTAGTCTTGCATTTATCATTAATTAAAAGATTAATCAATAGTCTAGTTATTGCTTTGTAGCGACTTCCTCGCCTTCATGGCTCGGAAGTGACGAAGTCTTTCTTTTGTTCAGACAGACAAATTGGATCATGGTTAATCATCAAGTCTTTTACATGCCGGATCTTCTCAAGATATTACCTACAGCCGAGTAAGTAGCAGGCTTCCTCATCACCTTAGTGGTCGAATATAAGGATCATCATCTTCCTGGTCAGTGGCGTTTTGCCCAGTCACCCTCTCACTGGGCACGTGATCAGGGTCCTCACGATCAAGTTTTAGATTACCAATGGATCATTAACATTTATTATCAATATAAATTTGTTAATGAGGAGCGGTGGTAGCTCAATGATTAGGACACGCGCCTCTTAACCGAGGAGTGCGGGTTCAAACCCGGGCACGTACCTCTGAATTTTTCAAGTCTATGTACCTATTTATACCACTAGCTCGACGGTGAAGGAAAACATCGTGATGAAACCTGCAAATTCAAACTACTTTGGATTTGTAACCATGATCCAAAAATTGTCTGGTTCCCCTATGTAAGGGTTACGAAGGTCAGATCGGCAGTCGCTTCAATGTAATTACCAGACTCGCTAAATCCTGGATCATGGTCTAAGCGGACCCCGTCTAAGCACGGGACATAACGCTAGGAAGATGATGATAAATTTGTTAATGACTGCGTTGTTGGTCTACTGGTAGCATGCGCCGCCTAAGGACCAAGAGGTCCCGGGCCCAATCCCCTGTCGGTCCATAAATTTGTGGCTAGGTATTTCAATATTGAAATTACTCGCATAGATCGATATCGCTCGATAGCGCATTCGGTAGTGACCCTGCCCCATGCGCCAAGAGTTGTGGGTTCGATCCTCACACAGGACAAACATTTGTATGATAAATACTTGTGTTTGTTCTGTGTCTGGGTGTTAATATCCAGTATTTAAGTATATATTTGTAATAACACTTTGTTTCTGATATCCGTAACACAAGTGCTTAAGCTACTTACCTCCGAGTCAGATCAATGTATGTGATGTAGTCGGATATTTATTTATATATTTATATTGTTCAGAGACGTAAAACAAAAAAAAAAGCAGGTTTCATGACGATGTCTTCCCTCACCGCCGAGTTACAAGTGCGTAAATTTGAAAAATCCAGAAATACGTTTTTACGCCCCGGTTTGAACCGTTTCCATCGGATATGAGGCGTGTATCCTTAGCATTGAGCTATCAGCGTTGTATGATGCACTACGATGTGTTATAAAAAGATGCGCAGTCATATTTCTTCTCTCAGACTCCCCGTCACCCCTCACAGAGCGGGAGAGATTAATTATGTACCGCCAGGCGGCTCATAGTGAAAATTACTCGGTCGAGAAATAAAATATTTACCTCGTTTCTGTAAATCATGTACAACAGGAGTTCCAACCTTTTAGAGACTGAGTACCATTTCGATTGCATTACTGTTATCAGGGGCCACTGGGTCAAAAATAAACTGTGTTTCCTTTAAAATAACCTGCTTGTTTAAATCTAATAAAATTTTAGGTATTGCGGATCTTGCTTGATTTTTTTCATGGATCGCAATTTAACCGCAATCATATTTTTAACCATTTAAGTCGAGTTTAATAAGCAAACTACTTAAATTGTTAAAAAATGATTCGATACCAGGTAAGGTCAACAAAGAAAACTGAATATTCGAAACATTTCTATCGATTTGTATTCATACAACTAGCTATTACGGGTAACTTCATACGCTCGTTCTCGAGATAAAAATGTTTTTCTTTCGTCCTACCTGGGCGTAGTTAAAATACTTTAAGACCCTCTCTTAGGCTCCAATCTGAATGACCGCGGGGCGGTGCGGCGGCTCGCGCGGCGCGGTCGGCTAGTACAAACTTAAGCATTTGTATCAGTCGCGCGAGCCGAGTGCAGTACCGCGCGCCACTGCGCCTGCGCCCGCGTCTGTCCAGTTTGGAGCCTCAGGCCCACGAAATATACTAAGAAAATTTCATTAAAATCGATCAAGCCGTTTCGGAGAAGTTCGTCTGCAGACACGCTGACACGAGATTTTTATATAAGACTAGCTGAAGCGGCAAACTTCGAACCAATCGGATTTTCCCATGTTTAAAACAGTCCCTGGACGTCCACAAATATTTTCAACCAAAATCAGCTAAATTGGCCCCGAGGTTTTCGAGTTTTAGCAAGACAAACGAACAGCAATTTATTACCTACTCATCTCTGCCGACAAGCTTAGTAAAAAGTGGGGTACCGGCATACCTAATAGTTTTTAAGAAAACGATTTTAATGTTTCCTTTAAATCCACACTAATTTTATAAAGAGGATAGATTTGATTGTTTTTTTATTTGCATCGAATAGGCTCCGAAACTACTGGACCGATTTGAATAAATCTTTCACCAATGGAAAGCTACTTTATCAGCGAGTAACATAGGCTATATTTTATCCCCGTATTCCCACGGGAACAGCTACGCGAATAGAATTCAGTCTGTTACAAAAGCTTTATAGTCCCACAGTACAGGTATATCAAAAGGCCGGTCAAACACAGGCCCCGCAGAGACATTTAAATTTTCCCAGCACTGCTCACCAGCGCGTGAATCGGCCAGATACAATTAAATAAAATATTACTCAAATTTTTTTGTGTATAATTTTAGTACTTAAGTACCTGTCAAATCTCTTTTTTTTTATACCGCGCCAAGCTTGAGTAATCATGCTCACTATAACGTCGCTGGGGTGGTGGCGCTATGTGACGGGTCGTTACATTCCCTAAAATATGGTTGAGAGAAGCGATGGCTGACACATACGTCATGCTTGGGAACAGGTGCCGCCTTGGGGACTGGCCTGCTCTGGTCTGGTTAATATATGGTTAAATTTTGTAAACATAGTTATTTTATATTTTGGTGTGTGACAAACCGACTTCATGACATGATTCAGATGCAAATATGATCTATACACCCTTGTAAAATATGTTGTTGAAAAGAGTAACTACCGAGTTTCTTGCCGGTTTCTTCTCGGTAGAAGCAACATTCCGAACCGGTGGTAGATTCATATTATTAGTTGATTTTGTTGTTGAATTGACGATTTGAAAGTGTTTGTTTCAAACCTATATAAATAAAGAGTATTTTGACTTTGACTTTGAAAAAACAAGTAACCCGGTGCTGCCTCCAGACTTAAAAGAACTGCCCACCTGGAACATCTATTGGCCAGCCTTGGTATATAAGTATAGTATCTATCTATACTTATAATAAATCTGTAGAGAGGTCTTTTCTGTACATGAAATATATTATCAAAATCAGGGGGTGATTAGTGATCGATACTGATGCCAAATATGCAATCAGTAAAATTTTTGTCTGTCTGTCTGTCTGTATGTTCCTTATAGAAACAAAAACTACTCGACGGATTTTAACGAAACTTGGTACAATTATTTTTCATACTCCTGGGCAGGTTATAGTATACTTTTCATCACGCTACAATCAATAGGAGCAGAGTAGTGAAGGGAAATGTTGGGAAAACGGGAGAAGTTACTCCATTTTTTAAGCTTCCGTCGCGTGTGCAGCCTTAATGGTTAAAGTTACATAGAAATGATGTATGACGGAAATAGTCTTTATAATATTAACCATAAACGCGGGTGACACCGCTGGCACAGCTAGTATATAATAATAAAAAAAAAAAAAATTCGATAACATAGTTTAACTTATGTAGTAAGTGGATGGAGTCTCCATTTAAGCTGAAAAGCCTGTGTTTGGAGACCCCATACCCCATACCCCATATTTCCAGGATAAAAAGTGTCTTATATCTTCTTAATTTGGTGTACCTTTTATCACAATCAGTAAAATGGTTTACACGTAAAAACAGAACAGTCAAAGTCATCCTCGCATTAAAAATATTAATCAAGATTCAGTGAAAATTTCAATGAAAAATAAAATACATCAGTAATTAAAAAAAAATTTATTCATTAATTAAAGAACTTAACTAATCCTTAATATAACTTAAAATGTACTCCTTCTGACTCGTACTCGTAACTTTACATCGCTTCATTGGTTTCTATTGTGTAACTTCCATCATTTGGGGAGCATCTGTAACATAAAAATTGCTTAGCCAAATGCGCGCTAGCGATTCCATAACGACCTTCGCTATCGCTCGTATCGCGCCACAAGTGAGGCGACAGAGCGACGAACGGGTTGAAAATCCTTCAATATGAAATATCCACTGAAGAGGAGCGGAGACTTTATGCAATTCTATCGGTGGATTTTGAACTTGCTCACCGCTTCGGTATCTGTTTCGTTATCATTAATTTCGGGATGCACTCACTCACTCACTAAAGACGTAATTCACTCAATGAATTACGTCTTTAGGGAAAGATCGTGTTGTGCTCTATAGCCACGCCACCGTATATTTTTTTATTATGATATAGCCCTTTTTTACGTACGGCTAACGGTCATGATGTACATGTATTTTTTGTGAATGTACGACCATTAATTTTAAAGAAAAAAGTAAATTAATGTGGCATTGTAACCTGTACTCAACATTTGTAGATACAATTTCAGCTATTTCTCTGAAGTGATATATTGGTCGAACGCTGTGTAGGTATTATGTACAAATTACAAGTATGAATATATGTATTTTTTACATTTATCTATTAAATTAAAAGTCGTACATTCAAAAACAATACATGTACGTCATGACCATTAGCCGTACATAAAAATGGGTTATCTATACTTATAATAAATCTGTAGAAAGGTCAATTCTGTACATGAAATATATTTTCAAAATAACTATCAGGGGGTGATTAGTGATCGATACTGATGCCAAAAATGCAATCAGTAAATTTTTTGTCTGTCTGTCTGTCTGTCTGTAGGTTCCTTATAGAAACAAAAACTACTCGACGGATTTTAACGAAACTTGGTAAAATTATTCTGCATACTCCTGGGCAGGTTATAGTATACTTTTCATCACGCTACAACAATAGGAGTAGTGAAGGGAAATGTTGGGAAAACGGGAGAAGTTACTTCATTTTTTAAGCTTCCGTCGCGTGTGCAGCCTTAATGGTTAAAGTTACATAGAAACCATGTATGACGGAAATAGTCTTTATAATATTAACCATAAACGCGCGTGACACCGCTGGCACAGCTAGTATCATAATAAAAAAATATACGACGGGGTGGCTACAGAGCACAACACGCCAGATCATGTGTTCGAGAATAAATAAAATAAAATAATTAAGACTTTATTGCAATGAATGTAATGTCAAAATGGGCTATTTTACTAAAAAAAAATTATAGTCCGTAAGTTAGGTGAGCAAAAAATATTGAATACGATTTTTTTGCTTTAGCTAATACTCGAACAATTACAAAGATCAGCGCTTCAAAGATCTGAAATGGGGTGCTTTACGTCATTTGGACGGTAAAATTTTAAGCACCTAGTGACGTCACGCGGTACATTAACGCGCTATATATTGACAGGCCCGTTGGTCGAGTGGTCAGAGACCCTGGCCACAAAACCGAGGGTCGCGGGTTCGAATCCCTCTAGGGGCAAATGTTTCGTGTGACGAACATGGACATTTGTACTCAAGTCATGGATGTTTATAAACGTACGTAGCACAAGCATATGCTTAATTTGGAACTAGGGAATTGGTGTGTCAGTCTGGCGAATTTATTTATTTATTATATCTTCATCATTTTTGGTTTGCTGTACAAAAAAAAAAATATGTAAGCAATATTTTTATGTAATCTCAATAATGGACTATAAACATGTTTGAGTAAAATAGCCTAAATTTTTGGGACCTAGGCTAGAAGTGTCATCAAAATGCTGCAACTCACCGCCTCCACCATCGTTAAACATGAACTCATCCTGGAACTCCTTCAGGAACTGCTCCGAGCGGTGCTCGTCCAGGAACAGCGAGTACACCTTCTTCACGTCCTCCATGCTCACCTGCAATCATCATAATCACTGTTTACCTAGCGTTATATATCTTCCTATAATGATTGAATGCAAAGGCCAAGCTATTGCCCTATCAGCCGTATCAATGATATGGGGCCCCCTCTCTATAGGGGTCCCGTTTGAGACGTAAACCTTCCTTGTCTACAACGATATTCCATACTAATATAACTACAGAGTTGGTTGGCTTGAACGCGTATATCTCAGGAACTACTGGTCAGATTTGAACAATTATTTCAGTGTTAGATTGCCCATTTAAGGCTATATAACATATACATTAACGCGGGTGAGACCGCGGGCACAGCTAGTATCGATGATAAAAAAGATTCGTCAATAAATTTGATACAGAGCCTACGTAAGTTCACACTGATGGAATTACTACTGCCACACAGTAATCATATACTACGTACAACAGAGGGTCACTGCCCATACTTGAAAAGGTACTGCTACAACTCGCGCGAGAACAGCGACAGTGGTGAGTAATTGGAACTACAGCAAAGTTTAGTCTGTTTGTCAGGAATAATACAAGATGACGCTACAAGCACAGGTTAGTTGTTTCTTAGTAATAATAGTTGTTTTTTCCTAACTTTTTACTATATTAAATATTTCTGTATCCTAACGTGACAGATTTTTCAAATTATTTTTCCTAGGTAGCTGTTACATCTTAATATATATAAATTACGCGTCACGTTGTTTGTCTGCGATGGACTCCGAAACTACTTAACCGATTTACATCAAATTAGCACACCTTGTGCAGTTTGATCCAACTTGAAAGATAGGATAGCTTACATCTCAATTTATTTAACCCAATTATGTGTCATTGACTGTTAGGCGGAACGAGTTCGCCGGGTCAGCTAGTAGATACATAAAATTCAATAACTTTCAACTGGGGTATAAAAACCATGTCAACTAGTGAATTGTGCATTTAATAAATGTTTCTCTCTATCTTTTTGAGCGGTGGTAGCTCAATGGTAAGGACACGCGCCTCTTAACCGAGGAGTGCGGGTTCAAACCCGGGCACATACCTCTGGATTTTTCAAGTCTATGTACGTATTTATACCACTAGCTCGAAGGTGAAGCAAGAAATCGTGATGAAACCTGCAAATTCAAACAACTTTAAATTTGTAACCATGATCCAAAACTTGTCTGGTTCCCCTATCTTAGGGTTACGAAGGTCAGATCGGCAGTCGCTTCAATGTAATTACTAGACTGGCTAAATCCTGGATCATGGTCTAAGCGGACCCCGTCGAAACATGGGACATAACGCTAGGATGATGATGAGTGTGGTACAGAGAGGGTACCTATGCATAGAGTGTAACTATAGGGGTAATAGAGTGTGGCTAGAGGGGAGAGGGATGTTATTGGGTTATAATAACTATGGGGGATAATGATGTGGCAAGAGGGAGGGTATAAATAGCGTATAAAACTGGGGGGACATAACGCTAGAAAGATGATGATCTTTTTAAGACTGTTAGTATGTATGTTGGCACCCTGACCTCGGTAGCCTTCCTCCTCTTGGCGACGAGCGAGGCGGTGGTGATGAGCTGTATGGCGTAGCGCAGCGAGGTCTCGGTGGCGACGCGCGTCAGCACCGTCAGCGCGTCGCCCGACATCTGGCAGTCCTCCTCCTCGCATCTGATGGACGTCATGAGGGCGGGTGTTAACCACCCCTTATTATATGAATAAATGTTACTGTACCTAAATTATGGAAGTAATAAATGATTTGATTTGATTTGGTTAAAGGGGCCTGCTGCCCTTTAGACTGTGCCTACCCGTTCGGGGATTATGGGCGTGATGCTATGTATGTATGTATAAGAATAAATGAAAATTTTACTTGATCTATTGCAATATGCAAATAAGTTCTTTTCCTGAAAAACTTGATTTAGACCAAACAAATAGAAGCCACGTTGGAGTCACAAGCTATATTCGAGGGTCCTGTCAATTTAAGGCCTAAATGATACGTGAACGATAAGATTTTAGTATCAAAACAAAAAGCCACGTTAGAGTCAAAAGCCACATTAGAGGCTTTTATATTTTTTTACGCCTATTCAACGACCAACACCCTGCAGCATCAAAAGCAACCTCCCACCACCAAAACAAAAAAGCCACGTTCGAGGCTCACCTAATATTCAATATCTCGCGCAGCTCCTGATGCGAGTACGGCGTGGTGGGCACGATGATCATCCTGTCCAGCAGGTCGAGGGGTATTCCGTGCGGGCTCTGGTAGTTGGTGCCGCGGATGCGCGTGATGCCGCGGTTGGTCGCCATGATGACCACCGGCGCGGTTTCCGATTCCAGGGCCCGGTTGAGGAACGAGAAGCATTCAATGTCCAGCATGTGGGCCTGGGGGTTAAAAGTTATGGGCGAGTGTGAGTATGGGGTAATCGAGTATAGCAGAGGGAGGAGCCGTGGCTGTACAGGCAATGCCACTACCTATAGCTCCTCCGATCAGCGATGAGGGGTACGACGGGGATTCAGGGGGTATACCCCGGCCACTACCACCTTGGCCTCAGCAGGAGCCCCCTACTCAAGGACCCCCGGGAGTCCCACACACCACCCTAGCCTACCAGACTCGCTAAATCCTGGATCATAGTCTAAGCGGATGGTCTGAACATGGGACATAACGCTAGGATGATGATGAGTGTGGTACAGAGAGGGTACCTATGCATAGAGTGTAACTATAGGGGTAATAGAGTGTGGCTAGAGGGGAGAGGGATGTTATGGGGTTATAATAACTATGGGGGATAATGATGTGGCAAGAGGGAGGGTATGAATAGCGTATAAAACTGGGGGGATAAAATTTAAACTCAGGGCGATGTGATGAGTAAATAAAGTATAAGGGGGGATGGGGAGGCTGAATAATAACAATAATAATAATAAATTCTCCAGGCTGACACACTAACTCCCTAGTTCCAAACTAAGCATATGCTTGTACTATGGATACTAGGTGAACGGATAGACATACTTAAATACGTTTATAAACATCCTTGACTTGAGTAAACATGTCCATGTTCATCACACGAAACATTTGCCCCTAGCGGGATTCGAACCCGCGACCCTTGGTTTCGTGGCCAGGGTCCCTGACCACTCGACCAACGGGCCAGTCATTAAATAGTCAATAGTGTTATTAAGTTGATAATAGTGTGTCACTGACCTCGTCAATGAAGAGCACACCGGGAATCATCTCGGCCTTGCCCTCCTCGCGCCACTCCGCCACCTTGCTGTTGATCTGCTCGCGGATCTCGGATTTAATCTCGCCGGTGTCACCTGGGAGATTAATACTTGTCTAAACTTGTCGTATGCATTATGTGTATAGATTTAATAACATCATAATGGGACTGGGGAAATTGAGACAAAGTCGGCAGATGTTTGATTTAATCGGGATGTTGACACCATTTATATTTAATTTTGAAATATCAATTCTGAAAAAGAAAGTATCGTAGTATGCTGTTGAGCCTTATTGATTTTGTATCATATTGAGTCTAAGATTTTTAATTTTACAAAAACTGCTTAATATTAAGTCAGTTGACTATACAAACTAGTGACGTCACACGTTGACAAGCCCATACAAAATCTATGGAGTGATTTCGTTTTGACAGCTCTTAAAAAGTATCTCAATTGACTAGCCAGTCAACATACCTATTATTGTCGTATCACAGTTTATATATCTCTCAATCTGTTAGTGTATACTTACTCATGTTAGTTTTACTATGTGGAGTACTTGCTGTATTTTACTACGTGCGGCAATGCGGCACAATACTTCCCCCTTATTCAAAAATAATCATCATCTTCCTAGCGTTATATCCCGTGTTTAGACGGGGTCCGCTTAGACCATGATCCAGGATTTAGCGAGTCCGGTAATTACATTGAAGCGACTGCCGGTCTGACCTTCGTAACCCTAAGATAGGGGAACCAGACAATTTTTGGATCATGGTTACAAATCCAAAGTTGTTTGAATTTGCAGGTTTCATCACGATGTTTTCCTTCACCGTCGAGCTAGTGGTACAAATACGTACATAGATTTGAAAAATCCAGAGGTACGTGCCCGGGTTTGAACCCGCACTCCTCGGTTAAGAGGCGCGTGTCCTTACCATTGAGCTACCACCACTCCTTATTCAAAAATAATAATAAAAACAAATATACATAATGAAAACAATAAAATTTGGAAGAAATGACGACGCTTGTATATGTGTTCTCCGTCGTCACGTTGTCGTATTCGCGATAACGGCTCCTCCGGAACTGCGCATCGGGAGGCCATATTGGGGTTTTAGTCGGTTCGAGTCCGACACACAGCTCGCAGGAGTATAATATAAGCAATTAAAAAAAAAAGACCATGATCTCGGATTTAGCGAGTCTGGTAATTATTTTACACCCCATACAAGTCAAGCTCACTGACCATGTTCTGGATGTAATTAGGCACAGAAATAGATTATAGACTGAAGTAGCACATAGGCTATTTTTCATCGATGTACGAAGCCGCGGGCAGAAGCTAGTATGCAATGCGCACTGACCGGAGAAGAGCGCGAGGAAGCCGTGCGTGCGCGAGTTGATGACGTCCACCTCGTGCAGCGTCACCGTGTGCACCACCTCCTTGCGCTTCTGCAGCTCGCCCTCCGGGCACTGCACGAAGCGCGCCTGCTGACCTGCGTAAGGAGCCAACCGTTAGACAAATTACAAGTTGTCAAAAAATAGTTGCAAGTTGACAGTGGTAAAAGGTAATGAACTGATGAAGGTGCAAGTTAAAAGTAGTAAAATTTGCAGAAGAAATTGCGAGTGATATTCGACTTTGTCATTAGAGATGATCTGAAGGAAGACTTCTATATGACAAAAAAATTGTTTTGTAGCTAAGGTGTGAAGTTGACAACTCCAAGCCATCAAAAATGGCTAAAAAAGAAAGAATTCTTTTATCCTCCATTGTTAGTCTAATAGGCGTTCATTTTATTCGACAAACTCGATGGCACATTCGGTAGTGACCCTGCCCTATGCGCCAAGAGTTGTAGATTCGATCCCCACCCAGTACAAAGATCCGTATGATGAATACTTGTGTTTGTTCTGTGTCTGGGTGTTAATATCCAATATTTAAGTATATATCTGTAATACCACTGTTGTTTCTGATATCCGTAACACAAGTGCTTAGGCTACTTACCTCGGAGTCAGATCAATGTATAGATGTGTGATATTTGTATCTTTGACAAATTGCACTGGTACCAACTCTGTTTAGTCACGCTGTATTATGTGCAAATGACACTACTTACAATATATTCCACATTGTTGTCACAGTTTGTTGGGGGTAGGCAGAGAGAACCTACTGCCATATGACACGGTCCTTATACCCCTCACTCGCTTCTGTGACTTCACAACTCTTTCACCACTCACCTGTAGCATCATAGTCCCTCGCCCGCGCAAAACTCCTGCCCAACTTGTTAATCTTCCCCGTCGCCTTATCAATGGTCACCACATCCCCGGCCTGCACCTTCTCCTTCAGCAGCGAGTCGATCATCTTCGCGCCCATGTCGTAGTTGGTCTCCATGTCCGTGGTCTTGAGGGTGAGGCGGCCGACGCGCGCGCCGCCACCCCCCGCCGCGCGTTCGATCACCACTTCAACCACTTCACCTTCTATGATCTCGGATTCTTCTCTGAAATGTTAGATTAGTTTAGTTTGACTTACTTATGTACTAATCGTCGACTGGTCGCATTAATCATAGTAGATATATATATATAATTACATTAGACTGGTATGCCTGGCATCTGGAACCCTTTTCGGGTGAAGGCCTCCTCCAGAGATTGCCACTCATCTCGGTTGTTTGCCAGGTTGGGTCAATTTCGGGTTTCAATGGTCCCGGGCCTTAAAAAAATTGCTCTGTCCAAGTATAACATAATTTAAGAGATTTCACTCACTTAATCCTAATTCCAATAGATTTCCTGATGGCCTGTGTAAGTGCTTCCGTCTTGCTCATCTCCAGGGAGAATATCTCCGAGCCAGCCATGCTAGTGAAGGGTGTGTCTGGGCCTAACGCCTGCGCGAGCCCCATGGCAATGGCCGTCTTGCCTGTGCCGGGCTGCCCAGCGAGAAGGACTGCTCGCCCTGCGATTTTGCCTGGGAACAACCAAGAAATGTGTTAATCTTCCATTATTACATGAAACTTTACAATCATTTATTACAAAAATATTATAGGTGCAATATAAAAAAAAATTACTCTTTCTCATGATGACATGCTATTGACCACATTTTGGGGTCTTAAATTAGTTAGTTAGTTAGAGTGCACCATGACCCCAGATTTAGCAATCTAAGAAATAACTGTGGTTTTTAATCACAGTTAAGATTAATCTTAAATCTTACCCAGACCAGTTTATTTTTGGCTGAATGTGGTTAAAAGGGCCTGCTGTCCCTTTTGTAATTTTTTATTATTATGTTTCTTGGCATAATATAATCACGGGTCAAACCCGGGCCTTTAAGGCTTGCATGGGGACATGGGTCCAGCATGTAGAGGCCTTTTGAGAGTTTGATCTAAATGTGTGATGAAGCATTATTATATCTGTCATTTTAAAATAGTCTAATTGTCATCAATCAATAATTTTTAATTATTTAGGCACAAGAGATTAGTTACAAGACCAAATAAGTATCTTTTTTAAATATAGGACTGATAGTGTGCCTATAAACTTGGGTTGCCATAGCAACCAAAAAGTTAGATCCATGTTACCTTCTCGAATCATCTGCAAAATTACTCCGGCGGCCTTCCTGGCCATCTTCTGCCCCACCATGCCCTGAGACACCGCTCTTGGCTCCAAGGAGTCATCGAGGCCAAGACCGCGAATGTGCGAATGTGCGCCAATCCTCTCTATGCGCGTTATCGAGCGCACTTCCTGCACCTGAGCCGCCGCTATTGACTAAAACACGAATTTAAAGTAAAATATTATCAAACATGACCACACATTTTGAGGTTATGCTTTGCATTAGTGAATGTTTGTAGTTATTATAAAATTATGTTAATTATAGGAATACCGAATAGAGCTACTTACTGCCATTTTGTCGGATTTTTTAAAGCAAATTCAGTATTTGAACTGAAAACGCAAAGGGAACGCGCTAGGCAACCGCTTGCAAACAAACGTCAATGTCAAACAAACAATTACAACAATTTGTTTTGATTGACGGAATGAGAGACGTTCAGAAATATCTCGAATAAGTTTCTATATTACCGTAAGAATTTTATATCGGTAATTTTCATTAGGTTATTATCTTTTAAGCGAAATTAAAATGCGAAATTTTCCTTTACTGGACTATTATCTTTTATCATCAATAAGTAGTAAGCCTGTTAGCTGTATGATAGTTTTTTTTTCATATGGCAAGGTCATTACATGGTGGTAATTTTATAAATTGAGCTTGCATCCCTAAATCAATTTGGTAAAATTTTTACTGGTGTGTCACAAGTTGCGAATCGAAATAGTTAAATAAATCACCATGTTCGCCCTCCGCAACCTCGTCAGGAGCAATGCTCAATTAGCCAAAAGTGTGATTCCAAAGAGGAACATGACTGTTATCGCCGCCCCCGCCAGAAATAAGGTTTCCACTGGTGTAAGTATTGGTCTGTGTTTTTACTATTTATCTCCTAAACCTTACGACTTTACACATATAATTTGCTATTAATATGCAATATAAAGTCTAATTACTCTATTAAAAATATAACTTCAGTTATACTTTTTAGAATTGAGAGTAATTTTTCATGTTACGTAATGTTGTATGAAAAGATAGGTTATCTTTTGAATTCCATTTCTTGATTTATTTTAAAAGAGATTATCAACTTATCGCGCGTTTTGTCGCCTGCTTTTTCACCTAACGAGTCTAATATGGTTAAGAAAACCTAGAATAATCTTAATTTACCTTGTTTACATCAATTTTAAAATAGAATACAGTCAGGAAAATTTCATCTGAGCTTTATAATTGTTTACGCCAGCCTAAAAATACCTTACTAAGCATTTGTGTTATGAATACACCATGGTTTGACGAACTTACATTTTTCTTTTATATGTTCTTGTTTCTGAATGTTTATAAACATCCTTTTGACTTACTTTAAACATCTTTTTGCTTGGTCGAGTGGTCAGAGACCCTGGCCACGAAACCGAGGGTCGTGAGTTCGAATCCCGCTAATGGCAAATGTTTTGTGTAATGAACATAGTCATTTCGACTTAGGTCATGGATGTTTAAAAACATATTTAAGTATATCTATCCGTTCACCTAGTATCCATAACACAAGCAAAAGCTTAGTTTGAGACTAAGGAATTAGTGTGTCAGTCTGGAAAATTTATTAATATATTCATCCATTAAAAATTAATCTTCTATATTTATAAAAGAAAGTAGTGTTAGTTACACTATTTATAACTCAAGAACGGCTGAACCGATTTAGCTGAAAATTGGTGGAGAGGTAGCTTAGAACCAGGAATCTAACATAGGATACTTTTTATCCCTATAACATTTTTAAATTTTTATTCCCTAATAAAAAATTTTACTTAATAACATCTAAAATCTGCATATTTTTATTGCCTCTAAGGCGGAACAGAGTTCGCTGGGTCAGCTAGTATGATATAAAACACTCTCCAGGTATTAAAATTATAGTTAAATGATATATTGTTGTGGTAATGAAACCATCACATACATGGAAACTGCTTATTATGAAAATTACTGCTCTTTGAACTCCAATCAAACATTTATTTTTTCCACTTATTGACCATTGTAATAGTAATGTCCTCTTAGCTAATATCGGACCTGGTGGGGAAACTCAGCGAGGATTAGCCAACTTCGCAGGAGACATTATAGTGTACAAGTGTGGTAAACACATGTGCACTCTCATAGTCCTGTGAGACGGCAAATCAACATGACTAGATAGAGTTAAGGCGCAGGACCAACTGCTTAACGTAATGCCCAAGGCACGGGGGTGATTAAACTGCCCACTTGACTCCTTACTTTTACTGAGTAATTTCAATATTGAAATACCCAGCCACAAATTTTTGGCTGGCCGAGTATTTGGGACCTGTTGGTCCTTAGGCGGCGCATGCTATCACTAGACCAACGAGGCAGTCAAAGGCACTTATTGTACATAGTATATGGTAAATAATATGCAAGTGCCTTTTATCTTCTATACTTATAATAAATCTGTAGAGAGGTCAATTCTGTACATGAAATATATTTTCAAAATAACTATCAAGGGGTGATTAGTGATCGATACTGATGCCAAAAATGCAATCAGTAAAATTTTTTTCTGTCTGTCTGTCCGTCTGTCTGTCTGTCTGTATGTTCCTTATAGAAACAAAAACTACTCGACGGATTTTAACGAAACTTGGTACAATTATTCTTCATACTCCTGGGCAGGTTATAGTATACTTTTCATCACGCTACATTCAATAGAAGCAGAGTAGTGAAGGGAAATGTTGGGAAAACGGGAGAAGTTACTCCATTTTTTAAGCTTCCGTCGCGTGTGCAGCCTTAATGGTTAAAGTTACATAGAAATCATGTATGACGGAAATAGTCTTTATAATATTAACCATAAACGCGGGTGACACCGCTGGCACAGCTAGTATTAAATAAAAGGCACTTGCATATTATTTACCATTTTGGTATTTGAAACTGTGCTGACCTTTTTGGAATGCAGGTCTATACTCTATAGTATGTATGTAATTCTATCTCAATAAGAAATCTACATTCCCATCATCATCTTCTTAGCATTATATCCCGCATCTAATTGGGTTTGCTTAGACCATGAGATATTGAAGTGACTGCCAATCTGACCTTCGCAAACCTTAGATAGGGGAATCAGAGGTTTTGGATCATTAAATGTCCATAATTGTTTGGATGTACATGTTTCATAACAAAGTTTTCCCTCACTGTCGAGCTAGTAGTATAGAAATGTATGTACATAGATTAGAAAAATCAATAGGTACACACTACATGTTCGAACCGGCAGCCATGGCCGTTCGCCGCTTTTGGTCAGGGTGGTGCAATATAATATTATACTAGGTTCCTATACTAACGTTAACATACGGTAGCGAGAGTTGGGTATGGTAGAAAGAGCATGAAAGTAGAATAAATGCAGTTGAGAATGCTCACAGACTGCGTTCTGAATGATTCAAATTTAATTGTCTTTATTTATGTAAGCTTCAAGAAAGCACTTATAAATCGCCAAATTTACAAAATTATCCTTAAAACTACATGAATCTGCCATAATACCATGATGATGTTAAGACGGAATGATGAGTCTAAGGCAAGAAAAGGTATGCTCCAGTAGTTTGGACATGTGGAAAGAATGGATGACGAAAGTTGGACTACAGAATGCGAAAGTGGAAGAATGTAGGAGCCGAGGAATGCCCAGGCTCACCTACCACAACCAGATTAGTGGTGTGTTAAAAGATGGTGATGTTGGAGTCATAAAAACCGTAGAGCTTATATGAAAAGGATCATGAATGTTGAAGAAGCAAATGAGGTGTGTAAGGATCGTGCCATTTGGCATTCGGTTCTCTCTGTCTACCCCGCTAGGGAAGTGGCGTGAAGTATAGCTAGTTAGTTTCTTATACTAAATAGACCTTGGCACGAAAGTTAGGGGCAGGGGGCAGCTACCCAGGAAGGGGTAGCTGCCCCCTGCCCCTTGATGCGAACGCCCATGCACACCCCCCGTCTGCTCCTTTTTAAAATACTAATCTACATTACCATATTCTATATTTTTCAGGAGCTCATCTTCCTGTCCAGCATAATGGTCATTGGCTGGTCCGCCATCCCCGCCTGGGTGCTGGTCAACATCAAGAACTACCGTGACCACTAAACGACAGTTCACGTTATGTTGTAGGCAATCGAGTAGGCTCTTGTGATGTTAAGTTATAAGTAAAAGTGAGTTAACTGCTAGACTGAGTTTTATTATAAATTCCTATCCATTGTTATAGTCTCATGTTGGTCTGGGACTTAAAAAAAATGTGCCAACTCATGGGCGGACTGCCTCAAAAAATGCTTGTGTATAAATGAAAACAAGAAATGTTTCAAAACAATTTATTAACAAATGTATATAAAATAGACATCTTACTGATATACATATTTCAAATTTCTCGTAAGAAACTTAGAATATTTTAAACAATGAAAAACATGTTAATTTCATGCAATAAGGAATATGGATGAATATCTGAATATCTTTATAATTTGACGGAAATTATATAAAATGGTGTGGTCTAATATTGGTGAAAACAGAAACAATATTTATTCAAAGCCCAATAGGATAGGTAATTAACTTCTTTAAACCATTATACACATGTAATTTTTAAAAACTTTTTAAGGAAACTGAATTAAGACGCTCTGAATTCTCACGTTACACTAAGCATCGGATCTCTATCTGTCATTATAAATTAGTCATTATTCAAGGCAAAAATTAATATTTCACATTTGTTTAATAAACAAATCTGAAATATTTACGTATCATTTAATCCAGCCCAGCTTTATTTTTGGTTAACTGGGCTAGCTGCCCCTTTGACTGCATGGGATAATTCCCACGCCCGTAATCCCGAAGGGGCAGGCGGGCGGGTATGCCTGCCCCGGGCAGGCATACCTATTAATGTATTTACAAATATAACAAGTTTTGCATATTCCCTATTGACTGTCTACCCGCTAATCTACGCTACATTGAACCATAGACTAATGACAGTTACAATAAAAAATGGCGCGGATTTAGCCAAGATGGCGCCGCTCCGGATGGGCTCGCATTCGCGTTCGAGCCACGCGTAGTCGTCATGCAGTTCCCTCGCCTTGAGAATTGGGCCCAGGGTCGCTAGGACTCTTGCATGGTAGTCGTTTAGGTATTTGATCTGGAAAATAAAAGTAACAATAAATAATAAGCACGTTAGTAAACTAAAGTCCTTGGCTTCACGAACATACTTAATACTTATGTACTAGTTTATGTAGATAAGTTATCTATTAGCACAGATAACTATTATAGTAAGAGTCTTATCGGTTCGTTTAAACCGTCATACCTCTATCCCCTTTAACTTTATGTTAAACGGGATACCTAGAGTATTATGGCGTCACATACTTAGGCTGCTTAAAAATTATTCGGGTTCCTCCTTTTTTTTTTTTTAATTGCGGACGAAGTCTTGGTCAACAACGAGTTTGTATTATTTTACAAGCGAACGGATATATCAAGTGTTATTTTAAGTGAATAACATAAATATTTAAGGCTTTTAGTTCTTAAATAAATATGCAATGGGTATGGCGCTTGCTTTTAAAGTAAATGATACAGGTGGCCTATGAATAGATTATTAGGGTGTAATTTTTTATTCAGGTATTTACAAGCAAAGTCTTAGTTAGGTATACAAAGTTATTTTACCTAAGAGGAAAGAAAAAAAAACCATGTACATACATACACACTCCAAAAAAAAGTTTGTAATCCCTATTATAAGCTGATATACATTTTTAAATTTAACTTTATCACGAAAACATTTTTGTTGTGTTTTCTTTAAATAGAAATACCATCTTTGAAATTATTTTGTATTATAACCTTAATTTATTAATTCAGGCCATACTCACCTCTAGCTCGCTAAGCAGATTGACGTCTAGACACGCAGTCTGATGAGGCACTAGCGAGATTGTGTAGAAGCCCAACGCCCCCACTCCGTCGAAGTCTCCGACCATACCGTCAGCCTGATAAAAACATGCAATTAAAACATTTGTTGCATGCAAAAAAACAAAACAAAGATAACATCACGCCCATAATCCCCGAATGGGTTAGGGGAAGGGGAAGGCCCCTTTAACCACATCCAACCAAAAACAAAACTGGGGTGAGTTAGATGGAGAATTGTGAAAAAGTAGTGACAAGTGGCTAGCTACACAATCACATACCCAAAACCCCATATACCAATAGTTCTTTACGACATGCCAGCGAGAAACAGAGTTGGCATATATTTTTCAAGTCCCAGGCCAACATGGGACATTGCTAGCATCCATTCCCGTGGGATGACGTTGATAAAATATAGCCCATGTTACTCGATGCTCATATAGCTTTTCATTGGTGCAACAATTTTACAAATCAGTTTAATGGTTAACACTCATTCTCATTATTATTAAGTACATACTTACGTCAGGATGGCGATTAAAACTTACCAATATGTGATCTGCTGAGCTGTTCATCTCAATAACTTCTACTACGTCTTCGTGCCTGATGCCGTATTCACCGACTTGGTAGTAGCCAGGTTCTGAAAACAGAAATAAATTGAAAACGATAGATACCTACATAATATTTCCTAACAAATACCTCCTTGAACGGCATCTTTAACATAACATACTACCGCTGGCCATCCCCGAAGCCATTTTATTTATGGATTTTACTAAAGGATAATCCCCCCCATAACAACCGTTGACTGTTGACTGCCTCGTTGGTCTAGTGATAGCAAGCGCCTGAAGACCAAGAGATCTTGAGTTCAAATCCCGGGTCGAGCCAAAAAAATTGTGGCTGGGTATTTCAATTCTGAAATTACCAAGTAACAGTCTGGAGTCAGGAAGTTGGTGGTTAAAACCCCCGTGTTTTGGAAAGCACGTTAAGCCGTTGGTCCTGCGCCTGACCTGTCACCGGTCATGACGAATTGCCGTTTCACCGGACTATGAGAGTGAAGGAATAGAAAGTGCACCTGTGTTTGCGCACACACTTGTGCACTATAATATCTCCTGCGCAGTTGGCTAATCCTCGTTGAGAGCCGTGACCGATATCGATTAGGAGGACATTATTATTATACTAACCGTTACTGAAGATCATGCCGGCCGATATCCCGGGGTCGGTTGCGGAGGGCCCGCTGAGGATCCACGAGGGCCCCTCGTGCACGATCAGGAAGTGCCCCAGGCCGTGCCCGGTGCCATGCGCGTAGTTCAGCCCGACGTCCCACAGGTATTTGCGAGCGAAGGACTCCAAGGTGTGACCCTGAAGAGATCGAAAAGTTAACAATAGCATGTCTGGTCAGTCACATACATTTTAGATTTCGTATAGGCTTGACACAGACAGATGCTGCTGGCATCATTTAGACTGATTAAGAGATAAAACCGAACAAAAACGTTATTATTCACTTTGCAAAATGTTTTTTTCATAAAATAAGTTATTTACGTCATTTCTTAGATATTTATTAAATTTAGGTGAAAAAATTTATATAGAATATTTTCTTCAGAAGCAAGCCAAAATAATCTTTGTTTTAAAACCATGAATTTTACACAGATGGCGTAAAATTACTAAGAAACAACTAACCTGTGCTTGTAGCGGCATCTTGTATTATTCCTGACAAACAGAGCAAAGTTTTGCTGTAGTTCCAATTACTCACCACTGTCGCTGTTCTTGCGCGAGTTATAGCAGTACCTTTTCAAGTATGGGCAGTGAGCCTCTGTTGTACGTAGTATATTATTACTATAGTTAAACTATCGATTGGAAAACTATAGATTTTTCGTCAACACTAGTGAATACTACTCCGACTCGGGGATGGGGCGACTATGAGGGAATCTCTTGTCATAAATTTGTCCTAATTTCGACCCCCCGAAAGGACGTAGGCGTATTTCCTCCGAGTTACGTGTTGAATGCACCAAGATTTAGGTTAACTAGCCATCTTTGTTAGTTACAGTGTATACAATACACAGTAGCAAGAATACTTTCGTCAGTGCCATAGAAGCCATATGTTTTTAGATGTTATGAATTATTATTGCCAAATAAACATTTATTCTATTCTATTCTATTTTCGGCCTCAGATCATCTTTGCCTTCCTGAATAAGTTAGAAAGGGATCTAAGGAGGATACAGGTAAATAATGGACTAATTCTCTCTCCCCAACGACCATCCCCCCTTCCCCCGAAATATTTTATCGATATTTCTTTTCAGTCTCTCTTAGTCATATGTTTTGCAGAATTCAACCATTCCTTGAGGCCTTGAAATAAATACGTGTTGAATTTGTGAACTAAAGCTCCACAAGCAGTAAGTAGTTTGAATTGGGAACTTACCACAGTGCCCTTAGGGAAGACGGTGGTGGCCAGCTGTATCTGCCCCTTCAGCACCCTGGTGAAGGTCAGCCGTTGCGCAGCAGTCGGCGACGCGCTCATGTGCCGGGTGCGGGTCAGGTCCGTGGTGCCGTCTCTAAAAATAATCATCATCATCTTCCTAACGTTATAAGTCGTTCGATTTTGTTTTATTTTGGTCCAAATAAGGTCTTGCTGCCTCTTTGACTCTGCTTACCTCTTCGGGAATTAAAGGCGTTCTTTGTAGGGGTCCAATTAGAACATTATCGGCGACTGAATTAGTGGTAAATGAGGAACGAAAATTAAAGGGTTATATTTAGGGGCCAACTGAGCGGTGGTAGCTCAATGGTAAGGACACGCGCCTCTTAACCGAGGAGTGCGGGTTCAAACCCCGGCATGTACCTCTAGATTTTAAAAAATCTATGTACATATTTATACCACTAGCTCGACGGTGAGGGAAAACATCGTGATGAAACCTACAAATTCAAACAACTTTGAATTTGTAACCATGATCCAAAAATTGTCTGGTTCCCCTATCTTAGGGTTACGAAGGTCAGATCGGCAGTCGCTTCAATGTAATTACCAGACTCGCTAAATCCTGGATCATGGTCTAAGCGGACCCTGTCTAAGCACGGGACATAACGCTAGGAAGATGATTTAGGGGCCAATTGATCTTCTTAACCCAGATTAATTGGATCATACATACATTCATAGTTATTTAAATCTCCAGGTTTTATCCCGATTAGTGTTGCCGAAAAATCGATAGTTCTGCAATCGATAATCTAACGGCCAAATCATCTATACGATCGATAGGATAATCAATAAAATCGATGTCTCTGTTAGTGCAATACTATCGGTAAATAGCAATACTATCGATAGTATCAATAGTTTTGTACTATCTGTAGTCTATTCGGTATTGAAGAGCAATACTATCGATAGTTCATTGGTTAGCAGCGATCGAAACTATCGGTACTATCGATAGTATTGCTGTTCACCGATAGTTTTCAGTCGATAGTTGAACTATCGATAGGCTATCGATAGACAATCGATATTGGCCTATCGAGCGGCAACACTAATATCGATGCATGTTTCCCTTTGCAGACGAGCTTGTAGTAACATACATACATAACACCACGCCCAAAATTCCCGAAGGGGTAGGCAGAGTCAATGGGACACCAGGCCCCTTTAACCACATTCAGCCAAAAACAAAAATGGGCTGGGTTAGATGGAAAATTGTAAAAAAGTAATGAAAAGTGGCTAGCTCGTCGCCTACACAATCACATACCCAAAACCTCATATACCATTAGCCGCCTTTTACGTGTTAGGCAAGAACCACAGTTGGCACATTCTTTTTAAGACCCAGACCAACATGAGACAATGGGCTGGGTTAGCTTGTAATAGGTATACAAAAATAGATTCATATACAAATTTGTCAAATCTCAATGTTGCTACAACTATTTACTTAAGTACTGATTATTTTTGGATTCTTCGGTCCTGTGTGATGCGCATGCGAATGTAGGCCAATAATATATAATAATTAATGTAGGCAGGCCAAAGATCTAATATAAGGGCTATTTGGGCTGCAGGGCCCCGTGGCATAAATGCGCCCTTTTGAAGGCAATACTTATAACTAACAGAATCCTACTAGGTACTAGGATTTGCAGAAGGATTTACTTCTAGGTACTAACCTAGAAGCAAATCTTTTTAGGCCCCTAAGTAGGATTAGCCTAAGGTCATTGAAGATACGAGGGACCCTTGTGGATCCTCAGCAGGCCCTCCGCAACCGAACCCATCCCGGGTTCGGTTATCGGCCGGCATGAGCTTCAGTAACGGTTATTATAATAATAATGTCCTCCTAACCGATATCGGTCACGGCAGCCAATCTCAACGAGGATTAGCCAACGCAGGAGATATTATAGTGCACAAGTGTGTGCGCGAACACAGGTGCACTCTCTGTTCCTTCACTCTCATAGTCCGGTGAGACGGCAATGTGTGGTACTCCTCACTCACTTGTACTGCCCTCCGGAGTCCAGCAGGAGCATGTCATCTTTAGTGATGATGCGCTGAGGGCCCTCACTGGAAGGCGAGTAGTGGATGACCGCGCCGTGCTCCCCGGCACCTGCGATTGTCGAAAATGAGGGTCCGTGGGAGTCATTCTCACCGCTGAGGAAGAAGAAATAGATAATTATAATAATTAGTGATCGCCCACTGGTCGAAATTCGATCATTATTAGTTTGCATACATACATACATGACATAATATTATGCCCATAATCCCCGAAGGGGTAGGCAGAGTCAAAGGGGTAGCATGCCCCTTCAACCACATTCAGCCAAAAATAAAGCCGGGCTGGGTTAGATGGAAAATTGTGAAAAAGCAGTGACAAGCGGCTAACCTGTCGCCTACACAATCACACACCCAAAACCCGATATACCATTAGTCGCCTTTTACGACATGCTAGGCAAGAACCACTGTTGGCATATTCTTTTTAAGTCCCAGACCGACATGGGACAGTGGGCTGAGTTGGATGAAAAGCTGCGAAAAAGGAGTGACAAGGGGCTAGCTCGTCGCCTACTCAGTCACATACCTACTCAAAAGCCCGTAAACTAAGTATAAGTCGCCTTTTACGACATGCTAGGCAAGAACCACAATTGGCACATTCTTTTTTTTTGTCCAACATAGGACTTATGATTATATTATTAGTTTGATTTTTTTTTTATTATTTATTGAAATAGGAATTAGATTTCTGCGCTTCTTCTCCATATAAACTATATCTGTGCCAAATCTCAAACTCCGTCCGCGTTAAACTCTAAAAAAAAAATCAGTCGAATTTAGAAACCACCTTTTTTTTTAAGTCGGTTAGAAAAGGGGCACAAGATTTAGCTTCACGTACTTAATAATATACCTATAATAGATAACTTGTTAGCCGAAGTTGTTTGTGCCTCTGGGTACGCGCGATTTTTAAATAGATACGTTAAGTAAATAACCATAGAAAATAAAAATCTAGCAGAAGTATGTAACGTCACAAAATTTGTCTATGATCCGATGTCGCCAAACTCACACATACCTACCAATAAGTTTAGCAATTGTAAACTATAATTAAGTATTCGACTGGCTCGATGCGCATTCGGTAGTGACCCTGCCCCATGCGCCAAGAGTTGTGGGTTCGATCCCCACCCAGGACAAACATTCGTGTGATGAATACTTGTGTTTGTCCTGTGTCTGGGTGTTAATATCCAATATTTAAGTATATATTTGTAATCTACAGTTGATTCTGATATTCGTAACACAAGTGCTTATGCTACTTAGCTCGGAGTCTGATCAATGTATGTGAGGTCCTCAGATATTTATTTATTACTAGCTGTGCCAGCGGTGTCACCCGCGTTTATGGTTAATATTATAAAGACTATTTCCGTCATACATGATTTCTATGTAACTTTAACCATTAAGGCTGCACACGCGACGGAAGCTTAAAAAATGGAGTAACTTCTCCCGTTTTCCCAACATTTCCCTTCACTACTCTGCTCCTATTGATTGTAGCGTGATGAAAAGTATACTATAACCTGCCCAGGAGTATGAAGAATAATTATACCAAGTTTCGTTAAAATCCGTCAAGTAGTTTTTGTTTCTATAAGGAACATACAGACAGACAGACAAAAATTTTACTGATTGCATTTTTGGCATCAGTATCGATCACTAATCACCCCCGGAAAGTTATTTTGAAAATATATTTCATGTACAGAATTTACCTCTCTACAGATTTATTATAAGTATAGATTTTTATTTATTATGTCATCTTACGGGATCCGCTAGGGAAGTAGCGTAAAGTTTAGTTAGTTAGTTTTCTTAAGGCAAACTAACGCACCGGGTGTCGACCGTTCTAGCTTCAACACGGGGTTTGTGACCATATCTCGCCGGGATATTAATTTTTCTTAGTGTACTTACCGCCTCATCTCTACTAGCTTGTTTGACACATCCATCTCCGACACCCCTTCTCCTGCTGCGACCTGCTCCTCCAGCCAGCGAAAGGTCCTCACGACCGCTATGCCGTCCTTCACGTGAGCTGATCTGAAACCCTGGGAAGAGATCAGCTCTTTTAGTAAGTACTTGGGACTTGAGACTTGGAAAAGTGGGACTGGGACTTGAAAAAGAACTTGGGACTTATCCCAAGTTCTTTTTCCTAAAGGCACATTTTTTTTATACCTGGAAATTGTCTCGATTCCCTTACGAAGGTCAGATCGGCAGTGGCTCCAATTATAATTACCAGACTCGCCAAATCCTGGATCATGGTCTCAGCAGACCCCGACTATTATTGACAAGCTCGATGGGGCATTCGGTAATGACCCTGCCCCATGCGCCAAGAGTTGTGGGTTCGATCCCCATCCAGGACAAACATTCGTGTGATGAATACTTGTGTTTGTTCTGTGTCTAGGTGTTAATATCCAATATTTAAGTATATATTTGAAATACCACTGTTGTTGCGTGCTTAAGCTACTTACTTCGGAGTCAGATCAATGTATGTGATGTCGTTGAATATAAAAAATTATATATAGGGGACATAACGCTAGGAGGATGATTATTATAACAGAATCCGGTGACGGCAGCTAATCTCAACAAAGATTAACGCAAACACTGATTCTGATGTCCGTAACACAAGTGCATAAGATACTTAACCCGGAATCTGACCAATGTATGTATGTGATGTTGTGTATTTATTTAATATCTATGTATATAAAATCAAATTTCTGTTCGTTTGTCTCGCTAAAACTCGAGAACAGCTGGGCAGATATTTCCGATTATAGTAACCATCCAGGGAAGGTTAATACGGTAAGAAAATATGGAATCATTGCGAGGAAAATAATGAAAGAAAATCCGAAAACGGGGCGTTACGAAATGCGCCGGGTCAGCTAGTACAAGAATCGAGAGTAGGTTTAGCTAATAAAATCTGGATGCTTACTGGCTATTTAAGCCATTACCTATAAGTTAAGACCCAATATTTTTTTTACGTAAGTAATTAAATCCATAGCATGCATCCGTGTAATAGATGCAAGTTGTGGGAACTGGCCATCCATCAATTAGGTCACAAGGATATGACGTTTTTGACAAACGGACTGGTAAAAAAAGAAGGACTCCGCGCCACTCCGACGTTAAGGCACTTACAGAGCACCAACTTGACAAACCACTTACGTCACACATTGACATCAGCGCTCCAAATGAGAGATTTACGATATATGGAATTAAGAATCTCATTTACACATGCATAAGGGTGGCTTCACGCTGGAGTATGTTTTTTAATAAATAGTCCGTGTTTTGACATTACAATTCTGACGTCAATTAGCAGTACACTCACCGCCAACTCGACTTCATTCTTGATCGATTTGATAAGCTGCACTGGAGACAATGTTGACAGAATATTGACATTACTGCCCTGCAAATTAGAATAGATGTTTTAACCCAAAACATACATACCTAAGTAGTTCATTCAAACACTATCATACCCTAGCCTAGCCTCAAAAACTAGATATCTATATTAATCAAGGGCATAAATAAACTTTAAAGGGTTATTTTTAGTAGCGAAACCTCTCACCTGTCTTTTTATCTCATTATTCTATGGAACCAATTTAAAGTAATTAAGAAAAAGAAAAAAACACTTATTTTTTAGACATAAGTAATAAGATGACTTTTGTATGGAAAGTAAAAACAAAATTTGCTATTTTTTTTAAATTTCTTGAATAAGTTTCTTAGAATAAGTAGGTAAGTGGTTAACTTAACTTTACGCCACTTCCCTAGCGGGGTAGGCAGAGAGAACCGAACGTTATATGGCACCTTACACACCTCACTCGCCTCTTCAACACTCATGATCCTTTTCATACAAGCTCTACCGTTTTATGACTCCTAACATCACCTTCTGTTAATACACGACCGCCTTGGGCCTTCCGGCTCCTATATCCTTCCACTTTCGCATTGTAGGTATATCTGCTTTGGCAATATTTCGTCATCCATTCTTTCCACATGTCTTAACCATGTAAACTAAAAATAACCTTTTATAATTGAACATTCTTGATGATTCAAGCGTTAAAAGAAAAAAAATTAATGTACTTTACCTAAGTACATTATTGCTTTTCATAATGTTAGTTTAGACGTACTATAGTTATCGCGCGAGTTGAATGCAGTCGAGGCCTTAGACGAGACATACATGAGCTCTGCATTCAACTCGCGCGCTATCTATAGGTATATGGATTGAGAAAACAATATTATGTTTAAATAATTTTTTGGAGAATACCTACAGCTTCCACAGCAGAGTATAAGGCGTGACTCCCGTCTTGCGAAAGCCAGACTGTGCTACCGTACGGCAGGTTGTTCTGGAAATATAAAATAGGTCACTGAGGGGGTCCTATGTTGGGCTGGGCCCAAGGGCGTACCGTGGTGGGTGCAAGGGCGGTCCGCCCCGTGTGGCACTTTTTTGGGGGCGGCAAATTTGTAATAACTGTTCAACTAAGTATTAAAGATTTCTAAATAAATCGGTCCTGGGTTATAATGTCCGTGGGTGGCGAAAAACCCAGTATTAGCGTTTCACCTCGAATGAGACATAATAAGCTGGAATCGTATACAGGTTCCATTTGATGTTTTTAAAAGTTGTGTCATAAGTCTCCTAGAATCTTGAGTCTGCGTCGTAAGTTTTTCAAGGTAACGGTCACAAAAATCGGGATTTCGCTACTTGGTTTTGTCGGACACACTTATTCCCTAGTTCCAAACTAAGCTTATGCTTGTACTATGGATATTGAGTGAACGGATAGAATATAATGTTCTTTATTGCCAGAAACTGTGTTACAAAAGGTGGTTACATATAATTTACATAAGTTTCAACAGTTACCCATACCGGGTATGCAATATAAAAGTTAAATCAATTAGTGTAATTAGTAAAAATGTTTAGTACCAAAATATTCATTTAGGTTGTAGAAAACGTTCACTGTCAACCATTTCTTTAGCTCAATTTTTAATTTAGGTAGTTTTAATCAATATATATAAATTTCAATGCCGCTTTTCGTTGTAATTTTATAACTCAAGAACGGGCTTACTCTTGCAAACCAAATATTTAGGCTTTGTTCCGACTATTTAGAAGATGGTTTGTGTGAAGTTTGCACAAAATCGGTAGAGCGGTTCTTCATTTATCACATTTTTTGTATTTCACTTTATACGTAGCGAAGCACGTACCGGGCCGCTAGTAATCTATAGGTACTTATAATAAATCTTTAGAGAGGTTAATTCTGTACACGAAATATATTTTCAAAATAACTATCAGGAGGTGATTAGTGATCGATACTGATGCCAAAAATGCAATCAGTAAAATTTTTGTCTGTCTGTCTGTCTGTATGTTCCTTATAGAAACAAAAACTACTCAACGGATTTTAACGAAACTTGGTACAATTATTCTTCATACTCCTGGGCAGGTTATAGTATACTTTTCATCACGCTACAATCAATAGGAGCAGAGTAGTAAAGGGAAATGTTGGGAAAACGGGAGAAGTTATTCCTTTTCTAAGCTTCCGTCGCGTGTGCAGCCTTAATGGTTAAAGTTACATAAAAATTATGTATGATGGAAATAGTCTATAAAATATTAACCATAAACGCGGGTGACACCGCTGGCACAGCTAGTTTTATATAAGATGGTAATTGATTGAATATTTTGGTACCTATGTAATCAGTACTTTTACAGTATACATACTTATGTAGTATGAGATCTTGGTACATATATACACATACTTGGTAGACATACTTAAATACGTTTATAAACATCCATGACTCGAGTATAAACTTTATCACTCGAAATATTTGCACCTAGCAGGCTCTCTGGCAGAGATGTACAAAATACTTTTCGAAAAGTATTTAAATACAAAATGCAAATACTTTTTTAATATAGTATTTCAAATGCAAGATACAAAATACTTTTGCCTTTTGTATTTAAATACTAAATACAAAATATGTATTTTCAAAATACTTTATTGAAATAAAATACTTTATGTGTGATGCTACCCAACACGACCACGAAAGATTACCATAATTTCAATATGGTACATATTCATGAAAAAAATTGTACTTTCTTGTATTATCAAGTTTAAAAAATGTATTCTCATATTTTTGCTGATAAAACATATAGACCGTGGTCGTGCTAGGTAGTACCTACCTTTCTGGCACGACCACAAATAAATTTTAGGTATTTTCAAAAACTTTAAGATGAAAAATTAAATAAATTTATTGTACTTAAATGTACTGTATAGTTGAACTTAATTTAATCAGTCTTTTATCTGTTTTAAGGGGGCTTTTTTGCGGGACATCAATAATACAATGTTACTCCATTAATCATCCTAAGAAGGTCAAACAAAATAAAATATTTTTTTGGGTTAGCTAGGTATTTTATTTTATAATTTACACGAAACACAAGTTTGGAAAAAGGGTTAAATATATTTTTATTAGACACAAAAAATTTTAATATATAGGTATTCTATTGTCAATTAGAAAGACTGTTTTTTTTTTTCATTTAAAAAATTTTTACCTGTGTTTTTCATTTAGCTTATTGAATTATTTGTTTTCGATTTAAAAATGTGTTGTGATTTTTAAAATAAAACTACCTAGTGAGACCCAAACAAGATTTTATTTAGTTAACCTTCTTGGGAAGAGTAATGGAGTAACATTGTGTTATTGATGTTGAGCGAAAACGGATAAAAGACTGATTTAATTGAGTTCAAATATGCAGTACATTTGAGTACAATAAATTTATTAAATTTGTCATCTTTAAGTTTTTAAAAATACCTTAAGTCTATTTGTGGTCGTGCTAGAAAGGTACTACCTAGCACGACCACGGTCTTTATGTTATAACGGAAAAATATGAGAGTACATTTTCTTCATGAATACCACATTGAAATTAAGGTAATCTTTCGTGGTCGTGTTGGGTAGCATCACACAAATAGCTGCCAACACTGCAAAACGCAACAGTGACTTTGAGGATTGTCAAGAGGGGTCCCTCATATAATATTGGTCAGGTTTTATATGCGTTTTGTTTCATCTGTCATTTTGCGCATAGACTTTCAAAGCTGCTGCGCCACTAGTGGCCATTTTTTGTTTATACTGAATCGCGGAATGCTTTAGAAAAATGAAGCTAAGAATAAAAAAGTATTTTGTATTTTACAAACCATTTTACAAATACAAAAAACGTCTCGAATAGTATTTCAAATAAAATACAAAATACTTTTGAAAAAAAGTACTTAAGTACAAAATCCAAAATACGTATTTTGTATTTTGTATTTGTATTTTAAATACAAGTATTTCAAATATGTCACAACTCTGCTCTCTGGCTACTCAACCAACAGGCAGTAAAAAATTCGGGATACGCGATAATCGCAGATCCTTTTGCTTAAATTATGTTAACTACTAGCAGCGCCCTGCGGTTTCACGCGCGTAGTTCCCGTTCCCGTGGGAATACGGGGATAAAATATAGCCTATGTTACTCGCTGATAATGTAGCTTTCCATTGGTGAAAGAATTATTCTCATCAGACCAGTAGTTTCGGAGCCTTCCCGATACAAACAAACAAATATTAGAATAGATATTATCTCGTACTCACCGCCATATTCTCCAAGTAAGTGAATATCTCGGAGTAAGGCTGGACTTCAATCTGGGTATCTTCTGACTGCAAATGCTGCTCCACATCCGAGGAGAGGGTTCCATTACCCCAAAAGAGGACCACGTTGTTTGGCACGCTCTAGAGTTAAACATTTTTAATATAATAATGGTTCCTAACCGTTTTCGATTGTTGTGACCAGTACAGACCACAGAAATACTCCGTGGTGACCAATTTTCGGACTCTTTAATAAATAATTACAATTAATAGTAAACATTCGTATATCTTACTATATATATATAAAGCTAAATCTAATATATAAAATTCTCATGTCGCGGTGTTTTTGTTCCCAAACTCCTCAGAAACGGCTGCACCAATTTTGATAAAACTTTGTATGCTTGTCGGGTAGGTCTGATAATCGGCCAACATCTATTTTCCATACCCCTAAATGTTAAGGGTGGTCCACCCCAAAGCTATAACTTGAGAACGGTTTTACCAATTTCGCTAATTCTGTTTTAGTTGTGTTTGTTATTGTCAAGTGAAGGTTCTTATAAAAAAAAAAAAAGGTGCGCGGTAAATAAAATAAAATAGGTATTGAAAATCCGAGAACGGGGCGTTACAAAGATGGAAAAACTTACCAAATCCGATCGAATAACGAGATATGAGAAGAAGACAGGGTTGAAAGGTATATCGGATCCACGGATATTCAATGTATCTGTAACAATATTGGGATGTAAAAACACGCGCCTCATAACTGAGAGGTGCGGGTTCAAACCCGAGCACGTATTTATGAATTTTCAAATCTATGTTAGTATTTATTCCACTAGCTCGGCGAGGAAAACATCGTGATGAAACTTGCAAATTCAAACAGCTTTGGATTTGTAATCCAAAAATTGTCTAGTTCCCCTATCTGAGGGTTACGAAGGTCTCATCGGCAGTTTACTTTGAAGCGACTGCCGATTAACTGACTCACTAAATCCTGGATCATGGTCTAAGTGGATCCAGATCAAGCACGGGACATAACGCTAGGAAGATGATGATTGTGTAGGCGACGAGCTAGCCACTTATCCCCTGCATATGTGATGAAACTGCTCTCTCGATATACATATGTATTATCTATGGATGTTAACCATGGCCTAATTAGTCCTGGTTCCCTTGTCTAATAGTTACAAGGGTCAGAGTGCAGTAGCTTCAATAAATAATAAATAAATAAATTATAAATTCTTCAGTCTGACACACAAATCCCTAGTTCCAAACTAAGCTTGAACGTGAACAGATAGACATACTTAAATACGTCTATAAACATCCATGACTCGCGTACAAATGTCTATGTTCATCATACGAAACATTTTCCTCTAGCGGGATTCGAACCTGCGACCCTTGATATCATGGCCAGAGTTTCTGACCACTCGACCAACGGGCCAGTCAAAATAATAGCTAGACTTACTAATATCTAAACGTGATCAAAACTGACCCTGACAAGGCATACTATGTAATAACACTGTTGTTTCTGATATCCGTAACACAAGTGCTTAAGCTTACCTCAGAGTCAGATTATTGTATGTGCTGTAGTCGGATATTTATTTATTAATTTACTAGCTGTGCCAGCGGTGTCACCCGCGTTTATGGTTAATATTATAAAGACTATTTCCGTCATACATGATTTCTATGTAACTTTAACCATTAAGGCTGCACACGCGACGGAAGCTTAAAAAATGGAGTAACTTCTCCCGTTTTCCCAACATTTCCCTTCACTACTCTGCTCCTATTGATTGTAGCGTGATGAAAAGTATACTATAACATGCCCAGGAGTATGAAGAATAATTGTACCAAGTTTCGTTAAAATCCGTCGAGTAGTTTTTGTTTCTATAAGGAACATACAGACAGACAGACAGACTGACAAAAATTTTACTGATTGCATTTTTGGCATCAGTATCGATCACTAATCACCCCCTGAAAATATATTTCATGTACAGAATTGACCTCTCTACAGATTTATTATAAGTATAGATATCCTAGTCGGACCCCGTTATCATTATACGATTTAAAATATTACAAAAACTGCTTGTTCAATCAGTTGATTATACGAACAAGTGATGTCATAAAGGCACAAGCCCATACAAAATCTAAGTGATTGCGTTTTGACAGCTTTTAAAATGTATCTCAATTGACTTGCCAGTCAACATCCCTATTGTGCAGATAAAACCTCTGAGTACTGATGATCTTGCCAAAAAATAGTTCAGGCAAATATATTGTTGTCTCTTTTTACGTGCAGTATTGTCTACTTGTTAAAAAGAGATAGATAGAGGTTTATGAATACAATATCGATATTAATCATATTTGTACAACAGATTGTTCGTATAGAACATTACGTCGTCTCCATTTGTTTCAGTACTCAGAGGATAAAACCAATGGTAATTAACATACAAGCTATGTCGTCAAGCTGCGACAACACCAAGACACTAGCGCCTTGCGTAGACATGCGCCCCAGCAGCTCATTAATCTTGTTGCTAGACACCCGACCTGCCAACAAAATGTTTAATAATATACGTCAATTCCACTTTTATTAGTGTTAGTACCTAGTATTTAGCATATAGACCAGTCTCGATAGTTTTGAAAATGGTAAAAAGTGAAAAAAAATTATAGTAGGATGAAACCCATTGGATAAGGTAGAGAATATTACAAAAATGAAGGGAAAAATAAATTATGGGCGATCTGAGGTCGGGAAGGGTAAGGGTGTGAGGTTTTAAGGGTAAAAAACGGTTTAGCTCGATTTCCGACAAAACTACATTGTTTATGACAGTTAGATACTGCAAACATGGCTATGGAAAAAAGTTGGTAATTTATCATCGAACAGTCCCCCAGTTTTCATACGCTTATAATCTATACTAATATTATAAAGCTGAAGAGTTTTTTGTTTGCTTGAACGCGCTAATCTCAGGAACTACAGATACTCATTTATCGAGGAAGGCTATATATATATAACGCTGAAATAATTTTTCAATATATATAATATAAAATTACCCATAAACGCTTAGTTGTTTTATAAATCATATAACCATCTATATATATACATATTTGTACATGTGGGTACCTAATATTGCAAATTGCAACGTACTTAGCAATATTAGGTATCTTGGCGTCACAGTGTGACATCACACTAGGGAAGAGGGATGCCTCAACTACGTGATTAGCTGTGACTGATCTGTGACTGTGACAAAGAGTAGCTAAATGCCTCCGTTGAAAGGTTTTATTTGTATTTTATTTTGCACAAAACCATTAATGAATTTTAAAAGATACTTTAATTCTAATCTTAAAGCTAATAACGGATTTTAAATATGTTTGTTTTGCATAATAATAATAAATTACCGATTTAACTTTGAGGACGGGGGGAGCAATTTTTTTTGGAATAGGTCTAATTTGGACGAAGGGGAGTAACTTACCGGTCCAATTTGCAGTAAGCGGCAGTAGGGGCTCGTTGGGCCTCGCCGGGGCGGCGTCCCCCACGGCCTGGCGGGCCGCATCCACCAGATTGGTCGCAGTTGCCCTCAGGGTCACGTTCACAGCCCCCAGCGCAGACTGAAGAGTCAAAATTAAGGGTTAAATTAATGGTTAAATTAATTAAGAACTTTGTTTTTTAACTGTTTGGTGGCTAACAGAATTATAGACCTACTTGAAAATATGCGGTATTCTATTCCATAGCTCGATTCCTAGTAGTCGACGAAGGCCCTTGTTCGAGTGAAAACAATAAACGATAGTGTAATCTCTATTAATTTAGGCTTCTCACAGTACACATACACATACATACATACATAACATCACGCCCACGATCCCCGAAGGGGTAGGCAGAGTCGAAGGGGCAGCAAGCCCCTTCAACCACATTCAGCCAAAAATAAAGCCGGGCTGGGTCAGATGGAAAATTGCTTCTCACAGTGACCTTGGGAAATAGTTCTTTAAACGCATTCCAATCCCTCGTATACGGAATGATGTTTACGATAAGTACCGGCAAGAAACTCTGTGATTACCTACTCTTTCAAAAGTATCGCCATTGAGACATTATGCCAACTTCAAGTGGTAAACGCTGAAAAGAGTACTACTGAGTTTCTTGCCGGTTTCTTCTCGGTAGAATCAACATTCCGAACCGGTGGTAGATTCATGTAGCTTTAAGGATCACCTATGTAAATTTGACGATTTATAAGTGCTTTCTTAAAGCCTTGATAAATAAATTCTTCTTCTTCTTTTTCATAGCTTTCCATCCAACCCAGCCCACTGTTCCAATGTGGGTGCGGGACTTATAAAGAATATGCCAACTGTGTCTCTTGCCTAGCACGTCGTAAAAGGCGACTAATGGTATATCGGGTTTTGGGTGTGTGATTGTGTAGGCGACAGGTTAGCCGCTTGTCACTGCTTTTTCACAATTGTCCATCTGACCCAGCCCGGCTTTATTTTTGGCTGAATGTGGGTGAAGGGGCTTGCTGCCCCTTCGACTCTGCCTACCCCTTCGGGGATCGTGGGCGTGATGTTATATATGTATGTATGTTGATAAATAAAGACATTTTAAATTTGAATTCGAAATTTGGTATAAATAATACCTCGAGGGCAGACCAGGAGGTACGAGTGTAGGTGGTGGGGTCCACTCCCACCACGGAACCGGCGGCCATGTTCTGCACCAGCCAGTTTTGAATGGACAAGTCCACACCTAGAAAGTAAGAATTAACACCAACTAGTGTTGCCGCTTGATAGGCCTATATCGATTGTCTATCGATAGTTGAAGAAAATCGATTGTATCGATACTGAAAACTATCGGTAAACAGCATCGTTAGGATCAATAGTATTGATCCGCTGCTTACCAACGAACTATCGTCAGTATCGATAGTATTGCTGTTTAGTATCGTATAGACTATCGATAGTATCGATACTATCGATAGTTTTGTACCATAGTAGTATGTTCGGTATTGAAGAGTAATACTATCAATAGTATCCATACACTAACAGAGACATCGATACTATCGATACTATCGATTGTCCTATCGATCGTATAGATAATTTGGTCGTTAAACTATCAAAATATGCAAAACTATCGATTGCAAAACTATCGATTTTTCGACATCACTAACACCAGCAGTATTATTTGCTGGACTCAATAGTTATATACCAACTATGTTCCTTATCCAGCATGTTGTGAAGGTTTATTACATGTTGGGGTTGTGTCTGTGCAGGCGACTAGCTAGACACAGGTCAGTGCTTCATCATTATTTAAAATTTCATTCAACATATTCCAATTGAAGGGTAGGATGGTCGCTTCAATCTAATAGGCAAGATGACTAAAAATTATGTTTAGTCCGTCAGCTAGATTATAAAAAAATATTAAACACGTATTTATTTATTTGTCAAACAAACATTGACGAAGGTACTTAATGCATTCAAGTTGCGCGTGACGTCACACATTCGAACGATTTTTACTTAAATAGTGACGTCGCAAGCCCCCACTCCAAAACTTTGATGCTTTTTATCTTTGTGATTTTTTGTTCATTTGATAAAGCGAAAAATATGTGTCTAGTATTTTTGTATAATATAACTGACGGACTAAATAGAATTATAGTTCTATAATGCAGTCATCATCCCTGTTAATATAATGAATAAATCGTAGATCGTGGTCTCACTAAGCAGACTCTGACTTATAACAGGACATTACTCTAGGAAGATGGTGTGGTAGCCGGTGATGCTGTAGTGGATCCCACAGCATCACCACTGGCGACGACGGGTGCCGCGGGGTTGTGTTGTGGGTATACCCCAGCCACTCCATCTTGGCGGAGGGGGATTGGGGAAGGGTTCTCTTTTTGGCCCTAGGAGTCTCATGCATTTACATTATTTAAAGTGCCTAATGCACTTACCGCGTTATAAAAAACAAACAAAAAAGAAAAACTAGAAAAAGAAGATGATGTGTCCGACATTATGTCGGCGACATGCTAGCCACTTGTTGCTATATATTATTTAAAAAAAAAAAACCTAAGCCATTTATTATTGTATTTTTGGCTAAAAGTAGATAGTGAAGTCAATTTTAATAAAATCAACCAGCCTTATTACGGCAGCGATTTATCATATCCGTTTATCGTTGCTTTATTTAATAGCAAGCAATAAATGAAATAAAATAATTAATTTCTGCAAGTGGATTTATAATAAATTATTTTGCACGTCAATTTTTTTTTGCCTTTCCAGGACCTCGACGTGAATGGCCTGCTGAGAAGAGGTGCCGCAACAAACTCAACATATGGCCATTTTTAAATGCATTCATATGTTATATCTAATTAAGTGACAGTATGTAAAATAAAAATATAAACACTGTGCATGCGAGCAGACTATTTTGTTCAAATATTTTTATCATTTAATTAGTAATTCGTTAACTATTTGGTTATGCTTGAAAGATGAAATAAGAAGAAGATTCATGGATTAGTTAAAATGAGAGTTTTTAACAATACAAAATCCGCTAGGTGGCACGAGGGAGTCTCGTGGTCTTATCACTATCACTATTGGCTCATTGTTGATAGGATGTCAATTTGTTCTGACAACTAACTAATGAGGAGGGTGACAAGACCGCAAGTCACAGTTACGCCATCTTTCGGATGTTTTAATTTAAAAAAACCCTCATTGATTTATTTAAAGGACCTTGCTGCTCTTTTGACTATGCCTTCTAATAAAAATTACGGAATGTATTGTTAAGAAAGTTTTAGTTAACATTTAAAAACAATAAGGATTCTTACCTTGCCTCATGAGCGAGAACCATCGAGTGTCAACTTGCATGTCGAACTGCGTCCAGTATCTGCTGTCCGTCCACACGAGCGCCTGTTGATGGGTGACCAGCACCGTCCCTGATGAGCCTTGCAGGCCTGATAGCCATAGGCGTCTGGCGTCTGAAGGCGCTATGTATTGAGACTGGAAGATGAAAAGGTGTTTGAGTATGAGAGGTTCTGATGGTATGTTTATTTTGCTTGATAGAGTTAGGGTAATGATGACCACAAAAGCCTCGAATTATTAGCCATTCGTACACAATGACATGTCCTGAATTGATTTATACTTAAGTTAACGCTTTTTAACCGACTTCAAAAAAGGAGGAGGTTCTCAATTCGTCTGTATGTATAATTTTTTTTTTAAGTATGTTCACCGATATTTACGTCAATTATAGACTTAATTTTTTTTTTTTTATTTATAAGTATTAAAATACGTACTTCTTTGGCCTAAGTACTTAAATTTATTTTTTATTTTTATTAGGTTCGTTTTTGAAGTCGGTTTCTTTTTTGTTATTTTTTATATTGTGGACAGGCGTACCTATCCTTCCTACGATCCTGAGTCGCACTTTTCACACGTTTATTGAATCCATGTCCCTTTAAGGAGTTTGCTGGTCCAATTATAGAGGAGGGGTCCCAAATCTATTAAAAGACAGACCGTACCCTTCCAATCTTACGATCCTGGGTTGCAAACCAAAACCTTTAACACAAACGCATTTTGTGTGAAATAAAATATGGTATCGCAGGAACTTGAGAGTCGCTACTTCACGCTGGCTAAATCTGAGATGGTGGTTGTACCCCCTTCGAGCTAGGGTTGCCAACCGTACTATAAAATATAGTATTCTACTATATTTCGGGTCTGCGTACTAGATACTGTTGAAGAAATATATAGTACGTTAAAATACTATAATTTTTCAATACCGAGATCTAAGGGTACCAATTTGAAAATCGAATCTAAAAGAGCATTTGAATTTTGTCTTTTAAAACAAAAAATATATAAAAATTGCAAGAATTGGTAATAACTATAGTATTATTATAAATTTTTTTGGGTGTAGGCACTATATTTTTGGTAAATTAGTTTAAAAAATACTATATTTTGTCGAAGAAATGTTGGCAAACCTACTTCGAGCCGACCCACGCTGAAACCGACATGTCTGTAGCTGTACTAATAGTTTGGACTATATTATTACTAACGTTGTGAGCATCAGCAGTCGGCACGATGTACGCGTCCACCCCTGCAGTCGTCATGGCTGCGCGCACGGCTGTCACCCGCACCTCGGCGGTGGGCACGCTGTTCTTCGGGGAGTATGACGCTGGAACGAAATGTACAAATTAATTTATCACTAGTTCAACCAGGAGCAGTGCCGACGAGTATTTTATGCGTTCAATGCGAGCGACTATTGGTAGTGGCGGATTAACTTGAGGGCGGAAGGAGCGGTCTCTTGTGATCTCCAGGGAGGAGTCCAGTTAAGAAGTAAGAAACTTGGAGCAGTTTAGAGACCTGACCATCAGCAGGTCTCCAAACTGCTCCAAGTTTTTTTAGTAAAATATACTTAATGACTGGCCCGTTGGTCGACTGGTCAGAGACCCTGGCCACGAAATCAACGGTCGCGGGTTCGAATCCCGCCAGGGGGAAATGAACATAAACATTTGTACTCACGTCATGGAAGTTTAAAAACGTATTTAAGTATTGACTGGCTCGATGGCGCATTTGGTAGTGACCCTGCCCTATGCGCCAAGAGTTGTGGGTTCGATCCCCACCCAGGACAAACATTCGTGTGATGAATACTTGTGTTTGTTGGGTGTCTGGGTGTTAATATTTAAGTACATATATATTTGTAAATTCCACTGTTGAATCTGATATCCGTAACACAACTGCTTAAACTACTAAGCTCTGAGTCAGATCAATGAATGTGATGTTGTGGGATATTTATTTATTATTATTTATTTATGTATGTCTATCCGTTCACCTAGTATCCATAGCACAAGCTTATAAGCTTAGTTTGGGACTAGGGAATTGATGTGTCGGTCTGAAGAATTTAATTTAGAATTTAAAATTTAATTCAATAAGAGGAGCCTACTTACTGGTAACTTCTAAGATTGGCAAAACTGTCCCGACTAAGCGCATTGAGATTAATCGCCCCACCCTCTAACAGGCTTAGTCTACTGTATTGGCGGGGAAATTTGGATAATTTTGACCATCTTTGTCCCTCTTGTAAGATATCGTCACATTTGGCTCGACTCCCGCGCTTCCTAAGTCACGTGAGACTGAATAAATGCGTCTTTTACTGGATAAAAACGCTGATCTGTGCGTTGGACTTATTGAAACTAATATTTCATTAGTACTTTTATTTAGTCTTAGCTATGAATTACTTGCTTGATTCTTTAAGATTTGGTGAGAACGAATCCTAAATTTTCAGTTTAAATCGAGATACCAAATTGATTTTAGTGTTGATGTCGACTGTAATGACTCGTTAACACGTTTGCGTGAGCAACCACATGTCCAAAATGTTGCATAACGGCGCAACCTTTTTTCCATACAAAATAAAGCAACGTGTGAAGACGTCGCGCCGTAAGACATACACCATGTAACCAAGCTACACGGCGCAACAAACTACAAAAATGGGATGTAATGCGGCGCAAAGGAGCAACGGTATATGAATTTACTCTTAAATAAGACGTCGGGCGACGTTCCGCTGAAATACATATCATAATCTTTAGGACGTCATAAGACGTTGCGCCGTTTCCTAAGCATATACTCACGACGTCGTGCGACGTAGCTCACGCGAACGTGTTAAATGTTACTTACCGCGTTCCTCCGTATCAGGCTCAGCCCATTGTATAATTCCTGGTATGTGGGCGGCTGCAATATGCACTGCTAGACTGTAAAACAATAGAAAATCGCAAAAAAAACAATAAGGTATCTTAATATGATCTAATCAGTGGCGTTGCGTGGTGGGGGCAAGGGGGCAGTCCGCCCCTGGCACTAGTTGGGGGTGGCAAATTTGAAATAACTGTTTAACTTTTAAAGATTTATTTAGTAAATCGGTCCTGGGTTACAATGGTGATACCTAGTCTGTGGAGCGGCAGACAACAGAGTACCTACCTATTTGATATCGATTTGGATTTAGCGAGTCTGACAATTTAGGTCATCTGTACTTCATAACCCTTAGACCAATTCGATCATGTCTACAGATCCATAGCTATTTGATGTATTTTCATCAAATAAAATAAAGAGCGGTGGTAGCTCAATGGTAAGGACACGCGCCTCTTAACCGAGGAGTGCGGGTTCAAACCCGAGCACGTATTTATACCACTATCTCGACGGTGAGGGAAAACATCGTGATGAAACCTGCAAATTCAAACAACTTTAAATTTGTAACCATGATCCAAAAATTTACTGGTTCCCCTATCTTAGGGTTGCGAAGGTCAGATCGGCAGTCGCTTCAGTGTAATTACCAGACTAGCTAAATCCTGGATCATGGTCTAAGCGGACCCCGTCCATGCACGGGACATAACGCTAGGAAGATGATGAATAAATTTTAACTTTAAATGGGCCAATAACAACGCCCGGCGGGCCGCAGGTTTAGTATAGTTGATACTGATCTAACATAAGTTACTTTTTATCCCGGTCATTATAAACCCCATGAGACGAATGCAAACATCTCTGTACATACATACATACATACATAACATCACGCCCATAATCCCCGAACGAGTCGGCAGAGTCAAAGGGGCAGCAGGCCCCTTTAACCACATTCAGCCAAAAACAAAACTGGGCTGGGTTAGACAGAAAATTGTGAAAAAGTAGTGACGAGTGGCTAGCTTGTCGCCTACACAATGACATACCCCAAACCCGATATACCATTGGTCGTCTTTTACGACATGCTAGGCAAAAACCACAGTTGGCACATTGTTTTTAAGTCCCAAACCAACATGGGACAATGAGATAGAAAATTGTGAATATACATCAATCAATCATCGCTGTAACAGACCGAATACCGAGCGTAGCCGCGAGCATATGCTAGTATAATAATAAAATAATATACTTACATGACAGATATTATCCGTAACATTATAATATGCGCATGCGCCCAACTACAGCAATAACAATAAAATGCGGTCGTATTAGTATTTAGTCGGCGATAACTGATGTTTCAATTTCTTTATCAGTGCACTTGTTAGTAGACCATACTTTGCCCGTGTAAATTAATCTATATTTAATACGCGAAGCAAAAACTTTGTACCTCTTTTAAATTACGCAGACGGAGTATGCGATTGGCACAGTTAAAGTTTATATGGAGAAGGAGTTCAGAAAGCTTATATTTTAATAAATAATGCTTTCGAAAGACATTGTAACGTAATCTAATTTTGACCACTGGGCGGCCACTTGTTATATCTATATTAACAGCTCATCAGTCATTGGCCTATCAAGTATCACACTTGTTATATAAAGACCTTGAAACTGCATTAAAGAGGCTGCGCAGTTACATACAAGTATCATTTTTCTAGCGTAGTGTCTAACGATTACAATCCAGCGTTTTTTTTGCAGGAACCAGCATTCCAATCTCTAGTAGCGATTGAAAACCAGCGGCATTGAAACAGCACATTTATAAATATAAATATCCGACTACATCACTTACATTGATCTGACTCTGAGGTAAGCAGCTTAAGCGCTTGCGTTGCGGATATCAGAATCAACAGTGGTATTACAAATATATACTTAAATATTGGATTTTAACACCCAGACACAGAACAAACACAAGTATTCATCATACGAATGTTTGTCCTGGGTGGGGATCGGATCCACAACTCTTGGCGCATAGGGCAGGGTCACTACCAAATGCGCCATCGAGCCAGTGACATTCCCGAATTCAGCACAGCTAAAACTGTGTTCCATTTTACTCTTTGGTTACGGAACCCTAAAAAGAAGGACTCCGCGCCACTAACTAGACGTTGAAGCTCCTCAGGTGCTCCAACTTGACACGCAACTTACGGTACACGTTGACATGATGAGCGCTCCAAATGACAGATATCCGATATCTGGTATCCTTAAGTGTCTCACTTACACATGCATAAACGTGGCTTCACGCTACGTGGAGTACGACAGCGTGGAGTTCTTTTTTTTACTAGTCCGTGAGTCTAAACAATTAATTAGACGATTTATCCCATTGAACTATTATTACTAGCGTATGAAACCGATGCAGCGAACAAGTTTTTTGCTCCGTGCGTTGTTGCCGATCGGCAACAACTCGTTTAGTCACTCGCCTACGTTCACGCGTAAGCGCCATGAAATTCACGGCGTTTACGACGTTTTGGTTGCGAGAAAAATGTACTCTATGAGCGATCTAGCGCTGCGTGTTTTAATAGCTTAATTAGACGACAATTGTTAGTTTTAGCGCTGCAAATGCTGAAACACGCTCAGTCCATGCTTCGTGATAATATTTTTGTTTGACATAGCTTCTCTATACGTAGTAATAATAGCTCAATGATTTATCCAACAGCTCTAGATGGAAAATTATGGAATACTGACAAGTGGCTAGCTCCTCGCTACACAATCAAAAGCTTACAAAGTTAATTTTAATAAAAACACACATTCGAATTCACGTTCATAATAGACATATATTATTATCAGCTATCGACAAAGAAAATAAATATCCCCTTATCATTATATTCAATAGAGATTGTGCGTATTATAGATTAAGATTCGGGTAATATCTAACAGGTATTTATCATTTATCAGTTTAGTATTGATACGATATAGGGATCCATAATATAGGGCTATTAATGATTAATAAAGGCTGTGTCATGTCAAGGACTCACATCTAGATTTCTTAGAGTAAGGGCCCTCGTTTAATTCAATATACTGAAATCTCCCAAAAGTACATAGATAAGCACGGACTAGTAAAAAAAGAAGGACTCCACGCTGTCATACCATAGCGTGAAACCACGTTTATGCATGTGTGAGTGAGATACTCATGGATACCAGATATCGGATATCTGCAATTTGGAGCACTTAATCAATGTGTGACGTAAGCTGCGTGTCAAGTTGGAGCACCTGAGGCGCTTCAATGTTACTAGGAGGTGTTAATATTACTAGGAGTAAGAATTCACATGTTTCCCGAGTATCATATGCTAAGAAGGTCCCTGTCTGGGCTCCCAATCTCTCCCATTACTAACTAACTAACTAAACTTCACGCCACTTCCTTGGCGGGGTAGGCAGAGTGAATTTATGCTGATAGTAAAATAAAAGACGGCATAAACGTTATAATTTCATATATATTGTTACAAAATTTACACAAATATGCACAGTAACTTTAGATACAACGGTGTAATAAGGTTATTCTGTATTGCATTTACTGCTTGCAGGCGATGCAACGAAGTTACCTGTAAAAAGAAAGGTATAATTAGACCTTTGACCTCTCTCGGGTCATGTCGCTGCCGTCTCACCGGACTATGAGAGTGAAAGAACAGAGAGTGCATCTGTGTTTGCGCACACACTTGTGCACTATAATATCTCCTGCGCAGTTGACTAATCCTCGTTGAGATTGACTGACATCGGTTGGGAGAATATATTATTATATTAGGAGTCCTTGTCTCCATTATCACCGGGTTGATCGACAGGCCTGTTGGTCGAGTGGTCAGAGACCATGGTCACGAAACCGAGGGTCGCGGGTACGAATCCCGCTAGGGGCAAATGTTTTATGTGATGAACATGGACATTTGTACTCGAGTCATGGATGTTTATAAACGTATTTAAGTATGTCTATCTGTTCACCTAGTTACCATAGCACAAGCATAAGCTTAGTTTGGGACTAGGGAATTGGTGTGTCAGTCTGAAGAAACTATTTATTACATATATATTAGAAATTCATAGACGTAAATAACTTAGCAAATGTTTATAAACCTTTAGAAATTATTCCAAAATTCTTGAGGATATTGTAAATTCGCATTCCTCCCAATCCCGTTCAAAAGTTTTGGAAAAAATGGCGCGAGATTCCGCGCTACCGAGATTAGACATTAAGTTATACTTACAACAGTTTCAAGCGACCCTCATTTCATCTACTCCCTGGTGAGGGGGGCGCACTCTTGCTCCAGCCAGCGGTGGTCTTCCACCAACCCTCGTTCAACCAGGATAGGGCCTAGGGTGTCCAACACCCTCTTGTGGTAAGAGTTTAGGTACGCCAACTGTAAAATATAATATCGAATCAGCATGCGTGTACGCAAGGTAAGTATATTTAAGTTTTCGTGTCCGCCGACGCTCCCTCATCGCCTAGTCTTACTGAGAACCAGCGTCTTGGTGATTTATCGTCACCTCGACACATGCTGCGTGGGCGCCATTTTGGTCCTATATTACTAAATTGTGTTTTTTATATTTTCATTATGTATCTACTAGATAAGTGATATATGACCAAATAAACTATTCTATTCTTATTCAAGGTGGTCAGGGGACGTCAGATGCTCCCCCCCCACAGGGACCAAAAAACAAAAGCCTAAAGATATTTAGATTCTATGACTCCCACACTAGGCTAAGCCTTTTTTTTTTTTTTTTTTTTTTTACTTGGGGAACTCCCACGAGCCGTCACCCTCCGGACGGGGATTCTGGATCCCCGTCCGGAGGGTGACGGCTCGGTGTGTCGGACTCGAACCGACTAAACCCCAAGGTGGCCTCCAGCGGCGCAGTTCCGGAGGAGCCGGTATCCCCACTGTCGGGACTATACGACAGCTCCTCCGGTAGTGCACTTGCCGCGCTACGCGGCCCACCTCGCGCGGCGGTGGTCGATGCTGTGCAGCCCACGACACAGTCCCCACGACTGTGTCGTGGGCTGCACAGCACCGAGCACGCGCGCGCGTCGAGACATGCCAGGCCACCCAGCATGTCTCAACCACTCCGCCCAGGATTCAGACGCCGATCATCCCCGTGACCGGCGTCGTGGGCCCACTCTCACGCTGTGCCTTCTGCTGAGCCAGAGGGGCACGCGGAGAGCGTCTCGCCAAAGGGGCCGCCTTCCGCCCGGCGACCCAAATTGAGGGCAGAGCCCTGTCGTCGCAAAGGGAGAGCGTCGAGACGCTCGATCCCTCTGCGACCCACCACGACGCGACCCAGCGCGCCCCTGTCGGGTTGCCGAGGATAGGGAGGCGAGCAACGACAACACTCAGCTCCTCCTCTTCCTCGGCAACCCTGGTCCGGTCGCAATGGGCCTGTATACGGCCGGACCGCCGCAACTGCCCGGTAGCAAGTCGTGCAGCTGCGGCTCACCTCGGCGTCCTTCTTCGCTTCAGCCCTGCCACGTCAGGGCCTACTAAGCCGCCCCGGTACGACAAACCGAGGACCCCGGCGGGGGAGACACTAGGCTAAGCCTGGCTCGTGGGGGTCAAGTTCTTCTAAGGCCAATAAGGTTTAGCAATAAAGAAGGTGGCAATTACTTAACTGATTAACAACATTAACAAAAATTAATATTAAAATAACAATGTTGCAAAAAAGAATATGCGCGATGTGTGTGTGTGTTCGTGTATGTGTCTGTGTGTGCGTGTTCGTAGGTGGTTGTGTATGTGAGAAAATGTCTGTATGTGTATATCAGGGGGGAGCAATAAACGAACATGCTAGTGCGGAAGCAGCCCTGCAAGGCTGCAAATGAATTTAATATTATTGTAACAAATAATATTCATCTATATTGGTATAGTTTTTGAGCATCATTCAATAAAGAACTTGTTTTTGATAAATTTTGTGCTGCAATGAGAGGTTGAAAAAAAGAAAATTAGGATAGGACAAACGGAAAGAGAAGAGAAACGACAAGAAGAAAGAGTAAGGGTAAAGACAACAGGAAAGAGACGAGGATAGCCAAAAGGAAACATAGGAGGAAAAGAAGAGAAATTGAAAGAGTAAATAATAGAGAAGAGGAAATAAAAGACGAAAAACAAATTAAAAGAGATCTATCCCTTTTTAAAGAAAGAAGGAATTTATTTCACGGTTTCCCTGGAATAATCAATAAAGAGAAATAATGAAACGAATGCAGTGGGACAAAGACAGCACGTCACATCACCTCTTGTTGGTCGAGCAGCGCGGCGCGCACGCAGGCGCGCTGGTGCGGCGCCAGCGTCAGCGTGCGGAACCCCAGCGCGCCGCGGCCGTCGTAGTCGCCCGCCAGCTGCTTGGCCTGACCACAGACAACACACTCATACATATATAACTACCTGACCCGGCGAACTTCGCTCCGCCTAACAGTCAATGACACATAATCGGGTTAAATAAATTGAGATGTAAGCTATCCTATCTTTCAAGTTGGATCAAACTGCACACGGTGTGCAAATTTAATCAAAATCGGTCAAGTAGTTTCGGAGTCCATCGCGGACAAACAACGTGACGCGTAATTTATATATATTAAGATAAATAAATCACACTACATCACATACATTTATCCGACTCCGAGGTAAGTAGCTTAAGCACTTGTGTTACTGATATCAGAAACAACAGTGGTATTACAAATATGTACTCCAATATTGGATATTAACACCCAGACACAGAACAAACACAAGTATTCATCATACGAATGTTTGTCCTGGGTGGGGATCGAGCCTACAACTCTTGAAGCATGGGGCAGGGTCACTACCGAATGCACCATCGAGCCAGTCAAACCTTTCACATTTGTCATATTAGAATTGAACTCCTCCATACCTTGGGGTGGTCGGAGTCCTTCGTGATGGCCACAGTCTCCACCAGGTCCTCGTGACGGATCCCGAACTCTCCAACCTTGTAGTAGCCAGGCTCTGTGGTACACAAAATGGTAACAAATTAACCAATTCCCTAGTCTCAAAGTAAGCTTATTGTACTATGGAGACCAGAGTCGCGGGTTCGAATCCCGCTAGGGCCAAATGTTTCGTGTGATGAACATGGATATTTGTACTCGAGTCATGGATGTTTATAAACGTATTTAAGTATGTCTATCCGTTCGCCTAGTATCCATAGTACAAGCATAAGCTTAGTTTGGAACTAGGGAATTGGTGTGTCAGTCTGGAGAATTTATTATTTATTATTATTAAAATGTGCCAACTATGTATTAGACTGCATTTATGTAGGCAACGACCTATACCCACTTGTGACTTCCTTTTCAAAATTCTCCATCTAACACAACTCAATCCTGCTTTAGGCTAAATGTAATACAAGGAGCTTAATGCTCCTTGGAGTAACCACCCCCTTTAGGGATTGCAGGCGGGATGGTACGTATGTATAACACATAACATAACATCACGCCCGTAATCCCCTAAGAGATACGCACAGTCAAAGGGGCATCATGCCTCTTTAACTACATTTAGCGATACCTAAATTAAACTGGGCTGGGTTATATGGAAAATGGTAACAATTCGCTAGTCGGTCACCTACACTACCAAAACCCGATATACTAATGCTATTAGTCGCCTTTTACGACATGCTAGTCAAGGTATGTATAAATGTATGTATGAATCTATGAATATAAAAATGTATGGATAAATGTAAGAACGTATAGATGAATCTATGAATGTAAGAATGTATGTACGAATCTATGAATATAAAAATGTATGTATGAAAGAATGTAAGAATGTACGTATGGATAAATGTAAGAATGTATGAATGACTGTAAGAACGCCCACCATTGCTGAGCACCTGGCGCGGCTGCAGGCCGGGGTCGTGCGGGTAGGGGCGCCACGACACGCCGGCGGGGCCCTCGTGCACGTTCAGGAAGTGCCCCACGCCGTGCCCCGTGCCGTGCGCGTAGTCCAGGCCCACGTCCCACAGGAACTTGCGCGCGAAGCTGTCGAGCACGTTGCCCTGGGGAGAACCAAGCAATATTAAGAGAGGGGGGACATAAAATACTTGACAAAATCACTGGTTACGCTGGTTATGGATGGAGGGTGGTACCTACCCCCCATCGAGGGTATCTAGATAGTGAAGTGTGAAGGGGTTTATGACAAATCACTTGCTAAGCCAATAGGGAGGGGTCGATCGTCCTCTCCCCTACCCCCAGTACTAATGAAATCTGATCTCACTTTCTTATTATAGCGCAACAAGTTAGGGAGGTGCAAAATAATAAAAATATTATAGGTATAGGTAAATTTTCCACTTCCCCTACCCCCGCTACTTACCTTGACCCCCTGGGGGAACAGCGCGCTGCCGACCATCATCTGCCCCTTCAAGACCCTCGTAAAAGCATCCTTCTGCTCGTCCGTGGGCGCGCCGGCCATGTGGCGCGTGCGGGTAATATCGGTGGTGCCATCCCTGACGAACAGAGGGAGGGTATACTGCTCTCCGTACGTAAATCCCTAGCTAAAGCTTATTGCAGTAGTTTTAAGTAAGAAATTACTTATAGTACAGTGAGTTAAGAGCAGACGTGAGCTGAGAGACATTTGAAAGATAGTTATTTGAAACAGCTGTTGCTGGCGAGCTTGCGCCAACAAGCCGTGCGATAGAGACAACTGCAGCTCGAGCTGAGTATTGCCAATAAAAATGTCAAAATTCGAGGTAAGGCTCTCGATGATTTCCTCCTCCAAAATTAGAGCTATGTAAAAGAAATTTTTACTCATGGAATAATAAGTAGTAGTACTAAGTCTCTATGTTTTGTTTTGTAAATACTTACTGAATTTTCACACTAAACGTTATTAGTAATGATAAAAAAATTGTAATTTTTGGCATTTTATAGGGCTGCTTGGAAAGACAAATTATCGATAAAAGAAAGACAAAGGAGCATAGTATAAATAAACATTTATTTTAAGTATGAAAATAATTCCCTAAGTATCTAATACAAAGAAATCCGGCGAGAACGTTTGTATCGAAGAAACAGTGAGGGGAGGCGTCCCCTCTTAATTCAGTCGGCGCAGTGTGTTGCGCATGAGTTACTGAAATTATGTATCGATACTACATTTTTTTTTTTTTTTTTTTTTAAATAAATTATCCTGACTGACACACCAATTCCCTAGTCCCAAACTAAGCTTATGCTTGTGCTATGGATACTAGGTGAACGGATAGACATACTTAAATACGTTTATAAACATCCATGACTCGAGTACAAATGTCCATGTTCATCACACGAAACATTTGCCCCTAGCGGGATTCGAACCCGCGACCCTTGGTTTCGTGGCCAGGGTCTCTGACCACTCGACCAACGGGCCAGTCAAGTATTGATATTATGAATTTTGGTGACGAAAGTCAAAGCCGAAACTATCGACATTATCGATAGTATTGCGGTATAATGATACTATTTTACTAAACCGAGTTATCTATACTATCCATAGTGTTGATAATAGTATTGCCGAACCATAGATAGTTAAAGTATCGATAGTTTGGAAGGATTCCTCAATAACAAAGCTTTATGGTTAACTTAATATTGAATTGTTCATCTGCAGTGATATCTAGTCTTAAGTGTAGATTAATTAAGTTTACAAAATTGTATAATTGGCATTTAAAAGAGTAACTATCGAGTTTCTTGCCGGTTTCTTCTCGATAGATTCTACCTTCCGAACCGGTGGTAGTATTATTTGTTCTTTTTTGTATATTGACTATTTATAAGTGCTTTCTTGAAGCCTATATAAATAAAGATATTTTGAATTTGAATTTGAATTTGACACCACTAAATAGTCGCTTATGATCACCCAGGTGACCATAATAGAGAAGACCAGTGTTTTCCAATCTTTAAGAATACGCGACCCCCTTGGACTATATACAAAAAAAATCATTTAAAGTGTGTAGAACTTTGCCTGTTTCATTTTGTCGGCGACCCCCCACGACCCCCTAGGGGTCACGACCCCCTAGGGGTCACGACCCAAAGATTGAAAAACACTGGAATAGATCATACCTACGGCTATTTTATATACTCACTTGTACTGACCCCCCGAGTCCAGCAGGAACATGTCGTCCCTCCGGATGACGGTCTGGGGTCCCTCCCGGGAGGGCGAGTAGTGGATTATGGCGCCGTTCGCGCCTGCTCCGGGAATGGTCCCGAAGGACGGACCCATAAATTCTTGCTCATCCCTAACACATAAAAAAGGGCGTGTTTAGTATTAAAAATGTCCCATATTGATCTGGGATCCAAAAATATAATGAAAGAAAGAAATAAACATTGATTACGGTGTAATTTACCCCAAAAAAACACTCTACGTGTCTGTTATAGGCGGAAACAGTGGCGTAGCTAGGTAACAAAGGTCCCTGTGGCAAAACAGAAACTGGGGCCCAGCTTGCAGCTTTAGATTCACGCGACAATTTTTTTTTCTTAGGGGGGGGGGGAAGGCTGGTTTTAGGCCCCCCCGAGCTTGGGGGCCCCGGACCAATTTCTCCGCCCAGAGTGATAAAATCAGATTATTTATACTGGGGTGCAAATTTTCTGCATTTCCTTCTTATGTCGTGCCGCCCCCTAAACATGGCCAATGGGGTTGCTTTTTTTGGCTTAATGTAGTTTAAGGGAGGAGCTAATCGCTCTTAGGAGTCTTGGACTCAGCTTTTTATCCCCCCTCCCCTGGAATATTTCTATAGTCTTCGGTGGGAGAATAAGATTCAATCCCCTTCTAATTTTAAAGCTAGATTCGTCCTTGGCATAAAAAAACTACGGAGCGCTTGTAGCCAAGGAAATACTGTTTAGATCTAATTGAACCGAAGCCCCCTGTGTGTGACTGCATCCACACCATTATTCTATCGCTCTAATATCTTTATATTTTGTTGTATATTCTTTGAGCTGGTAATAAATAACTAGCTTCAGCCCGCGGCTTCGCTCGCGTGGTACATCGATGAAACATGGCCTATATGTTATTCGGGTGTATGAGCTATATTATTCTACAGTTTCATTAAAATCCATTCAGTATTTTTTTGTGAAAAAGTAACAAACATCCATCCATACATACAAACTTTCGCATTTATAATATTAGTAGGATCTTCCACACTCACTTGCGAAACTCTAGCAGTTTATCGGACGCCTGTATCTCAGTGACCTCGGCTCCGGCGTCCAGCTTCTCATGGAGCCACCTGAAGAACCTCACCACCGCTATACCGTCACGGACGTGGCAGTCGCGGAAGCCCTGGGACAAACAAACCAACAGCACATTAACATACTCTTATAACCAGAGGTGGAATAGAGCGATAGTAGCTCAATGGTAACGACACGCGCCTCTTAACCGAGGAGTGCGGGTTCAAACCCGGGCACGTACCTCTGGATTTTTCAAGTCTATGTACGTATTTATACCACTAGCTCGACGGTGAAGGAAAACATCGTGATGAAACCTGCAAATTCAAACAACTTTGGATTTGTAACCATGATCTAAAAATTGTCTAGTTCCCCTATCTTAGGGTTACGAAGGTCAGATCGGCAGTCGCTTCAATGTAATCACCAGACCCGCTAAATCCTAGATCTAAGCGGATCCCGTCTAAACACGGGACATAACGCTAAGAAGATGATAACCAGAGGTGGAATTAAATTAAAAATTAAACAAACATCACAAAATCAAATACTTTCTAATTTTAACATTCGAAATGACAAGGTAACAGCAAGAATTGTTAAGATATCAGTTATATTAATAGTTTTTAGTAAGTAATCTTAATACTGTGGTTCTTGCCTAGCATGTCGTAAAAGGCGACTAATGGTATATCGGGTTTTGGGTGTGTGATTGTGTAGGCGACAGGTTAGCCGCTTGTCACTGCTTTTTCACAATTTTCCATCTGACCCAGCCCGGCTTTATTTTTGACTGAATGTGGTTGAAGGGGCTTGCTGCCCCTTCGACTCTGACTACCCCTTCGGGGATCGTGGGCGTGATGTTATGTTATGTATGTATGTATGTAATCTTATGTACTGAATAAATAACAAATGGCCCGCATGACCTTGAGTCGACCGAGAGCAACTACGTAACCGAGCTGTGACCGGTCCCCAGCGCCGAGAGGCAAAAGGACTTGCTGTTTTTTTTTAGAGGACATCGGTAGTTAGCCGAAGGCGGCCTTTACTACCTACCGGACTGGCGGGGGAGCGGGAAACTGTCACCCCTAAAATTAAGGCAACAGCCTGAGGGCGCCCCTATGGGGATTCGAACCTCGGCTCAGGACGTTGCTGGAGAGGGCAGACGCACGTAGGTTTGGGGATAGAAGCGACCGGGCGCGGGCCGGTTGCGCGAATAAGGAGCTAGCGGGGGCGGCGCGACGCGAGTCCTCGCCGGCGAGGACGGGACGACGGGCGACTTGAGGTGTTGGACTGGGTCGCGAGCTGCTGAGCCGACGTCATGGCTAGTGTGATGGTCGTCGGGGTCTAGGAAGACGTTCCTAGGTCGACGTTTTCTATGGGAGACTACGGGAGGGGGGGACTTGCTGCGGACGGCGCGCGCCTTTTATAAGCGCCGTAGGGTAGTTAGTAGCTTGGCGGGGCGTACGGGTGTAGATTTGGGGAGGGGAGGGGGGTGTTAGGGGCGGACATGACGTGTATAGAAGGCTCTACATCAGACCTATTCCTCTCCCCTTCGGGGTGGTAAAATTCAACCCTGCCCAGTGTTGTGCTTAGTTGAGGTCCTAAAAGTGGAAGTATTTCCGGCGAGCTAGGTGTTGCTCGCTCGAGGACCCAGGTCCAACTAACCGTCGCGGTGTATTATATATACTTAGTGGCAAGAATAACTTCGTCAGCGCGATGCAGGATTGTATGGCGATTCTGCATGTTCGATCGACGTCATCTGTTTACATATTATTGAAGCTATAATCTTGACTATCTTGTGGCGCCGTCGCCACATACACAGATTTGAAAAATCCAGAGGTATATACCCGGGTTTTAACCCGCACTCCTCGCATATGAGACACGTCCTTACCATTGAGATACCACCGCTCCTATCACCAAATCCTCCATATGAAACTTACTCCGGTAAAGTCTCCTTTTAAAATCGACAGACCCGTTAGTCGAGTGGTCAGAGACCCTGACCACGAAACCGAAGGTCGCGGTTTCAAATCTCGCTAGAGGCAAATGTTTCGCGTGATGAACATGGACATTTGCACTCGAGTTATGGATGTTTAAAAACGTATTTAAGTATGGCTATCCGTTCACCTAGTATACATAATACAAGCTTTAAGCTTAGTTTGGAACTGGGGAATTGGTGTCAGTCAGGAGAATTTATTTATAACTAGCTGTGCCAGCGGTTTCACCCGCGTTTATGGTTAATATTATAAAGACTATTTCCGTCATACATGATTTCTATGTAACTTTAACCATTAAGGCTGCACACGCGACGGAAGCTTAAAAATGGAGTAACTTCTCCCGTTTTCCCAACATTTCCCTTCACTACTCTGCTCCTATTGATTGTAGCGTGATGAAAAGTATACTATAACCTGCCCAGGAGTATGAAGAATAATTGAACCAAGTTTGGTTAAAATCCGTCGAGTAGTTTATGTTTCTATAAGGAACATACAGACAGACAGACAGACAGTCAGACAGACAAAAATTTTACTGATTGCATTTTTGGCATCAGTATCGATCACTAATCACCCCCTGATAGTTATTTTGAAAATATATTTCATGTACAGAATTGACCTCTCTACAGATTTATTATAAGTATAGATTTTAATTAGGGTCCAAATTAGTACCTATTTTCCTAAAAAATTGGGGGCCAATTCATTTTACAGAAGTGAGTTAGAACTAGCAGTGTAATGAGTTAGCGCAATAACTCAGCGCAGTATTACACATTTATTGACTACAATATTTCATTATATCTCACCTGTAACTCCACATCATTCTTGATCAGCTTCATCAGGGCCACTGGCGACACTTCTGACGTCAGATTCAAGGGTTTCTCCATCACGTCTCGCTGTCAAAAAAATTACCAAAGTCAAAGTCAAAATAATCTTTATTTATATAGGTTTCAAAGAAACATTGCTGTCCCATGTTGGTCTGGGAAAAAAAAAAGAATATAACTGTGGTGCTTGCTTGTCGTAAAGGCGACTAATGGTTTATGGGCTTTTGGGTATGCGACTGAGTAGGCGACGAGCTAGCCACTTGTCACTCCTTTTTCACAGCTTTCCATACAAGCCAGCTCACTGTCCCATGTTGGTCTGGGACTTAAAAATAATATGCCAACTGTGGTTGGGACGTGAATATAAATTATTATTTAATTTACCCCAGCGGCCGCGCGGTGTATGGCCTCGCTCGCGTCACTCGACAGCCATATTGAGCGCTTGCCGTCACCGCCTTCTGCTATCTGTAGATATGACAAAAAAAATATAACTAAACTTCTCGCCACTTCCCTAGCGGGGTAGGCAGAGAGAACCGAACGCCATATGGCACGATCCTTACACACCTCACTCGCCTCTTCAAAATATATAAACAAAAAATCATTTCTTTTTTAAATTTTGATAAATTAATAATGGCGATGTTGACACATGTAATTAATTCATGTAAAGTAATGTTTTATACATTAAAGACAGTATTTAAAAACCTATAATAACATTTTAAGAATATATTTATTTGTCATGAACTAATGAAAATAAATTGAAATTGCTTTATTTAATATCCATTATCACGTGACTGCGAACGCCATCAAAGCGCGATGACGTCACTGACCGCCAAACAAGTTGACATATTCGTAAGAACTCACTCAAGATCAGGTTCACTTTGACAGAGCGCGAAAACTTTTATCGATCAGTGACGAAATTATAGTCACGTGACAGTTTGAAGCGTTTTGGCGGGAATTCTAAAAACGAATTTGAATTAAATTATTATTTTCGTAAATTTCATAAATTTGTCAACATCCCTATTGTTACTAATCGGGCGGTACGATCATTTTATTGATTACTAAAGTTTTATATACAAGTAAGTGCTAAGGTAAAATCTTATGAACAATGCTATTTTCTTTCTTCCTTCCATCCTCCACTATTTCGCTTCTTCCGGGCCACCTTCCTTAACTTCTTCCTTGATCAATTCCTTACCTTCTTCCTTCTTCCTATACATTCTATTACCCACCTCCCATCAAGCTCACATCCCTTATCTCAAACCCCACTTACCGCTAACTCCTGCAGGAACCTAACCACGTCCCCATACGGTCTCCCCTCCACCTCAACCCCCTCTTCGCTCAGCTGCGCCGTCACGGACGGGTCCAGGGTGCCATCCCCCCAGAACAGGTAGACTGATGAAGGGGTGATCACCAGGTACGAGAAGAATACTGGGTTGTACTCGATGTCTGACCCTCGCAGGTTCAGAGTGTCTGCAAAAATTAAACTAACTAACTAAAAAAATATTGTTTACGTTTTTTTTTTTATTTTGTCCAGCCAATCAAAAATTGTGAAGAGATAAAATACAGCGTGAAGTCACTAAACCCTTATAATTTTAGACTTTAGTGACGTCATAGCGCCCTACTGCAGAACTTTGACGCAAAGTATATTCGTCAAAAAAAAAAAAAAAAAAACAGGAAAAAAATACGTACCCAATTTTTTTTTTGTAACTAACGAAAGAAATATAATATTTTTGGTACTAAATATATCATCATCAATATTATACAAAATCAATGCCACTTTTCGTTGTAATTTTATAACTCAAGAACGGGCTCACCTATCCAAACCAAATGTTTAGGCTTTGTTCGGACTATTTAGTAGATGATTTATGTGAAGTTTGCACAAAATCGGTGGAGCGGTTCTTTATTTATCACATTTTTTGTAACAAATGAATTCAATAAATGGCGGATCATTTTGCTAATGGGAATTTTGCTGTTAAATTCTAAAGGGGCTGTCCGTTTGACTCTGCCTACCCCTTCGGGGATTATGGGCGTGATGTTATGTATGTATGTATATTAGACTGCAAACAGGCTGGCTGGTCACCTGCAGGTAAGTCACGCCGGTCATAAATCACAAGCCACTCACACGCCACCTCGTCCAGCGCAGTGACGACTAAGGCAGCGGCTCTCTTCTCCGTCATCTTCTGTCTTAGTTCTTTAATTTTGTCGCCAGCCGTTTTTCCTGTAATACCATTTCCAAGTATAAAGTCAATAAATAAATAATTATCCCACATCACATTCATTGATCTGACTCCGAGCTAAGTAAGTTAATCACTTGTGTATTACAAATATATACTTAAATATTGGATATTACCACCTAGACACAGAACAAACACAAGTATTCATCATACAAATGTTTGTCCAGTGTGGGAATCGAACCCACAACTCTTGGCGCATAAGGCCACAACCAAATGCGCCATCGAGCCAGTCCAATATCTTGGATAAGCCGTGTATACTTTCAGTGTTAAGATTTATCACTAGGTTGGCCATCCCCAACGTATTGTTTGCAGTTTTCATTATGTATGGGGTGGAGGGGCACAAAGTAGAATGGTTGAGTATATCCGATTCATTCTCTACAGTTAAATGTTGACTATCCCTGATGTATTCTTTACAGTCGTATCCGCCACAATGCATGGGGGGGTCATATTGTAGAAAGGTTGAGTATACCTGCTTTATTCTCTACAGTTATCAATATGGATGGGTGTTGGTGATTGCAACGTAAAAAGGTTGGCCATCTCTAATGTATTCTTTACAGTTTTCACTATGCAGGGGGAAGACGAAGTAAAAAGGTTGTGCATCTCTGATGTATACTCACCCGTATACTTGACCGGCAGCGGCACGATGTCACCCCGCGGGCGCGGCGGCGGCGCGTCGCCCAGCTGCGCGCGCGCCGCGTCCACCAGGTTGTGGGGGACCGCCACTAGCGTCATCTTGGCTTTGGTCAGCGCCGTCTGGGGGAAGACGTGGCAAGTGACGTCATCAGCATTGATAATGTTCGTATACATAACATCATGTTGATAATCCCCGAATAGGGCAGAGTCGAAAATGGCACTCCTTAACCAGATTCAGCCAAAAAATAAAACTGGGCTGGGTTAGATGGAAAATTGTGAAAAAGTAGTGACAAGTGGCTAGCTCGTCGCCTACACAATCACCTACCCAAAACCCGATACACCATTAGTCGCTCTTAACGACATGCTAGGCAAGAAACACAGTTGGGACATTCTTTTAAAAGTCCCAGACCAACATGGGACATTACGATTACCCTCACCTGTAAGGGAGTCCACTCCTCCCTGGACATCGTGTGAGGGTCGACGCCGACGGTGGCGCCCTCCGGCAGGTTCGCGGCCAACCACTTCTCCAGGGATGGCGTGTCGGGGAGCGCTGCAAGGACGGTGTATTGTTAGTAATTAGGAGTATAAAAAAGTCTTCATTCTCTTAGTGCAGGGGTTCCCAACCTTTTAGTGACTGCAGACCACTTTGATTTCATTATTGTTATCAGGGACCACTAGGTCAAATATGAACAATGTAAATTTTAAAATAACCTATTATTCATTTAAAGCCAATAAATTTTAAGTGATCCGCGGACTAAATGATAATTCTTGCGGGCCACGGGCTTGGATGCGGTCCGTTTAGCGAAGTATGAAATAGTGTTAAATTTATTGTTCGTTCTTGATGGTTTGAAGAAAAAATACTCGTTTTGTCTAATCATTTTTATAATTAATCTTATACAAGCTTCCGCTGCAAAACTAACTGAGTAGACAATTGTTTTATCAGCCGTTTTTTTTTTTCTTATTTTGTTTTTCACTTCTTCTAATTCTCGTCTTTTACGCTAGTATTGTTTGCTTTAATCCGTTTTTTTTTGTTTCTTTTGACCTCATTTTGATTTTTTCTCGTATCTTGTTTTTTCGTCCGTCTCTTGCCTTTTCATCTGCATTTGCGTTTTTGCCCACCTAAATACCTACAAACACCTGGTACCGGGTTACCGGGTCACAGTCACCCGGTAAACAGTTGCGTAGCTAGGTTATAAAAAGCCCTGAACTGGGGCAAAAAAAAAACTGAGGCAGCTTTTGGTCCTTTTTCATTTGACAGGTTAAATGAAACAGAGGTTTAGGGGCTCCTGAACTTGGAGGGCCCAGGACACTGCTCCGCCCTTGCCCCTGTGAAGTTTCGCCCCGCCACTCAGTGGAATGGAATGAAGCCGTCACCTACTCACACTGCTTCATAAGCGTCCAGAGCGCCGCGTCGGCCTCGCGCTCGAACTGCGTGTAGTAGCGGCCGTCGGTCCAGAGCAGCGCGCGCGCAGCCGTCACCAGCGCCGTGCCCGCCGACCCGGTGAACCCGCTCACCCACTCGCGGCGCGCGTCCACTGGGGCTATGTACTCCGACTGGGGATATTGCCATATTGTTACATAATAGGGTTGTTGACAAGCAAGTTAATTGAGATACTTATTAAAAGCTGTCAAAACGCAATCGCTTCATAGATTTTGTATGGGCTTGTCAGATTATGACGTCACTTGTTCGTATATTGTCCTATAATAGTCGGGGACTTAAGAAAAATGTGTTAACTGTGTTCCTTGCCTAGCATGTCGTAAAAGGCAACTAATGGTAAATGGGGTTTTGGGTATGTGATTGTGTATCCCAGCCCAATTTTATTTTTGACTAGCTGTGCCAGCGGTGTCACCCGCGTTTATGGTTAATATTATAAAGACAATTTCCGTCATACGTGATTTCGATGTAACTTTAACCATTAAGGCTGCACACGCGACGGAAGCTTAAAAAATGGAGTAACTTCTCCCGTTTTCCCAACATTTCCCTTCACTACTCTGCTCCTATTGATTGTAGCGTGATGAAAAGTATACTATAACCTGCCCAGGAGTATGAAGAATAATTGTACCAAGTTTCGTTAAAATCCGTCGAGTAGTTTTGGTTTCTATAAGGAACATACAGACAGACAGACAGAAATTTTACTGATTGCATTTTTGGCATCAGTATCGATCACTAATCACCCCCTGATAGTTATTTTGAAAATATATTTCATGTACAGAATTGACCTCTCTACAGATTTATTATAAGTAGGTATAGATTGAATATGGTTGAAGAGGCCTGCTGCCCCTTTGACTCTGCCTACCCCTTCGGGGATTGTGGGCGTGATGTTATATATTTATGTATGTATGTATGTATTAATAACTGAAGGTACTTTTATTCTCCAGGCGGTAGGTGGTACTATAAGCAAAGTACTAGTTGCATCAACACAAGCCTTACGACTCTAGACTCCCCGGCCGATGAGTCACCAGTCTTTTAAGTCCTTTACGTTAAACGACTCCGACTAAGAAGGCTAGTTTTATGACTAAAAGACTGAGTCAGTTGTAAGGCGTTAAAAATAAGGCGAGTCTTTATTAAAAGCCTCAAACGACTGTCTCTTTCATTACTAGTGCGAAGCGTAACGCGTTCCCCGCTTCAAAAAAAGGGATAAAACAGATTTTGCTGAAATATGTGTTTGTAGTATCTTCGTCTATTATGATTTCCAAATGAAACTGAAATTAAAAACACTCACATTGTGGGCATCCGCTGTCGGAATGATATACGCTGCAAGCGCTGTCGGCTGACTAGCCATCAGCGCTCGGAGCGCTGTGAGCCGCTGCAGCGACATCTTGTGCCTATCTGGGGAGAAAAAATACACATTTAAAGTTAAGCAAGTTGACATAGTTGGCTTTTTATTGGTCAAGACAAACAAGCATGGCCGCCTGATTGCAAGCAAAATCATTTTGCGACGCCATAAAAAATCTGGAAAAATTTAAGTATAGGTGGGTATATTTCTAGGCCTTTCTAATTTTAGTTACTTTTTATTAAAATTGCAATTGAAAATAGCAAAAAATATCCTGAAAAATAAAAAATAAAAGAATGTGCGACATTTTGCCTAGTGATCTAATTAATGACTTGACAGATCAATGACTGTCTGGTTAAACAGTTTTTTATAAAAGTCGTTTAAATAAATAAGTTTAAAATAAAACCAGGAAAAATATAATATTTATATACCGTTCTTAAGCGGATTACTTACAATAAAGTTGGCATGTAGATAGCTCTCAAGTTGCGTTAGTACATGAGATACATTTTATCTCAAATCTATAAATCCCTAGGAACGCACGATCGTCTCCGTAACAGACCGAATTTTACGCGGTAAATAGCTTAAGTAACACATCTTAGATGTTTTTTCTTTTTTTTAAATAAAAAACAGAATGCAACAGTTACCTTTAACCGTAGAATTGTGAGGAACGTGTCTGCCCAACGCTGAATGTATCGATATTCTATAAGAAACAATGCAAACATAAATAAAACATATTTATTTTACAAACATATTATATCTTATCTTTACATCGACAGATAGTATTGTCACTATGCCAGTAATCATTGACATTTCAATTGTCCACTTACATGATTAAAAGCAGCGGCGCTTTTTTAAAACCAAACAAAACGTATTTCATTTTTAAAAAGTAATTTTGTCTAATTAATCTAAGCATCCACCATTTTATTTGCAAGAAGAATGCAAAATTTCGTAGGACACTTCCAATTTTGAATTTAGAATTGCATTTTGTTTTATTTAGTTATTAAAAAGTTAGTGGCGCGGAAAAAAGTTTAACAATAACAAAGCAGGTGTGTAGTTTAAAAATTGTGTTTAAATAAAAACAAAAATTAAAAAGCCACTGTCGACCTGTCACGATCGTTCGTAAACTAACTCTGAATAGATTTAATTTGGATTCAAGGAGGTAAACGTTCCGTTAGAATACCTACAACAGATTCAGAATTATTACCATTATGTCTATCGGGGTAAAGTTTAAATTCCATCAAAATAGAGATTCATTTGATAATAGATTGCAGATTGAATGCGTACTATTCAAGGAAAAATAAACGGCGGGGGCACGTACTATGTCCAGATAAAAATTTGATAGGTGGGTCTGATCAAAATAACGAAAGAATTATTAGATAGTTTCGGAGCCTATTCAAAGCAAATAAACAATCAAAACTTCCCTCTTTTTACTACAGAAATATATGCAGGCAAAATTTAATTTTGTTGAATTGGGATGTTGACACCATTTATATTTAATTTTGAAATATCAATTCTGAAAAAGAAAGTATCGTAGTATGCTGTTAAGCTTTATTGATTTTGTATCATAATGAGTCTGAGATTTTTAATTTTACAAAAACTGCTTAATATTAAGTCAGTTGACTATACAAACTAGTGACGTCACACGTTGACAAGCCCATACAAAATCTATGAAGTGATTTCGTTTTGACAGCTCTTAAAAAGTATCTCAATTGACTAGCCAGTCAACATCCCTATTCGGCGCAGACAAATTCGCGGGCAACATGTATTCTATTTTATGTTTACCTGATACTTGCGTGACATTTGGTGACACGCGAGTAACCTTCGAGGTCATTTTACGCAAGGGTCACCGGGTATGACCTTTTCCTATTATAGCTACTGTATTTTAGTACTAAAGGACAATATTGTTTACTGCCATATTTATAACTAGCTGTGCCAGCGTTGTCACCCGCGTTTATGGTTAATATTATAAAGACTATTTCCGTCATACATGATTTCTATGTAACTTTAACCATTAAGGCTGCACACGCGACGGAAGCTTAAAAAATGGAGTAACTTCTCCCGTTTTCCCAACATTTCCCTTCACTACTCTGCTCCTATTGATTGTAGTGTGATGAAAAGTATACTATAACCTGCCCAGGAGTATGAAGAATAATTGTACCAAGTTTCGTTAAAATCCGTCGAGTAGTTTTTGTTTCTATAAGGAACATACAGACAGACAGACAGACAAAAATTTTACTGACTGCATTTTTGGCATCAGTATCGATCACTAATCACCCCCTGATAGTTATTTTGAAAATATATTTCATGTACAGAATTGACCTCTATACAGATTTATTATAAGTATAGATACGTGGCTTAACCCTTTAACCGCCAAGGTCGGATATTTACGACCAAATACCACTCCTCGGTTAATCTGCCTTTTTGTTTCATAGGACTGTATTATGTTAAAAATAATATTCATATTTGGTAAATGGTTGATGAAGTAATCATATACTATTGCTTACACTACAGTTTCTTAATTAGAAGACAAAAATAATGTCTAAAGTTCAATAAATTACTAATAGTATTATTCGAAGTCGGTTTATTGATGTCCAACGCCCAAATCCGACAGTAGGGACGGGACATAAGCAATGATTTACTGATACAAAAATCCACTTAATTCAACTGTTTCTGATTATCTATACTTATAATAAATCTGTAGAGAGGTCAATTCTGTACATGAAATATATTTTTAAAATAACTATCAGGGGTGATTTGTGATCGATACTGATGCCAAAAATGCAATCAGTAAAATTTTTATCTGTCTGTCTGTATGTTCCTTATAGAATTAAAAACTACTCAACGGATTTTAACGAAACTTGGTACAATTATTCTTCATACTCCTGGGCAGGTTATAGTATACTTTTCATCACGCTACAATCAATAGGAGCAGAGTAGTGAAGGGAAATGTTGAGAAAACGGGAGAAGTTACTCCATTTTTAAGCTACCGTCGCGTGTGCAGCCTTAATGGTTAAAGTTACATAGAAATCATGTATGACGGAAATAGTCTATATAATATTAACCATAAACGCGGGTGACACGGCTGGCACAGCTAGTACTTAATAATTTACTATAAAAGAAATAAAGCAATTGTTACTGCAGAAATACCTATATGTGTTTATTTTATTACATTTATAATAAATAAAGCTTAAAAATTTCAGGGACTAAATAGACATTTCCCATCCCTAGTCTACATGTTTAGAAACGAATGTTGTCAGGACACCTAGCGGTCGAAAAATACGACCGCTTCTGTCGTCATAAACGAGTGCCGCCTTCTAGATTTTTCGATTGTTGTTGTGCATATGTGTACCTACTATGTTCGCGTTATCGATATATTTAATTCAACATGACTATTGGTGAGGAATTATTACATATTCTGGAAGGTGATGAAGATGAAGAATTTGAACAAGATGAGGAGATTAACATCGATGAAGAGGTAATTTTTATTGCATTGTTTTATTTAACCTAAAATGTGTTAAATTAATAGCATTTATATGAGTGACTTAATATTGTAACGAACGTGATAATCGGGATTCGGATATCAAACACCGCAGACTAGTATTATAGACTAGTAAGAATGTGACTATTTCACTGGTTTTATAATGATAAGAAGTTGTATGTGATTCTTTTATAGAAATTGTATGGACTTTGTATAATAATTCGTGTTTTGGATAAATAATTGATTGATTATAATTAATACAAAAATTATCAGTAATTATTTGCCTGAGTTTATAATAAGTAATAACAAGTTGAATCTGTTATTTTTTACTGATTTTATAATGTAAGAAATTGTTTCTGTGATTAGTTTACAGATTTTCTAATAGCAAAAAGTTGTATGTGATTATTTTTAATTAAAAAAATGTATGTGTTTTTATATAATAATTCTTTTTTTAGATAAATAACTGATCAACCGATTATAATTAATAAAAAAATGTATCTGTAATTATTTGAGTGATTTTATAACAATAAGAAGTTGTATGTGATTTTCGTGAATTAATTAGGCTGTTGAAATAAAAAAAATCTTTCAGAATCTTTTAACTCTTTTTGATTCATTGTGTTACCAAAATACCTACTAATATTACAAACACAATTACAAAGTAACGCTATTCAGATAAAATTGTAAGCGTTTGAAGGGGACATACCCTTATCGATATAATAATGGACATCTCTATTTGTTGTAGGTATTTATTTTTCGTTTGACTGTGCTTGGCGCTGAGAGCACGACATCTGATAATAAGTAAAGCGGTTAAAAGGTTAACATTTATTTTCTTCTGTTTTTAGTGTTTGTTGTTATAGGGGCAACAGAAATTCATCATTTGTGAATATTTCAACTGTCTAACTATCACTGATGAGATACAGCCTGGTGACAGACGGACGGATGGAGTTTTAGTAATAGGGTCCCGTTTTTACCCTTTGGAACCCTAAAAAACAATTAATTAATCTACTCACTAATCACTTGTTACACTTTTACACAACTTTCCATCTAACCCAGCCCAGTTAAATTTTTGGCTGAAAGTGGTTAAAGAGGCCCGCTGTACCTTTGACTCTGTACCCCCTCGGGGATTGCGGGCGTGAATTTATGTATGTAATTATTATTTTTTTACCTAAGTATGATACATTGGCGTAGCTGTGTTAGTTGTCTCTTAGTAATTGTACAGGTCGCTATTAGGTATTAGGTACGTGGTAAATAAGAACACAACACAGTACGATTTGCACGGACACGTCTTGCTCGTACGGCGGACTAGCAGAGAGAGCGCGCGGTCAGTGCAGCGAGTGACTGACCGCAACAACCCCCACCACCGCTCGCCCTACCAGTAGGCATGTCTGTATTTATTTATACACTACAGTAATTATACGCCATCTGTGTAAAATTCATGGTTTTAAAACAAAGATTATTTTGGTTTGCTTCTGAAGAAAATATTTTATATTCATGTTTTTCACCTAAATTTAATAAATTATCTAAGAAACGTATGTACGTAAATAACTTATTTTATGAAAAAAGATTGTTTTTAAAGTGAAATAATAACGTTTTTATTCGGTTTTATTTCTCAATCAGTCTAAATGATGCCTGTAGCGACATCTGTCTGTGCCAAGTGTTGTGGTTGGACGGAGGTAGGGGAGGGCGGGGTTGGAAGTGCCGGGGGTAAGTTGTTCCGATGCAAAAATCTTAAAAACAGTAAGAGATAGCAACATGTTCGTATAGTATCCGATGCTCCGGCAACCTTGCGCATGCATGGCGGTCATTTTAGCCACGCCAGCGACGCGGCGCTATCGGCAGCATGTGCATGGCTCCTCCGTCGTCAAGTTAGAAAATATTTTTTCTTCAATACTTTTTGGTCTCATGTAAACATTTTTAGTCTTTCGGTGATGGGAGTTTCACTAGTGTGTTTGTTACTTAACAAGGAATATTAACCTGTTAATTTTCAATGCATTGTACAGAATATTTTCTTGGAATATGATAAATAGTTGATGTATTGCATACGGGGTAAAAAGTGCCTTTGGATGGGGGTCATTTGTGCCGCGGCACAACTGACCCCGCCCAAATATAATGTAATATCCTTAATTGATTTTTTAAAAGAATGAGAAAAAGCAAAGGGCTGCTTATGCTTTCTACAAGGAGGGACGAAAATTAAAAACAGTTACGCGTGAATTGAAAATTTGTTACACAGCGATACTACGGTATGTCAAAAATATAAAGAATGGTCTCACTCTTACGGCTGGATATAAACCAGGTCTACTCAACATTTAACCACTACCTAAAGCACATCTCGGATTAACTAGGGTTAATACACGACTTAAAAGGAAGTCAGCGGTTCTATCGAACACTCCAGAAAAAAAATACTAGCAGAAAAACAGGCTAATAAGAAAAAAAAAGAAAAAGGAAGTGAAACCACAGAGAAGAGTAAGGAGAATGAGAAAGGAAAAAGTGCTAAAAGAACGAAATCAAAAAGAAACAAGGCCAATAACCCCGCCAGAAAGAAAGTTCTTCTTAGAGATGATGAAAGTATCGATGAATAGAATACACATAATTCTTCTTCTTATTCATCATATGCTGTGACTCTTTGTCTAATTGTGTGCCTAAAGAAAAATGAGTTAAATGTAGCGCATGTAAAAACTGGGCACATACGCTATGTGCAGATGTCGAAAACTTGCCATATTATGTCTGTCCTAATGGCTATTCTGATCAGTTAGATAAAGAATAACTTAGCTTGATGATTTTTAATTCGTTTCAAAAACCTATACAAAGATATTTGTGACGAATAATTTGTGTGACAGATTATTTAAGAAAAGTAATTATCTAAATAAGGAGAAGAGAAGAAGAATTTAGAAGTTTTTTTCAGTTCCTATAATTTAACAAGTGTAACAAGTTGTTTATTTTATTGGTTTTTATATAAGAACTAAGTAATGTTTTTAAATTGTAGATTTTTTAATAATTTTACTTCTAATAAATATAAAACGATCAAATGTGTTGTGTTTTTATTTAAAATCAATTTCTTATCGTCTGTAAAGGCTAAACATTACCAACGGCACAACCGACCTCACCTGGGGCACAACTTGCCCCAACGAGGGGTCAATAGTGCCGCACGACCTCTGTTTAAAAATATAATACTCTAAATAAAACTATTAAAAAATCACGGAAACTGGGTATAAATTCAAAATCTAGATTAAATTACACATAAGATGAACCTGAACTATAAACCTCAGCATTGTTCTTACGCCATTAATTTAGGGATTAGTCCAAATCGGCACGTCCAACCCCGCCCTCCCTATGTCACGTAAAAAGAACTACTGAAAGAATTTTAATGAAACTTTACAATATAGCCCATAAATCCGAATAACTTACTTAAATATGCTATGTTTTATCGATGTACATCTCGTGTTAAATAAATAATGTTCAATGACAAACAGTCCAATGCTCATGACCTGAATGAAAACCTGTTAGGTAGGTAGTCCCCTCTTACCCAGTGGGCACTTTGAGCGCGTGCCTAGGGCCCCCATGATCTAGAGAGCCCCCTAGTTCTAGATTACCAATGGATCATCGACATTTGTTATCCACAAACGTATGAATTTACTAATGTGCCCAGGGCCGCCATTAGGTTAAAGGCGGCCCTGTAGGTAGGGATGCCCAAGTTTCTAGGATTCTAAAAATCTCCCAATCGGTCTATAACTAAATACCTAAAGTTATTTATATTATTATATTATATTTATTTATTTCAGATAACTATAGGATCCATGTGTTAGTAACAAAACTTACATCTATTGTTAGTAAAATTAAAGTTTTCAATTAATGTAATGGATTAGTTCCGCCTTCGGGTTTATTAGGGCCGTGATCCAGTGCCGCCTAAGCGTACTGTCCCACCTTCCCGCCAGAACCCTTAGGTTACTGATAGGACTGCCAAGCATTCTGTTTTGGATCGATATAATGTTTTTTCTGATCAAGGCATGAAAACCGTCTACGTGAGCATCGGCGAACATGCCAGATGCATAGTTTATGAATAGTCAAAAAACAACAAATTGAATTTCGCTTGTTCGTAAGAAAATACCTCCTCTTTACTTGTTTTATGCACCACTGCTTACTTTGATATCTAAGGGTTGAGGGTAGTCTAACGGAAAGCATGGTTGACTTGCTTTAAAACGTACGTCTTAAACATGACAACAAACTTTACACGATAATCTAGGCTTTGAGTATAATATTAGTGTCACTTGGCGTTTAAAGGTGCTTTGAAGTTATAATATACTCGCGAGCAAAAGTATAGAATCTTGGAATTGATTCATTAGGGCTAGGGGAGGGAACACAAAATATTGAAACTTAATTTTAAGGCCAAATGTTTTTTTATTAATAAATTTTAGTTGTTTTATTCATTCCTTATTTTTCCTTGTTTTCCTAACTCCTTCACTTAATCCGGGATAGCTCCTTAAATACTGGTGTAATTTAAAAGAAATTGGTATCAATTTAAAGTTAACAGTTGAACCCGTAAAACGGTGCCATTTTTATTATTCTATAACATCTTCCTAGCGTTACCGTGTTTAGACGGGGTCCGCTTAGACCATAGTCCAGGAGTAATTACATTGAAACGACTGCCGATCTGACCTTCGTAACCCTAAGATAGGGGGAACCAGCGTACAATTTTTTGGATCATGGTTACACATCCAAGGTTGTTGGAATTTGCAGGTTTGATCACGATGTTTTCCCTCACCGTCGAGCTAATGGTATAAATACGTACTGACTAGAAAAATCCAGAGGTACGTGCCCGGGTTTGAATCCGCACTCCTCGGTTTAGAGGCGCTTGTCCTTACCATTGAGCTACCACCGCCCATAATATTGACTACCACTAGCGAAAATAAATTTATTGAAATTAATTCCCAGTTGACACAGTGGCAGACTAATCGGGGGGCGGAAGGGGCGGTCCGCCCGAAGCCTTTGGTCATGGGGGCCTCATATTATCCCCAAGCATTTGGTCATGGGGGCCTCATATTATCCCCAAGCATTTGGTCATGGGGACCTCATATTATCTCCAAGCCTTTGGTCCTGGGGGCCTCATATTATCTCCAAGCCTTTGGTCATCATGGTCTAAGCGGACCCCGTCTAAGCACGGGACATAACGCTAGGAAGATGATGAGAGTCAATATTATTTATTCATTATTTTTAAAGGATTACAAGCACGACCCTCCTCCCTGCTTTTCTAATCAAATCCTGTAACGTAATTAGGGAATAACCCTTGACTAATAAAAAAGGGGGAAATAATAATGCACAAGTCTTTGTGATTTGTTTATATTTTCATCAGTAGATTAATTTGAACTTTTTTTTATTGAAGTTTACATTTTATGGTTTGACAAAATATAAAATACTGACCCACATAACTGCAAAAATTTAATAATACATTTTCACATGATTATCTCACAGTCTACGACTTGAAAAATATCGAGTTATCCGGACGTGTCTTAGGTCATAGATATACCTACTGTTTTTTTTTTTCGTAAGGTAAAATAAATCTAAATATACTTAAAAGGTTATTTTTAGTTTATGGAAAACCACTAACCTACTCATTTAACTTATTATTAACCGACTTTAAAAAAAAAGAAGGAGGTTCTCAATTCGACAGATTCTTTTTCTTAAGGAACTTTTTCTAAAATTCAAAGAATTTTAGAAAAAGAGCAAAAATATTTTTCACCTTCCATAGAAAAGTTCTTCGGTTTTGGCTATTTTGTATGAAAAGTAAAAAAATTTTTTGCTTATTTTATAGCCAGTTCCTCAAAATAACGAGTTGAATAAGTGGCGAGAAATTTAGTTAGTTAATAAGCAGGTAAGTGATTTCGCATTAACTAAATATAATGAATGTCCTCCTAACCGATATCGGTCACGGCGGCCAATCTCAACGAGGATTAGCCAACGCAGGAGATATTATAGAGCACAACACTTGTGCACTCTGTTCCTTCACTCTCATAGACGGCGAGACGGCAATTCGACATGACCGGAGAGAGATCAGGCCAGATTCACGTATGGGCGTGGTGTTATGTACATACATAACATCACGCCCATAATCTCCGAAGGGGTCGGCAGTATATTTTTTTATAAAAAGGGGTTGGGGAGGAGAACTCAGACAAGAGATAAGAGATAGAGTTATAGAGACATAGATACGAAAAATTCAGTTAAGCATGTGGATCAGTATTTTAGCGTAACAGTAAATTAAAAAAAAGACACATTTTACTACATTCCAACTGTCGATTCCAATTTTCCAGGTTGCGAAATGCGGAATTTCTCGTTTAATTAACAAAAGTTTATTCATAATTTACAATTTTGCTTATATTTTGTAAAAAATAATAATATAATACCGGTAATAGTGATACCTCTAAGTAAAAATTGCGCTTTAAATATCGTTGGTAATGAATATTTATATAAATTATTATTTGAATATATATATGTATTGAAAAAGTTTTGGATTACCAATCTAATTATTGGTTAGTGTTGCACAACTATCGATGGTGAAAATACCGATACTACCGATACTCTAAAAATATCGATGATAACGCTACTTCCGATAGACTTAAATATCAATAGATCGGTATTCCTACCGGTAAAGTTACGACAGTATCGATAATTTACCGATAACATATGCTATAATGTGCGACACTAAACTTGATGTTACCTATTATATTTGGGCATCACTATTACCTAAAAGAAATAAATAAGATACATACATAACATAATTTATTATACAGTTTTGGTTTCCTTTTATACCAGAGACTTTCAATAGACATTTTCTAATTATATTTGAACTCATTAAACTGAAATAAAAATGGCTGAAAATTGTGACGAGATTTTTTGCAAGGTGTTAATTTTTTTTACTTGTCAACAACTATAAAAATACAAATATTTAACTGCAAAAAATGCGAACACGTCTTAAAATCTCAATAAAGTACAATTTCCACAAATAAAAGCCATTTCAAACTCAGTTTTTTAATTTTTCTTGTAAAGAAAACGGTCATTTTAACTTTTAAATGTATCGTGTCCTTTATTGTACAAAGTTCTGTTTGTTGAATTGAAAATAGTCTATTGGAAGCTAATACATTTGTCAATTCCAGCTTACATATCATTCAGGTTAGCTGCTAAGCAAGGGTAATTGGGATGTTGACACCATGTATATTTAATTTTGAAATATCAATTCTGAAAAAGAAAGTATCGTAGTATGCTGTTAAGCCTGATTGATTTTTATCATATTGAGTCTTAAGATTTTTAGTTTTGCAATTTTAAACTAGTGACGTCACACGTTGACAAGCCCATACAAAATCTATGAAGTGATTTCGTTTTGACAGCTCTTAAAAAGTGTCTCGATTGACTAGCCAGTCAACATCCCTATTGTTTAACATATTCAGTGCAACCGACTCCAGTTGGAGTCATTCTATTATATAGTTTTGCAAGCCCTTTTTTGGATGATAGCTTACCAATAAAAAAGGACGATTTACAGTAATATGTTTTATATACATATTATTTAATAGTGTTGCCGCCCGATAGGCCAATATCGATTGTTTATCGATAGTTAAGAAAATCGATTGTATCAATAGTCTATCGATACTGAAAACTATCGGTGACCAGCAATAGTATCGAGAGTTTCGATCGCTGCTAACCGATGAACTATCGATAGTATCGATACTAACGATACTATCGATAGTCTATACGATATTGAAGAGCAATACTATAGGTAGTATTGCTGTTTACCGATAGTATTGCACTAACAGGGACATTGATACTATCGATTGTCCTATCGATCGTATAGATGATTTGGCCGTTAAACTATCGATTGCAAAACTATCGACTTTTCGGCAACACTGGTTTAATTACCAAAAAAATTGTGAAAAGACCTTAAGTTACTTTAAAGCTATCTGGTGGACATAGTATTAAAAAAAAAACCCTCATTCAGGGAGTATTAATTAACAACAAGATAATTACTAGCACCAACATTGACAATAGATGCCAATAAGAAATTAAAAACAAAAAATAAATTAAGCATAAATATGAAATTATTATGACAGTTAACACAAATATTTCTGATTTACCCATAATAGTAAAGTCTGTTTCCCCTAACTAGGGTTAAAGGCATTAGTTTCAATGAAAAGACCAGAACAACTATCGGAATACCAGCGCTGCAGTGGCTTACGGGTCGGTGCAGCTCATGCTGAGGTCGCACCTTGATGGCCACAAAACAATCTCGTGTATTATTTTTATTGTTATCTCCTTTTGGGTATCACGGCAAGTTTTACCTTCCCGGTCCTTTGGAAGGCTTGCATGGGGGCACAGGCCCAACATGTAGAGGCCCCTTGAGACGTTTTAATATGAGTGTGTGATGGAGTACACCGGCCGGATCCTACTTCTGAGTATACTAACATAATACACTCAGTAGTAACACCCGGCAAGTGCAACACTATTGCAATAAGGTGGAAACAAAAAATATGGGCTATTGCAATGGATTTCTGTGGAAAGAAAAACTGGGCTATGGGGTAAGATAACGGTCGCCTGCCATTTCAATATCTCACAAATTAAAGTGCGGCAGGTGGTGACTCGCCCTCCACTAGATGGGCCCCCCAAATCAGCCACCGCGCAGGGTAGCAAGGGGGCAACATCGGTATGGTGGGCTAAGGGTGTAGAGAGGTGTGCACCGGTTTCTGGATCGCGGTAATCCGGTCAGCCGTTCCCCGTTATTACGCAGATTGAGCACTTCCACCCTTTCAAGCATACAGCTCTTGCGCTCCACTTTGGGCGGCCAATGAAGGCAATCCAAAGGTGGGGGAGAAGATGGTAGGTTCCCCCGGGAGGTCTCAGGTCCGTGGTGTCGCCACACACCAACAGCTCGCCACAAGCTGCCCTGCGGAGACTGATTGCACTGAAGGGAGTTGTTGCTCTTCATGGTGCGAAGCTCACCAACTCTCGACAGCGGGCGATGGGGGCGTCACGTCCCTACGCCTTTATTGTTATTATTTTTATGAGTATTTTGCAACTTTATGTCTTGTTCTGTTTTGTGGTCAATAAATGTTTTTTCTTTCTTTCTTTCTTTAACAAAATTCTGGATCATAGTCTACAAGTTCTACAACTAAGTACATAACTTTATTACGATGACAATCCATATAATGTCATCAAATTGTTAACATCAAAACTGGGCGCTGCCCATATCATATGCAGTCAAACGTTTCAACGCACACCTACCCTTGCTTAACAGCGCTTATTAATAACTAACTAATACTAAACATTATTACAACTCGGTCAGTCATTATCGAGAACACAACAACACTATACATTATTGTCATCACTCGAACAATTCACTCAATATAACATTACACCTCATTTTACTAATATTAAATAATCTGAAACAATAAAAAAGGATTTATATAAATTCTCTCTAAAATATGAAAAATAAATGATTTTCATACATACATTGATCTGACTCCGAGGTAAATAGCTTAAGCACTTGTGTTACGGATATCAGAATCAACAGTGGTATTACAAATATATACTTAAATATTCAATATTAACACCCAGACACAGAACAAACACAAGTATTCATCGTATGAATGTTTGTCCTGGGTGGAGATTGAACCCACAACTCTTAAGCGCATCAGGCAGGGTCACTCCCGAATGAGCCATCGAGCCAGTCAATAATAAGTCAATACAATGTTTTTAGGTATATAAGCAGCTACGCGCATTATGATTGCCGTTTTCCTCAGTCTTATGAAATAATATGTTTTCTCTTATGATCTTACGGAATAATTGTTACCAATCTCCGTCACAATCCAAAAAGATTAAGTAAAACATTTATTGTTACATTGAGCTTTAAAAACTCCTTTCAAATTTAAAGATAAAACATGTACAGACATATAAAAAAATATATAACAGAACTGTATTTAATTTTGGTAACTGATTCTAAAATTGGTTTAGTATTTTCTGACTTTATCGGTAACAAACAAATGTTTTGTTTAATGAAAATAGGGGTGGTTATTGTACTAAAAAAAAAATCCGTAAGAGTTAGATTATGAAAAAAGAATGAATACATATTTTTTGATTTATCTAATACTTAAAATATTACAAAGATACAGTGCTTCAAAGATCAGAAATGGGGCACTTTACGTCGTTCGGATGGTAAAATTTTAAGCACCTAGTGACGTTATGCGGTACTTTAACGCGCTGTATCTTGATCATTTGAGTTTGCTGAACGAAAGAAAAATAAGTAAGCAATATTTTTTTGTAATGTCAATAGTGGACTATAATTTTTTTTTAGTAAAATAGCCTATTGTGTAGATCTAGATTTATTATACCAACCTCAGCATTCCATTGGAGCTATTGAATTGGAATTGTCACCATAACCGCTAAGACTACCCTGGAACTCCATACCGCTGATTTGACTGTCTGCGTTGAAGGACGCTCCGTACGAATCATTGCTTGGGGCATGTGACGTCTCTAGGTTACCTGAAAGTGAACTTATTATTATAAGCCGATTGTAATTATTTGTTCAACTGTGTTTCTTGCCTAGCATGTCATAAAAGGCGATTAATGTTATATGGGGTTTTGGGTATGCGATTGTGTAGGCGACGAGCTAGCCATCTGTCACTACTTATCACAAGTTTCCATCTAACCCAGCCCAATTTAATTTTTGGCTGAATGCTGTTAAAGGGCCTGCTGCCCTATGACTCTGCCTACTCCTTCGGGGATTAAGGGTGTGATGGTAAACAACATGTTACAAAATACCCCATAAAAAATATAGTTAATTGTCAAAGCCAAAAATTAGGCAACCAGAGTAAGCTGTCCTGTCAGGTAACCAGATTGTTAAAAAAAAAAGGCCTACGTATGTACCTATTTTAGCTAATAATTGTCTACTTTGATAGTTTTTTATTTAACATCCATAAATGTATGCTACCTCAGTACAAGGATGTAATTATACTCAAGTACTGGCTTAAAAAAATATCAAATTGGAAAAAAAAAGTGGTCAATTTCCAAAATGTTTGTCGTTCCCGCTAATTAGGTAGAAATGTAGGTACATTCTGCATAGTTTACTCTTTAATTTTACTGAAATAGTGTTTGCACATCAGTGAAAATAAAATTTATTTTTTTATGTTGTTACTACGGTTCATAAATATTGTGAATGGACTCGTTATAAGGCCTGTAAATGTAACTATTTCACATAAGAATTGTATTTAGTCCCATGTTGGTCTGGGACTTGGCCCATGTTGATCTGGGACAAAAAAAAAAGAATGTGCCAACTGTGGTTCTTGCCTAGCATGTCGTAAAAGGCGACTAATGGTTTACGGGCATTTGGGTATGTGACTGAGTAGGCGACGAGCTAGCCACTTGTCACTCCTTTTTCACAGCTTTCCATCCAACCCAGCCCACTGTCCTATGTTGGTCTGGGACTTAAAAAGAATATGCCAACTGTGGCTTTTGCCGAGCATGTCGTAAAAGGCGACTAATGGTAGATCGGGTTTTGGGTGTGTGATTGTGTAGGCGATAGGTTAGCCGCTTGTCACTGCTTTTTCACAATTTTTCATCTAACCCAGCCCGGCTTTTTTTTTTTTTTTTTTTATGGCTGAATGTGGTTGAAGGGGCATGCTGCCCCTTTGACTCTGCCTACCCCTTCGGGGATTATAGGCGTGATGTTTAGTTAGTTAGAATTGTATTTAAGTATGATATCCTAGAAATAAGTTAATTACTGTTTAATTGAGACAGAAAACTAATTTCTTAATAATTCAACAAAAAAAACTTCAATGTACAATTATATCAATCCAAGTTATGTACATATGTATGATATACATGACTTATCTAGCCCTATATACACATTATTTGAATATTTTATTTACATTCATAACTAACTAACTTACAAAACTTCACGCCACTTCCCTAGCAGGGTAGGCAGAGAGAACCAAACACCATATGGCACGATCCATTACACACATCCATTGCAAATCTCGATCCATTGCAAAAATAAAATATAAAATAGGATACTCTAAACCATGGCTTTCTTAACTTTAAAAACAATGGAACAACTACTAAATACTTTTTATATTATGGAGCCCCATACCAATATTAATACTGAAATTTATATAACATTTTTATTTTACAATTTTGGCAGAACCTTGGTGACTATTATACGGAATCCACTTTAGGAATCCCTGCTCTAAGCTATTGTTTTACATAATGATATAGAACAAAATTATACATTGTTATTACATTATGGCATTCAGTTCTCTCTGCCGACCCCGCTAGGGAGGTGGCGGGAAGTTTATTTAGTTATTACTTTAGAGTAACACAAAATCTAATAACTTCTAAAATTGTCAACAGATTGTCACTAAACTTATACATATTTAAAAAACATCATGCCTGTGATCCCCGAGGGGTAGGCAGAGTTAATGAGACAGCAAGCAACTTATACATACTCTGCTATTGAAAAACAACCTGTTGCAAGTAAATTGAAACATAATAAACTAACTAATTAACTAAACTTCATGCCACTTCCCTAGCGGGGTAGGCAGAGAACCGAACGCCATATAGCACAATCCTTACACACCTCACTCGCCTCTTCAACATAATAAACTATAGAAAAAAATAAGCGATAAACAGACAAGTCTGTGACTCACAGCTACACAATAAATCGAAGTGATAACAATACTCACCGTCTCCGGAGTCAGCCGCAGCTGCGTCCGGCTCAGCCCAGTTGATCTTAAACCTGGTCACTCTCGGCTCTGAGGCAAGAATATTCCTCACTACCTTGTCAAACTGTGGTCTCGGCGGTGGATTCTCTCTCAGTTCTGGTTCATTCTCATTGTATTCATTGTTTATGAAATACCCGACTCTGACAAACTCCTGCCCTCGGTAAGAACATGTTAGTAACACTACAGTGACGCCTAAAGCGTCGTTTTCAGGTATCCGGTTGACATCAGGAGGTGGTGCTTGAAATACAAACATGTGACGGCCTTCTGGTATAGGTCCAACGTAAATTGTGTCTAAAACTTGATCGTGTTCTTCCGTTTCAGCCGATCCGACGTATATCATCTTCCATTCTAAGTCTTCTTTAAGCTCTTCAATGCATTCGAATGTTAATTCGAACTGGAACGGATTCAAAAACGGGCTAGGATTGTCCAATACGACAACATTGGTTATGTGCACCTTGGCCATCTTATTTTATAATTTTCACAACAGTATTCCGATCTTCGGCACTATTAACACTTCTGTTAGGCAACGAAGAACAAGATTGAGAGTGAAGTTGGTAGTTTTGTTTAGTTTCGCGTTAATCTTACGGAAAATAAAATTGCGGTGTCCGTAAAACGGTGACAGACAGTTTGACAATTATTTTGGCGGTTCAATCGGTCACGTGATCAAAATAATTAGCGACACTAGCGCCAAAGCGGCAGGTGTAGAAATTAAATTTAAAAAGATAAAAACATTGACAGCACAGTGACGACTTGCAAATTCGATAATTTAGCAAACATTTAACGCAGTCATACTGTAAAAAGAAATAAAAACTTACGTAACTATGTTAGCATAATCGTATAATTTAGAATTTACTTACATTAATTAAGATTTTCCAGCAGGATGCGACACAAAAACTCTGACTACGAAACGTCAAATACAGCCATAGACAAAAGATTGGGACCGACCTGCCAGGAGGGACTGTTCTGTTGCCTCAAATAATCAAGGCATGACTACCGGTATTATTCGGAAATATTTTCCATAGACAAAACTGTGATAAGTAATATACTATTATTAGTTAGATACATACTTATTTTACTTTAAAAGTATTTTTAATAACGTTCGTGCTTAAATTTGCATAATAGTGTTTAATTGAGATACTCTGTTACAGCTATTATTGAAATTATGTGTAAAAACAATAAAAACCATTTGTAGTCAAAACGTTCAATATTCTAGAGTGGCCTATGCTGTAAATAGCCTTGTTGTAACAAGCATCATAACAAGAGTTATTTATATCCTACTAATATTATAAATGTGAAAATTTGTGTGTATGGATGGATGTTTGTTACTCTTTCACGCTAAAACTACTGAATGGATTATAATGAAACTTTAGAATAATATAGCTCATTCACCCGAATAACATATAGGCTATGTTTCATCGATGTACCACGCGAGCGAAGTCGCGGGCAGAAGCTAGTAATTTTATATTCCTATCGTTTCGTTTTCCCATAGTAAAAGTTGACAGAAAGATACAGTAAAACAACACTTTTTTATTGTATAAACTTTACGCCACTTCCCTAGCGGGGTAAGCAGAGAGATCCGAAGTAAGTACCTACATTTTAGTAGTAAAATGTAGGTACTTCGGTTCTCTCTTAGTCTTTTTTTAAACTTTAGTTGATTAATGTAGATTAATCAACTAAAGTTTAAAAAATAAACAGCATCAAAAACATAATAAAACGCCATATACAAAATCAGTCCTGTGAGAAAGGCACTGGTCTAAAAAAAAAAAAACTCCACCGGATCTAAAAAAGAAAATATTAATTTATGATAAAATACATAGATTTAGAATTTTTTGACTGTACATCCTAAATCTATGATAAAATATCAATTTATGAAATTAGTTTATGATAAAATGCCGTCACCTACGGTAAAAGTACCGCCACCCGACAACAGATGGCGCATGTCGATAATAATGACGATACATTAAAATTCTTAGAGAATTTATTATAATAACGATGTTTTTAGACAAGGTACTACAAAATTAATCCTAGAATAATATATAACAGAACAGTCAAAAGAATACATAAAAAAAAAATCAAGTGGAAGAAAATTTGTATGACAAATTTTCTTAATAAGCCCAGACTTACAGGCATATTTTCCCCAATGTTCAATTCTGTTATAGAATAAATGTTTTGAGTATCTACATAAAAGTGTTTAAATTATCAACTCTGTGACGTTAAGAGCTTTTGTGTTTTGTCACCCAATGGGCACAAAACCGTTAAGAGGCAATAATGCTCACCTCTGAGCGTGGTAGTAACGTTACCAATTTAACATTATAAGTAACGTTAAATAACGTTATTTCATGTCCACAAAGATGTTGACGTCACCAGCGGTGCAAAGAAAATGACGTTACGGGGTAACCTGAATTCACAACCTTTAGGTACTACTTACATGCCAGCTACTTGAACTTATGATTTGGGAAAAATAAGTAGGTAAGCGGGAGCTTGAGTCCTTCGATCTCCATCGTCAGATTATTTTGATGTTAGGAACTGTTCTGATATATGTACCTACCTATTATACTGCTTATGCTAGGCAAAGAGTCTAATCCCCAATAGGTCTCGTCTGATGTAGGTCAATTTAGGTCAGGAACGGATGATGGCCAAGGGGGACTGCCGGGGCACCAAGCAGGCTGATGAAGCTGTACGTCAGGGACAGCAGGGGGCAAGGCCATTCGCTTTGGATCTGTGAGGGCTAAGGTACGACTCTTTACCTTGACCCCACAAATGCTTTTCGAGCCACTAGTAGGAATCGGTGGGCCACGCGATGCTTTCGGGCTACCAGGTGGGTCGGTCGGGCCATTCGTCGGGTAACCCTGCGGGCCAGGGGAAGAAGTCGGGCCACTCAGTCGGGATCTGGAGGGGCCATAGGAGGCTCTCGGGCTACCAGTTTGGTCAGATGTTCGATTTTTGGGTCGGTTGTGGTGTGGCCATGAACAAAAATACTTACATATTTCTAAATATTTTTTGATTATGAGGATATCTTAATCTACTGATACAGATAAATAAAATTGATGTGTCTGTTTGTGATATGAACGTATCTTACAGCTAAATGTACGGCATACCTACACTACCAATAACATAAAAATATTCTTTAGGTCTATCTATCTGTTTGTTTCAGTTAATCTAAAAACGATTAATCGACTTTTTATTAATATTATACAGTCACACCCGTAATCCCCGAAGGGGTAGGCAGAGTGCTATCACTCTGCCAACCCCTTGCAGGACAGCAGGCCCCTTTAACCACATTCAGACAAAAATAAAGCTAGGCTGGGTTAGATGGAAAATTGTGAAAAAGTAGTGACAAATGGCTAGCTTGTCGCCTACACAATCACATACCCAAAAGCAAAACCCTATGTACCATTAGTCGCCTTTTACGACATGCTAGGCATGAAACACAGTTGGCACATTCTTTTAAGGCCCAGACCAACATGGGACTATCAAAGTCAAAGTCAAAATATTCTTAATTTATTAGGTTTTAACAGTTAAAGGGGAGGGAACATATTTTAGGGAATGTAATGACCCGCCACATAGCACCACCACCCTGGCGACATTTTAGTGAGCATGACTACTCAGGTTAGTCAGAGAAAAATAAAAATAAAAAAAAGTTAAATAATAATAAAGAGCCACTGTAGAACACATTCAAAGCTTCTTAGGCAATGTCATATAATTAAAATGCAGTGAATTATTACATAAAAATGTGATGTCATGATTAATTTAATAAAGTAGCTGAATTTAATTTATATATGGATAATTAAACTATTAAGGTTAGTAACAAATTACTCGTAGACCATCGGTTTTTGTCATTGAAGAAATCTGCAACTTTATAATAACCTTTAAGCATGATATTTTTTTTAATGTATATCTTAAACTTGTGCATAGGTCGGTTTTTAACTTCCTGTGGCAGCAGATTGAACATTTTTATACTTTGACTAACAAAATAATTACTAATTTTACTTAGCCTGAGGTTTGTGATAGATAGTTTATGCTTGTTTCTAGTATTAATGATACTTTGGGAAGAGAATGCACGGTTTTATACACATACGGTAAACAATCGAGAATGTATTGGGACGCCACAGTGATAATCTTGATGTTCTGAAACAACTCTTTTAGGGAGTCGCGGGGTCCAAGTCGGTCTAATTGCCCACTTTTGTAATACAAAAATAGTTTGGATATCCGCTGCGAAGCTATAGGACATGATGCTATGAAAATAGCTGAAATAAACTAATCTAGCCGTTTCTATCCCAGTGAGATTCCTTATCTTCCTCATCAATAAGGTTTGCATCTGCAATTGCATCCTGCTTTTTCTCCCATGCATCAAACACATGTTTGTTATGAGCGACACCCACATTAGTGGTGGATTGCCTTTAGTAAAACCGAACTAATTACTGTACAATAAATTATTAACTTTAAAGTGACTAACTATTTGATTATGAATCACTTTATCAAAAATCATACTAAGCGCTAGCAATATTGAAATGGGCCTGAAATTTGATGGATCACTTTTGTCACCTGATTTAAAAAGAGGGATAATTTTACTGATCTTCATCAAAGTAGGATAGCTGCCTTCATCAACGCATTATACATATTATATGTAAGCACTATGAAATATTTATTTTTATTAGAACATTACTTTAGAATGTGCCATTATGTGGCATGCCATTATGTGTACTATGTGGATCGTAGAACACCAGTTTACGCTTCCTTTTTAGATTTATCCAGAGCTTTCGATCTAGTTTCTCGCGGGGTACTGTGGGATAAGCTTAGGAGGCGTAATGTGCCAGCAGAACTAGTGGGTATTTTAAAATTTTGGTATGCTAATCAGGTCAACGTGGTCAGATGGGCTAATAGCTTATCGGATGAGTATGGCTTGGAGTGTGGGGTAAGGCAGGGGGGGATCTCATCACCTACACTCTTCAATGTGTACATGGACAGTCTGATCGAGGAACTCAACAGCATGCATGCGGGCTGTTATATAGATGGAGTTGCGGTTAATAACATAAGCTATGCCGACGGTATGGTGTTGCTGAGTCCCTCGATCAACGCCTTGCGCAGGATGCTTAGTGTCTGTGAGCGATATGCCGCGAGTCATGGGCTTAAGTACAATACCAAGAAAAGTGATCTCCTGATTTTTGGTCTAGGAACTGAGAACTCTGATGATGTCCCCGAAGTTTTATTGAATGGTTCTCCACTCAAAAGAGCGAAAGAGTTTAATTACTTGTGGCATATTATCACTGAAGATCTAGCGGATAACGCGGGTATTGAACGGGAACGCAGGGCGTTGGCTGTCCGGGGTAACATGTTGGCTCGCAGGTTTGCTCGCTGCTCAAATCATGTAAAAATAACGTTATTTAAGGCTTACTGCCAATCTTTTTATACGAGCAGCCTGTGGGTAAATTATACTCAAAGGGCATACAATGCTCTGCGTGTTCAATACAATAATGTTTTCAGGATACTGTTGCGGCTGCCTCGCTTCTGTCGTGCGTCCGCTATGTTTGCTGATGCGCATACAGATGATTTTTACGCGATTAGACGAAAGCGTAACAGTGTTCTAAAGACAATATCTGACAAAGTAGACTGCCCTATACCAATTTTCTAAGTTAAAATTATTGCTTGGGCAATGAAAGAATTTGGATTATTTTGTGATATTTTATAAATGGGTACTTACATATTTTCAAAATGTTATTTCATATTTATCAAACTAAATTGATTAAATTTTAATTTATGACTTAATTCAATTCAATCCAGTTTAATTTAATTTAGGTAATACAATCTCATTTAATTAAGTTTAATATTATAGTCAATTTAATATCGTTGTTAAAATTTGCCGTTACTACTTAGATTAAGTAAACTTTGTTACTAACCAAAAATGGATCAATGTTATCTGAATAAATAAAATTTTAATAATAATAATTATCACCTATGCTTTCTCAAGCTGCTATTAACAATATTTATACCAAAACAGTCAGTTCATAAGTACATTATCTCGGGCTTATGTACACCGCGATTTAAAAGATATATCAACAGGTGTTTTTTACAAATTTTGCCGCTGATAAGAAATGAGAATAATACCTTTAGGCATTGCACATATCAACCTCGTTTGATAATGATATAGTTTATTTCTTAAACTTGGTTTTTCGCCGCTTCACCGACATAGGGTCGATAAACTCAATAAATCTTGAAAAGTTAAGCAGTTACTTCAAATTTGCCGCCCTCAAGAAAGTGTCCGCCCCCTTGCCACCACGCTTCACCACCGCTTCTCAAAATCTACCCAGAAATCGTATTTTTTTTCTGTTTATTGAAACAGCAAACAACTTGAAAATTATAATATTGTAGGTACAATATTATTAAGCTATGATTAAAATTAACAACAATTTTCCATCTAACCTAGCCCATTGTTCCATGTTGGTCTGCGACTAAAAATAATGTGCCAACTGTGGTTCTTACAATTTTACCTAGCATGTCGTAAAAGGCGACTAATGGTATATCGGGTTTTGGGTATGTGATTGTGTAGGCGACAAGCTAGCCACAATTCAAAGTTGTTTGAATTTGCAGGTTTCATCACGATGTTTTCCCTCGCCGTCGAGCTAGTGGTATAAATACGTACGTAGATTTGAAAAATCCGTAGGTACGTGCCCGGGTTTGAGCCCGCACCCCTCGGTTATGACGCGCGTATTCTTACCATTGAGCTACCACCGCTCTTAGCAAACACCACATGGTTATCAATTAAAATTTGCAACACAACATTTATGATTTTATACACAACATATGTGTTGCGTTGATTATAGTTTTCATTCAACATTTTCAACTTTTACTTGTGCTTTTGATAAGGGAAACCTGTTATTGGCTATACTGAGTGTTAATTAATGTATGTTAACATTGTGTAAATACGCTGTTGGTTTTCTCAATAAAGTAAAATAAAAAAAATATATAAAAAGAAATAAAAAACTTTTGATACAAAGTTTGAACAATAGAAAGTCCATGAACATTTATTATTCTACTAGCTGTGCCAGCGGTGTCACCCGCGTTTATGGTTAATATTATATAGACTATTTCCGTCATACATGATTTCTATGTAACTTTAACCATTAAGGCTGCACACGCGACAGAAGCTTAAAAAATGAAGTAACTTCTCCCGTTTTCCCAACATTTCCCTTCACTACTCTGCTCCTATTGATTGTAGCGTGATGAAAAGTATACTATAACCTGCCCAGGAGTATGAAAAATAATTGTACCAAGTTTCGTTAAAATCCGTCGAGTAGTTTTTGTTTCTATAAGGAACATACAGACAGACAGACAAAAATTTTACTGATTGCATTTTTGGCATCAGTATCGATCACTAATCACCCCCTAATAATTATTTTGAAAATATATTTCATGTACAGAATTTACCTCTACAGATTTATTATAAGTATAGATGATATATACAATTCTACTCTATTATTATAAAGATAAAAAGATTTGTATGTATGTATGTATGTATGTATATGTAACGAATAAACTCAGAAACTACTGGACCAAATTCAAAAATTCTTTCACCATTAGAAGCTATCCCTGATTAACATAGGCTGTAGAATATTTTAAAAAAAGTTAGAAAATAAATGGGAATGAAGCCGGGGCGGGCCGCTAAGTCTATGATATTAACAGAACTTAAAAGCTTCGTTGGTCTATTTACAGCAAGTGACGCTTAAAGACGAAGAAGAGAAGTCCTGGGTTCAAATCCCGGGTAAAGTCTATTGTGGCATTGCTCAATACCAGTCCGGAGTCAGGAAGTCAGCGGCCTTTGCACTATAACATCTCCTGCGTAGTTGGCTAATCCTCCGAGGATGTTATGTTATTTATGAATTATAACTATTTATCGAAGAATAGATATTTCCGGCTTAGCCTACATTTATCTTTTTGGTAATAATTCGACGTAATGGCAATCTTTCAACTGCCTGTGTTGAATGAATATCATGTTATTGAGATAAAAAGGCTTTTAAAGATAAATTTTGAAAGATTAATTACTTTTAATGATAAATAAAGGAATGCATTATTTTATCTTTAAGTGACTTATCAATTTAAATACCTTCAAATGCTTATCGACCCAGGTGTTAAAATCAACAGATAAATGACATGGTATGAAGGTAGGGGGTATAATATCGTTGCTTATCAGTGTTGCCAAGTGCAAAAATTCGAAGGCTTGGTCAATCCTCGACTATAGCAAATTATAGTAAACTAACTGTGCTATCTAAATACATGGGCTATCTAACACAAAGAATTTTCAAATCGGACCAGTAGTTCCTGAGATTAGCGCGTTCAAGGAAGCAAACAAACTCTTCAGCTTTATTAACTGCCAATGTTCTTTTCATCTAACAGAAACCAATTCTCTCTGCCTACTCCGCTAGGTGGAGTGGAGTGAAGTTTAGTTAGTTAATTAGTTTAGAAATCCATTATGTACAAACAAACATAGCATCACGCCCATAATCCCCAAAGGGGTAGGCAGAGTCAAAGGGGCAGCAGACCCCTTTAACCACATTCAGCCAGAAACAAAACTGGGCTGGGTTACATGAAAAATTTTGAAAAAATAGTGACAAGTGGCTATCTCGTCGCCCACGTTCCAATACTTCCAATAATTTACGTAAAACCGTATTGCTTTTTAGTGTGAAACCATTTTTTGATGTTATTTTTAGTAACATCTTTATTATTTGATTTGAGAAAACAATTTAGATTTGAATTAAATGGCAGGATTTTCTAAAAGATGAATACAATCAGGAGAAGAAATAAATAAGTTTTTGACATTACTAAAAAGTTATTAAATCGGGTATAAGTATGATTTTTTCAAATTGTAATGTGTTGATTATTTCTCTGAAACATAATTGTATTTTTCCACTTTGTAATATATACATTTTTGTGCTTTTAATCGTAATAAAATGCGTAGGTATTATGTGTATTTTTACAGATGCCTACACTCTTTAGGTGTAATATAGAGACAACATTTTTTTTTATTAACATGACACAAAAAATAGGTTTTGGTTATGACACACATAACCAAAACCACTAACCGATACATAAAATTTGAAAATTTTACAAAAATGGTCATATCTCAAAAACTACAAAAAATCGTAGAAAATACTTAGGTACAATCGATTCAATCGATGGCAATCGATTTGATGACCATCGATTCAATCGATGGCAATCGAATCGATGGCCACTGACCTTCGCAGATACAGGTTGCGTGGTACACGCCTAAGAGTTTAATATATTTTTTGTTGAACCTAATCAAGGGCGGACAATTATTTTTTTAACTTTTTTATTTGAACTTTTAACTTTAACAATCTAACAGATTTTATAAAGATTCATTGACTGGTACTAGATTCCGGTGATCATACTCGGTTTCCGCCGCCCCAAAGACGTTGTAACCCAGAACCGATTTACATCTTTAAAAGTTGAACAGTTATTTCAAATTGGCCGCCCCCACCAACCCCACCCGGGGCGGACCACCCCCTTGCTCCCACCACGCTGCGGCACTGCCATACCGATTTGTTTCGTGATAGGTACCTTCTTATCTATAATGTGTTGACGTGATTCTTCAATAAGTATCGTAAGTCACCATTATTGCCAAAATAGATGATATTATCACTTTTTAATAATCCAGATAGTGACATATTATCCAAATAGATGAAGTTGATTGGTTATGCTCATCTAAAGTAATAATAAATATTTATAAATGTATATCTAGTTTTGAAAAAATCCATGGTAAAAAAAATTTTATTGAAAAAAAAAATTTTTCAATGTTTTCTATTTATCCTTTTAAATTCCACTGTTAGGCAAAGTCCCTTTTTTCGTCCCTTTTTTTTTGTTTACCCAGGCACTGTCCCGCTGAAACCGGGGAGAATCAGCGGGGTGTGTCAGATTTTCGGAGCACTCGAGATGGTAGGAGGACCCTGCTCCGGCCAATGTGGTTGTGGGGTATACCGACTAAGCCCTTGGGATGACCTCTACGCCTTTATGTAAGATGCCCATGGGATCGCGCAACGCTAATCCATTGTGAACACCCCAACGTCGGCCCTGCCTAGCTGGGTCCCGCGCCTGGCCTTCGACGCCTTGGATTTAGCTAAACTTTAACTACATTTAGCCAAAAATAAAACTGGTCGAGGAATAGTGAAGTGGCTATCTTGTCGCCTGCATATCACAAAGCCAATTTGAAAAAAAATTTACTCGTTAAAGTATTTTTGAATAATCAATTTAAGTAGTATTATAAAACAACAAAAACTTGTAAAAATCTATCGTACAAAACTGACTCATAGAAAAAAGTGATTTTATAAGGGTCCCATCTTTTCTTTATGAGATACGGACCCCTACAAGAGACATCTATACTTATAATAAATCTGTAGAGAGGTCAATTCTGTACATGAAATATATTTTCAAAATGACTATCAAGGGGTTATTAGTGATCGATACTGATGCCAAAAATGCAATCAGTAAAATTTTTGTCTGTCTGTCTGTATGTTCCTTATAGAAACAAAAACTACTCGACGGATTTTAACGAAACTTGGTACAATTATTCTTCATACTCCTGGGCAGGTTATAGTATACTTTTCATCACGCTACATTCAATAGGAGCAGAGTAGTGAAGGGAAATGTTGGGAAAACGGGAGAAGTTACTCCATTTTTTAAGCTTCCGTCGCGTGTGCAGCCTTAATGGTTAAAGTTACATAGAAATCATGTATGACGGAAATAGTCTTTATAATATTAACCATAAACGCGGGTGACACCGCTGGCACAGCTAGTAATTAATATATCGGGTTAGGAATTTATTGAAATAAATACATTTTGAACATTTTTAATAAATACAAAATAATTATGTATTAGAAAGGTATTAAGGATTCTTACGTAAAATTATTAAATAGATTTATTTTTTTGTCATGTGATCTTATTAAAGTCAAAGTCAAAGTCAAAATATGGATAGATATAGATATGGATGTTTGATGTACTCTTTCACGCTAAAACTACTGAATGGATTTTAATGAAATTTTAGAATAATATATCTTATACACCCGAATAACATGTAGGCTATGTTTCATCGATGTACCACGCGAGTGAAGCCGCGGGCAGAAGCTAGTAATATTTGTATATATTTCAAAATCTGTTTTGATGGATGATAGGTTTAAAATGTTTGTATGGAAATTCTATGCAAGTAAAACCGGTGGTGAAAGCTAGTAGCTAATTCATGCAAAAAGAATAATAGGAAGTCAACATTATTTTGACTTTACGATGACAAGACATGCCTTAGGAGGCACTAGCTGTGCCAGCGGTGTCACCCGCATTTATGGTTAATATTATAAAGACTATTTCCGTCATACATGATTTCTATGTAACTTTAACCATTAAGGCTGAAGCTTAAAAAATGGGGTAACTGCTCCCGTTTACCCATCATTTCCCTTCACTACTCTGCTCCTATTGATTGTAGCGTGATGAAAAGTATACTATAACCTGCCCAGGAGTATGAAGAATAATTGTACCAAGTTTCGTTAAAATCCGTCGAGTAGTTTTTGTTTCTATAAGGAACATACAGACAGACAGACAGACAAAAAATTTACTGATTGCATTTTTGGCATCAGTATCGATCACTAATCACCCCCTGATAGTTATTTTGAAAATATATTTTATGTACAGAATTGACCTCTCTACAGATTTATTATAAGTATAGATTAATGATAAACCTATATCTTTACAACTCATTTCAATTGAAATTATATGTGTATAAATCTATCGATACTATTATTAAGTCGCGGGACCGGCCTCAGCTTTGTCTGCGCCCGGACTTGGATTGCCGAGGAAAAGGAGGAGCTGGTAGTGGTCGTTGCCCGCCTCCCAATCCTCGGCAACCCGGGAAGCTGCCACTGTCTTACCAGAGGTCACAGCGTGAGAGTGAGGCCACGACGGTCGCGATGACAACCGGCATCTGCCTCCTGGGCGGAGTTGGTTGACGTGCTGGGTGGCTTAGCACGTCTCATCGTGCGCGTGTGCTCGTTGTTGTGCATCCGAAGCTCCAGCTCCCGTAGAGTGCACATCAGAGCCGCCATTGCGGCACTTGCCCACCCGGAGGAGCTGCAGAAAAGAAAAGAAAAGAAAAGAAAAGAAAAGAAAAGAAAAAAAGAAGAAAAAATCTATTTATTGTAACAAGACGTATGAAACTAAATTAGAAATATGTTTACAAATGTTTAAATATTCAACATCACGTAATTTCCAGGGGTACGCAAACTTGTATCTTGGGAAACCAATTTCCATTGGATTACAGAATTTCATTTATTATATAATATTAATCTTATTTATAATTAATGTGTATGTATGTGTGTTCGTCTGTGTGAGTGTCTATCAGTATGGGATGAGAACTTCGATTTGATCATAGTCAAGACAAGAAAGAAGTAGCCTACTTTGGGGTTTTAGTCGGTTCGAGTCCGACACACCGCTCTCTGTTTTCACGAGCAGAGGGTGACGGCTCCTGGGAGTTTCCCCAACAGAAAATAAGGTAAAAATTTTGAAGAAGAAGTAAGTGTATAGTTTGTCCTTACGTGATCACAAAACCAAAACGTAATTACAGAATTAATTGGCGTTTATGACGTGCTAGGTAAGGAACACAGTCAGCACATTTTTTTTTGAGTCCCAGATCAACACGGGAGTAGCAGTCTGTGTACCTATATGTATATTTTTGTATGTTAGCTAGCATATACCTACATATGATTTTATTGAGAGATTAACAAAATATTTTTTATATTTTTTGGTAAAAAGATATAATATCAGATCGAATGATCACCTCGCGCCATGAAACATTCTGCGTGGCAACCATTTTAGCTGCATATCTTTAATCTAAATATTTTTTTAAATTAATAATGATATGTTTGTTGTCGGGTGAATTTCGTGGATTTTTTCCAATGTGTTCTTCCTAAGACTTGAAAGATAACTAAAAAATTAACAAAGATAAATTTTTCCCAGAGTTTACATATTTTGAGCTAAAGATAGATTAGATAGATTCTTCAGACTGACACACCAATTCCCTAGTCCCAAACTAAGCTTATGCTTGTGCTATGGATACTAGGTGAACGGATAGACATACTTAAATACTTTTATAAACATCCATGCCTCGAGTACAAATGTCCATGTTCATCACACGAAACATTTTCCCCTAGCGGGATTCGAACCCGCGACCCTTGGTTTCGTGGTCAGGGTCTCTGACCAATCGACCAACGGGACAGTCAAAAGGATGTTGGGTAGTCCGTATATATTTATATACATACATAAACACTACAACGCAAGCCTTGAAGAGGTAGGAAGAGGCCAATAGGTACAATAAGCTCATAAGACATAGGGCTTCTAAAAGATAAGTCATAGGCTTTATGACGCCCTACGCAAAAAAATCCAATAGCGTCCTAGGCGAAATAATCCTTAACCCCCCCACCTGTCAGGAAACGCAAGTACCTAAGGTTTTACCTCTCCTTGCGTGCTTACGTAATCATCATCATCATCATCATCCTCTTGCCCTTCTCCCAGTTCACCTGTGGTCGGCGCAGCATGTCTTCCTCTTCCATACATCCCGGTTAGCCGTCATCAAGCTATCCACTCCCATTTCACTCATATCATCTTTCACACAATCCATCCATCTCTTTTTTGGCCTTCCTCTTCCTCTCCATCCACTAACATTCATACTCATTCAACGTGCTTACGTAATCATTAGTATAATATTTGTTTGCAAAACCTGATCAGTTCTTTTCCCTACAGTTTGCAAAATTTGGTCAGATTTTTGGTAACGTAATCGTCATTCAGACCTTCGGACCCTATGACTCTAAATATATGCAAATACCCGCTTCAGCGCTTACATAATACTTCAACAGCGATTTGAAGATTAAAGGTTTGATAAATGGATAATTAAACAAGATTAAGTTTTATGCAACACCTGTAAATATTTTATCTACTTAGTCTAAATATAGATTGTATATGTCTTTATTTATCGCTAGTTAACTTTTCCCCGCGATTTTTCTTGCAATTAGAAATAACATTGAGCCGGGTTAGATGTAAAATTGTACTATATATGACGAATGATAGCTCGTCGCCTACACAATTAAAATCCCGACATTTAGTACTCCATGTGGCCTTTTAGGCCACTTTTACGACATGTTAGGCAAGGGACACGGATGGCACATTCTTTTAACTTCCAGACCAACGTGGGTAATTTTTTTTTAATATTTAGTAATATTAAAAAAAAATTGCGACGAATGGATATGCTATGAATGTGACTTAGACTCGGGTATTCTGTATGTAAATTATCTATTTCTTCTGCGTAGCGTGATGTCCTGTGCTTGGACGGGGTCCGCTTAGACCATGATCCACAATTTGGGAGTCTGGTAATTACATTGAAGCGACTGCGGCTCTGTCCTTTGTAACCCTAAGATAGGTTTTTTTATGTTTTATTTTATAATACACATTTTTTGTGATTTGGTTATGTAATTGTGCAGGCGACAAGCTCGCTTGTCACTACCTACTTTTCACATTCTTCTATCTAACCCAGCCCAGTTTTATTTTTGGCTGCATGTGATCAAAGGGGCCTGCTGCCCTTTTGACTCTGCGTACTCCTTTGGCGATGGGCGTGAGGTTGTGTAAATATGTTTTTCACAAAAAATTTTTTTTGCCCTTGGGCAAACCCCTTTCGATTAAGAAGTGTGTATCTTTAGATATTTTACCATTTCACAGCTTCTCTTCAGGTAACATCTCTCTTCGAAACTGCCACACCCTTCGAGTTCACTCTTTAATACTATAAGTGTTGTGCAGATTTTTAAATTCGCGTCACCCAGATTAAGGTACCCCAGTGTTTATCAAGTAATTTGTCAGATATAATCTAAAGGATGTAAGGATTATAATTATCGTATTTCGGCTAAATCTGCTTGGTATATAACGGTGGGGGCAGGCCGCAGAAGCCAGTAGCACCCAACATGGCCGGCTCTAAGGTCGCTCTCCTACTCTTCAGCTTGGCTGTGGCCACAGGTAAAACTTTGTATAATTATTGTAATATAATCTATACAACTAAAGATTTAAAGTTAAATTAATATACAAAACACCTTTTCTTTCAAATTATTTTTTTATTAGAAATAAGTGATTTATTTGTAAAACAATTTATTCTTTTAATGTTAACATCGTGTTAAATATATTTCTTACATAAGAGTTAAAAATTTAATGTAAAGTTTATTCACAATCAAATAATTTATTTGATTAATCAATGCAATTTTTATTTATTGCTCTTTTATTGTCGTTATATTCATGTATTTTCATAAATAAATAACATATATTCAGTTTTAAATAAATTTAAACCTTCTCATAATAGTATTGATTCTATAATAAATTTCTAATATCCTACCACTTTGAAATTTGATTTGTCAACGCCCTAAAAAATAATTTCTTCTCGAAATGAAATGAAATATTTTAATGAGATAATATATTTACTTCTTTGAGTCGATTGAAATTATTCAGTATCAAGTTTGCTTGTGAAATTATCGACTTATTTTCCTCAAGCATGATAACTTAGTAATAAATATATAAATTAGGCTAACTCATCTTATTAATGAGCAAGGAGCAACACAATTTGAAAACTGACATTTATTTTGGCAGCCTTGCCCACGGATCCTAAGATCAACTGGCCCGAGAACGCCCCTAGCTGGTGGCCTGACCGTCTCCCATGGCCCCCCGCTTTCCCCGAGGAGGCCCCTTCCTGGTGGCCCGATAGCCTCCCATGGCCCCCCGCTTTTCCCGAGGAGGCCCCTTCCTGGTGGCCCGATAGCCTCCCATGGCCCCCACAGAAACCCGACGGATGGCCCGACAGGCCTGAGTGGTGGCCCGACGTCCTCCCCTGGCCTCCAGCGATCCCTGAAGATTGGCCCGACAGGCCCGAATGGTGGCCCGAAGGTCTCCCCTGGCCCCCAGCAATCCCTGACGATTGGCCCGACAGGCCCGAATGGTGGCCCGAAGGCCTCCCCTGGCCCCCAGCGATCCCTGAAGAATGGCCCGACAGGCCCGAATGGTGGCCTGAGAACCTTCCCTGGCCTCCTGCACTCCCTGAAGAGTGGCCTGACAGGCCCGAATGGTGGCCCGAAAGCCTTCCCTGGCCCCCACAGCTCCCCGAGATCACATGGCCCCCACCAGGCATCAACCCCGATAGGATCCCTTACATCCCCTCCAGGGACAACCGGATGCATCTTTTCACCAGGTAAGCTAAATCACCTACCTACTTCATCACAGATGGTGTTTAAAAGTAGATAGATTTACCTAGCAAACTGAGACCTTTAAAATCAACAATAATTCACAGAAGAATGCGGAAACCAGTTGTTAATTTTTGGATTAAGCTGGTCGTAGAAGCTCAATGCTTCTTTGTAATCTGTTAGATAGTGAGATTATGTCAATTTTTGGAACAAGTATATAGACGCTTCTTTTCCTGGGATTGCAGGAAAGATAGTATGTTTGACGATGACTATTATTTTAGGACATTTGTTGCTTATAACTATTCCATGTTAGCCTGACATTTAAAAATAATGTGCTTACTGTGTTCCTTGACTAGCATGTCTTATAAGGCGAATAATGGTAGGTATATTGGGTTTTTTGTCATAACTTTTTCACAATTTTCCATCTAACCCAACTCGAATTTGTTTTGGCTGTTTAAGGAGCTTGCTGCTTCTTTATCTTCTCGAGGATTTGTGTGATGACATGTATGTATTATTTCAGGAACAACCCGTCCATGAGCCAGCCCCTCATCATCAACAACGAAGATATCCTCAGCGGTTCCAACTTCGACGGCTCCAAGAGGACCGTAGTCCTGATCCACGACATCCGCGGCTCCTCTACCGACAACTTCAACGCCATCATGGTCCCCGCCCTGCTGGCCGCTGATGACGTCAACATCATCTCTGTCGACTGGAGCGCCGGCTCCCGCAACAGTACTGCTCTTACCGTCTTCTACTCCGCCCTCTCTGGTATGGAACCTTTTCTGATAACGTAAAGCATGATTCTAGAATGAGAGAAACTGGTTTTTACATTTCTACACAAACTGACGTCTTCACTGAATTTAACAGCATTGTCATTGCTTTAACGAGATCTTGAAATCGATTTGAAAAAAGACAGGCATTTTGTTGTTGACCCGAGTCACTCAGGACTTTTGATCAGGATATTTTGAGTCCGGGAACATTCCCACAGTCAAATAGCTGTTTTCCACATCCGTATATTGATAGAGACCTTAATAATGATTGCTTCTATGCTGGTAGAATTCTATGAGTGAAAATATCGATACTAGAAGTATCAACTAACAATTTGATACAAAGTCCCTCTTAATATCAAATGGACTAACATTATTGGACTCAGAATTCGCTATGTCGAGGTATATATTTTAACAAAAAAAAATTAACAAGAGCAGTGTATCGGAATTTGACCCGTATTTATAGCTCTATAACCCGTTTTTCACTGACTCCTTCTTACCCAGGCAACTTCGTCTCCCGCTTCCTGAACTGGATCGTGGAGGCTGGCGGCAGCAACTTTGACAACTTCCACCTCGTCGGAGTAGGTCTCGGAGCAACTAACGCTGGCTTCATCGGGCTCAGATGCTCTCGCAAAGTTGGATACATCACCGGTGAGTATAATCATCATCAGAAATAAATCAATCAATGATGACAATAGAAAAACTGACTCCTTTTAAAGAATAGTCTAATTCACTTAACAATGGAACATAAGCCGTCACCTAGCTTCTTAAAATATGGTGACACAATTTTTTGGTTGTCGAACTTCATTGTGAAGCAACCCTAATGCATGAGAGAGTGAGACTTAGGAATACCGAATATCGGAAATTTGGAGCACTTATGTAAATGTGTGATGTAAGTTGCGTTTCAAGTTGGAGCTCTGCAAATGCCTAAACGTCTAGTTAGTAGCGCGGAGTCCTTATTTTTTTTACCAGTCCGTGAGTCGAGCTAGTGAATTAGTGTTTGAGCGTGATGAATTTATTTGTCCTCTTTCAGCTCTGGACCCATCCAGGGGCCCCGCTATCACCAACCTCCTCCCCGGTCTGTCCCTCAACGTGGCTCAGTACACCGAGGTGATCCACACTGACGCCGGTCAGGGAGGCTACAGGCCTGCCCTCGGAACAACCGACTTCTACCCCAACGGTGGTCAACAGCAGCCTGGCTGCGCTGGAGACAGCGCTTGCAACCGCAACAGGTATACCAGTTTTTTTTTTTTTTTTATAATATCCGACAACATCACATACATTGATCTGATTCCGAAGTAAGTAGCTTAAGCACTTGTGTTACAGATATCAGAATCAACAGTGGTATTACAAATATATACTTAAATATTGGTTATTAACACCCAGACACAGAACAAACACAATTGTATTCATCATACGAATATTTGTCCTGGGTGGGGATCGAACTCACAACTCTTGGCGCATGGGGCAGGGTCACTACCGAATGCGCCATCGAGCCAGTCTTAGACTTAACAAACGACTGCCTCGCTAAGGCCCAAGAGGTCCCGGGTTCGAATCCAGGTCGAGCCAAAATTTGTGTCCGAGTATTGTAAAATAGAAATTACTCAGTAACCATCCAGAGTCAGGAAGTAAGCGGTTTAGCCACCCTTCTTAGATAGGAAAAGTAGACAATTTAATTTTGTACTGGTTTTGACCTCCCTAATTTAAAAGTAACGGAGGAAAGATAGGCAGTTGCTTAACGATCACCAGAATCGCTCCTAGCCTACTTGCTCCTAGACTGCCAGAAATCCTGGATCGTGTTTTAAGCGGACGCCGACTAAACGAGTCATAACGCTGTGAAGATTATGAAAATGTGTTCTCAAGATATCATTAAAGGATAATGGCCGTTCCTAAAAGCATCTTTAGTGGTCCACGGAGCCAACCATAAAAATCAGTAAATAATGAAAATATACAACATGTCGACAGAACGACCTTTATTTCCATCCAACTATATATCACCTCCAAAACAATAAACCAATTAAGTGGTTCATGAATATTCAGAAATATTTTTTAGCGGCCCCTCATGGCAAAAAGGTTGAGAACCACTGATTTAGATCAATACAATTTTCCATATCATTCCGTTTTCTGACGCTGCTTATATTTCCAGGGCCATCTTCTTCTTCGCTGAGTCCATCCAGACTGGAGGCTTCACCAGTGTTAAGTGCGAAAGCTGGCGCGACGCCATCCAGGGCAACTGCCATGGTCCTGACACCCTGAACATGGGCGGTCTGACTCCAAAGAAAGGGTAAGCATCACCATAAAAATCTCAAAATCATTAAATCCAAATTCAAATTTATCTATAAGTAGGTACAGGCTATAGGTTCCAAAATGCTCGCATAAAAAGTTAAACATAAAAATATGACTTCTGATTATAAAAAAAAAAAACCAGCGATAGATAGATATAAAGAAAAAACCGGCAAGAAACTCTATAGTTGGTCATAATCAACATGATCATCACCATCAGCATGTAATCGTCCATACCAACCCAAAATGTTGATCCACAAATACGGCGCCTTAAGCAAATTGTTCAAAGGCGCCCTAGTCTTTGCAAGAGTCGTCTTTTCTGCAAGACTTCGCGGCGCTTCATTTAAACTTTGTTTGCCACCAGCGCCCGTTTAAATAATTGCATCGTACAAATAAGAATATTTCTTAATACGATTTTTATATTGATTTCATCGTTATTTGTTTGAAGTAACAGGGCAGGTGTTAACTCTTTTTTGGCTTTCTATTATCATTTAATTGGCTTTTGTTTAATCTCTAATTAACTCTTTATTCTCTTTTCAGATCCACCGGTGTGTACTACCTGACGACTAACGCCATGCCCCCCTTCTCCCGAGGTTGAATGTTGGTTAAACAGTTTTGATTTATTGTAAATTAATTAATAAATAAAAACTGCTCAATAATAATTTCTTTGTTTTTTTAACAATCTTATCCAAACTGTACCTACGTTTTTTCTACAGTCATTTTGTGATGCAGACAATTAAATATTTTAGCCAATTTTATAAACAGTGAATAGCAACTTACATTCTAGTTAGCTTTCAGTACCAAGGGAGTAGGTAGAACCAAAGTAGCAGTAAGTTTATTTGACTTCTTTGGCCAAATATTACATTGATATAGGTTATTACATAGGTTAAATGGAGAACTGGTATGAAGTAGTTATAAGGATTAAGACATTTATACTCATAACTAGCTGTACCAGCGGTGTCACCCGCGTTTATGGTTAATGTTATAAAGACTATTTCCGTCATACATGATTTCTATGTAACTTTAACCATTAAGGCTGCACACGCGACAGAAGCTTAAAAAATGGAGTAACTTCTCCCGTTTTCTCAACATTTCCCTTCACTACTCTGCTCCTATTGATTGAAGCGTGATGAAAACTATACTATAACCTGCCCAGGAGTATGAAGAATAATTGTACCAAGTTTCGTTAAAATCCGTCGTGTAGTTTTTGTTTCTATAAGGAACATACAGACAGACAGACAAAAAATTTACTGATTGCATTTTTGGCATCAGTATCGATCACTAATCACCTCCTGATAGTTATTTTGAAAATATATTTCATGTACAGAATTGACCTCTCTACAGATTTATTATAAGTATAGATAAGCATTACATAAATTTACTTAAATGAGAAATTCATTAAAAGAACAAAAAGTGTGAAATAAATGGTCGCCGAGCGTGCCAGGCATTGATACAACTACAATATTTTTTTATAACAAAAAGTGAGGGTATGTTTCCATTACAACAGGATCCGAGCAATGCAAAAGCTGGGGCGGCAGAAAACTTTATGGATTTAAAGACGGTTTTACTAGATGTGGCTAGGCGGTAATTGCAGTGACAACTATAGCAACATTACTGGCCCGATGGTCGAGTGGTCAGAGACCCTGGCCACGAAACCGAGGGTCGCGGGTTCGAATCCCGCTAGGGGCAAATGTTTCGTGTGATGAACATGGGCATTTGTACTCGAGTCATGGATGTTTATAAACGTATTTAAGTATGTCTATCCGTTCACCTAGTATCCATAGCACAAGCATAAGCTTAGTTTGGGACTAGGGAATTGGTGTGTCAGTCTTGAGAATTTATTTATTTATTTATTTAACAAGTATAGTTTCTAAGGGGTTTACTTATCAACAAGCCAGCGGTGTCACCCGCGTTTATGGTTAATATTATAAAGACTATTTCCGTCATACATGATTTCTATGTAACTTTAACCATTAAGGCTGCACACGCGACGGAAGCGTAAAAAATGGAGTAACTTCTCTCGTTTTCCCAACATTTCCCTTCACTACTCTGCTCCTATTGATTGAAGCGGGATGAAAACTATACTATAACCTGCCCAGGAGTATGAAGAATAATTGTACCAAGTTTCGTTAAAATCCGTCGAGTAGTTTTTGTTTCTATAAGGAACATACAGACAGACAGACAGGCAGACAAAAATTTTACTGATTGCATTTTTGGCATCAGTATCGATCACTAATCACCCCCTGGTAGTTATTTTGAAAATATATTTCATGTACAGAATTGACCTCTCTACAGATTTATTATAAGTATAGATGTTTTTATTTATTTATTTCTTTTATAATTTATTTGTTAATCTGTGGAAAGCTAAACTAGTAGTAGTTATTTATTAATATAATTATTTATATAGTTAATATATGCATATATCTACAACCAAATGTGGTTTGTTCATAATTTTTGATTTAGTAAAAAATTTTTTTTTATGAATAAATAAATAAGCTCTTCAGACTGACACACAAATCCCCTAGTTCCAAACTAAGCTTATAAGCTTGGGCAGTGGATACTAGGTGAACGGATAGACATACTTAAATACATTTATAAACATCCATGACTCGAGTACAAATGTCCATGTTCTTCACACCGAACGTTTGCTTCTAGCGGGAATTGAACCTGCGACCCTTGGTTTTGTGGCCCCGTTTTACCAACGACCAACGGGCCTGTCAAAGTTACATGTGGCCTACATAATTATACAACTAAGCTGATTGTTCTCCTTTTATGAAATGCTAGATTCAATGCAGTTAGAATATTATTTGAAGTCTACACTCTAGTAGTCTAGAGTGTAGTCTAGACTTTAAATACTAAAGGGAGGATATAGGGAAAACATACATACATAACATCACGCCCATAATCAGTGAAGGGGGAGGCAGAGTCAAAGGGGCAGCAGGCCCCTTTAACCAAATTCGGCCATGGGGATTAGATGGAAAACTGTGAAAAAGTAGTGACAAGTGGCTAGCTCGTCGTCTACACAATCGCATACCCAAAGCCCAATATATATATAAGAAACATAGTTGGCACATTATTTTTAAGTCCCAGACCAACATGGGACAATATAGGGAATAGAAAGAATAATTTAGAGAGAAGAGAGAAATCAACAATAATTGTTTGATGTGCATGAAAGTTTCATAATTTGTATGTTACTACATACATACATACATAACATCACGCCCATAAACCCCGAAGGGGTAGGCAGAGCCAACTCTACCATTGAAATCGCAAACTGACATTGATCCAGAACTTTTAACGGTTGAAATTTCCACTGCCCCCCTCTCTGTTGGCATGGTTCCAGGGCCTCTTCCGAATGGAGGACCATGGCGTTTTGCCAGTCCACCACCCTCAACTTAAAAAGAATATGCCAACTGTGTTCCTTGTCTAGCATGTCGAAAAGGCGACTAATGGTGTATCGGATTTTGGGTGTGTGATTGTGTAGGGGACGAGCTAGCTAGCCAGCTAGTTTCTTCACAGTTTCACAGTTTTGCATGTAATCTAGCCCAGTTTTATTTATTAGCGAAATGTGGGTGATGACGTGGCTTGCTGCCCTTTTAACTTTGCCTACCCCTTTGGGATACGGACGTAATATATGTATCTATGTATCACCCTTAAGTTACGCCACTTAAAGATATACCCTATCTACTGATAATCAGACAAAAAAAACTACTGTATGTATTTAAACAAAAGATTTATTTATATACATAACTACCAATATATTGTTATCACCTTTGCATAACAGATGTTGGGAAGCTATCAGTTTATCGTAAATACCTTTGCTTAAACCCCAATAAACAGTTTAACACTGTCATAATCTATAAACAATGATAGATAAACAGATTCTTGAAATAACTGTTCAACTTTTAAAGATTTATTTAGTAAAACTGTCTTAGGTTACAAAGTCTGTGGGGCGGCGGAAGACCTTGAACCCCTTTGCCTCGGGCGACAGGAACACACGCTGCGCCACTGATCTTTGCATTTCATAAAATATGGTTAAGGGATGCAATGGCTGACACATACGTCTTACTTGGGAACAGGTGCTGTTTCACAAAATTTGTAGGTAGTTATTTAAATATTGAAATTACTCAGGAACAGGCTGGAGTCAGGAAGTTGGCGGCTTAATCAGCCCCGTGCCTCGGAAACCAGGTTAAGTCGTTGGTCCAGCGCCTGACCTATCTCCGGTCATATCTAATTGCCGTCTCACCGGACTATGAGAGTGAAGGAACAGAGAGTGCACCTGTGCTTACGTACACATTTGTGCACTATAATATCTCCTGCGCAGGTGGCTAATCCTCGTCGAGATTGGCCGCCGTGACCGATATCGGTTAGGAGGCATTAAATAAAGAATGTTTGTACTTGACTGCCAAGCGTTTAAATCCGGATTGACTTTGAAAATCCAGAAGTTTAAGCTCGGATCTGAACCAACTCTGCTCTGCAAATGAGGCCGGTACCTTTTCCATGACACCAAACAAAGTAGTTCAAGAGTTTTATATCTATGCTTGCTTTTCCCGCGAGGAATTTGTACGTGGATGACATTTTCCTAGAAACATTGCAAGTTTCCAAACCATTAATTAATATCAGACTACATCACATACATTGATCTGACTTCGAGGTAAGTAGCTTAAGCACTTGTGTAACGGATATCAGAAAGAACATTAGAATATACAAATATATATCTACATAAATAATATTGCATAATGTTAACACCCAGAGACAGAACAAACACAAGTATTCATCACACGAATGTTTGTCCTCTTGGTGAATGGGGCAGGGTCACTACCGAATACGCCATCAAGCCATTACAATGTTCCCATTCAAAAATCTATCCTAATTCTTTTCGGAAACGTCTCCAATTTACCTTGAAAGGCCGGTTAAGTCACGTGTCTTGAATTTAATTAGACCTCTCCGAACTCCCTATATCACACTATGATATTACATTTCGTTGATCCCTATATGATGTCGGTATGTATAAACAATGATAGAAAATCGTTGAAATCAAAAATACCGTTATAAAATTCCGATACCGGGAATCGAACCCAAACCTCCTGGGTGAGAGTCAGGTATCCTAGCCAGCCAATAACCGTTAAAGAAGTCGTTCAAAAACTTGCATACCTAATATGATTGAAAATAGGTAAAGATAAAGTAAAAAAAAAATCGAAACCGTATAACAAAACATAATTAATCATAAATTCTAAACAGCGCCACCTGTTGACGAAAGGAGGAACTATTACCCAGCATGCTTATTTCGTGCCATCTGTTCATGATAGGAGAAACTATCACACAGTATGCTGCAAGCGAACTAGTAATGACAACAGATGTCAGCACAAGTGAATTAAACTTTTTATATAAATCCTCAGATTAGAGAACAAAAGGTCTCTAATCTGAGTATAAATCATGAATTCCTATCATAGATTTAGAATTTTTTGACTACGCTAAAGATACATAAAGCGTGGGAGCGAGAAATCCTGCTGAAATGCAAACCGCCCGAGAGAAAAAGAGACAGCGAATGAAGTACCTATATGTCAATGTTTTTGCGAGTAAGAGGCCTTAGCGTCCCGGTCTATTCTACGTCGCAGTAAAATTTGTGCATTTATGAATTAAACCTTGGATTATAATCGAGAATATTAAATGTGCAATTAAGGTGACTTGTTCTGTACGCGATTGTGAGGTTACACGACGGAATAATTCGAATAAATACACTTTTCACAGGTAAATACGATTTCATCATTAGATTTTTTCGAACCATATTTTGTCAAATTGTTGCTAGTAATCGGTTTAGAAAAATATGTTTACAATAGTATATTGATTATAATTGATCTTTCTAAGTATACATCGTGATTATAAACAGAATTGGGAAAAATATTGTGTAAAATAGTAAATTGTTTGTTTACGCTAGTGCTTGACAAAGCGGTGACGTCACGAGTACCGATAAAAACTTAATCGTCTTTTAGCGACATCATGACATGAATACAAAGTTATTAAACTCGTTTCAGTCATGGTGTTAGGGGCTGCAAGCAAAAATGTAGGTCCTAATTAAAACATAATTCAATAAAATGGTTAAAATCGTTTCCAATACATTTTTGTAATTTCAGATGGGCCAATCACAAAGGCCTGGCGGGCCGCATGTAGCCCGTGGGCCGCAGGTTGAGTATAGCTGTTCTACAGCCCAAGCCTGCATGGGAGAAGAAATGGGATTGAACGATGAGTACACACTTTGTATAGTGACTGGTTGTGTGGACGACCTCTGTCGATGGCAAGTGCTGTGGTGATGGAATTAGCATCATGAAAAACAATTACCAAGAACACAATTTATAGTTACAACATCTGTATCATTATAAGTATGTATCATCTGACATAATATTATTTTAGTTTTAACTTTCCTTTATTGAATGGTACATTTTTCATGTTCTGTTCGAGACCCAAAAATAATGTGCCAACTGTGTTCCTTGCTATGTCTTAAAAAGCGTGTTATTGAGTTGGCGGCCACTCGTCACTACTTTTTCAAAATTTACTGTAAAACTCATACATACATAACATCACGCCCATAATCCCCGATCCCCTTCGACAGCAAGTACCTTCAACCACATTCAGCCAATAAAAAAAAAAACCGGGCTGGGTTAGATGGAAAATTGTGAAAAAGCAGTGACAAGCGGCTAACCTGTCGCCTACACAATCACACACCCATAACCGGATATACCATTAGTCGCCTCTTACGACATGCTAGGCAAGAACCACTGTTGGCACATTCTTTTTTTTTTGTCCCAGATCAACATGGGCCAAGTCCCAGACCAACATGGGACAAGTAAAACTCAACCTACAAGATTTTATTTTCGGCTGAACATGGTTAAATGGGATAGCTCCCTTTTGACCTTACCTATCCCTTCGGGGATTACAAGTGTGATGATATGTTATAATTAGGGTTGCTATCTTTTTTTTTGCAAATAAAGTATATTGGCTATTTAAGGTAGGAAAATATAGTACATTCTGTCTAAACAAGTAGGATTTACTTTACTTTGTCGTTTTGCTTAACAAAAATTTCATTACTGTTAGCAACTTTAAACAGATTATGACCTTTTTTGTATATTGAGTATACGTAAAATGTATCCCTTACAAATCAAATCGTGCGAAATAAAGTATTTTCGCTTGCTTGTCCCATGTTGGTCTGGGACTTCGCCCATGTTGATCTGGGACAAAAAAAAGAATGTGCCAACTGTAGTTCTTGCCTAGCATGTCGTAAGAGGCGACTAACGGTTTACGGGCTTTTGGGTATGTGGCTGAGTAGGCGACGAGCTAGCCACTTGTCACTCCTTTTTCACAGCTTTCCATTCAACCCAGCTCACTTTCCCATGTTGGTCTGGGACTTAAATAGAATATGCCAACTGTGGTTCTTGCCTAGCATGTCGTAAAAGGCGACTAATGGTATATCGGGTTTTGGGTGTGTGATTGTGTAGGCGACACGTTAGCCGCTTGTCACTGCTTTTTCACAATTTTCCATCTAACCCAGCCCGGCTTTATTTTTGGCTGAATGTGGTTGAAGGGGCTTGCTGCCTTTTTGACTCTGCCTCCCTTTTCGGGGATTATAGGCACGATGTTAGATATGTATGTTATTTCCCTTATAAAGTATTGAGTACAATGCCCTAAATTACGTAAAATGCTTTAATAAAGTATGGGTGGCAACCCTTGTTATGTATAATGTATAGCAGCACCCCGCGGTTTCACTCGCGTAGTTCCCGTTCCCTTGGGAATACGGGTATAAAATATAGCCTATGTTACTCGCTAGTAAAGTAGTTTTACATTGGTGAAAGAATTATTTAAATCAGTCCAGTGGTTTCGAAGTCTATTCGATGCAAACAACCAAACGATGAAATCTTTCCTCTTATAATATTAGTATAGATTTATTATCCGTGCAAAGAAACCAGGGCATTATTAATCTTTCTCCGAATTGTTAGTAATTCATTCAGAACAAATAAGATAATAAGTGTTATTGAAGAGTTATCTTATTATTCACCAGATTACCACATGGTCAGGTGAGTTAGCGGATAAGCATTATCAAAGTAATTAGTAAGTACAGTTGGCTTAATGAAATTTTAGGAAATTTGTGACGATTGAAATTGATACATTGATAAACTTCATTGAAAAGAATGTACTAGAAAGTTTGGATTGGAAAGAAAAAAAATATTAAGTGATGTGCAGTTGCCACCGCGGTGTCATCAGCTCGTAGTGTCAACTGACGAAAGACCCGGTAAGATTATAATAAAAACAAAATATAGATAATATAAGTGTTGTTTATATTTCGCCAATAATTTAAAATAAATAGACTATTTATTATAAATTGTCACGGTTTAACCATGCTTCAGCCGCGTGAGAAGGGAGGGCTATTGTTGGTGGTGAGGTAGAACGCTCCACGGGATCTGGAAACAAAGAAGAAAGTTAAACGCGCTTGTGCTGACATCTGTTGTCACTATTATACTTTCTTGCAAGCATCAGAGGTAATAGTTTTTCTACCCGTCAACAGATGGCAGTCATTAGAAAAATGTGATCTGTATATATTTTTTTGGAAAGAAGTAGAGTATAGAGCCCTGATGCGCCGAGACGAGAAGTAACTCAATATATTAGGGCCTTTCTAAGCTTAAGAATCATCGAAGTGAAAATACAAGTGCTGACAACTTTTGTTACTCCCATACTACCTGCTCGCAAAACCTCAAACGTAATAGCGCTTCTCCTCATCAATAAATGGCGCTGATCGTGATTTCAGGCAGTTTCAATAAATGCTAAGGCGGCTGAGGACACTCACCCAGTCTTAGGCGTAAGGCCGCCCAGGTTCAGGATGCCGGGACCGCGGCAGTTACCCTCGAGGGCATCGCGCCAGTTGCCGCATTGCGTCGCAGTGAAGCCTCCACTCTGGATGGACTCGGCGAAGAAATAGACGGCTCTGGAAATGGGGGTTGGTTCATAACACAGAATGAAGGGTTTATTTACGTCTTTAACATCAGCCGAATATATTTTGAAGAATACAAAATATGTTGCATCTGTTAGCAATTTTCTGCCCTCATGTAATTCCAGAGGATTTAATCCATTGAAAAATTTGTTTGATATACACTTTATAATATTTGGCGTCTTAGATCTGGTATCAAAGGCTTTTATCTTGTATTAGTCGATAGTTGTACAAAAAATAGTCAGAAACGGTCATTTTGGCATATTCCGTTGGAACTACAAGAATTTAGGTAGAATGAGCTAAAAATTACAGATTTGACCGATTAATGTTTTTTATTTTTTCGATTCGTGGGCAAATGAGAGGTTTTTGCATCCCTATTTGTCATGAAGCACGAATATTCCCTATATTTAATCCCCTATTCATGATTTGCGGAGTATCAGCCGAAGCCGGGTACCTGTTGCGGTTGCAGGCGCTGTTGCCGCCGCAGCCGGGCTGGTACTGGCCGCCGTTGGGGTAGATGTCGACGTCCGCGAGGGGCTGCGCGTAGCCGTTCTGTCCGACGTCCGTGTGGATCACCTCGGAGTACTTGGCCACGTTGAGGCCCAGCGGGGGGATGAAGCGGGTGAACGCGGGGCCCCTGGACGGGTCCAGAGCTGGAACGAACGAGAACACAGTGATTAGACATTCGGATTCGGCTTTTGAGTGTCCCGACGGGAGATGGGAGATACAGTCTTAGGTATTTATTAGCCTCCATAGTACAACCATGATCTGATTCATGGTGTTTACCTATTTAAGGGTGACAAAGCTTAAATCAGGCAGTTCCTTCAGGGTTATTACCAGAATCACTAAATCCAGGACTATACTCTTCAAGCGTATATTGACTAAACGCAGAACATAATGCTAGAAAAAAGATGATCATTGTTTCATGTAGACAAACATTAGTGTGCAATCTTTATTCATCAAAATCTTTACGAGATGATTCGTATAGACTAGTGGATGTATCGGAATCGTCCTTACCGGTGATGTATCCAACTTGGCGCGAGCAGCGGACACCGATGAAGCCGACGTTCAAACCGCCGAGACCGACTCCGACCAGGTGGAAGTTCTCCAGATCACCGCCGGTGGCGACTGACAGCCAGTTGAGGAAACGGGCCACGAAGTTGCCTGCAAGAGAGAGGACACGTGACATAGGCGACTACTTAATGCATGGTGCCCTAAATCATTTTATTTTAATACTAAATGCTCGCTGCAAGGTGAGAGTTCTGTAGATTCTACTGGAAACGTCAGGTTCAGGAGAAATTTAAAAGCGAATGGTGCTTTGACTTGATCAAAACGGGATGCTCACCAGAGAGGACGGAGTAGAAGGCCGAGATGAAGTTGCTGTCGCGGGAGCCGGCGCTCCAGTCGACGGATATGATGTTGACGTCACCAGCGGCCAGCAGAGCGGGGACCATGATGGCGTTGAAGTTGTCGGTGGAGGAGCCGCGGATGTCGTGCACGAGGACCACGGTCCTCCTGCCGGCGCGGTAGTTGGAAGCTCCCAGGAGCCCGTTGTTGTTGATCATAAGGGGCTGGCTCATGGACGGGTTTTCCCTGGAATATTACACGCTGGTTTTAGTCTAAATCGTTTAGCTGGCTATTATTCATCGCAAATCTTGTATTCTGCAAGAGTGTGACACATGATTTGATCAAGGGAATCTTGCATATGCCGAGAAACTGTCTGTTGAAAGCTGAGTCTTGGTAAAAGTCGTGATGATATAATTATGAAGATCTAATTCGTCTCTTGTCTAAAATGATGTCACTAAAGTTAAACATTTCGGCTTACCTGGTAAAAAGATGGAACTGGTTGTCTCTGGAGGGCACGTAGGGGAGCCTGTCAAGGTTGATGCCTTCTGGGGGCCACTGGATCTCGGGAAGTGCCGGGGGCCAAGGAAGGTTTTCGGGCCAGAAGGAAGGCCTGTCGGGCCACTGGGTAGGGACTTTCGGGGGCCAGGGAAGGCTTTCGGGCCAGAACGAGGGCCTGTTGGGCCATTCAGCGGGCCACTCTTCCAGCTCGGGTAGAGCTGGGGGCCAGGGAAGGACGTCGGGCCAGAAAGAGGGCCTGTCGGGCCACTGTTCAGGCCATTCTTCGGGCAGCCTAGGGGGCCATGGGAGACTGTCGGGCCACCAGGTGGGAGCGTCCGCGGGTAGGCTGGGGGGCCAGGGGAAGAGGGCAGGCCACCAGCTAGGGGGGTTCTCAGGTAACGCGGGGGGCCAGGAAAGGCTGTCGGGCCACCAGGTGGGCGGGTTCTCGGGGAGCCGAGGAGGATACGGGATGCTGTCGGGCCACCAGCTCGGCCTGTTCGCGGGCCAGTTGATGGTGATGCGAGGGTCCGCAGGCAGGGCTGCAATAAGACAATAGGACACGACGTATTTAAGCTGCTTCTATTGATCTGATTATGACCTAAAATTTTGTTTTTGATCTACTAGTATAAATAAAAACATATAAAATTGATGATTTATCACCAATGACAAATAAAGTTCAATCAAAAATACAAGAGAATTAAAAGCGTATCTCAAAAAGTTATATATTAGATATAGTAAGAATGAATCTTCTATTGTGTTCTATGATGCTAGTAATTACAAGGCGTTTACCTGTGGCGACAGCCAAGCTGAAGAGTAGGAGAGCGACCTTAGAGCCGGCCATGTTGGGTGCTACTGGCTTCTGCGGCCTGCCCCCACCGTTATATACCAAGCAGATTTACCGAATATCAGATAATTTTAATCTCGTTCATCCATTTGATTACGAATTAATGTTACAGTTGTATTTTTGACAAATCGGATGTTAAGAAATGATAAATGGGATTAAAGGTAATCATTAGGATTTAGATAATAAAGACCAATCTTTAATGAGGTTTCAGAGTTTCAGTGCACTTTTGACGGTCTTAATATTTTGACGCTTTTAGTAAAGAAAGTTACTTTCGACCAATCAGACATCAAATTGTTGGTGGTACTGCAAATTGCATTAAGTCACGACGTTGATTTAATTTTACAGATGAAAGAAAATTTAATAATCTGAATCTTTTTTTTAAATTCTTTTAATATTAAACTACGACACATAAAATTTGAATATTGTCTCAAACATATTTTTGGAAAAAAAATAATATTAATGTTTAAAAATTAAAAAAAAAGCCGTAGTACTCACCAGGTAGGTCAGTAGGTCTGCAGTACCATATTAAGGTATTAAAGGATAGGTATAGGACAAGTTTCAGTTTGCCTGTACCGAAAATTTGTTGCCAGCTCTTGGAACATAATAATTTGTATTATTACACGGTATTTATATGATCTGTGATTGATATATTTTGTCCGCTGTTGGTCTGGGACTTAAAAAATAATGTGCCGACTGTGTTTCTTGCCTAGCATGTCGTAAAACGCGACTAATGGTATATCTGGTTTTGGGTGTGTGATTGTGTAGGCGACGAGCCAGCCACTTGTCACTACTATTTTACAATTTTGCATCAAACCCAACCCATTTTTGTTTTTGGCTGTGTTACCAACTTTTTTCGATTCCTTTTTATGTTATAATTCTTTTTTACTTTTATCATAGTTTTTCTCGTCCTCGACAGCGATTGTTGGTTTGTGCCACGTAATTTTGTACTTCTGTATTTTTATATTTCATTTAATTTATACTTTCAATTTCTTTTCTGAGCCCTTTATTCCCTTACTCCCTTCCACCCTTCCACTCCGGAACAGGCTGAATGTGGTTATAGGGGCCTGTTGCCCCTTTGACTCTGTCTACCCCTTCGGGGATTATGGGCGTGATGTTATGTATGTATGTATGCTATGGTATGTCTAGTAAAAGTTTTAAAATAATATGTTAGGGACTTCTCTGAAGCTTAATCCAGAAGTAATTTTAAATACTAAAGCTCACTATGAATTTTGACTGGCTCGATGGCGCATTCGGTAGTGACCCTGCCCCATGCGCCAAGAGTTGTGGGTTCGATCCCCACCCAGGACAAACATTCGTATGATGAATACTTGTGTTTGTTCTGAGTCTGGGTGTTAATATCCAATATTCAAGTATATATTTGTAATACCACTGTTGATTCTGATATCTGTAATACAAGTGCTTAAGCTATTTACCTCGGAGTCAGATCAATGTATGTGATGTTGTCGGATATTTATTCATTTATTTATTTATTTATTTAATGAATGCATTTTTTCACATAAAACATGCAGATTCTCTGACAATAGTATAATGGTATATATGTTTCAGTATTTTTTTAATAATAACTGTAGGTATATTTCTAATCCCATGTTGGTCTGGGACTTAAATAATGAGCATGTTTTGTTTGTTTGCCATGAGTCTTTTAATGCTTTTTTTATTGTCATGTATTTAAGTTTAAAATAAAACTGGGCTGGGTTAGATGGAAAATTGTGAAAAAGTAGTGACAAGTGGCTAGCTCGTCGCTTACACAATCACATACCCACAACCCCATATACCATTAAACGCCTTTTACGACATGCTAGGCAAGTAACACAGTTGGCACATTATTTTTAAGTCCCAGACCAACATGGGACTTTCTTTTGTATTTATGCTTTATTTGTATAGTCTTTTGTGCGAACTACGCGCTCGCACTAAAAGTGGAAGCACTTCCGCCGAGCTAGGTGTTGCTTGCTCGAACCTAGGTCGACTAACCGTCTCGTTGTATTGTATAAATCGTGGCTAAATAAATATATAAATGGCGTAGATTTACTCAGTTCATGAAATGTAAGAGAATTACATGAAATGGTCGCATTTCATGATGTGGGCAACTTAATTTGACCAGATCATTAAATCGTCAACACTTTACGATTTTGTCATCGACGTTTGGCCGGATTGTATAAATAGGATCCACAAAATATTTAATAAAAATCCAGAATATGTTACGAACTTGTTTATTGTCATTTAAGTCGCCTGATTTATACTTATTTAAATAAAATACTTACTTGAGAAACATATTAAGAATTTCAAAATATTACATAGATACCTATTCTAAAAAAGCACAATCTACTGCGGTGCTGATTCCTACGCTAACTTAAGGAAGCGAGAGAAATATGTATGGCAGAAAGAGCATGAAAGTAGAATAAGCGCGGTCGAGATGCGTGCGCTGCGGAAAATCTGCGGTGTATCGCTCACAGACTGCATTCGGAATGATGATGTAAGAAAGAGAGTCGGTCTAAAAGACAGCGACGGAGTCAAGGTAAGAAGAGGCATGCTCCGGTGGTTCGGACATGTGGGAAGAATGGATGACGAAAGATTGACTAAGCAGATATACAATGCGAAAGTGGAAGGATGTGGAATGCCTAGGCTCATCTACCACGACCAGATAAGTCGTATATTAACAAAAGGTTATGTTAGGAGTCATAAAAACCGTAGAGCGTGTATGAAAAGGATCATGAATGTTGAAGAGGCAAGTGAGGTGTGTAAGGATCGTGCCATATGGCGTTCGGTTCTCTCTGCCTACCCCGCTAGGGAAGTGGCGTGAAGTTTTAGTAATAGTTTTACTAATAATATGCCAACTGTGGTTCTTGCCTAGCATGTCGTAAAAGGCGACTAGATATGTCGGGTTTTAGGTGTGTGATTGTGTAGGCGACAGGTTAGCCGCTTGTCACTGCATTTTCACAATTTTCCATCTAACCCAGCCCGGCTTTATTTTTGGCTGAATGTGGTTGCACGGGCATGCTGCCCCCTTTGACTCTGCCTACCCCATCGGGGATTATGGGCGTGATGTTATGTATGTGTGTATGTAATTCTAATAAAAAAAAACTCTTAATTCGTGGCTGGAACTCATCCGCAACGCTAATTTCCATTGTTAGATGTAATCTTTACACTTTTTGTCGACTATGCACATAGTAGAAATATAGCTGCGGGGTGCCCACGGGGACCAGCAAGGTGGTCAATCAGAAAAAAGTTTAGAAACCGCTGATCTATATGATATAAGATTATAAGACCCAGTACTTTTACCTAACGTATTAAAGTCCCACTTTTACTAAAAGCTATATGTAGGTACCTAGAGCAGCACCATAATTACGTACTATTTAAAAATATTTTCACCTTTTACGTAAACGGAGTCGCGGGTTAAGTTAACGTTAGCCCTAAGTAACTATTCGACGCGGACGTAGTCGCGGGCAGAAGCTATTTAAATATTTTTTCACTTGCTTCGTAAACGAAGTCATGGGTTAAAGTTAACCATGGCCCAAATTATCTATTCCACGCGGACGAAGTCGCGGGCAGAAGCTTATATATAATATATAATATATCCGACTACATCACATACATTGATCTGGCTCCGAGGTAAGTAGCTTAAGCACTTGTGTTACGGATATCAGAATCAACAGTGGTATTACAAATATATACTTAAATATTGGATATTAACACCCAGACACAGAACAAACACAAGTATTCATCATACGAATGTTTGTCCTGGATGGGAATCGAACCCACAACTCTTGGCGCATGGGGCAGGGTCACTACCGAATGCGCCATCGAGCCAGTCAAAATATAGTCTACCTCAATTATAAATGGCTTATCTAACACTAAAATATTTTTTCAAATCGAACGCGCTAATGTCAGGAACTACTCCAGACATTAGGGAACGAACAAACAAACTCTTTAGCTTTATAATATTAGTATAGTATAGTATAGACAGTAATCTTATCTTTCTTATATATAAAAATGAATTGCCGTTCGTTAGTCTCGCTAAAACTCGAGAACAGCGGAATCGATTTGGCTGATCGATTTAAAATATTTGTCATCTTCCAGGAAAGGTTTGTACGGTAAGAAAATATGGAAACATTACGAGGAAAATAATAAACGAAAATTCGAAAACGGGGCGTTACGAAGTGCGCCGGGACAGCTAGTATGTAAATAACAATAGTAACCTATTGTTAATGATGGTATTCATTTATAGTACACTAGTAACGTATTGTTATTTGAATAGCCGAACATGCTTCATTTTATACACCTCTTAAATTATGAATAAGGTACCTACATAAAGAAAAACACACATAACATCACGCCCATAATACCCGAAGAGGTAGGCAGAGTCAAAGGGGCAGCAGGCCCCATAAACCACATTCAGCCAAAAATAAAACTGGGCTGGGTTAGATGGAAAATTGTGAAAAAGTAGAGACAAGAGGCTAGCTCGTCGCCTACACAATCACATACCCAAAACCCGATATACCATTAGTGCCTTTTACGACATGCTAGGCAAGAACCATAGTCGGCTCATTATTTTAAAGTCCCAGACCAACATGGGACATACTTACATAAACTATATACATGTATATATATAAGCTATATAAATATGTGTAATATGTGTTCCTATGTAAAAATTGCGTAATTGTATTAACCAGAGAAAGACACGACTGTACCTAATTAATTAAAAAATAATGATTTTTAAAATATAGCATGTTTTATATATTAAAATTAGTATTTCGTAAATGGAGATTTTAGAGAGAAATATTGAGATCTGTATTTAGATCGAATTAATTGCAGGACATCATTTACAATTATAAAGAATCCTTTTGACAGTTGCTAAATCTACCACGAAGTCAAATCAAATCTAAGCGTTTAGGTGTTTAGTGGGTTAATGAAAAATAAGAAACAAGAATAGTTTTTATGCAGTTTGTATTTTGTAATAAATATAAACAGATATTTTATAATAAACTAGATCAGCTCATCCATGCTTCAGCCGCGTGAGAAGGGAGGACTATTGTTGGTGGTGAGGTAGAACGCTCCACGGGATCTGGAAACAGAGAACAAAGTTGAACACGCTTGTGCTGACATCTGTTGTCACTATTGTAATACCTTCTCGCAAGCAACAGAGGTTATAGTTTTTCTACCCAAAATACAAGTTGTGACATCTGTTGTAACTAATAAACCTCTTGCTCGCAAAACTCAAACGTAATAGTTCTTCTACTGATTAATAGATGGCACTGATCGAGAGTTCAGGCCAGTTTCAATAAATGCAACTGAGGACACTGACCCAGTCTTAGGCGTGAGGCCGCCCATGTTCAGGCTGCCGGGTCCGTGGCAGTTGCCCTCGAGGGCATCGCGCCAGTTGCCGCACTGCGTCGCGGTGAAGCCTCCGGTCTGGATGGATTCAGCGAAGAAGTAGACGGCTCTGCAAATGGGGGTTGGGTCAGAACACGGAATGAAGGGATTACCTCTTAAATGCCTGATATCAGGCATAGTTAGCGTTTTGTGTTTAACTGAGTTTGAAGATCAGACTCGATGTAGTATGCTGCTCATCACAGCAAACCACGTCTTCCCAGACATTTGGATCTATCATATTGTTCGGTCTCCTAGTTCTAGCGTAAAACGCTGCATCATACATTTATTCACCTATTTCTTTTGTATTAATTGATAGTCGCACAGAAAAATAGCCAGAATAGATAATTTTGAGAGATCCGGTAGGGTTAGATCAGAACAAGATTTCACATTGCAAAAAAAAACCTTCGTCCAAAGTAAACAAATGTAGGAGTATTTCATCCCCTACTCATGATGTGAGGAGTGTCAGCCGAAGCCGGGTACCTGTTGCGGTTGCAGGCGCTATTGCCGCCGCAGCCGGGCTGGTACTGGCCGCCGTTGGGGTAGATGTCGACGTCCGCGAGGGGCTGCGCGTAGCCGTTCTGTCCGACGTCCGTGTGGATCACCTCGGAGTACTTGGCCACGTTGAGGCCCAGCGGGGGGATGAAGCGGGTGAACGCGGGGCCCCTGGACGGGTCCAGAGCTGGAACGAACAAGAACACAGTTATTAGCCATTCGGATTCGGTTTTTGAGTATCCCGACGGGAGATGGGAGATACAGTCTTAGGTATTTATCAGCCTCTATAGTACATTCATGATCTGATTCGTGGTGTTTACCTATTTAAGGGCGACAAAGCTTAAATCAGGCAGTTCCTTCAGGGTAATTACCAGAATCGCTAAATCCAGGACCATACTCTTCAAGCGTATCTTGACTAAACGCGGAACATAATGCTAGGAAGATGGTGATCATTGTTTTATGTAGACAAACATTAGAGTGCAATTAAAATTGCATCGTATTGTGTTTACAAAAGGGTCGATAATCATCAAAGGGTCTTTACGAGATGATTCGTATAGACTAGTGGATGTATAGGGACCGTGCTTACCGGTGATGTATCCAACTTGGCGCGAGCAGCGGACACCGATGAAGCCGACGTTCAAACCGCCGAGACCGACTCCTACCAGGTGGAAGTTCTCCAGGTCACCGCCGGTGGCGACTGACAGCCAGTTGAGGAAACGGGCCACGAAGTTGCCTGCAAGAGAGAGGACACGTGACATAGACGACTACTTAATGCATGCGGCCCTAAATCATTTCATTTTAATACTAAATGCTCGCTGCAAGGTGAGAGTTTTGTAGATTCTACTGGAAACGTCAGGTTCATTAAAAACGAATTCCTCTTATTCTAGAATTATGCTTTGACTTGATCAGAAAGGGTTGCTCACCAGAGAGGACAGAGTAGAAGGCCGAGATGAAGTTGCTGTCGCGGGAGCCGGCGCTCCAGTCGACGGAGATGATGTTGACGTCGCCAGCGGCCAGCAGGGCGGGGACCATGATGGCGTTGAAGTTGTCGGTGGAGGAGCCACGGATGTCGTGCACGAGGACCACAGTCCTCCTGCCGGCGCGGTAGTTGGAGGCCCACAGGAGCCCATCGTTGTTGATCATGAGGGGCTGGCTCATGGACGGGTTTTCCCTGGAATATTACACGTTGGTTTTAGTCTAAATCGTTTAGCTGGCTGTTATTCATCACAAATCTTGTATTCTGCAAGAATGTGACACATGACTTGATCAAGGGAATCTTGCATATGCCGAGAAACTGTCTGTTGAAAGCTGAGCCTTGGTGAAAGTATTTCGTCTTTTGTCTGTAATGATGTCACTAAAGTTGAACGTTTGGGCTTACCTGGTAAAGAGATGGAACTGGTTGTCTCTGGAGGGCACGTAGGGGAGCCTGTCAAGGTTGATGCCTTCTGGGGGCCACTGGATCTCGGGAAGTGCCGGGGGCCAGGGAAGGTTCTCGGGCCAGAAGGAAGGCCTGTCGGGCCACTGGGTAGGGACTTTCGGGGGCCAGGGAAGGCTTTCGGGCCAGAACGAGGGCCTGTTGGGCCATTCAGCGGGCCACTCTTCCAGCTCGGGTAGAGCTGGGGGCCAGGGAAGGACGTCGGGCCAGAAAGAAGGCCTGTCGGGCCACTCTTCGGGCCATTCTTCGGGCAGCCTAGGGGGCCATGGGAGGCTTTCGGGCCACCAGGTGGGAGCGTCCGCGGGTAGGCTGGGGGGCCAGGGGAAGAGGGCAGGCCACCAGTTAGGGGGGTTCTCAGGTAACGCGGGGGGCCAGGAAAGGCTGTCGGGCCACCAGGTGGGCGGGTTCTCGGGGAGCCGAGGAGGATACGGGATGCTGTCGGGCCACCAGCTCGGCCTGTTCGCGGGCCAGTTGATGGTGATGCGAGGGTCAGCAGGCAGGGCTGCAATAAGATAATAGGGCACGACGTATTTAAGCTGCTTCTATTGATCTGATTATGACCTAAAATTTAGTTTTTGATCTACTAGTACTCTGAAGATACGACAAACATTTAAAACAATATTTGGTATATTTTGTTAAAGTTCGCTTCTGCCTACGTACTTAATCAATTCTTGAAATAAAAAAAAAACAATTAAATCTTGATGATTTATATAGTTCAATCAAAAATACAGCATATCTCAAAAAGTTATATTAGATATATAGGTAGTATGGATGAATCTTCTATAGTGTTCTATGATGTTAGTGATACTACAAGTTTACCTGTGGCGACAGCCAAGCTGAAGAGTAGGAGAGCGACCTTAGAGCCGGCCATGTTGAGTGCTACTGGCCTCAGCAGCTTGCCCACACCATTATATACCAAGCAGATTTAGCAAATACTAGATATCCGTAATCCTTCATATCCTCTAGATTATGAATTAACTTCGACAGGTGTTTGATAAATTACTCGTTGATAAGTAATTCTTGGGGATGTTATTTGCGTTGTAGTGTACAAAACATGAAGAATTTGTAGTTTATTTGATAACATACAGATCATTTTAAATGAAATTGACTGGCTTGATGGCGCATTCGGTAGTGACCCTGCCCCATGCGCCAAGAGTTGTAAGTTCGATCCCCACCCAGGACAAACATTCGTGTGATGAATACTTGTGTTTGTTCTGTGTCCGAGTGTTAATATCCAATATTTAAGTATATATTTTTAATACCACTGTTGATTCTGATATCCGTGACGCAAGTGCTTAAGCTATTTACCTCGGAGTCAGATCAATGTATGTGATGTAGTTTGATATCTATTTATATTTATACACACGCACACACACGTACATAATGTCACGTCCATAATCTCCGAAGGGATAGGCAATGTCAAAGGGACAGCAGGCCCCTTTAACCACATTCAGCCAAAAATAAAACTGGGGTGGGTTAGATGGATTAACAAAAAAAAAACCGACTTCTAAAACGAACCTAATAAAAGTAAAAAAATAATTTACTTAGGCCAAAGTAATACGTATTTTAATACTTATAAATTTGAAGTCGGTGCCAATAAAATGCTTAAATTGGTATAGGTACAATTATCACTTAACAGATACATTTTCGGTGATTATTAACTACTAATATTAGCTTCAATTGTACCAGGTCATTGTTTAACTTGGCACCGACTTCAAAATTATAAGTATTAAATTACGTATTACTTTGGCCTTAGTAAATTTATTTTTTACTTTACTTATACCAATATTTGTGCTGGGTTGGGATCGAACCTACAACTCTTGGCGCATGGGGCAGGGTCACTACCGAATGCCATCGAGCTTGTCGAAATATTATAATTTAGAAGTGCTAGCCACTTGGAATGTACTTGGATGGAAGATTGTGAAAAAGTAGTGACAAGTGGCTAGCTCGTCGCCTACACAATCACACACCCAAAACCCAATATACAATTGGTCGCCTTTTACGACTTGCTAGGCAAGGAACATTAGTTTAGTCTTGTAGTCTTAGACCAACATGGGCCCATGTTACATTTGAGTGCATAAATTAATATGATAACAATTTACAATACCAACGCGCACTTTCATTATCACGACAAAAGTAGGTTACCTACACGAAGAATTAAAGATAATTATAATCACTGGAAAAATTAGATTATTTAACTACTTGGTAACAATGCAAGGATTATAAGACAAGGATTTCTTATCAATGCATTCGATGTATCAATATATATTTGCGTACGTACCTATGTTTAAATTTATCATTGCGATAAAAAAACTTTTATGGCAACCCCGTTAGGGCAGTGGTTAGACTTCGTTTCGAGCCCAGGGGGTGTAGGTTTAATCGTCGGGCTAGGATAATAAATAAATATCAGACTACATCACATACATTGATCTGACTCCGAGGTAAGTAGCTTAAGCACTTGTGTTACGGATATCAGAAACAACATAGTATTACAAATATATACTTAAATATTAGAAATTAACACCCAGACACAGAATAAGCACAAGTGTTCATCACACGAATGTTTGTCCTGGGTGGGGATCGAACCCGCAACTCTTGGCGCATGGGGCAGGGTCACTACCGAATACGCCATCGAGCCAGTCAAGTAGGATAAATAGTTTATGGCGAAACTGGATTTTGTTCTCAATCTTGTGCTTTTTCATTTGATTCTGAATACCATAATACAAATGCGCTACGTATTCAAATTAATGAATGTGATGTTGTTTGATATTAATTTATTATGTTGAAAACAAATCGCCTCTTAGTTAAAACATCACGCCGCCATCTCAGAAGGGGTAGGCGGACTCCACCTTAAGAGCATTAATCTCGTTTTCAGTTTCAATGGTTCCACTTTTAACCAAAAAAAACTTTGCAAATGAATGACAAATAATAATGAATACCAATGTACACGACTGGTAAAATATTTATTTATTATATGAGTATTTTGAAAATCCAAACTGACAAAATTATCTGTTTAATAATAATAAATTCTCCAAACTGACACCAATTCCCTAGTTCCAAAATAAGCTTATGCTTGTGCTATGCATACTAGGTATCCGTTCACCTTCCATACTTAAATATGTTTATAAATATCCATGACTCGAGTACAAATGTCCATGTTCATCATTTGAACCCGCGACTCTCGGTTTCGTGGCCAGGGTCTCTGACTACTCGACGTTGGTCGAGTAGGCCAGTCAGTTTATAATATTAGTATAGATAAGTACAGATAAATAAGTTTCATTATCATTATCGTAGCGATTATATTAGAAATTATATTAGATTGAAGTTAGAAATTTGGTATACTTATATAAGTAATTTATACATAACATCTTGCCCGTAATCCCCGAAGGGGTAGGCAGAGTCGGGGTAGCAAGCCCCTTTAACTACATTCAGACAAAAATAAAACTGGGTTAGATGGAAAATCGTGAAAAAGTAGTGATAATAGGCCAGCTCGTCGCCTACACAATCACATACCCAAAACCGCCTGTATGCGACAAACTAGCCATTTGTCACTACTTTTCACAATTATCCATCTAACCCTATTTAATTTGTTTTGGTCAAAAGTGTTTAAAGGGGCTAGCTACCTCTTAGACTTTACCTAATCCTTCGGCTTTTGGTAACATAATTGATAGTTAGAATGTATATTAAAGTTTGTACATAATTTTATATATATAAGTCGCAGTCATCTGATTGAATTTGCTATTTGATTGAATGACTAGCGCGTTCATTGAATGACGACATTTAATTGATTGACTAGGCCGAACGTTGATTGAACAAGCGTCACTCAACGTCCAACTAGTTAGCTGATTGTAACATAGCCCTTTGAACAGAGCGGACCAACAGAACCAGATGACTGCGACATATAAATTGCTACCAGAAACGAGATGCTACCAGACAAGTAGGATATGTTAGGTTAGAACTGTGAACCCAACAACGCGCGTTCATTGAATGAATTCAATTCAATTAAATGTCGTCATTCAATGAACGCGCTAGTCATTCAATCAAATATCAGATTCAACCAGATCACTGCGACATATATATTCATATTAAACGTCATATATTATTTGCTGTTAGTTAGTTATATTATATAATAAGGAATCGATATATCATCACTGCATCAATATAAATATTTAAAAACAGATGCACATAATCACCTGATCGCGTTAAATATGTTACATATACTCGTATATATATATATATATATATATATATATATATAGTAAAATATGTATGTTATCAGTTAAATAAGTATTTTAAGTGGGCTATGACGTCACACCTCACGCCAGGATTAAAAAGCAAAGATTATTCAATTATCTTTTTTATTTAATGTTTTTAATCTCGTAATGATAACAGGGGTTATTTTATTATAAGTTTTACTGGTGAAGTTACTAACAGAGAGGTATTTTTCCCAAAAATTTTTTTTAGTCCGTAAGTTAGATTCTCAAAAAATATTATATACTTATTTTTTGCTTTGTCTAGTACTCGAAAAATTACAAAGATATAGGCGCATCAAAGATCTGAAATTTAGCGCTTTAAGTCACACTTGGGCGGTAAATTTTACACACCTAGTGACGTCACGCGGTACTTGTAACGCGCTGTATCTTTATAAGTTTAGTTTGCTAAACAAAAGAAAAAATACGTCACCAATATTTTTTTTGGTATCTCAATAATGGACAAAATAAAATTTGAGTAAAATAATTATTTATTTTTAATTTTTAATTATTATTTGTTTAATGTTTGGGACTTGGCCCATGTTGATCTGGGAAAAAAAAGAGTGTACCAGTTGTGGTTCTTGCCTAGCATGTCGTAATAGGCGAATGGTTTACGGGCTTTTGGGTATGTGTCTGAGTAGGCGCCCGGCGCCCTTTATTTTCAGCTGAATGTGGGGCATGCTGCCCCTTTAACTCTGCCTACCCTTTCGGGGATAATGGGCGTGATGTTGTGTATGTTTAAGTAAAATAGCCTATTCTCCTCTGGTGCGCGGTGACTCCTCATCAACCTTCAAAGGGTCGGCGAGGCGCAAGTGGCGTGCCTGGTGCCGCGAGTAGTCTGCTACGGTGACCGCGCGCCATCTGGCGCCGTACCTATACTAGTTAGCCTACTTTCATCCCCCTAGTGTCCCGTGCCTAGTCGGGGTCTGCTTAGACCATGATCCAGGATTTAGCGAGTCTGGTAATTACATTGAAGCGACTGCCGATCTGACCTTTGTAACCCTAAGATAGGGGAACCAGACAAATTTGTGTCATGGTTACACATCCATAGTTGTTAGAATGATCAGGTTTCATCACTTTGTGGTATAAAAAAACAATAGGGATGTTGACTAATTTTTGGAATTGATTTTGTTTCATAGATATACCCTATTTAAATACGAAAAAAATTTTCGTCTTATTTCAATGAAAAAATACGTATTTAAAATTAGTTTTTAGTATTCACGCAAAAAGGCTCCAAACTGTCACGTGACTATAATTACGTCACTGACCGATAAACATTCTCGCGCTCTGTCAAAGTTGACCTGATCTTGAATGAGTTCTTACGAATGTCAGTTTGTTTGGCGATCAGTGACGTCATCGCGCTTTGCAGGCGTTCGCAGTCACGTTATAATGTATATTAAATAACGCATTTTAAATTAATTTCTGACGAATAAATATATTCTTAAAATGTTATTATATGTTTTTAAATACTGTCTTTAATGTATAAAACATAACTTTACATGAATTGGTAACATGTGTCAACACCCCTATTATTAGGTATTAACCCCCCTCCCTTTCAAGGATCATTCACGCATAGCACACTTTATATCTTAAGTAAACTGCTAATCGGATTTTAATGAAAGAGGTGTCAATCAATAATTAATTCATTGATATTCGATAGTACGTAAGCTATATTTTAATCGACTTCAAAAAAAAGGAAATTTGAATTATTTTGGCGAGTTTTAAATTTTTTTACATAATTTTCTGTATTTCCTTTTTTTAAATCTGTGTATAGACGACGAGCTAGCCACTTGCCACTACTTTTTCACAATTTCCCATCTAACCCAGTCTGAAAGTGTTTAGCTGTTCCCTTGACTCTGTCTATCCTTTCCGGAATTACCGGTGTGATGATAATTCATTTGATAATATTATGTATTACCTACAATATTTCATATAACTTCCACAATTTCGGTTCTGCCTACCCCGCTAGGGAAGTGACGTAAAGATGAGTTAGTTAATTAGATACAGCTATTGTCAAAAAACCTGCGCAGTTTTATATTTGGCTAAATGTGGTACAAAGTCCGATAATGGTCCCAAAAAGAAGGTACCAACTGTGTTTCTTCCTAGCTTACCGTAAAAGGTCACTTGTTAACTTTATCACAATTCTACAACTTTTTTTTCTTTTTTTTACGTGGAGGAATCCCTTTGGATTCCTATCTGCCTCGAGAGGAGCAGAGCAGGATATGTCCGACTTCCGCAGACTAAGCCCCCATGGCAGCCTGCAATCAGCACCGTGTTGAAGGACCTGGGTACCCACCTGACGAAACTCGGCCGGTTGTCACAATTTTCCATCTTTTTTTGTTTTTTTATGTACGTGAGGAATGCCTTTACGCAACGTCCAAGAAGACCTGAGTAGCAGCCTACAAGGGTGTATCGGGCTCGGAGCTGGATGGCAACACCAGATCTTCTACCGAATAAAGCTCACGGCTGCCATTCTTCGGCGGCTGAACGTAGACTACCGGGATTCCCACCGCCGGGATTCGCGCGAAAATCACAATTTTCCATATAACCCCACTGTTAATGTTGCATAGTCTATAGTAGTAGTTCCTAAGGGTAATTACCCTAGCAGGGGTAAATCAGCTATTCTCGGGGGGTACCTAATCATTTAGACCTTATCTAATAAGATATCTAGCTAAACAGTAAACATTAAAAATTATAGATCGGCGAAATGATATCGGAGGGGTCATATGGGTAATTATACTAAAAAAGTTTAGGAGCCACTGGTTTATAGTCTTCCCAAACAAACTCTTCAGCTTTATAATATAAGTAAGTATAGACTTAACGTAGCTAGCTATAAGCTTAATGCTCTTTGGGCTCAGCCTAATTCTTTAAAGATTACAAATGGCGGTATTTATCTATGTTGTACCTACACACATATATACTATGAATGCGAATGTACGACTTTAAACGATAATAATTGTGAGTAATGATTACCCCGGATTACCCTATCTTTGTATCAATGAAATAATTTTCGTGTTAAATCAGTAAATGGATTATCTAAAATAGATAAGGTTTATTGCATAGACAATAACATCCGGCTTCTGGATATTTCCGTTGAGAAACTCTCAAAAAGTACTCAGATATATCTAACTAGGTTTTGCCGGAGGCTTCGCCCGAGAATTCGGTCTATTACGAAAGGTATATCATACATACATACATAACATCACGCCCATAATCCCAGAAGGGGTAGGCAGAGTCAAAGCGGCAGCAGACCCAAACACATTGAGCCAAAAATAAAACTGGGCTGGGTCAGATGGAAAATTTGAAAAAGTAGTGACAAGTGGCTAGCTCGTTGTCTACTCAATCACATACCATTAGTCGCCTCTTACGACATGCAGGGCAAGAAACAGTGTTTGGCACATTGTTTTTTAGTCCGAGACCAATTTATATACACGTCGTATGTACCTACGTTTTAAAATATATGATGTTAATTTTAGTTTATGCGAAACGTCATGCCTCCTTATTAAACTCAGTATTCTAACGAACCGATTTAAAGGATTTAAGAAAGTGCGCAAATTTTTTTTAACAAATAAATACAAAATACCCAATCAGCTGATCAACTTTTGTATGTAAAAAAATATCTCATTTTCTAAAATCCTTTATTTAGATTAGTTCCTTAGAATAATGAGTTAAATGATAAATAAATATCCGACGACATCACATACATTGATCTGACTCCGAGGTAAGAAGCTTAAGCACTTGTGTTACGGATATCAGAATCAACAGTGGTATTACAAATATATACTTAAGTATTTGATATTAACAGACACAGAACAAACACAAGTATTCATCACACGAATGTTTGTCCTGTGTGGGGATCGAACCCACAACTCTTGGCGCATGGGGCAGGGTCAATGCGCCATCGAGCCAGTCAATGAGTTGGTAATTGGTTTTGCGTATAATAAAAATAGCCTTGTTTATGAGTCCATTCTTAGGCACGGGCCACGGACTAGTAAAAAAAAAGGACTCCACGCTGTCATACTATAGCGTGAAGTCACGTTTATGTATGTGTGAGGGAGACACTTACGGATACCAGATATCGGATATCTATCATTTGGAGCATTTATTATGTCAATGTGTGACGTAAGTTGCGTGTCACCAGAGGCGCTTCAACGTCTAGTTAGTGGCGCGGAGTCCTTCTTTTTTTACAAGTCCGTGTGCTTAGTGTTAAAACTCTAGTGTATCGTTCATTATTATCGAATAAGTGGTTTATTCGTGAAATCGTAACAGATTGACAGATAGCGCGCTTTTTTGCATATATTGTTATATTGCCTAGCATGTTGTAAAAGGCGATATAAATTGGCGTATTCTGTATTAGGTATATTTAACTAATTACAATTTTCCACCAACCACATATCAAATTTTGCCTGTATAGTGATAGCATGCGCTGCCTAAGGAACAAGAGGTCGTAAATCCAAATCCTGGGTCGGGATTCTTGGAACATGGAGTCAGGAAGTTAGCGGTTTAATCACTCGCGTGCCTCGGAAAGCACGTTAAGCCGTTGGGCCTTGCGCCTGACCTCTCTCCGGTCATGTCGGGTTTCCGTCTCACCGGACTATGAGAGTGAAGGAACAGAGTGCACCTGTGTTTGCGCACACACTTGTACACTATAATATCTCCTGCGCAGGTGGCTAATCCTCGTTGAGATTGGCCGCCGTGACCGTTATCGGTTAGGAGGACATTATTATACCTACATATAAAATGTATTTTAGGCTGAAAGTGTTTCGAGGGCTACCTACCCCTCCTTAGGGATTGCGGATGATAGTATATATGTATGTTCTCGTAGTAAGAAGAAATACATGTTCTTGTTAATAGAAAAATACTCTCTCAAGAGTAAGTACATAAAGGAGATTTAATAAAAACTAAAAATAATAATTTTAGAAATATATTTAGTTGTCATTGGTCATCTAAAACATCTTTGATATTCATTCTTTGAGCTCTGTTGATTGAAGATTAGCCTCCGGAGAGAGGAGGGGACGCTCGTTTCCAGGTGGTAAATTCCACTAAGTCTGGGAAATAAAAAAATACAACATTTGACTGGTCCGTTGGTCAAGTGGTTTAAGACTGGCCAAAAAACCAAGACTCGCGGGTTCGAATCCCGCTAGGGGCAAATGTTTCGTGTGATCAACGTGGACATTTGTACTCGAGTTATCGATGTTACAAACGTATTTATGTATGTCTATCAGCACAAGTTTATAAACTTAGTTAGGAACTAGGAAATTGGTGTGTAAGTCTAGGTATAAAAAAATGGTTTGACATGATCCTGGACTATTTAGTCTTTGTGTTTACCCAGTCTTCGGGATGAGACCACCCATGGGCAGTCTGTCAGGCAAGAAGCAGAGCCGAGCATGACTGTGGCCAATTTAGCGCACCGCTGGACAGTGAACGAACGAGTCAGAGACACCGCCATCTAGTGGCAGAATCTGGGAGATACAAAAGAAAATACATTAAAATTAAATCGAAATAGGTCTGGAACTTAGAAAGAATGCACCAACTATATTCTAATCAAAAAAAGGTTGGGTGAGGCTACTGACGAATATATCTTTTGATTTGACTCACTCATCATCTTTCTAGCGTCCCGTGCTTAGTCGGGGACTTAGACCATGATCCAGGATTTAGCGAGTCCGGCAATTAAATTGAAGGGACTGCCGATCTGACCTTCGTAACCCTTATATAGGGGAACTAGACAATTTTTGGATCATATTTACACATCCATTGGAAGCTGTTAGCTGTTGAAATGTAAGCCAAAAAAGTGTGCCGAGCTAGTGGTATAAATACGTACATAGATTTAAAAAATCCAGAGGTACATGCCCGGGTTTGAACCTGCACTCCTCGGTTAAGAGGCGCGTCTCATTATTATTAAGCTAACGCCTCTCCCTATTTTGATTATAAAGGTACGTGGCGCCATCTTATGACGTTTTGAGGTATAATGATTTATCATTTATTCATTAACATCTATCAGCAACATTATAAGTACTACTTGAATTAACAAGATGACGCTAGGTATGTAAAATTATTAACACGAGAAGAAGACGAATAGTAAGTTTAAATTAATCTTTATCCTTCTTTTTTGCAGTTTACCTACAAAAAGTTTAGTAGTTTTGATGTGAAGACGTAAACAGCTTTTTCCAAATTTATTATACTTATATAAGTAGTTATTCCCATGTTGGTCTGGGACTTAAACAGAATGTGCCAACTGTTTTTTTTGCTTAGCATGTCGTAAAAGGCTACTAATGGTATATCGGGTTTTGGGTGTGTGATTGTGTAGGCGACGAGCTAGTCAATTGTCACTACTATTTAACAATTTTTCATCTAACCAAGCCCAGTTTATTTTTTGGCTCAATGTGGTTAATTGTTTTGTTTCTGCCTAACCCTTCGGGGATTACCGGCGTGATAATATGTATGTATTTTAAAGAATAAAGAAAGAAAGTAAAATGTGTATTAGGTAACAGATATACACTCATCATCTTCCTAGCGTTATGTCCCGTGTTTAGACGGGGTCCGCTTAGACCATGATCCAGGATTTAGCGAGTCTGGTAACTACATAGAAGCGACTGCCTATCTGACTTTTTGGATTATGGTTACAAATCCAAAGTTATTTGAATTTGCAGGTTTCATCACGATGTTTTCCCTCACCGTCGAGCTAGTGGTATAAATACGTACATAGATTTAAATAGAAAAATCCAGAGGTACGTGCCCGGTTTTGAACCCGCACTCCTTGGTTAAGAGGCGCGTGTCCTTACCATTGAGCTACCACTGCTCTTCATAACAGACATACACACATACACAAATACAAAATGACAAAATTAAAGAAGTTAATTAAGTAGCACTTAAAAGGTCTCCGCTCAGCATATGTCGCGGTGGCATATGTCAGACAAGTGGTTAGTTAGTCTGTCTTACACGGCCACAGCCCAAGTACCGAATACACCAATTGCCTCTTACGTCATGCAGACCAAGAACAACATGCCTATCATATCATATAAGGCGACACAGGTGCCACTTTTGGGGACTGGTCTGCTCTAGTTAATTTTACACTTTATTGTAATTATATTATGTCATCTCCCACAGTCATTGATTGTATTGGTTTAGAACTTTAAAAAAGTGTGTAATACTCATTTACATTTTGAAAGAGCGGTGGTAGCTCAATGGTAAGGACACGCGCCTCTTAACCAAGGAGTGCGGGTTCAAACCCGGGCATGTACCTCTAGATTTTAAAAAATCTATGTACATATTTATACCACTAGCTCGACGGTGAGGGAAAACATTGTGATGAAACCTGCAAATTCAAACAACTTTGAATTTGTAACCATGATCCAAAAATTGTCTGGTTCCCCTATCTTAGGGTTACGAAGGTCAGATCAGCAGTCGCTTCAATGTAATTACCAGACTCGCTAAATCCTGGATCATGGTCTAAGCGGACCCCGTCTAAAGCACGGGACATAACGCTAGGAAGATGTTGACTCATTTACATTTTGACGCTGAAAAGAGTAACTACTGAGTTTCTTGCCGGTTTCTTCTCGGTAGAATCAGCATTTCGAACCGGTGGTAGATTCACGTTGCTCTAAAGATTTTGTAAAATTGAGGATATAAGTATATCTTCGAAGAGAAGTAATAAGAAGTGCTTTTTTAAGGTCTACATTAATAAAGACATTTTGATTTTTTTTTCTTTTTGCATTTATTTATTTATTTTTGCCTGAATGTGGTTAAAAGGGACTGCTGTCCCTTTGACTCTGCCTACCCCTTCGGGAATTACGGGCGTGATGTTATGATATCTTTTTGAATTATTGGTATATGAAATATTAGTTTGTGATTATGGAGGCGACGAGCTAGCTACTTGTCACGACTTTTACTTAATTTTCCATCTGGCCTAGATTAATTTTATTTAAGACTAGCAGAGCCCCGCGGTTGCACCCGCATAGTTCCCGCTCCCGCAGGAATATGGGGATAAAATAAAGCCTACGTTACATCCGGATAATGTAGATTTCCAATGGTGAAAGAATTTTTGATTTCGGCACAGTAGTTTTTGAGTTTATTCATTACAAACATACACACACACAAAAATACAAATCTTTCCTCTTTATAATATTAGTTTTGGCTGAATGTGGTTGAAGGGGCATGCTGCCCCTTTGACTCTGCTACCTTCGGGGATTATCAGCGTAATATTATGTATGTATGTATGTATAATATTAGTATAGATCGAGCTGAAACCTATTGGGCTCTGCCTGCTCCTTCTAAGACCTCGCCCGAGTTCGATAAGGTATGTAATATAGTTATTTTGTCACGCCGATACATTTAATCATAGCAAGGTCGTAAACTGTGACTCGAGATCATAAAACAGGCAATAATATCGATGTATTTCAAAATGTTACTTGTGCCGAGTTATTGGGGTAAAAAATATGATATTAAATATCATTTTCTTCGGTCTAGGTGAGTTTGACTTGACTAAAAATTCTTTGTCTGGCTTGATGGTGATGGTGGTGACCCTGTCCTATGCGTAGAGTTGTGAACCCAGGACAAAGATTCGTATGGTGAATGCTTGTATTTGCTGTCTATGGGTGTTAATCAATACTAATATTATCATCATCTTCCTAGCGTTATGTCCCGTGCTTAGACGGGGTCCGCTTAGACCATGATCCAGGATATAGAGTTTGGTAATTACATTGAAACGATCTGACCTTCGTAACCCTAAGATAGGGGAACCAGACTATTTGTGGATCATGGTTTCAAATTCAAAGCAGTTTGAATTTGCAGGTTTCATCACGATGTTTTCTCTCACCGTCGAGCTAGTGGTATAAATACGTACATAGATTTAAAAAATCTAGAGGTACGTGCCCGGGTTTGAACCCGCACTTCCCAGTTAAGAGGCGTGTGTCCTTACCATTGAGCTACCACCGCTCCACAAATTTGTCCTCTTTACAATATCAATACTAATATTATAAAGAGGACAAATTTGATCGTTTGTTTGTTTGAATTGAATAGATTTCAAAAATTCTTTCACCTATGGAAAGCTACTTTATCAGCGAGTAACAGAGGCTATATTTTATCCGCATATTCCCACAGAAACGGGAACTACGCGAGTGAAACCGCGGGGCGCTGTAGTAAATAATATTTAAGTGTTTATTTGTAAGACCACTTTGTAGTGCTTAAACTACTTAAACTCGGAATCAGTTCAAAGTAAGAATAATAGGATGTTGTCTAATATTTATAAGAACCAACAACCGCAGAGCTTGTATGAAAAGGATCATGAATGTTGAAGAGGCGAGCGAGGTGTGTAAGGATCGTGCCATATGGCGCCACTTCCCTAGCGGGGTAGGCAGAGGCCTACCCCGCTAGGGAAGTGGCTTGAAGTTTAGTTAGTTAGTTAGTCATTTATAAGAAAAAAAAACCTTTAGTGAAGGCACCTTTTTAGTGATATGACCCGAAAGTGGCAAAAACGTAGCCTATAGGCGCAAGGGGCGTCACTTACAAGTTAACCCTTTGACGGGTTTATTAGGATATCCTGCTTAGGTGTAAGACACAACAGCATGATAAGCTCCTTACGTCATCGTCAGCTCTGTAAATACAGACCCTTCTTCCCTCTGGGCACTTTAAGCTAATGCCAAGGCCCTCGCGATTGACAGGGGCTCCTAATTCCTTCTAGATCGCCAAACTATAACCGATTTGACTGATGGCGCATTCGGTAGTGACCCTCCTCCATGTTGTGTTGGACCCCCACCCAAGACAAACATTCGTGTGATGAATACTTGTGTATGTTCTGTGTCTGGGTGTTAATATCCAATATTTAAGTATATATTGTAATGTATATATTGTAATTAAGCTAAAATTAACCTTTTCTAACTAGTAATGTTTTAATGTATAACTTAAACGTATGTGGGCATTTCATTTATACATAAAACTGCAAGTTGTTCAATAAACATACTTATAATCCTTTATAATCGATACATTTAATAAATTCCCCAGACAGATAAACGAATTCCTTAGTTTCCAAAAACTAGCTCGTCGCCTACACAATCACGTATCCAAAACCCGATGTAGCATTAGTCGCCTTTTACGTCACCGTAAGGAACAGTTGGCACATTCTTAAGTCCCAGACCAACATGGAAAGATTCGGAATTATTTTTGTAAAAAAAAAAATTGTTACGCAATTTTTTTTCCAGTCATCATAAAGGGGGTGTACGGAGCTGCCAAATATTCAGAACAACCAACCAGGTACAAGGCCAGGGTAGCCCACTCCACGGAACAGAAGAACAGGGATGATCTGGCCAAGATTATACGACTTCTCAACGGGGATACAGATCAACATGATGGACATGAAAACAGTGATAATTATGGTTAGTCTTGCTACAAACAAACATACATCCCAACACGATTGTAACTAACTAAATTTCACGCCACTTCCCTAGGTAAGAAGAGAACCGAACGCCATATGGCACGATCCTTACACACCTCCATGCTTCTTCAACATTCATGATCCTTTTCATATTCTTTTTGAGTCTCGGACCAATAGGGGACAAAATTGAATATTAAAGGTCTCCTGCAATTACAAATCTAATACCCATTATTATAATACATCATTATTTGTTTTAACATACCATGTAATAAGTGCCAATATAGGACAATTATGGTTTCAACAAAAATCGCACTTCATTTACACAAACACAACTTAACAATTCTAAGTTATTTCAGTCCCAAAACGCCACAGACTCCAACAGTCCTCGCCGTTGAGACCAAAGAAGAAAGCAGAGAAGTACGAACCTGATGAGACGTTTGGCATACCAGGAGTGAGGGTCCATTTGATTAGAAATCCTGATGTGCTGGACGCGTTCGTGAAGAAGCTGAGAAAGTAAGTTAATCTGTTACGACTCACCATCTTTCTAGCGTACTGACAGACTCGTTGGTCGAATGGTCAGAGACCCTGGCCACGAAACCGAGGGTCGCGGGCTCGAATTCCGCTAGGGGAAAATGTTTCGTGTGATGAACATGGACATTTGTACTCGAGTCAAGGACGTTTATTTATTTATTTATTTTATTATTTATTTATTTGACAATATACTTGTAGCTTACAGATAAATCCAAAAAGCACACAAGTTTAGATTTTATATCAGATTAATCCAAAATACAAACATAATTTTATGAGCACACATGCAACATGTCAGGAATTAAGCATTAACACATCAATCAGAATAGTATCATACAAAATAATCATATAACCTACTTACAAACTAAACAATATGTCAGTATTATATGTAGGTACATAATGTCAAAATAACTACTTTTGTCAAAGGAATAACTTATATATTAATAACTATCTATCAAATCATATTGTTATCATTTAGTCAATAATTGCATGAAATAATGTCAATGTTATAAACGTATTTAAGTATGTCTATCCGTTCACCTAGTATCCATAGCACAAGCATAAGCTTAGTTTGGAGCTAGGGAATACGTGTGTCAGTTTGGAGAATTTATTTATTTATTTATATAATTTACTCATATTTTTAGTTCGAAAGTTAGATTAAAAAAAATACAGAATACAAATTGTTTGCTTATCTCATACTCGAAAGCGCTTTAAAGATATGAAAGGCGCTTTACGTCACTTGGACGGTAAAATTTACGGACTTAGTGACGTCATGCGGTGTTTTAACGCGCTGTATCTTCATCAATTTTGATTTGCTGAACAAGAGAAAAATACATTAGCAATATTTTCTCAAAAATTAACTAAGTATATACATTATTGAGTAAACTAGCCTATTTTCGTTAAATTTTTAAAACTGAAATATTATTTGCAATGTAATCGAAATCGTTCTAGTTACCAAAATAACCTTTTCAGCTTATTATGTACAATGCGCGTTTCTCCAACAGTTTTTACAGCTGTTCCGTTAAATACAATCGTATTAATGTAATGTTAATTATGAAATACCTTGATAATGAATCGTACTGTAAGTCGCCTGGCTTTGTTCGCATTAACATGTTTATTTAAGAACTGTCATACCTAAATTTAGCTTTAGTGAATTTGAAACAAACATTTGAAGATCGATACTTAACCGATTTTGATGAAATTGTAGATGTATACTCGGTAGGTCTGAGAATCGATTGTTATATATTATTCATTCATACATTAAGAGTAAAAATTGGGGTAGACCCCCAATCTTTATTTTTATTTTTTTGACAATATTTTTTTTTTTGTGATGCGGCTTAAAAAAATACATACAACAAAAAAATACATACCTAACTGTTCACCATTCTACAGCCAACCCCTATTTTATTAAAAGCGATATTAGTCATTTAATATTTTCGGCTGACCGTGGTTGAAGGGGCATGCTGCCCCTTTGACTCTGCCTACCCCTTCGGAGATCATGGGCGTGATGTTATGTTTGTTTGTTTGTTTAATATTTTTTTACCCCTGATCAAGTGATAATTGATCAGGTATACCCACCAGACGTCTACCAGTGTCGCTGCTCACCCAGTAAACAGCACGGAGTAGGGATGAGACGGAAGCCAGTCTCCTGTCTTTTTTTAACTAGAGAACGGGGCGGTTCCCCGGGCCTAGTTAGAGTATAATTATTCAAGTTTCACAAAATCCTTTTATTTACGTATAAGCGTGTACTGACAGTATTTCGTTTTCCTTTAGCGGAAAGTCGTCTTCCAGTTCTGAAGACAGCTCCGACACTGATACAATCGAGAGTTATTTCAGAGATGATATCAGAAGAAACGCCGAGTTTCGTGTAGAAGATCGTAAGTCTATCCTACTAATGTTATAAATGCGAAAGTTTGTATGTATGGATGGATGTTTGTTACTCTTTTACAAAAAACTACTGAATGGATTTTAATGAAACTTTAGAATTTTATAGCTCATACACCCGAATAACATATAGGCTAGGTTCCATCGATGTCCCACGCGAGCGAGGCCGCGGGCAAAAGCCGGTATACATATATACTATCATGCTCATAATTATAAAAATGTCCTCCTAACTGATATCGGTTACGGCGGCCAATCTCAACGAGGATTAGCCAACGCAGGAGATATGATAGTGCACAAGTGTGTGCGCAAACACAGGTGCACTCTCTGTTCCTTCACTTTCATAGAGCCGGTGAGACATGACCGAAAAGAGGTCAGGCGCAGGACCAACGCCTTAACGTGCTTTCCGAGGCACGAGGGTGATTAAACTGCCAACTTCCTGACTCCGGACTATTACTGAATATTGAAATAACCAGCCACAAATTCTTGGTCTAACCCGAGATTTGAACCCGGGACCTCTTGATCCTTAGGCGGCGCATGCTACCACTAGACCAACGAGGCAGTCAAACTTCTAATGTTATATCGGGTTTGGGTATGTGATTGTGTAGGCAACAAGCTAGCCACTTGTAATATTTTTTCACAATTTTCCATCTAGCACAGCCCAGTTTTATTTTTGGCTGAACGTGATTTAGGGGGCCTACTGCCCCTTTGACTCTGCCTATCCCTTCGGGGATTATAGGCGTGATGTTATGTTATGTTAGATGGTAAGTAATCATACATATTACTTGATAGTAATCATCTTATCTATGTTTACACAACCAGAGTTAACACAAGTGCGTAGCCGATCTTCGCTTCATAAAACCTTGTTCATCATCATCCTAGCGTTATGTCCCGTGCTTAGACGTGGTCCGCTTAGACCATGATCCAGGATTTAGCGAGTCTGGTAATTACGTTAAAGCGACTGCCGCTATGACCTTCGTAACCCTAAGATAGGGGAACCAGACAATTTTTTTTTGGATCATAGTCATAAAACCTTGTTGTGACTAAAAATAGTATCGTCGAAGTTTTTTTCTAACTTCGACAATGCAACAAAGAACGGTTACAATAATCTTAATAAATTTGTATCCACAGATGGTTCAAACGAGGACAACACTTTACAAAACGAAGTTATAGAAATCGAATTCACAAGCATCCCTCCATCTCTAGAAGAACAAGTGACTGCATTCGTTCCTCATGTACAGCCTTTTGACAAAAATAAATCTGATGACGTCAAAATTGAATCCGGCCAAGACGATGAGGTCAATGGAGACAGCAGATTCAAAATTAAATCTCAAACAAAAAACAATAAGAAGAAGAAACGAAACAATAACGATGATTGGGATTCTAAACCTGGTTACGATTGGAAAGAAGATCATGTAGAAGAAAAAATTAAGAGTCACGAAAGAGATAAGATGTGGGATGATAGTTTACCAGATAAAAAGGTGGTCAAAAATATAGATTGGGATGCTGAAGTGAAAGTACCCAAAGAAGAGTTTGTTGAGGATAAAAATGATTGGGATATGAAGAGTAAGTGGGTTGATGATGCAGAGATGAAGCCTAAGAAAGAAGCTCACAAGATGGACGATTTGAACAGGTGCAGTATTCAAAAAGGTTTTTTTAATTAATGAAACGCTTTAGCAAAGTCGATTTACTTCTTTATAATTAGTACATAGTCGGTTTTCTCTGCCTACCCCACTAGGGAAGTAGCGTTAAGCGTCCATTTACATAAGGATTGCCTTCGTATGCGAAATCCAGTTCATTTTAGGCAGTGAATTTTAATCAATTGTATACGGTATTTTGTTTGCAATCCCGGAAGGGGTAGGCAGAGCCTTTACCAAATTCAGCCAAAAATAAAACTGAAATGAAAAATCGTGAAAAGTAGTGACAAGTGGCTAGCTCGTCGCCTACACAGTCACAATCCCAAAACCCGATATACCATTAATCGCCTTTTACGACATGCTAGGTAAGAACCACAGTTGGCACACTCTTTTTAAGTCGAAAACCAACATGGGTGAACATTTGCAATACCTAAATTTTGGTTAAAACGAATAAAATCTTTTATTACCTTCCATGATTTACAGTAAATAAAATTCTATTAATTACCAACCTTATCGAGAATTATAGAGCTTATTATTAACAGGAGGAAGAGGACCAGATTGCAATGACTATAAGATGAACAGTTTTAAGTTAAGATTTTAAATCACATTTTTATCTAAATTAATTTATAATCTGTGATAGATCGTCATTTTTAGAGTGGCTATACCACTCATTTAGTGGTGGTGGTGTTTAGTGGTATAGGATACGCGCCTCACATACGAGGAATTTTACAAAAATAGCTTAGCGACTTATCTGGCGACTTTTGAAGTACAAATTAAAACAGTTTAAGAACAATAATGGATACGTTCTTTGTCACCACCTCCACTCAGAATTTTACATACATAACATCACGGCCATAATCCCCAAAGGGGTAGGCAGAGTCAAAGGCCCCTTTTACCACGTTCAGCCAAAAATAGAAAATTTATTGGTCCAAACCTGGGCACATATCTTTGGAATTAAATTCACGTATTATAAATTCACACCTCCAGCTCGATGGTGGGAAAATAACATCTAATGAAAACATGCACATTAAGAGACCTGTGGAACTACGATCCTTTACCTTCATAATTTGCATCTATTATTTCCAGATCAAGAAAACAAAAAGACTTATGGGACAGCATGGAACTAGGTTGGGATAAAAAGAAAAAGAAAAAGAAGAACGAGAAATATGCCGATATAAAAGCGAAGGATTTCGTTGAAGACAATGATTGGAATAAAAAAAAGACGAATAATTTCGGCGATGATAGCTGGAATAAGAAGATCGACAGCGTGGATGATGGAGGCTGGGGGAAGAAGAAAAAGCAACTGGATATCTGGGATGAGCCTACTACAAAAAAGAAGAAGACCGTCAAATGGGAGCAGCCTGCGAAAGAGAAGGTTGACAACGACTGGGATAAAGTGGGCAGGGATTGGGGAGGAGAAAAAAAGGTTTGTTTCATTTTTAAATGACTTTCAGTAGAATTCTGGCTCGATGGCGATTAGGTAGAGTAGAGGTGTGGGTTCGATGCATACCCAGGACAAACATTCGTGTTAACCGATTTTGATGAAATTTGATATCTACACTTGGTAGGTCTGAGAATAGATTATTATCTATTTTTCATAAATTGAGGATTCCTGCGCTTTAACACTTCCAAAGTCGACATTAATTAGATGTAAACCGCCCAGACTTGTAACTGTAAGACTTGTAATTGCGGAATGAATTCGCATGACGGGAATACCCATTTTTTGCTGGATTTGGTAGGGGCACTACCGTGCGCCTATATTTATATGGGATTACAAAGTTATTTAAGCAGTTATGTATCTAGAAAACTGGACCGAAAATTAAAAATTTTACTTGACTTGGCGGGGGCAATACCGTGCGCCTTTATATTTATATGGTATTACAAAGTTATTTAAGTAAGTAGTTAAATATTTATAAAACTGGACCGAAATTAAAAAATTTTGCTAGACTTAGCGGTTGCACTACCGTGCCCCCAAATATTTTAGTTTTTTCTTAGTTCATACACCAAACACTACTTATATTCCAAATTTGAAGCTTCTAGGTCTGCTAGAAGTGCCTTAGAATTTCGATGATCGGTCAGTCAGTCAGTCAGTGAGTGACAAAATTAAGAAACTTTGACCCATTATAATTCTTAAACTACTGGTTCAAATTGAATGAAATTTGAAATATACCGTGTCTTTACAATGCCTGCATGGTAACTGAAAATTCAGTCTTCTAGTTTCATCCACAACGAAGTTACAGGGGGTCGAAAATGGCCTGAATTGCTTCGAGAAAAGGATGGTACGGCCGTGCCGCTTTTTTGCTCGACTTGGCGGGGGCACTGCCGTGCCCCCAGATAGATTCAATAGTTGCTATTTTTTTTTAAGGAGAATACTTGGGATGACTCATATAAGGCCCCTCAAAGTTCCTGGAAGCAGAAGAAGAGGAACCAAGACGTGATTTACGAGAAGCCAAGCTACGTAGCCAGGATCCCGGAGTACCACAAGGACAGGGGAGGCAGCTTCCAGGGCAGGACTCCAATCCCGTTCGTAAGGCATGGAATTTATGATGACAAGAAGAAGTAAAGATTAGACGAATCTCTTTTGTTTTATTTATGGTTAATAATAAAAATTTGATTCCACGTTTATGGTTAATAATAAAAATAAATATCCGACGACATCACATACATTGATCAGACTCCGAAGTAAGTAGCTTAAGCAATTGTGTTACGGATATCAGAAACAACAGTGGTATTACAAATATATACTTAAATATTGGATATTAACACCCAGACACAGAACAAACACAAGTATTCATTATACGAATGTTTGTCCTGGGTAGGGATCGAGCCCACAACTCTTGGCGCATGGGGCAGGGTCACTACCGAATGCGCCATAGAGCCAGTTAATGTTATTTAGCTTTCCTCCTTCCTCGATAAATGGGCTGTCTAACACTGAAATAATTTACCATATAACATTAATATGTGCCGGCTGTAGGCACGGACTAGTAAAGAAAGAAGGACTCCACTCTTATGCATGTGTGAGTAGGATACATAAGGATAGCAGATATCAGATATCTGTCATTTGGAGCACTAATTATGTCTATGTGTGACGTAAGTTGCGTGTCAAGTTGAAGCGCCTGAGGAGCTTCAACGTCTAGTCAGTGGTGAGTCCTTCTTTTTTTACTCGTCCGTGGCTGTTCGTCAGATTATTTATTGAATATAGACAGCTTTATTGAATGCACATATTTGAAAGAAAGAACAGAGACTTATTTTATGATATGCTTTTAATTTTTACTGTGTTTGTGGATTATTTTCAAAAATAAGTGTAGCTGCATCCAATATATTGCACTATTTTATGTGCAACATAAAATATTTTATTTACAAATAGTAGGTAACCAAAAGAACATGAGAGAAACAAGGAAATTGGTACAAATACTATTATTTTGTGCAGGTAAGTTTATATTTCAAAATATAAATCGGTTATGAATGGCTTATAAGGAATTAGAAGTGTTCAACTATTTCTGCAGCTTATGTATTGCTTATATACACAATATAATATTGTCAAAGTTTACACAAATATATAACATTGAAGATTGTTTGTCATGTCAACATTCGGTGACCCTGTCCCATGCGCTAAGAGTTGTGGGTTCGATTCCCACCCAGGACAAACATTCGTATGATGAATACTTGTATTTGTTCTGTGTCTGGGTGTTAATATCCAATATTTAAGTATATATATGTAATACCACTGTTGTTTCTGATATTCGTAACATAAGTGCTTATGCTACTTACCTCGGAGTCAGATCAATGTATGTGATGTAGCCGGATATTTATATTTATATACATAACATCACACCCATAATCTCCGAAGGGGCAGGCAGAGTCAAAGGGGCAGCAGGCCCCTTTAACCACATTTAGCCAAAAATAAAACTGTGAATTAGATGGAAAATTGTGAAAAATTTGTAACAAGTGGCTAGCTTGTCGCCTACACAATCATATACTCAAAACCCAAGTCGCTTTTTACGACATGCTCGACAAAGAACACAGTAGGCACATTATTTTAAAGTCTCAGACCAAGATAGCACATTTATTTTATTACGTATACAAAAAAGTAGTAAGTCTGTATGGCTAATCTCCTAAACGACTCTACCGATTCTAACGAAACTTTACAATTGGCTTAGATTTGTCCCAGAATTACAATTAGGGTTTCACACAAAACATTTGTTGGACGAATTACTTACAGACGAAGTCGAGGACAACTGCTAGTCATACATCATTCTATTATAATAAAATTGAAAGATTTCATTGTTTGTTTGTTTGTATTGAATATGCTCCAAAACTGCTGGACCGATTTGAAACAACCTTTTACAATAGAAAGCTACTTTATCAGCGAGTAACATAGGCTATATTTGATTACTGTATTCCCACGGGAACGGGAGCTACGCCGGTGAAACCGTGGGGCGCAGTTAATAATATATGTTAATTTAGTGGTTCTATCTGCGGTGGAAACTCGTAAGTATGACATTGAAGAAGAAGCCTTAAAGCTGTATGGCGAAGATTTAAAATCGGTCATGAAGAGATTCAGGAGGACTTCAGACTATTTGAAGATATTGAAGGATAAGGTATGAGAAGTTTAAGTATTAATAGCAAACCGCCCCGGCAGCCCCGGTTTCGCACAAAACAATATCAAACTATCCAGGGTAGCCAACCGTCCTATTTTCCCAGGACAAGTCCTGGTTTTTGTAATGTCCTGGAAAGTCGTTCGTAAGCAGTTGCAGTGCAGTTCGTATGCGACCATCGTTTTTATGCAGCGTCCTGAGTTTTTACCTTTGCCCGTTTTTTAAATAAAGACAAAGAAATAATGTTCTCGGAAATAATATTACGGCTAGCATCTCAACTTTTTTTAAATACAATATTTGTATATGTTATATACATATATGAATACAATTTATATATTATAATAAATTATTGGTAGGCAACCTTAGACTATACATGAATATATAAACCTGCCTCTTACATCTATCTATTGATGAATATCGTATTAACGTCCCTTGGGTTGTAGAAACTTCTAAACCAACTAACAGAAGCGGCGACTAACTAGCAACCCTAGTTTATCTTGGAAGATTCTAGGGTTCCTATATACCTAATCTCTATGCTAAATAACACTTTAAATTTCTCATCTAGGTCTGTATTCAAAGAAGCACTTATAAATTGTCAATTTAAACAGAAACAAAAGTATTAGCACCATAACCGGTGGTAATACTTTTTTGATGAATACCTACTTGTATTTATTCTGTGTCTGGGTGTTAATATTTAAGTATATATTTGTAATACCACTGTTGACTCTGATATCCGTTACACTAGTGCTTAAGCTACTTACCTCGGAATCAGATCAATGTATGTGATGTGACTCTGAAACTTATATATTATTAATCTGTATGTTGCTTGTTTAAGCAAACAAACTAATCTCAGGAACTACTGATCCGATTTGAAAAAGTATTTCAGTGTTAGATTGCCCATTTATTGAGGAAGGCTATAGGCTATGTAACACAGCTAGTTTATTTATGTAAAAGCTGGCAGTGTAACGTTTACGAAATTGTTACAGATGCGGGAATTAAAAGACTATTTGGAAGACGTATTGGTGCAGACGTTATTTCATTATGATACTAAGATGCTTCAGAAATGTTCAGAAATGTTCCCGGAGCCTAAAGATGTGCCAAACGTTGGGTCGGCCGAGGAACGTCCTGCGTATGTTAAAAACATATATAATAATATATATATATATGACTGGTTCGAGGGTCGCGGGTTCGATTCCCGCTAGGGGTAAAAGTTTCGTGTGATGAACATGGGCATTTGTACTTGAGTCAAGGATGTTTATACATAACATCACATCACGTCCATAATCCCCTAAAGGGTAGGCAGAGTCAAAGGGGCAACTAGCCCCTTTAACCATATTTAGCTAAAAGTAAAACTGGGCTGGGTTAGACGGAAAATTGTGAAAAAGTAGTGGCAAGAGGCTTGTTGCCTACACAATCACATACCCAAAACCCGATATACCATGAGTCTCGCCTTTTACGAAATGCTAGGTAAGAAACAAAGTTGGCACATTCTTTTTTTTTAGTCCCAAACCAACATGGTACAAACTATAAGTGTGCGTTAACCTTTGCCTTTTACGAAAATTTTACAATTTTCGTTAAAGGGGTACAAGATATTTGCTTCACGTAATACGATATTTGTTGCAGCTACCGAGAACGGCTTGTCATGCCTTCTATCAAAAAATTTAATTTCTTCGACTCTCTGGAGTTCAGGGCTCATAAGACGGATAGCGTGAACCAAACCCCGGTGGAGGCTCTAGACGCGTACTACCAGACGTCCAGTGTGGTGACTCTCCATGAGAGAAACATGTTCCGAGATCTTGGGTTCGAATACGCCGGGTAAGCTTTGCAAATAAATAAAAGTAGAATATGGCAAACAAAACTATAAATAGGTATCCGTGTCCGTGTCCGTGTCCGGGTCCGTGTCCGTGTCCGTGTCCGTGTCCGTGTCCGTGTCCGTGTCCGTGTCCGTGTCCGTGTCCGTGTCCGTGTCCGTGTCCGTGTCCGTGTCCGTGTCCGTGTCCGTGTCCGTGTCCTTGTCCGTGTCCGTGTCCGTGTCCGTGTCCGTGTCCTTGTCCGTGTCCGTGTCTTGTCCGCGCCCGTGTCCGTGTCCTTGTCCGTGTCCGTGTCCGTGTCTTGTCCGTGTCCGTGTCCGTGTCCGTGTCCTTATCCGTGTCTTTGTCCGTGTCCGTGTCCGTGTCCGTGTCCGTGTCCGTGTCCGTGTACGTGTCCTTGTCCGTGTCCGTGTCCGTGTCCGTGTCCGTGTCCGTGTCCGTGTCCGTGTCCGTGTCCGTGTCCGTGTCCGTGTCCGTGTCCGTGTCCGTGTCCGTGTTCCTGTCCGTGTCCGTGTCCGTGTCCGGATCCGTTCCCTTATCCGTATCTACATCACTCACTATGTACTCATATGCACAACCGTATCCGTAAGTATGCATATCCGATGCCATAACGACATCCGCATCTGAAACATGTAGGTCTGTACGTGTCCGTATAAAAGTTAATATTCGCTATGCGTCATTCCAGACGAATAATCGAGTCTACGATCAAAAGCATGGGGTGTGACGATTACTTCATCAAATCCACGAAACTCCCCTTTGGGGGGACCGACAGCCGGCACTACATCGTCAGCACCAGTGACCACTCGGTAAATTGAGGTTCTTCATAACAAATACCATTTTTTTTAGGGCTGACCCGGATGAACCTGGGACCTCTTGGTCCTTAATCCTTATGACCAAAGAGACTAAAGAGGCATATCATGTACAATCATTTTAACTTGAATTGTAATGAAAAGGATCATGAACGTTGAAGAGGCGAGAGAGGTGCCATATGTCGCCTACCCCGCGCCTAACCGTAACAGAGGGGGATAGTAAATAAACCAGCAATTCCCCCCTGGACCAAATAATATATTGTATTGCCCCCTTGAACCAAAAGCTGCGTACGGCCACAGCAACGGTCATCATTATGCCTTCTTGTTTTTCAGATGATACCTCATCAGATCAGCACAATAGCCCCTGAGACGCCCCAGGACGACACATTCAAATATAAATATAGGGCACCTAGAATTGTCAGACAATACTTCTAGACTGTTATTTTTCTTACCTTACATCAATCAAAGTAACATGGACCTATTATCCCATATCGATCTGGGATTTAAAAATAACCAGTGGTCGAAATTCGACCATAATTCGTTAAATTTTATTTTTTGCATAATATTTTCTTATGCATACTTAATTTAAAAAATATTAGTACCTGCACTCCTTCTTCTATATAAACTATTTAGTGTGCAAAATTGCATACTTCTCCGTCTGCGCAATTTACGTAAAAAGGGGCACAAAGTTTTTGCTTCTCCTTTTAATATATAGATGTGGCAACTGTGTTTTTTCCCAGCATGTCGTAAAAGGCGACTAATGGTATATCGGGTTTTGGAGGCGTGATTGTGTAGGCGACGAGCTTGCCACTTGTCACTACTTTTTCACAATTTTCCTTAGTTAATAATATTCCTTAGTTATATCATCATCTTCTTAGCGTTATGTTCCGTGCTTAGACGGGGTCCGCTTAGACCACGATCCAGAATTTAGCGAGTCTGGTAATTACTAACTACTTCTACTCAATTTAAGCATAAATTAACCAGGGCAGGGCAGACCAGTCCCCCAAGGCAGCACCTGTTCCCAAGCGTGACGTATGTGTCAGCCATCGCTTCACTCAACCATATTTTAGGGAATGTGACGACCCGCCATATAACGCCACCACCCCAACGACGTTATCTGAGCATGAGTAACCAAGCTTAGCGCGATTTAAAAATAAAATAAATGGATAATTGTTTACAACAAATCAACCGTATATAATGCATAACTAACATAGTACTTAACTTGGAATGATACTGACGTAGATTTCACGTCATTGACTAACTTTATACAAGAATACATCATATAACTATGTATATCTTTGCTTTCAATTTGCAACAGAAATATTCAGTATTTGCACACATGTGATAAAGCTGGGGCTTTAAAGGCAGGGGTGGATATCGTGCCGGAGGTGTTCACGGCAGCGAAGGCTGTGCCGAGATCCCCGTAAACACCGCGGCGATGAGGGGTACACTACCACCTTTGTTGGAGCAGGGCCTCCTACTTAAAGGCCCCTGGGAGTCCCACACACCACCCTGCCCTCCCGGATGACGGTGTGTAGAGCATCTTCGCGTTACAAAAAAAAAAAAATGTGGTGTGTACAAACTACTGTACCTTAACTGCTCACGGCTAATATCCTAGAGTATTATTAAATGCGCTCAAAAATAAAAAATACCAAGACGTTAAGGATAAGGTTAGCAATCAGCCACAGAACAATAAATATATACTAGCAACCACGTCCGCAATCCCTTAAGAGTTATGAAGAGAGATTTCAAAGAGCACCCAGCTGCACAGTTAGCTCATTATTTCTAAGTACCAGACAAACATGGGACATATTTTTTTTAAATAGGCTCCTACATATAGATCATACACATAGTCTTATTTTTTTACAAATACTCAGTGAAAATTAAAAAAGACCATTTCTCTGCTAACTTTTAAACCACAGCCCATTTTACAAAACAAGTAAAGGACATTTATTAAAACACTTATTGGTATGCTAATCAGATAACGCAAATTCCTTTTATATTTAAAATATTATAATTTATTGACGTCAATTGTATTTATATATGGTTGAATGAATGAATAATATTTAAATATCTTTAATTAACTATTATATAAGCCGCTAAAATTGTTTATTGAAAGCTTTTCTTGATTTATTTTATGTTTACTTTTCTATAAACGCAGCGAGTACCTCACATTAGAAAGGTTGGCTTCTATACAAGTAATCTATATATACTCTTTATATGTATAAATATATAATATATATATAAGGAGAGAGAGAGGCTGGCAGGTTTAGCTCTTCTAAATATTACATACATACATAACATCACGCCCATAATCTCGATCTTCTAAATATTCATCCAGAGATTGCCCCAGACGTTTCAAATATTATCTATCAACCGATTTGTTGTACTTATAATGTATGCAATAAAAAGCATTATTCTCATCATCATCTTCCTAGCGTTTTGTCCCGTGCTTAGACGGGGTCCGCTTAGACCATGATCCAGGATTTAGCGAGCCTGGTAATTACATTGAAGCGACTGCCGATCTGACCTTCGTAACCCTAAGATAGGGGAACCAGACAATTTTTGGATCATGGTTACAAATCCAAAGTTGTTTGAATTTGCAGGTTTCATCACGATGTTTTCCTTAACCGTCAAGCTAGTGGTATAAATACGTACATAGACTTGAAAAATCCAGAGGTACGTGCCCAGGTTTGAACCCGCACTTCTCGGTTAAGAGGCGCGTGTCGTTATCATTGAGCTACCACCGCTCCATTATTCTATAAAGTCTAATTTACTCGACATTAGTGACCCCGTCTAAAATTTCAGGCCACAAAACTATTACCTACACCTACTTTGTACGATATTTACAGGGCCGTTGGTCGAGTGGTCAGACACTCTGGCCACAAAACCGAAATTCGCGGGTTCGAATCCCGCTAGGGGCAAATGTTTCGTGTGGTGAACATGGACATTTGTACTCGAGTCACGGATGCTTATAAACGTATTTAAGTATGTCTATCCGTTCACCTAGTATCCATAGCACAAACTTATAAGCATAGTTTGGAACGAGGGAATTGGTGTGTCAGTCTGGAGTATTTAATATGCTAGGCGAGGATACACTTGGTACATTATTTTAAGTCCCAGACCAACATAATAATGAGTTTTATACCTTACACATACCTCAGATCAGACAGACTGAACCGGACCTTTAAAATCTGTTGGAAAAAACCCATTATAACAGTTTTAGGGAACACTTAAGTTTCTACCGTTCTTAATACAAGGTTATTTTTAGGTTATGCGAAACCAGTTACCTACTTACTTAACTTATTATTCTAAGGAAGTAATTAAAATGATATTAGAAAATTAGCAAAAAAAAATTTCACTTTTCACCCAAAATAGCAAAGCAGCCGATCAACTTTTGTACGGAGGAAAAAAATCTATTCTCTGAAATTCTTTAAATTAGTTCCTTATAATAATGAAGTACTTAAGTGGTTTTGCATTAACAAAAACCATATTATCGTTGACCATGAATACTCATTATTTACACCATTGTATTTATCAATAGACATTCTGTTGATTAGATACCCATGGAAAACAATGAGGCTTGAATATTTACACTAGCAGCCCGCCCCGGCTTCGCGCGGGTAGACATTTATTTTCTAACCTAACCCTCTGACTAGTAAAAAAAGAAGGACTCCACGCTGTCATACTATAGCGTGAAACGACGTTTATGCATGTGTGAAAGAGATACTTAATGAGGCCAGATAACGAATGTCTGTAATTTGGAGCAGTTATTATGTCAATGTGTGACGTAAGTTGCGTGTCAAGTTGGAGCACCTGAGGAGCTGTAACGTCTAGTTAGTGGCGCGGAGTCCTTCTTTTTTTACAGGTCCGTGACCTAAGCTAACTTTTTCAAAATATTCTATAGCCTATGGTAATCAGGGATGATGATAATGTCCTCCTTACCGATATCGGTCACGGCAGTCAATCTCAACGAGGATTAGCCATCTGCGCAGGAGATATTATAGTGCACAAGTGTGTGCGCAAACACAGGTGCACTCTCTGTTCCTTTACACTCATAGTCCGGTGAGACGGCACCGACATGACCGGAGAGAGGTCAGGCTCAAGACCGACGGCTTAACGTGCTTTCCGAGGCATGGGGGATATTAAACCGTCAACTTCCTGACTCCGGACTGTTTATCTGTGGTCAAGTAGCAACTTCTAGCACGAGACATCTTTATAAGCAATAAGCCTCTCAACTACTTTAATCCAAATTATAAAAGAGGAAATATATGTATGCAACGAATAAACTCAAAAACTACTGAACCGATTTGAAAAATTGTTCACCATTAGAAAGCTACATTATAAATAAATAGATAATATAAATATCCAAGTACATCACATACATTGATCTGACTCCAAGGTAAGTAGCTTAAACACTTGTGTTACGGATATCAGAATCTACAATAGTATTACAAAAATATACTTACTATTGGATATTAATACCCAGACACAGAACAAACACAAGTATTCATACGAATGTGGGTGGGGATCGAACCCACAACTCTTGCCGCCTAGGGCAGGGGCACTACTGAATGCGCCATCGAGCCAGTTAATCCTGGACTGATCAAATACATTATGCTTGATTAACATAAGATAGAGAATATTTTGAAAAAAGTTAGGCTAGCTTAGAAAATAAGTTTTGGGGCTGTGGAGTGTTTGCGGGGGGGCCTGCATTCACTTCGTTCAAGCAGCCCCAGAGAAGATGACGACACATGGATCCTCGTCCGTTAAATAGGATGGGGTGACACTGTGGTCTGTGCCGTCATAAGCACCGCGAGGTGTTCTGGGGGCGAGGTTGCCTCTCCCTCGAGATGGGCTGCATGGATCGGCAGGGGCGTAGACGTAGATTTCGCGTAGAGTCCCGAGTGGGGAGCCCGGAATCTGCGCCACGCCCGAAGAATGACCACCGTGAGGTTTACTCGGTAGTGGAGTGTTTTCCCAAACCTCTGAGTCTGACACATCCCTCGTAGGCCGAACCTAGGTTTACTTGGACGGTGAGTAAATGCATTCCTCACGTAAAAAAAAAAAAGGTTAGAAAATAAGTGATTGTCCACCAGTGCAAAGCCGGTGCGGGTCGCTACTTATCTATACTTATAATAAATCTGTAGAGAGGTCAATTCTGTACATGAAATATATTTTCAAAATAACTATCAGGGGGTGATTAGTGATCGATACTGATGCCAAAAATGCAATCAGTAACATTTTTGTCTGTCTGTCTGTCTGTCTGTCTGTCTGTCTGTCTGTATGTTCCTTATAGAAACAAAAACTACTCGACGGATTTTAACGAAACTTGGTACAATTATTCTTCATACTCCTGGGCAGGTTATAGTATACTTTTCATCACGCTACAATCAATAGGAGCAGAGTAGTGAAGGGAAATGTTGGGAAAACGGGAGAAGTTACTCCATTTTTAAGCTTTCGTCGCGTGTGCAGCCTTAATGGTTAAAGTTACATAGAAATCATGTATGACGGAAATAGTCTTTATAATATTAACCATAAACGCGGGTGACACCGCTGGCACAGCTAGTATTTAAATAAATAATAAATAAATAAATAAATTTGCCCAGCAGTGGGACAGTAAAGGTTAGAGAAAAAAATAAATAAATAAATAAACATTTGATCAGAAAAGTATGGTTAGGTGATACCCATTTTAACCTGGCTTTATTTTTAGTTAAAAAGTAGTTGATGGGACTAAAATAATTTTGAATATTAATAATTTTGAATACTTTAAGATAAAAAAAACCAGGCTTGCTCCTGATTTAACTCAGTACAGTTACACCTTCTGGAATTGCATGCGTCATAGCAAATATATAGACTGAAATAAATCTCCCAAAATATACTGCAATTAACCAAAATTGAGACCGCAACGAGTGTATTATGTCAATAGTTCTATTTGTAGTTTTGTGCGGAACTCATCATACTTTGTCAGCCGCGCATCTGGGCAAACACGGCTCAATATAAATAGCCAACGGTTGTGACGGACCACGAAAACGCGGTAACACTTCAGAGGAACCACAACTTAAAATGGCATCAATTAAACTACTATTGGTGTTGGCTCTGGTGAGTAAAATTATTTAAAAAACAGACCTATACAGGTAAATAAATAAAAAATTGTTTGTGTGAAGTAACGGCTATTTACTTAATGCATATGAAAGTATATACAGCCCGAAGGGGTAGGCCAAGTCCAAGGGAAACTAATAAGCCTCATTGAGCCAAAAATAAATAGTATAATTCTAAATTCCTAATGAGAAAAAAAAAACGATTTGATCGTAATAATATTGACCTTTTAATATTATTATGTAGTTACTAGCTTCTGCCCGCGGCTACGCTCGCGTGGTACATCGATGAAACATAGCCTATATGTTATTCGGGTGTATGAGCTATATTATTCTAAAGTTTCATTAAAATCCATTCAGTAGTTTTTTTGTGAAAGAGTAAGAAACATTCATATCCATACATACAAACTCGTATTTATAATATAAGTAGGATAGTAGGATAATAATGAATTAAATTTGAGTCTTATATATACCCAGTCCTTAGTCCAGATCCGCTTAGAGAACTTAGACCATGATCCAGGATTTAGCGAGTCTCGTTAGCCCTCAGGGGAACAGAACAATTTGGATCATGAAGTAAAATGAAATGAAATAATTTTTATTTATTTATATAGGCACAAAGCACTTATAAATCGTCAGAACGAAATAAATATAAATATAAACCGGTTCAAACAGTAGATTCTACCGAGAAGAAACCGGCAAGAAAGTTACTCTTTTAAATGCCAAGTCTTAATAGCTATTAGGTAGTTACAATATTTTTGTAAATTTAAATCTATCAGTGCAGACGAACAGCCTATTCTGCGACTGGCCATATATTCTTATCATTTTAATAATCTTCTACCTTATATAAGCCCTTTGAAATCAAACAAGTTTTAATATATAATTTAAACTTATGCTCAGGTAGATCAGTGAGACTTTGTGGCAGATTATTAAACATTTTGATACTTAGACCAATAAAAGAATTACCACTCCATGGTTACACATCAATGTTTTTTTTGGAAGCCGGTTTCATAGCGATATTGTGCTACACCACCGAGCTATATAAATACGTACGTAGTTTGAAAAATCAAGAGATACGTGCCAAGGTTTGAACCCAAGCCCCTCGGATATGAAGCGCATGTCTTGCTATTGAGCTACCACGGCTCTTGTTGAACCTAATCCTAATAATGTTATAAATGCGAAAGTTTGTTTGGACGTTTGTTACTCTTTCATGCAAAAACTACTAAAATGGATTTTAATTAAACTTTAAAATAATGTAGCTTATACACCCGAATAACATATAGGCTATGTTTTATCGACGTACCACGCGAGCAAAGCTGCGGGCAGAAGCTAGTAATATTTAAATATTATCTTACTAATACGATTATAATAAAGTTTGTATGGATTTATGGATGTTTGTTACTCTTTTACGCAAAAACTCTTGAACGGATTTTATTGAAACTTGACCATAATATAGCTCATACATCAGAATAACACATAGGCAATGTTTTATTGATGTACCATGCGGCCTAAGCCGCGAGCAGAAGCTAGTATTTTAACATCATTATCTTTCTTTTGCTTTCTTTCATAATAAAATATTGTTATTTAATTTTAGGTCGCAGCCGTGACTAGTCTGCCAGCACCTCTTACCGTGAGGGGAGGGGGCGGAGGGGGCGCCGGAGGGGGCCTGGACGTCGGGGGGTCCTTAGGACTGTCTGGGGGGGTCAACGCTGGCGGATCTGGAAAAGGCGGCGCATCAGGTACTATTTAATTCAGTATTTAATGTGCCGTCCTAACATTTGATAATTGTGTTCGCGATTTACAGAGAATATGCGTGATATTTTTTTATTTACTAGCTGTGCCAGCGGTGTCACCCGCGTTTATGGTTAATATTATGAAGACTATTTCCGTCATACATGATTTTTATGTAACTTTAACCATTAAGGCTGCACACGCGACTGAAGCTTAAAAAATGGAGTAACTTCTCCCGTTTTCCCAACATTTCCCTTCACTACTCTGCTCCTATTGATTGAAGCGTGATGAAAGGTATACTATAACCTGCCTAGGAGTATGAAGAATAATTGTACCAAGTTTCGTTTAAATACGTCGAGTAGTTTTTGTTTCTATAAGGAACATACAGACAGACAGATAGACAGACAAAAATTTTACTGATCGCATTTTTGGCATCAGTATCGATCACTAATCACCCCCTGATAGTTATTTTGAAAATATACTTCATGTACAGAATTGACCTCTCTACAGATTTATAATAAGTATAGATAATCCAGACAAGAACAGGTAATCAAATCTGGATGTTGATTTTTTGTATCTTGATTATTGACCAAGTTATAAACGTTCAAAGTTGTCGGTGAGACAGAGGGTTTTGATGTGTCATGTGACGTCAAATGCCACGGGCGTAGAAAAAACCGTTCTTCGTGAGAGAGATGGATATATTTGTTTAAACCTGTATATCTCGCTGGTCTTTTGATAAATCTTGGTTCTGTTTTCACTTTTAGTAGGTATTTTATTTTTGAAAGAAGAGTGAATGCAGGGAATAGGGTGAATGGAGCGTTAGGAAAACTTCTAGGCAGTAAAGTCTTAAGCCAGAAAGCCTAGCTCGCTATACACAATGCGGTGCTGATTCCTACGCTAACATATGGAAGCGAGAGTTGGGTATGGCAGAAAAAGCATGAATGTAGAATAAACGTGGTCGAGATGCGTGCGTTGCGGAAAATCTGCGGTGTTTCGCTAACAGACTGCGTTCGGAATGATGATGTAAGAAAGAGAGTCGGTCTGAAAGACAGCGTCGGAGTCAAGGTAAGAAGAGGCATGCTCCGGTGGTTCGGACATGTGGAAAGAATGGATGACGAAAGATTGACTAAACAGATATCTGTTTAATCAATCTTTCGTATTGAAGGTATTAGGAGCCGCGGGAGGCCCCGGCTCACCTACCATGACCAGATAGGTCTTGTATTAACAGAAGGTGATGTTAGGAGTCATGAAAACCGCAGAGCTTGTATGAAAAGGATCATGAATGTTGAAGAGGCGAGTGAGGTGTGTAAGGATCGTGCCATATGGCGTTCGGTTCTCTCTGCCCACCCCGCTAGGGAAGTGGCGGGAAGTTTAGTTAGCATTCTATTTTTGTACTATTATCTATAAACGGTTTCAATAGTCTGAATGTTTCAAATGAACATACATATTCCCCATGAAATGCCATTACAAATTCCATGGGGTATTAATTCTGACGCATCGCAATTACAGTCCCATTATCATTATGGTTTCACCAAACGTTTGCCATCAACTGATTAAATAATAATATTTAATGACCGGATTGCGAATCGAAATAAAAACCACGTAACTTATGAAGGAAAATGTCTAAAATCAGAACTGATAATAAAATAATATCTGGATTGGTGGATCCTTGCCTAGCATGTCGTAAAAGGCGACTAATGGTATATCGGGTTTTGGGTGTTTGATTGTGTAAGCGACGAGCTAGCATCTTGTTACAACTTTTTCAAAATTTTTAATCAAACCCAGCCCCTTTGACTCTGCCAACCCTTTCGGGGATTACGGGAGTGATTATATGTTTGTATGTTTTTAGGGAATCTGAAATTGGCCCGAAACAGCCCACGAGTAAATGGTATTTTTAGCTAAATTGCTTAAAGTTTTATGTAAGGGTACCAGATAGATGCTTGCAATCTGTTAAAGAATAGAAAGGACTGCGAATCCCTCTTTAGAGAATTTGGATTTCTTTTTTGATTAGTTAGTAGCTGTGCTCGCAGTTTTACCAACTTTCATGGTTAATGTTATATATTATATAGTTATATATTATGAGACTAGATGTGATTGAAATTGTAATTTTAGTCAAATTTGGAAGATATCTGTTTCCCAATTTGGCACATTTATACATTTCGTGACAATCTTGCCTTACGGTATCTACTATCCGTTTAGGCAGACAGAATTAGAACTTCTGTGTTTAAAAAAGGATTCATAAAATTCGGTTCACTAAATTGCAATATTTTTTGATCTATACATCTTTATTTCTTAGTTTTATTTTGACTTAAAACTTGAATTTAGTGAGTATCTGGTATATTAAGTTGAGTGTAACTGTTTCTCTAACTCTAGCAAGGAACCAGACAAATCTGATTTTGAAATTCACAATTTCTTTAATATACAGGTTCAACGGGCAAAAAAGACGGCGTAAACGTCGGAGGATCTAAAGACGGAGGTGCTGGCGTGTCAGCTGGCGGCGAAGGAGGAGCGAATGTGTCAGCTGGCGGAAAAGGCGGAGCCGATGTATCAGCTGGTGGAGACAAAAAAGATGGCGTAAACGCAGGAGGGTCTAAAGATGGCGGTGCTAGCGTGTCAGCTGGCGGCAAAGGAGGCGCGAATGGGTCAGCTGGCGGAAAAGGTGAAACCAATGTATCAGCTGGTGGAGACAAGAAAGACGGCGCTGGTGTAGATGCCGGAACAAACAAGGATGGAGGTGCTGGCGTATCAGCTGGCGGCGAAGGAGGAGCGAATGTGTCAGCTGGCGGAAAAGGTGAAACCAACGTATCAACTGGTGGAGACAAGAAAGACGGTGCTGGTGTAGATGCCGGAACAAACAAAGACGGAGGTGCTGGCGTGTCAGCTGGCGGCGAAGGAGGAGCGAATGTGTCAGCTGGCGGAAAAGGTGAAACCAATGTATCAGCTGGTGGAGACAAGAAAGACGGCGCTGGTGTAGATGCCGGGACAAACAAAGATGGAGGTGCTGGCGTGTCAGCTGGCGGTGAAGGAGGAGCGAATGTGTCAGCTGGCGGAAAGGGTGAAACCAACGTATCAACTGGTGGAGACAAGAAAGACGGTGCTGGTGTAGATGCCGGAACAAACAAAGACGGAGGTGCTGGCGTGTCAGCTGGCGGCGAAGGAGGAGCGAATGTGTCAGCTGGCGGAAAAGGTGAAACCAATGTATCAGCTGGTGGAGACAAGAAAGACGGCGCTGGTGTAGATGCCGGGACAAACAAAGATGGAGGTGCTGGCGTGTCAGCTGGCGGTGAAGGAGGAGCGAATGTGTCAGCTGGCGGAAAGGGTGAAACCAACGTATCAGCTGGTGGAGACAAGAAAGACGGTGCTGGTGTAGATGCCGGAACAAACAAAGACGGAGGTGCTGGCGTGTCAGCTGGCGGTGAAGGAGGAGCGAATGTGTCAGCTGGCGGAAAAGGCGGAGCCAATGTATCAGCTGGTGGCGATAAAAAAGATGGCGTAAACGCGGGAGAGTCTAAAGATGGTGGTGCTGGTGTGTCAGCTGGCGGCGAAGGAGGAGCGAATGTGTCAGCTGGCGGAAAAGGTGAAACCAATGTATCAGCTGGTGGAGACAAGAAAGACGGTGCTGGTGTAGATGCCGGAACAAACAAAGAAGGAGGTGCTGGCGTGTCAGCTGGTGGCGAAGGAGGAGCGAATGTGTCAGCTGGCGGAAAAGGTGAAACCAATGTATCAGCTGGTGGAGACAAGAAAGACGGTGCTGGTGTAGATGCCGGAACAAACAAAGAAGGAGGTGCTGGCGTGTCAGCTGGTGGCGAAGGAGGAGCGAATGTGTCAGCTGGCGGAAAAGGTGGAGCCAATGTGTCAGCTGGTGGAGACAAAAAAGATGGCGTAAACGCGGGAGGGTCTAAAGATGGCGGTGCTGACGTGTCAACTGGCGGTGAAGGAGGAGCGAATGTGTCAGCTGGCGGAAAAGGTGAAACCAATGTATCAGCTGGTGGAGACAAGAAAGACGGTGCTGGTGTAGATGCCGGAACAAACAAAGAAGGAGGTGCTGGCGTGTCAGCTGGTGGCGAAGGAGGAGCGAATGTGTCAGCTGGCGGAAAAGGTGGAGCCAATGTATCAGCTGGTGGAGACAAAAAAGATGGCGTAAACGCGGGAGGGTCTAAAGATGGCGGTGCTAACGTGTCAACTGGCGGCGAAGGAGGAGCGAATGTGTCAGCTGGCGGAAAAGGTGGAGCCAATGTATCAGCTGGTGGTGACAAAAAAGACGGTGCTGGTGTAGATACCGGAGCAAACAAAGATGGAGGCGCTGGCGTGTCAGCTGGCGGTAAGGGAGGTGCTGGTGTATCAGCTGGTGGTAAAGGAGGCACCGGCGTATCAGCTGGAGGGAAAGATGGAGTCAATGTAGACGGATCAGGAAAGGGGGGGGTGAGTGTAGGAGGAAAGAGTGGAAAAAGCGGTGTAAAATTAGGTGGATCAGGGAAAGGCGGCCTTTCTCTTGGAGCCAACGCTGGTGTGAATGGAGGCGATTAGACATTTGTACAAAATGGACACAATTTGTTGATTCTGTTGATTGTTTGTTAATGTTTTGATGATAATGATTTTTACATTTAGGGCTTTTTTCAATAAATGTTCAATAAAATGTAAAAGTTTTATTTTTAAACCAATCAAAAGCAAATGTATGTAGATTAAAAATATTTTACCATTTAAACTATCGTCGAAAAATGTTTTTATAAGGTAAAATTGTATTAAAAGATTGATCAAGACGCAAGACAACATTCATACCTAACAGTATAAAAGAAATATACTTGTTTAAGAAATTGCGTGAAATTGCACTGGTTTGGTTGGTTATCCATACCAATCGAAAGTATGAATCCCTTATAATATTCAAACGTTAGGTTGACTATTTTTTCCGTCGCAACTCTTGGGTAAGCAGGCATAAATAGGTAAATCGATTTAACTTGTACCGGTCTGTTTAATGAATTACAAGTTGAATTATTGTGATTTGGTATGAAGATGTCCACAGTGACTCACAGCGACATCTACATAAATCAGCACGTTATAAAACTAGTCAAATAATTCTGATAAATGTCAATAGATGGCGTTGGTCAATAAACTCTATTGGGATTGCTTCAAGCTACAGGTAAATTTTACAACTACAGAACAGAAAAAAATAGTAGAAACGGTATGTCACAAAATTAGTATGAGAACTGATGATTCTAAACTCACACAAATAGTAATCACATACTAAACTGATGAGCTAGATTGGCCACTCGTATTTTAGTCAAAAACAACTTATCTCGTTAATACCACATCGGAAAATATACCTTCATTCTTTTGCAAAACGTTTTCATTTACGATACCTCTAAAAAGTAGTTAAGACCTTTCGTAATCCAAGTTCTAACCGAACACAAATGTTGACAACATTTTTCTTCTCGACCATAGATGGCATTGTATTTTTTGGAGCAATTATAACTCTAAAATCAGCAGGAATAAGGTGTTCGACACACGCCCGCAATCCCCGAAGGAATACGCAACATCCAGGGGAACATACATACATACATAATGTCACGCCTTTTTCCCATGGGGATAGGCAGAGATCACATACTTCCATTTGCTACGATCCTGACATACACCTTTCGCTTCTTCTACATCCAGGGGAAATAAGCTGATTTTCCTTAAATCCGCTTATTTCCCCTGGATATCCGCTTTTCCAGGGGAAGTTTATAGTTTAACAACTTGTTTAAATCCTGTTTAATTATAAGTAGCAAAAATACACAGATCGATTTATTTTTTCAGAAACATAGCTAGTTGCCAACAAGCAAAATTAATACGTATTTAGCCATAGAATATATGAAAATTACATGAAATATGTACAATAATAATAATATTATTATTGTACATATTAATTAATTGATAATTGTATACTAACACTAGTTATAAGATCTCTGTTACTAACACTATGGACTGTTAGTTGTCTCAATGAATAAATAAATAAAATAAAATAAAATTAGTTGTATCATCTTGATTTGTTGGAAAATCTAGTTACATATTTATATTTAATGTCCCATGTTGGTCTGGGACTTAAAAATAATGTGCCAGCTGTGTTTCTTGCCTAGCATGTCGTAAAAGGCGACTAATGATAAAAATATCGAGTTTTGCCTGTGTGACGAGCTAGCCACTTGTCACTACTTTTACACAGTTTTCCATCTAACCCAGACCGTTTTTTTTTTGGCTAAATGTGGCTAGATGCCCCTTTGGCTCTGCCTACCCCTTCGGGGATTAAGGGCGTGATGATATGTATGTATGTATTACATTGAATGATCTGGAGTAATATTGGTAGGATCAAATATTAATACTAATCAACTACATATCGTCGTTAGGCAGTGAAAACCTTGTAAATGTTTTTGACAAAATTTTACAGAAGGAAGAAAAAACTGCCTCCTGAAAATAATTGAATGGTATGAAAAAGTACCTACTGTTTATTGTTATTTTTTTTAAGAATGATTGTAATCAATGGTACCTAATCGTAATAATTCAAATATCTCGTGGCTAAATAAATCTGATGTGACATACAAAACAAATTAGAATAAAATAAGCAAATGCGACTTCATTTAGGGGGTTAAGTATAAAATTATTTACCAAACTACCAGGCACTATAATTGAACTGCCTATGCATAGATTTAAATTACACATTAAAGAGCATCTTATGAGAAAGGCTTATTATAATGTAGAAGATTTTTTAAGAGACAAATATTTGTAATTGCTACTAAACATATTTACTTTTTTTAAATTTGTATAGCATAGTAGCTTAAGAATATGATAATTGTTATTGATACTTATTGTGAATTTGGCGATGATAAGCGTAACTATCGAGTTTCTTGCCGGTTCTTCTCGGTAGAAGCTACTTTCCGAATCCGGTGGTAAATTTTCATTTTCATTTGTATGTACTGACGATTTATAAGTGCTTATTTGAGCCTACGTAAATAAAGATAATTTCATTTGAATTTCATTTCATTTCATTGCATAGGTTTTCACTGTTGAACGACGATATGTACTGTCTGGTCAGTCACATGCATTTTAGATTTCGTATAGACTTGACACAGACAGATGTCGCTACTGGCATCATTTAGACTGAATGAGAGATAAAACCGAATAGAAACGTTATTTTTTCACTATTAAAAAAAATATTTTTTCATAAAATAAGTTATTTACGTAATTTCTTAGATAATTTATTAAATTTAGGTGAAAAACATAAAATATTTTCGTCAGAAGCAAACCAAAATAATCTTTGTTTTTTAAACCATGAATTTTACACAGATGGCGTATTATTACTAAGAAATAACTAACCTGTGCTTGTAGCGCCATCTTGTATTAGTCCTGACAAACAGACTAAACTTTGCTGTAGTTCCAATTACTCACCACTGTCGCTGTTCTTGCGCGAGTTATAGCAGTAACTTTTCAAGTATGGGCAGTGACCCTCTGTTGAACGTAGTATATTATTACTCTGTGATATGTACATACAATTTTAATAAACGTGCAACTTCAAAGACGCTTATTTGTCTACAAATGTCACTTCGCCAACAAAACACGTGCCACAGATAGAACACCTTGTTTTACAAATATACGTCTATTATATTGATATTGTATTAATTTCCGTATCATTTGAATGCTATTAGTAGGTAATTTGTACGAACACGTGACTGTGAACACGAGAGTGATGAGTTTGAATGTTCGAGAATGAGGAAAGGGCTACCCGTGAAGAAATGGATAGATTGTGCGATGAGTGAAATGGGAGGGAATGTCCTCCTAACCGATATCGGTCACGGCGGCTAATCTCCACGAGGATTAGCCAACGCAGGAGATATTATAGTGCACAAGTGTGTGCGCAAACACAGGTGCACTCTCTATTTCTTCACTCTCATAGTCCGGTGAGACGGCAACCCGACCGGAGAGAGGTCAGGCGCAGGACATACAGCTTAACGTACTTTCCGAGGCACGGGGGTGATTAACCGCCACCTCCCTGATTACGGGCACTGATACACAGCAACAATTTTTTCGGCCCGACCTGGAATTCGACCCAGGATCTTTTGATCCTTAGACGGCGCATGCTACTGTTAGACCAACGAGGCAGCCAACTAATCAAGTATGCTTGTGCTATAGATACTATATAATATAGGTAAACGGATAGATATCTAAATACGTTAGTAGACATCCATGAATCAAGTACAAATAGGATTCAAACACGCTATCAAGTCAATAATCCTCGAAGGGGTAGGCAGAGTCCAAGGGCCCTGATGCCCTTTGACTCTGCCTACCCCTTCGAGTATTATGGGCGTGATGTTATGTATGTATGTATTAAGCAGCCAGTTATAAATTAAACATGTTTTTTTATAAACAATAGGTTGTTTAAGTAAATATACTAGCGACCATATTTTGATAGGCAACTCAGTAGGAACACATTCCATTATTCATAAGTCTGACTTCTATTAAAAATGGAAAAATAAATGAAAAAGTAGCTTTGTCTGTCTGTTGTATTTTTACTTAACCACTAACTACATAGTTGGGATGAAATTAAAGAACGCTAAAAGATGAATTCCTAGGCTTTTCCTGGGAACTTTTGCCCTATGAAAATATATAGAGTAGTATCCAGAAAAGAGTATGCTGTTCGTATTTAAATTATGATTAATTGATAAATGTATGGATGGACGTCTGGCAGTTCATACAGGAGTGTTGGTTCCCACACTTATGTATGGAAGTGAATGCTGGGTGTGGCAGAAGAAGCACTAGTGTAGATTAAATGCAGTAGAGATGAGAACACTCAGAAGTATGTTAGGAGTGAAGCTGACTGATAGAATAAGAAACGAAGAAATAAGAGAACGATGTGGAGTGAAAGAAGATGTGGTGACTAAGATTGAAAAAGGCATGCTTGGATAGTTTGGGCATGTTAAGAGAATGGATGAAAGAAGATTGACGAAAGAGATATATAAGGCAAGTGTAAACGGAGCCGTCGGGAGGGGAAGACCTAGACGGACTTTCCATGACCAGATTGGTAATGTATTAACAAAAGGTCAGGTAAACAGCACCCTTAACCGACGAGCGTGTATGAAAAGACTTATGAATGTAGAAGAAGCGAAAGGTGTATGTCAGGATCGTAGCAAATGGAAGTACGTGATCTCTGAATTGAAGACTTTTTCAATGACAGGAATCTGCAGTCTGCGCTCTAATTCTTGCATGGTCTTCTCTCCTATTGTAATGTATTAATTATATTTGAATTATATAAATTTGTAGAAGTAGATATAAAGTAGCATTGTTATTGTATACATGGCGATTTAAAAGAGTAACTACCGAGTTTCTTGCCGGTTCTTCTCGGTAGAATCAACGTTCCGAACCTGGCGGTGGAATATTTATTTTGTATTATTATGACTATTCATAAGTGCTTTTGTGGAGCCTACATGAATAAAGATATTTCTATTTCTATTTCTATTTCTATTTCTGCCTACCCCCATGGGAAAAAGGCGTGACATTATGTATGTATGTATGTATGGATGGATAAATGGTTCCGAAGTTCGGCAATTGCGTAAATACAGTGCACTTTCTGTTCGTTCACTCTCATAGTCTGGTGAAACGGCATCGACATGACCGGAGAGAGGTCAGGCGCAGGACTAACGCCTTAACGTGCTTTCCGAGGCATGGAGGTGATTAAACCGCCAACTTCCTCACTCCACACGGTTACTGAGTACTACTGAGTACTACTGAGGCGACTAATGGTCTATTGGGTTTTGGGTATGTGATTGGCGACAAGCTAGCCAGTTGTCACTATTTTTTTTTCAATTTTCCATCTAACCCGGCCCAGTTTTATTTTTGGCTGAATGTGGTTGAAGCATAGATTTAGGATGTACAAGATACACAAAGACGGCTCGGAGACATGACCAAAATAAATTTAAGCATGTGTTGGTTGACGTCTATGTGTGAGTTAAAAATAGTGTTGTCAAAGACGCACTTTCACATTATTGACTGATTCAGTTGTATACTAATAATATAGGTATTTAATACGCTTTTTTATACTTTTGATTAATTATTTATGGCATTGACTGAAATCAGTAGTCGTATATATTAGGTAAATTGAAATTAGTCGGTAAGAAATCTCATTTTAAGCAGTTCTATAAACAATGAGATGGTAAAATTCTTCGTATATTCAGCGTGTAAAAAATTAAAAAAATAGAAATATGTTCTATGATTTATACTAAGACAAAAAGATATGACTTTTGCTTTGACTGATGGAATGAAATGGAACAAATAATATATTAGCAACTTTTAATTTGATGTCATTTAGTTATTTAAAAATAATATGTAGTGCAACAAATTTTTCGTCAAAATGTTTGCTGCAGATAGTGGAGTTCTTACTGGGAGTCCAATCTGGTCTGTCTATAGTCCGCATCCACTTTTTACACAATGCTGGGTTGCTTGGAAATCTAGAAAAATTATCAGTTACTTAACTAACAAATTGACGGAGATAATGAGTTCCCAATGTAAATATATTTATATTTCAACATAACTTGGCTAAATAACTTTGTATTCATGTCATGATGTCGCTAAAAGACGATTAAGTTTTTATCGATACTCGTGACGTCACCGCTTTGTCAAGCACTAGCGTAACCAAACTATTTACAATTTTACACAATATTTTCCCCAATTCTGTTTCTAATCACGATGTATACTTAGAAAGATCAATTATAATCAATATACTATTGTAAACATATTTTTCTAAACTGATTAATAGCAACAATTTGACAAAATATGGTTTGAAAAAATCTAATGATAAAATCGTATTTACCTGTTAAAAGTGTATTTATTCGGATTATTTCGTCGTGTAACCTCACAATCACGTACAGAACAAGTCACCTCAATTGCACATTTAATATTCTCGATTATAATCCAAGGTTTAATACATAAATTCACAAATTTCACTGCGACGTAGAATAGACCGGGACGCTATGGCCTCTTACTCGCAAAAACATTGACATATAGGTACTTCATTCGCTGTCTCTTTTTCTCTCGGGCGGTTTGTATTTCAGCAGGATTTCTCGCTCCCACGCTTTATGTATCTTTTGCGTAGTCAAAAAATTCTAAATCTATGGGTTGAAGGGTCCTGTTGCCCCTTTAACTCTGTCTACCTCTTCGGGGATTATGGGCGTAATGTTATGTTATGTTATGTTATGTTTGTGTGTTTATAGCGAATTCTAATCGCGTATAACAGCGAGCGCATACTAGTTTAAAATTACGGTTCATCACGTTTCCATGGTATAGAAAGTTTTTAAAATAAATTCATATCTAATATCGATCTATTGTTTCAAAACGTGCTCTGTGCGTATGAGTCGGAATTTTGTCAAAACGCTATAAAAATAAACCCGTTATTACAGTACAAGTGGCAGCAGCAAATTTTGTTAGTCAATCTAATACTGAATTTGTTTCAAAATACTCTAATTACTAGCGGACCGCCTTAAAATTGGTGATGTTTTAAGTTGGGGTTCGCGTGGATCATGGCCGTGAATCTAATGAATTTGATTATAACATTAAAGCGACCGCTATATGACTATGTTAACTCATAGCTAACATTGTGTCCCCTGCCCCCCGGCAGAGTGAAAGTGCCCGCGATAAAAAAGGCTAGATAAATCCAAGATATTTAGGATATGATTTAAGAGCTCAGCAGATCTAAAATAAGACACAAATTATAAGTTGTGGTAGCAATTAAAATTTAATTGGATTAGAAAGAAAGAAAAAAAATTTATTAACTAAAGAATTGTGAAAATGGTAATGACAAGTGTCTAGCTCGTTCCCTACACATTCACATAGAATGTTGTTAATGGGGACTAATGGTATATTGGAGTATCTGTTTGTGTAGGCGAAAACGTTTGTCACAGTTTCCCACCTTTTTTTAAAAATGCGTTACTGTGATAAACATTGGTTTAGGTCGCTTGTTGTTCCTTGTTACTTATTAAATAAATTCTCCAGACTGACACATCAATTCCTTAGTTCCAAACTAAGCTTATAAGCTTGTGCTATGGATACTAGGTGAACGGATAGACATACTTAAATACGTTTATGAACATCCATGACTCGAGTGTAAATGTCCATGTTCATCATTTGCCCCTTTTTTTTTTTTTTTTGACGCGGTGAAATGCGTTACGCACCGTCACCCTACCCGGGGGGGCAGGGTGGTGTGTGGGGCTCCCGGGGGACCTCGAGTAAGGGTCCCCTGCTCCGGCCAAGATGGTAGTGGCCGGGGTATACCCACTAAAACACCGCGACACCCCTCATCGCTGATCGGAGGAGCTGTGGGTATTGGCATAGCCTTTACAGCCACGGCTCTGACTAGACCACTCGACCAACGGGCCTGTCAATGATGAATGGGTGGAAGGACTTCATCGTACACGCCTGTACTACACCGTCAAGCAATTGTTGGATTACACTTAATTGTGAAGTTAATTATGCCAATAACAATTTCAAAACTTTGGACAGACGTCTCCGAACAGCTGTCTAAATAAAAAATTAGTTATAAAGCCGTCCTGTTTTGTTAAACGATCAAATTCTGAAGAACTCTCAACATGGGATTGTTAGGGGTAGCCTTGCTGTGTATGGTAAGACAAGTGTTATTTTAATTTAATTTACATACATACATATCACGCCCATAATCCCCGAAGTGGTAGGCAGAGTCAAAAAAAGCTCCCTAACCCGATTTAGTAGGCAAGAACGTCCAATGTTGGTTGCCTGGACTTAAAAAAAACAACCGAACGGCACGGACTGAAAAATTATAGGTATTATTACTTTGGCTTATTTTTGAACTTAAATTAGATTCCTTTTGAAGTCGGTTTTTTTGATACAAAAAAGCCAATCAGCTGACCAACTTTTGTTTGGTAAGTACAAAAAAATTTGCTAATTTTTGCCAGCTAAACTAAAAAAAAAGTAGACACTTAATAACAAATTACCTTACTAATAACAATTTGAAACAAATTAGTTAAAATACATACATACATACATACATAATGTCACGCCTTTTTCCCATGGGGGTAGGCAGAGATCACGTACTTCCATTTGCTACGATCCTGACATACACCTTTCGCTTCTTCTACATTCATAAGTCTTTTCATACACGCTCGTCGGTTAAGGGTGCTGTTTACCTGACCTTTTGCTAATACATTACCAATCTGGTCATGGAAAGTCCGTCTAGGTCTTCCCCTCCCAACGGCTCCATTTACACTTGCCTTATATATCTCTTTGGTCAATCTTCTTTCATCCATTCTCTCAATATGCCCAAACCATCCAAGCATGCCTTTTTCAATCTTAGTCACTACATCTTCTTTCACTCCACATCGTTCTCTTATTTCTTCGTTTCTTATCCTATCAGTCAGTTTCACTCCTAACATACTTCTGAGTGCTCTCATCTCTACTGCATTTATCCTACACTCGTGCTTCTTCTGCCACACCCAGCATTCACTTCCATACATAAGTGTGGGAACCAACACTCCTGTATGAACTGCCAGACGTGCTTTCTCAGACACTTTCCGACTGTTCATAAAGGATTAGTTAAAATATGAGTATCTATTAACTTAATATTGATTCTGTATCTTCAAAACCTATTTTACCACCCTTTACCAAGAAACAACAAATTGCAAAATTCCGAATTGATGACGACCGTATATAATTACGCGGGCTGGCACCGACTCCAAAACTAACTGATTATTGTAAATATTTGAATACGTGTTAAAGATTAATAATACTTTCATCGAAGCAGTCGGAAGAATTTATTTTATACTTTTTAGTGTTAAGACATTTAAATAGCTATTATGGCAGGTTCTTACTTGTATTTTTTTCATAAGCATTTTATGTGAGGGTTTTTTGAAGTCGGTTATTATTTTAGTTAAAAATTTAATTTATCTAAACTCAAATTCAAACTCAAAATATCTTTATTTACGTAAGCCTTAAAAAAAGCACTTGTAAATCGTCAAGGAGTAGGTACAAAACTGAACAATTTAAATCTACCACCGGTTCAGAATGTCGCATTTACCGAGAAGGAACCGGCAAGAAACTCGGTAGTTACTCTTTTTATTCAAAGCCAGTTTGAATATAAAATCTTAGAATAATGAGGTAAACAAGAAAAGGTATCGACTATACTAGAAATGATCTTGTATATTCCATTTCACAGTTATTCAAGGTAGCCCTATTAGGAGAGGCCTACGCACAGAAGTGGATGTATAACCTCATGATGATGGTAACCCATCCTGTTACAGATCGCAGCGGCTACCTGCAGTCCGAGTGGAAACAGACGTGACCTGGACACGGGTCTCCACGCGCCAAGCGCAAACCTGGATGCATCGCTGGGAACAGACAAAAAAGGTAATAAGATCATTAATTAATTTATTTAACGTACAGCAACGGCAATACTTAAAACAACCAAAAAAAAAAAAGTTCTATAGTTGGCTTGTTACAATTATTTTTTATTATTTTCTGACTAACCTAAGTAGTCATGCTCACCACAATGTCGCTGGGCTGGTGGCGCTATGTGGCGGGTCGTTACATTCCCTAAAATATGGTTGAGTGAAGCGATGGCTGACACATACGTCATGCTTGGGAACAGGTGCCGCCCTTGGGGACTGGTCTGCTCTGGTTACAACGTGGTTCAAAGTTAATTATGATTCATACACCTTGTATAAATTGTATTGAAAAGAGTAACTACCGAGTTTCTTGCCGGATTCTTCTCGGTAGATACAACATTCCGAACCGGTGGTAGAATCATAAAGCTGTGGCTTTACCTGTATTTGACGATTTATAAGTGTTTCCTTTAAACCTACATAAATAAAGAATATTTTGACTTTGACTTTGACTTTGACTTTGAACCATAAAAAACAGAACTTAGTTTGATTTTCCAGACTGACACACCAATAGGCAAGGTGACTAAAAAGCTCTGTTTAGTCCGTCAGTTAGATTATAAAAAAATAGGTACCTATTGAACACGTATTTTTTATTTATTTGTCAAACAAACATTGAAGAAGATACAATGCATTCAAGTTGCGCGTGACGTCACACTTTGTTAAAATTTTTACTAAATAGTGACGTCGCAAGCTCCCACTCCAAACTTTGATGCTCTTTATCTTTGAGATTTTTTGTCAATTTGATAAATCGAATAATATATGTCTAGTATATTTGTATAATCTAACTGACGGACTTCATAGAATTATAGTTTTTTAATGCATTCATCATCCCTATTCCCTAGTTCTAAACTAAGCTTATAAGCTTGTGTTATGGATACAAGCGAACGGATTGACACATTTAAATAAATACGTTTATATACATCCATGACTAGAGTACAACTGTCCATGTTCATGACACGAGACATTTGCCTCTAGCGGGTTTAAACCGGCGACGCTCGGTTTCGTGGCCAGGGTCTCTGACCACTCGACCGACGGGCCTGTCAAATAAATGTATAATACGATATGATACAATATTTAATTACCTATAATGTGAAATCGCAGGGTATTACTCATTGTTTCATAAATGAAATGTGTGGTGTAGGGTAGTAGGTACCCTACAATAAATATAGGGGCACTAGCTACCCTGGGTAGCGGGCCAATTTGCAGATGTCAGGAGCGAAAGGTTGTCAACAAATTTTCTTCCTTAACTTAAATTTTGATTGTTTCACGTGTTGTGCAGAATACTAATAAATATTCAGATTTAAAATTTTGATTACGTAACGAAATAAGGCACTCTAAAAAATTACTTAACTCTATGTTTGAATGGAGCAAAAATTTGCCATGCCGCCTGGACTATTAAAACGAATCAATAGACACATCTTTTTTTTTTAAATAATTAAGTATTATAGACACACAGGAAACCTTCTGTCAGTCTATTTTCTCTTCAGGCCAAAACTAATGAGGCAATAGGGTTATTGACACATGTTACCAATTCATGTAAAGTTATGTTTTTTAAATAATTAAATACAGTATTTAAACCTATCATAACATTTTAAGAATATATTTATTTGTCATAAATTAAAGAAAATTATTTTAAATTGCGTCAATTAAATTAATATATATAAATGGGTATTACATTTTCACGTGACTACGAACGCCATCAAAGAGCGATGACGTCACTCAAACAAGCTGACATATTCGTAAGAATTCACACAAAATCAGGTTAACTTTGACAGAGCGCGAGAATTTTATATCGGTCTGTATCGTAATCATAGTCACGTGACAGTTTGGAGTGTATTGACGGGAACTATAATAGCAATTTTTAATTACGTATTTTTTTATTGAAATTTGACGTATTTTTTCATGAAAAAAATATTTTTGTTTTTAAATAGTGTCTATCTACGAAACAAAATCAATTCCAAAAATAAGTCAACATCCCTTAAATTCGCTAAGCCTTAAATTTGAATCCTGAGAATGTCCTAAAAGATAATTTTCATTCCAGAAAAATGTATATATCCCATAGTACCCTCAATGGAGTCTAGTCTCTACATATCATATCATAACTAACAAACTAAACTTCACGCCACTTCCCTAGCGGGGCAGGCAGAAAGAACCATCTACATATCATCACGCCCCTAATCCTCAAATAGATAGGCAGAGTCAAGGGGCAGCCAGCCCCTTAACCACATTCAGCCAAAAAATAAAACTGGGCTGGCTGGGTTAAATGGAAAATTGTTAAAAGTAGTGACAAGTGGCTAGCTTGTCGCCTTCTCAATCACATACCCAAAACCCCGATACACAATTAGCCGCCTTTCACGACATGCTAGGCAAGAAACACAGTTGATACATTATTTTTAAGTCCCAGACCAACATGGTATGCATACACATACTGCTGTATACATAACACTCTTCGGCTTAGCCGTAGTCGAGTAAGTTTATTAAACCACCTTCCAAAACCACGCAGTTAATAAAAAATTATAACATTTTCATATGAATCAATAATACAACGTAATATATTCAGAATAATTACGTCTTATATATTGTATTTCAATATCATTTAATTATGATAAAGACTCATTTGCATATAACTTACTTGATTAACAAGGTTAGACTGTGTTTGATAAAATAATTTCTTTTTGACAGCTCAGTAACAGATGAATTAGTGATGTCCAAATAATGCTCGAATGTGTTACGATTCCTATTCTACTATTATCATTAATTAGTAGAATAGGAATCGTAACACATTCGAGCGAATCGAATTAGATACTTAGGTGCATAAATATCGATACTACGTACGTTATAATCGATATAGATAAATAAACATTTATATTAAATTGTCTCTTGAAAACTTAATTGGCCGTTCAAGTATTATGTAAAAACTATGGAGGACGGGGGGGTTTTTGCTTTGCTTACTTTTGCTGACAAGGGGGATGGGGGGTAAATAATTGTAATAAATCTGCTTACGTAATACTTGAACGGCCCCTTACTGTTATGTGGAATAAATATATATCCGTATAAATACGAACTGCTTTGATAGGTATTCTCGTAGGAATCGATATAAGAAAAGCTTTAAGTAATGTTAATATTTAAATTAATTGGTTTCAACTTCATAATACATATTATTGTCTTTCAGTTATTAACACTTAAGCCACGTATCCATTGACGCGCAAAAAGCGACGCTCAACAGGATTGGCAACGTCCCACGTGTGCGTTGGCGCCAACGTGCCATTTTGTCCACTTATGGACAGATAACGTTGCTGAACAAAGTTCCGCATAGCCGCAGCAACAATGTTGTGCAACATGTCGCGCGTCAAATATTGCTTAATTGACATTTCGCTAAGTAAAATGGTGAAAACTAGTATTAAACTATTAGAAGACCTGAACTAGGAAATTAACTGTATGGGCTGCGTTCATATTTTCAACATAAGATAACAAAAACTGTTAGCCAAAAGTAGTCGAGCTGAGTCAAATGGGAAATTGTGAAAAATTTGTTACAAGTAGTTAAGGTAGTATTATATAGTGAATAATCTCCCCCCCGGCCAGGGTCCACGGTTTATCGTACCGGGGGGGCTTAGTAAGCCCTGGACTTGGAACATCCAGGGCTGAAGCGAAGAGGGACCTCGAGGTGGGCCGCGACTGGTGTCTTGCCAGCCAATTGCGACACGACTTGGATTGCCGAAGAGGAGGAGCTGGATGTTCCCCCCCCCCCCCCTCCTCCGACGAGACGCACACGACCTCGACGATTCCTGAGCAAAGAGGGTTGAGTGCTGGGTAGCCTAGCACGTCTCGACGAGCGTGCTCGGTGTTGTGGATCCGTCGCCTAACGACCGTGGGGTGCACAACATGGACCAACGCCGCACGAGGTGAGCCGCGCAGTGCCGGCAGTGGGCATACTGGCTTTTAGTCGCTTCGAGTCTGACACACCGCCCTCCGTTTCCCCAAAGAGAGGGTGAGAGCTCGTGGGAGTTACCGCAATAAAAAAAAAGTATAGTAAATAATCAAAGTTTCTGCTTTTTCAGGAGCTGGCTTGGAAGCCGGAGCCTCACTGAAGGCTAAGAACGATGGTTCAGCTAACACCAAAAACGGAGAACATGTTGACGAGAGGAGTAAAGAGAAAGGGAACGAAGATGGATCCAAAGGGAACGTGGGAGTTGATGCTGCTTTAAAGGGAAAAATAGGTAAATATGCAATCCTTCTTGTTGCTGCGCTACCTAAGGACCAAAAGGTTCCAGGTTCAAATCCCGGTACGGGCAAAAAAACTGCGGTGGGGTATTTCTATATTGAAGTTACTCAGTAACAGCCTGGAGTCAAGAAGTCCGCGGTTTGATTACCCCTGTGCTCCGGAAAGCACGTTAAGCCGTTGGTCCTGCGCCTGACCTCTCTCCGGTCATGTCGAATTGCCGTTTTACCGGACTATGAGAGTAAAGGAACAGAGAGTGGACCCGTGTTTGCGCATAAACTTAAGTGACAACAAGGATAACTGACTTTTTTTTTATTGTCCTCATTGAAATCAATCGTGACCTAAATCAGTTAAAAGAACAACATGGTTAACTTACACTGATTTCGCTTTAAAAACTGTCAATTAAGTAAATAAGAAAAAAATAATGTACATTCAGAAACAATGTATACTTTTGCATTTCTGTAAACTAAACAAAACTATTTATTAAGTCTCTATAAACAGTGTATGATAACTCGCAGGAGACAAAAAAAACGACTTGAAGCATGAACCTGAAGCTGCAGACAACAAACCAAAAAAGACGCAGCCTGAAGACAGAAAATCTGGCGGAAATTCAAACGAAAAGCAACCTGGAGACAAAAAACCGAATAGCAAGCAACCTGGAGACAAGAAACCAGACAGCAAGCCTAATGGCAAGCAACCCGGAGATAAGAAACCAGAAGGCAAGCCTGATGGCAAGCAACCTGGAGACAAGAAACCAGACGGCAAGCCACCCGGAGACAAGAAACCAGATGGCAAGCCAGATGGCAAGCAACCTGGTGATAAGAAACCAGATGGCAAGCCTGATGGCAAGCAACCTGGAGACAAGAAACCAGTCGGCAAGCAACCCGTAGACAAGAAACCAGACGGCAAGCCCGATGGCAAGCAACCTGGCGATAAGAAACCAAATGGCAAGCCTGATAGCAAGCAACCTGCAGACAAGAAACCAGTCGGCAAACCAGACGGCAAGCAACCTGAAGACAAGAAACCAGACGGCAAGCCTGATGGCAAGCAACCTGGCAATAAGAAACCAAATGACAAGTCTGATGGCAAGCAACCCGAAGATAAGAAACCAGACGGTAAACCAGACGGCAAGCCTGATGGCAAGCAACCTGGCGATAAAAAACCAGATGGCAAGCCTGATAGCAAGCAACCTGAAGACAAGAAAGCAGACGGCAAGCAACCTGGCGACAAGAGGCCAGATGGCAAGCCAGACGGCAAGCAACCCGAAGACACGAAACCAGACGGCAAGCAACCTGGCGACAAGAAGCCAGATGGCAAGCCAGACGGCAAGCAACCCGAAGACAAGAAACCAGACGGTAAACAAGACGGCAAGCCTGATGGCAAGCAACCTGGCGATAAGAAACCAGATAGTAAGCCTGATGGCAAGCAACCTGGAGACAAGAAACCAGACGGTAAACCAGACGGCAAGCAACCTGGCGACAAGAAGCCAGATGGCAAGCCAGACGGCAAGTCTGATGGCAAGCAACCTGGCGATAGGAAACCAGATGGTAAGCCTGATGGCAAGCAACCTGGCGATAAAAAACCAGACGGCAAGCAACCTGGTAACAAGAAACCAGATGGCAAGCCAGACGGCAAGCAACCCGGAGAAAAGAAACCAGACGGTAAACCAGACGGCAAGCCTGATGGAGAGCAACCTGGAGACAAGAAACCAGACGGTAAACCAGACGGCAAGCAACCTGGAGACAAGAAACCAGACGGCAAGCAACCTGGCGACAAGAAGCCAGATGGCAAGCCAGACGGCAAGCAACCTGAAGACAAGAAACCAGACGGTAAGCCCGATGGCAAACAACCTGGTGACAAGAAACCAGACGGCAAGCAACCTGGCGACAAGAAGCCAGATGGCAAGCCAGACGGCAAGCAACCCGAAGACAAGAAACCAGACGGCAAGCAACCTGGCGACAAGAAGCCAGATGGCAAGCCAGACGGCAAGCCTGATGGCAAGCAACCTGGCGATAAGAAACCAGACGGCAAGCAACCAGACGACAAGAAGCCAGATGGCAAGCCTGATGGCAAGCAACCTGGCGATAAAAAACCAGACGGCAAGCAACCCGAAGGCAAGAAACCAGACGGTAAACCAGACGGCAAGCCTGATGGCAAGCAACCTGGCGATAAGAAACCAGATGGTAAGCCTGATGGCAAACAACCTGGTGACAAGAAACCAGATGGCAAGCCTGATGGCAAGCAACCTGGAGACAAGAAACCAGACGGCAAGCAACCTGGAGACAAGAAACCAGACGGTAAGCCCGATGGCAAACAACCTGGTGACAAGAAACCAGATGGCAAGCCTGATGGCAAGCAACCTGGAGACAAGAAACCAGACGGCAAGCCTGATGGCAAGCAACCTGGAGACAAGAAACCAAACGGTAAACCAGACGGCAAGCAACCTGGAGACAAGAAACCAGACGGCAAGCAACCTGGCGACAAGAAGTCAGATGGCAAGCCAGACGGCAAGCAACCCGAAGACAAGAAACCAGACGGCAAGCAACCTGGCGACAAGAAGCCAGATGGCAAGCCAGACGGCAAGCCTGATGGCAAGCAACCTGGCGATAAGAAACCAGACGGCAAGCAACCAGGCGACAAGAAGCCAGATGGCAAGCCTGATGGCAAGCAACCTGGCGATAAAAAACCAGACGGCAAGCAACCCGAAGGCAAGAAACCAGACAGTGAACCAGACGGCAAGCCTGATGGCAAGCAACCTGGCGATAAGAGACCAGACGGCAAGCAACCTGGCGACAAGAAGCCAGATGGCAAGCCAGACGGCAAGCAACCTGAAGACAAGAAACCAGACGGTAAGCAACCTGGCGACAAGAAGCCAGATGGCAAGCCAGACGGCAAGCAACCCGAAGACAAGAAACCAGACGGTAAACCAGACGGCAAGCCTGATGGCAAGCAACCTGGCGATAAGAAACCAGATGGCAAGCCTGATGGCAAGCAACCTGGAGACAAGAAACCAGACGGTAAACCAGACGGCAAGCAACCTGGAGACAAGAAACCAGATGGCAAGCCTGATAGCAAGCAACCTGGAGACAAGAAACCAGATGGTAAACCAGACGGCAAGCAACCTGGAGACAAGAAACCAGACGGCAAGCCAGACGGCAAGCAACCCGGAGAAAAGAAACCAGACGGTAAACCAGACGGCAAGCCAGACGGCAAGCAACCTGGAGACAAGAAACCAGACGGCAAGCAACCTGGCGACAAGAAGCCAGATGGCAAGCCAGACGGCAAGCAACCCGAAGACAAGAAACCAGACGGCAAGCAACTTGGCGACAAGAAGCCAGATGGCAAGACAGACGGCAAGCAACCCGAAGACAAGAAACCAGACGGTAAACCAGACGGCAAGCCTGATGGCAAGCACCCTGGCGATAAGAAACCAGATGGCAAGCCTGACGGCAAGCAACCTGGTGACAAGAAACCAGACGGCAAGCAACCTGGCGACAAGAAGCCAGATGGCAAGCCAGACGGCAAGCAACCCGAAGACAAGAAACCAGATGGTAAACCAGACGGTAAGCCTGATGGCAAGCAACCTGGCGATAAGAAACCAGACGGTAAACCAGACGGCAAGCAACCTGGAGACAAGAAACCAGACGGCAAGCAACCTGGCGACAAGAAGCCAGACGGCAAGCAACCTGAAGACAAGAAACCAGACGGTAAGCCCGATGGCAAAAAACCTGGTGACAAGAAACCAGACGGCAAGCAACCTGGCGACAAGAAGCCAGATGGCAAGCCAGACGGCAAGCAACCCGAAGACAAGAAACCAGACGGTAAACCAGATGGCAAGCCTGATGGCAAGCAACCTGGTGACAAGAAACCAGACGGCAAGCAACCTGGCGACAAGAAGCCAGATGGCAAGCCAGACGGCAAGCAACCCGAAGACAAGAAACCAGATGGTAAACCAGACGGCAAGCCTGATGGCAAGCAACCTGGCGATAAGAAACCAGATGGCAAGCCTGATGGCAAGCAAGCTGGAGACAAGAAACCAGACGGTAATCCAGACGGCAAGCAACCTGGAGACAAGAAACCAGACGGCAAGCAACCTGGCGACAAGAAGCCAGATGGCAAGCCAGACGGCAAGCAACCCGAAGACAAGAAACCAGATGGCAAGCAACCTGGCGACAAGAAACCAGATGGCAAGCCAGACGGCAAGCCTGATGGCAAGCAACCTGGCGATAAGAAACCAGATGGTAAGCCTGATGGCAAGCAACCTGGCGATAAAAAACCAGACGGCAAGCAACCCGAAGACAAGAAACCAGATGGCAAGCCAGACGGCAAGCAACCCAAAGACAAGAAACCAGACGGTAAGCCCGATGGCAAACAACCTGGTGACAAGAAACCAGATGGCAAGCCTGATGGCAAGCAACCTGGAGACAAGAAACCAGACGGCAAGCAACCTGGAGACAAGAAACCAGACGGTAAGCCCGATGGCAAACAACCTGGTGACAAGAAACCAGATGGCAAGCCTGATGGCAAGCAACCTGGAGACAAGAAACCAGACGGCAAGCCTGATGGCAAGCAACCTGGAGACAAGAAACCAGACGGTAAACCAGACGGCAAGCAACCTGGAGACAAGAAACCAGACGGCAAGCAACCTGGCGACAAGAAGCCAGATGGCAAGCCAGACGGCAAGCAACCCGAAGACAAGAAACCAGACGGCAAGCAACCTGGCGACAAGAAGCCAGATGGCAAGCCAGACGGCAAGCCTGATGGCAAGCAACCTGGCGATAAGAAACCAGACGGCAAGCAACCAGGCGACAAGAAGCCAGATGGCAAGCCTTATGGCAAGCAACCTGGCGATAAAAAACCAGACGGCAAGCAACCCGAAGGCAAGAAACCAGACAGTGAACCAGACGGCAAGCCTGATGGCAAGCAACCTGGCGATAAGAGACCAGACGGCAAGCAACCTGGCGACAAGAAGCCAGATGGCAAGCCAGACGGCAAGCAACCCGGAGAAAAGAAACCAGACGGTAAACCAGACGGCAAGCAACCTGGAGACAAGAAACCAGACGGCAAGCAACCTGGCGACAAGAAGCCAGATGGCAAGCCAGACGGCAAGCAACCCGAAGACAAGAAACCAGACGGCAAGCAACCTGGCGACAAGAAGCCAGATGGCAAGCCAGACGGCAAGCAACCCGAAGACAAGAAACCAGACGGTAAACCAGACGGTAAGCCTGATGGCAAGCAACCTGGCGATAAGAAACCAGATGGCAAGCCTGATGGCAAGCAACCTGATGACAAGAAACCAGACGGCAAGCAACCTGGCGACAAGAAGCCAGATGGCAAGCCAGACGGCAAGCAACCCGAAGACAAGAAACCAGAAGGTAAACCAGACGGCAAGCCTGATGGCAAGCAACCTGGCGATAAGAAACCAGATGGCAAGCCTGATGGCAAGCAACCTGGTGACAAGAAGCCAGATGGCAAGCCAGACGGCAAGCAACCCGAAGACAAGAAACCAGACGGCAAGCAACCTGGCGACAAGAAGCCAGATGGCAAGCCAGACGGCAAGCCTGATGGCAAGCAACCTGGCGATAAGAAACCAGACGGCAAGCAACCAGGCGACAAGAAGCCAGATGGCAAGCCAGACGGCAAGCAACCCGAAGACAAGAAACCAGACGGTAAGCCCGATGGCAAACAACCTGGTGACAAGAAACCAGATGGCAAGCCTGATGGCAAGCAACCTGGAGACAAGAAACCAGACGGCAAGCAACCTGGAGACAAGAAACCAGACGGTAAGCCCGATGGCAAACAACCTGGTGACAAGAAACCAGATGGCAAGCCTGATGGCAAGCAACCTGGAGACAAGAAACCAGACGGCAAGCCTGATGGCAAGCAACCTGGAGACAAGAAACCAGACGGTAAACCAGACGGCAAGCAACCTGGAGACAAGAAACCAGACGGCAAGCAACCTGGCGACAAGAAGTCAGATGGCAAGCCAGACGGCAAGCAACCCGAAGACAAGAAACCAGACGGCAAGCAACCTGGCGACAAGAAGCCAGATGGCAAGCCAGACGGCAAGCCTGATGGCAAGCAACCTGGCGATAAGAAACCAGACGGCAAGCAACCAGGCGACAAGAAGCCAGATGGCAAGCCTTATGGCAAGCAACCTGGCGATAAAAAACCAGACGGCAAGCAACCCGAAGGCAAGAAACCAGACAGTGAACCAGACGGCAAGCCTGATGGCAAGCAACCTGGCGATAAGAGACCAGACGGCAAGCAACCTGGCGACAAGAAGCCAGATGGCAAGCCAGACGGCAAGCAACCCGAAGACAAGAAACTAGACGGTAAGCCCGATGGCAAACAACCTGGTGAAAAGAAACCAGACGGCAAGCAACCTGGCGACAAGAAGCCAGATGGCAAGCCAGACGGCAAGCAACCCGAAGACAAGAAACCAGACGAGAAACCAGACGGCAAGCCTAATGGCAAGCAACCTGGAGACAAGAAACCAGACGGTAAACCAGACGGCAAGCAACCTGGAGACAAGAAACCAGACGGTAAACCAGACGGCAAGCAACCTGGAGACAAGAAACCAGACGGCAAGCAACCTGGCGACAAGAAGCCAGATGGCAAGCCAGACGGCAAGCAACCTGAAGACAAGAAACCAGACGGTAAGCCCGATGGCAAACAACCTGGTGACAAGAAACCAGACGGCAAGCAACCTGGCGACAAGAAGCCAGATAACAAGCCAGACGGCAAGCAACCCGAAGACAAGAAACCAGACGGTAAACCAGACGGCAAGCCTGATGGCAAGCAACCTGGCGATAAGAAACCAGATGGCAAGCCTGATGGCAAGCAACCTGGAGACAAGAAACCAGACGGTAAACCAGACGGCAAGCAACCTGAAAACAAGAAACCAGATGGCAAGCCTGATAGCAAGCAACCTGGAGACAAGAAACCAGATGGTAAACCAGACGGCAAGCAACCTGGAGACAAGAAACCAGACGGCAAGCAACCTGGCGACAAGAAGCCAGATGGCAAGCCAGACGGCAAGCAACCCGAAGACAAGAAACCAGACGGCAAGCAACCTGGCGACGAGAAACCAGATGGCAAGCCAGACGGCAAGCAACCCGGAGAAAAGAAACCAGACGGTAAACCAGACGGCAAGCAACCTGGAGACAAGAAACCAGACGGCAAGCAACCTGGCGACAAGAAGCCAGATGGCAAGCCAGACGGCAAGCAACCCGAAGACAAGAAACCAGACGGCAAGCAACCTGGCGACAAGAAGCCAGATGGCAAGCCAGACGGCAAGCAACCCGAAGACAAGAAACCAGACGGTAAACCAGACGGTAAGCCTGATGGCAAGCAACCTGGCGATAAGAAACCAGATGGCAAGCCTGATGGCAAGCAACCTGGTGACAAGAAACCAGACGGCAAGCAACCTGGCGACAAGAAGCCAGATGGCAAGCCAGACGGCAAGCAACCCGAAGACAAGAAACCAGAAGGTAAACCAGATGGCAAGCCTGATGGCAAGCAACCTGGCGATAAGAAACCAGATGGCAAGCCTGATGGCAAGCAACCTGGTGACAAGAAGCCAGATGGCAAGCCAGACGGCAAGCAACCCGAAGACAAGAAACCAGACGGCAAGCAACCTGGCGACAAGAAGCCAGATGGCAAGCCAGACGGCAAGCCTGATGGCAAGCAACCTGGCGATAAGAAACCAGACGGCAAGCAACCAGGCGACAAGAAGCCAGATGGCAAGCCTGATGGCAAGCCTGATGGCAAACAACCTGGCGATAAAAAACTAGACGGCAAGCAACCCGAAGGCAAGAAACCAGACGGTAAACCAGACGGCAAGCCTGATGGCAAGCAACCTGGCGATAAGAAACCAGATGGTAAGCCTGATGGCAAGCAACCTGGCGATAAAAAACCAGACGGCAAGCAACCTGGCGACAAGAAGCCAGATGGCAAGCCAGACGGCAAGCAACCCGAAGACAAGAAACCAGACGGTAAGCCCGATGGCAAACAACCTGGTGACAAGAAACCAGACGGCAAGCAACCTGGCGACAAGAAACCAGACGGTAAACCAGACGGCAAGCAACCTGGAGACAAGAAACCAGATAGCAAGCCTGATAGCAAGCAACCTGGAGACAAGAAACCAGATGGTAAACCAGACGGCAAGCAACCTGGAGACAAGAAACCAGACGGCAAGCAACCTGGCGACAAGAAACCAGATGGCAAGCCAGACGGCAAGCAACCCGAAGACAAGAAACCAGACGGCAAGCAACCTGGCGACAAGAAACCAGATGGCAAGCCAGACGGCAAGCAACCCGGAGAAAAGAAACCAGACGGTAAACCAGACGGCAAGCCAGACGGCAAGCAACCTGGAGACAAGAAAACAGACGGCAAGCAACCTGGCGACAAGAAGCCAGATGGCAAGCCAGACGGCAAGCAACCCGAAGACAAGAAACCAGACGGCATGCAACCTGGCGACAAGAAGCCAGATGGCAAGCCAGACGGCAAGCAACCCGAAGACAAGAAACCAGACGGTAAACCAGACGGTAAGCCTGATGGCAAGCAACCTGGCGATAAGAAACCAGATGGCAACCCTGATGGCAAGCAACCTGGTGACAAGAAACCAGACGGCAAGCAACCTGGCGACAAGAAGCCAGATGGCAAGCCAGACGGCAAGCAACCCGAAGACAAGAAACCAGATGGTAAACCAGACGGCAAGCCTGATGGCAAGCAACCTGGCGATAAGAAACCAGATGGCAAGCCAGACGGCAAGCAACCCGAAGACAAGAAACCAGACGGCAAGCAACTTGGCGACAAGAAGCCAGATGGCAAGCCAGACGGCAAGCCTGATGGCAAGCAACCTGGCGATAAGAAACCAGACGGCAAGCAACCAGGCGACAAGAAGCCAGATGGCAAGCCTGATGGCAAGCAACCTGGCGATAAAAAACCAGATGGCAAGCAACCCGAAGGCAAGAAACCAGACGGTAAACCAGACGGCAAGCCTGATGGCAAGCAACCTGGCGATAAGAAACCAGATGGTAAGCCTGATGGCAAGCAACCTGGCGATAAAAAACCAGACGGCAAGCAACCTGGCGACAAGAAGCCAGATGGCAAGCCAGACGGCAAGCAACCCGAAGACAAGAAACCAGACGGTAAGCCCGATGGCAAACAACCTGGTGACAAGAAACCAGACGGCAAGCAATCTGGCGACAAGAAGCCAGATGGCAAGCCAGACGGCAAGCAACCCGAAGACAAGAAACCAGACGGTAAGCCCGATGGCAAACAACCTGGTGACAAGAAACCACATGGCAAGCCTGATGGCAAGCAACCTGGAGACAAAAAACCAGACGGCAAACAACCTGGAGACAAGAAACCAGACGGTAAGCCCGATGGCAAACAACCTGGTGACAAAAAACCAGATGTCAAGCCTGATGGCAAGCAACCTGGAGACAAGAAACCAGACGGCAAGCAACCTGGAGACAAGAAACCAGACGGCAAGCCTGATGGCAAGCAACCTGGAGACAAGAAACCAGACGGCAAACCAGACGGCAAGCAACCTGGAGACAAGAAACCAGACGGCAAGCAACCTGGCGACAAGAAGTCAGATGACAAGCCAGACGGCAAGCAACCCGAAGACAAGAAACCAGACGGCAAGCAACCTGGCGACAAGAAGCCAGATGGCAAGCCAGACGGCAAGCCTGATGGCAAGCAACCTGGCGATAAGAAACCAGACGGCAAGCAACCAGGCGACAAGAAGCCAGATGGCAAGCCTGATGGCAAGCAACCTGGCGATAAAAAACCAGACGGCAAGCAACCCGAAGGCAAGAAACCAGACAGTAAACCAGACGGCAAGCCTGATGGCAAGCAACCTAGCGATAAGAGACCAGACGGCAAGCAACCTGGCGACAAGAAGCCAGATGGCAAGCCAGACGGCAAGCAACCCGAAGACAAGAAACCAGACGGTAAACCAGACGGCAAGCCTGATGGCAAGCAACCTGGCGATAAGAAACCAGATGGCAAGCCTGATGGCAAGCAACCTGGAGACAAGAAACCAGACGGTAAACCAGACGGCAAGCAACCTGGAGACAAGAAACCAGATGGCAAGCCTGATAGCAAGCAACCTGGAGACAAGAAACTAGATGGTAAACCAGACGGCAAGCAACCTGGAGACAAGAAACCAGACGGCAAGCAACCTGGCGACAAGAAGCCAGATGGCAAGCCAGACGGCAAGCAACCCGAAGACAAGAAACCAGACGGCAAGCAACCTGGCGACAAGAAACCAGATGGCAAGCCAGACGGCAAGCAACCCGGAGAAAAGAAACCAGACGGTAAACCAGATGGCAAGCCAGACGGCAAGCAACCCGAAGACAAGAAACCAGACGGTAAACCAGACGGTAAGCCTGATGGCAAGCAACCTGGCGATAAGAAACCAGATGGCAAGCCTGATGGCAAGCAACCTGGTGACAAGAAACCAGACGGCAAGCAACCTGGCGACAAGAAGCCAGATGGCAAGCCAGACGGCAAGCAACCCGAAGACAAGAAACCAGATGGTAAACCAGACGGCAAGCCTGATGGCAAGCAACCTGGCGATAAGAAACCAGATGGCAAGCCTGATGGCAAGCAACCTGGCGACAAGAAGCCAGATGGCAAGCCAGACGGCAAGCAACCCGAAGACAAGAAACCAGACGGCAAGCAACCTGGCGACAAGAAGCCAGATGGCAAGCCAGACGGCAAGCCTGATGGCAAGCAACCTGGCGATAAGAAACCAGACGGCAAGCAACCCGAAGACAAGAAACCAGACGGTAAGCCCGATGGCAAACAACCTGGTGACAAGAAACCAGACGGCAAGCAACCTGGCGACAAGAAGCCAGATGGCAAACCAGACGGCAAGCAACCCGAAGACAAGAAACAAGACGGTAAACCAGACGGCAAGCCTGATGGCAAGCAACCTGGCGATAAGAAACCAGATGGCAAGCCTGATGGCAAGCAACCTGGAGACAAGAAACCAGACGGTAAACCAGACGGCAAGCAACCTGGAGACAAGAAACCAGATGGCAAGCCTGATAGCAAGCAACCTGGAGACAAGAAACCAGATGGTAAACCAGACGGCAAGCAACCTGGAGACAAGAAACCAGACGGCAAGCAACCTGGCGACAAGAAACCAGATGGCAAGCCAGACGGCAAGCAACCCGAAGACAAGAAACCAGACGGCAAGCAACCTGGCGACAAGAAACCAGATGGCAAGCCAGACGGCAAGCAACCCGGAGAAAAGAAACCAGACGGTAAACCAGACGGCAAGCCAGACGGCAAGCAACCTGGAGACAAGAAACCAGACGGCAAGCAACCTGGCGACAAGAAGCCAGATGGCAAGCCAGACGGCAAGCAACCCGAAGACAAGAAACCAGACGGCATGCAACCTGGCGACAAGAAGCCAGATGGCAAGCCAGACGGCAAGCAACCCGAAGACAAGAAACCAGACGGTAAACCAGACGGTAAGCCTGATGGCAAGCAACCTGGCGATAAGAAACCAGATGGCAACCCTGATGGCAAGCAACCTGGTGACAAGAAACCAGACGGCAAGCAACCTGGCGACAAGAAGCCAGATGGCAAGCCAGACGGCAAGCAACCCGAAGACAAGAAACCAGATGGTAAACCAGACGGCAAGCCTGATGGCAAGCAACCTGGCGATAAGAAACCAGATGGCAAGCCTGATGGCAAGCAACCTGGCGACAAGAAGCCAGATGGCAAGCCAGACGGCAAGCAACCCGAAGACAAGAAACCAGACGGCAAGCAACTTGGCGACAAGAAGCCAGATGGCAAGCCAGACGGCAAGCCTGATGGCAAGCAACCTGGCGATAAGAAACCAGACGGCAAGCAACCAGGCGACAAGAAGCCAGATGGCAAGCCTGATGGCAAGCAACCTGGCGATAAAAAACCAGATGGCAAGCAACCCGAAGGCAAGAAACCAGACGGTAAACCAGACGGCAAGCCTGATGGCAAGCAACCTGGCGATAAGAAACCAGATGGTAAGCCTGATGGCAAGCAACCTGGCGATAAAAAACCAGACGGCAAGCAACCTGGCGACAAGAAGCCAGATGGCAAGCCAGACGGCAAGCAACCCGAAGACAAGAAACCAGACGGTAAGCCCGATGGCAAACAACCTGGTGACAAGAAACCAGACGGCAAGCAATCTGGCGACAAGAAGCCAGATGGCAAGCCAGACGGCAAGCAACCCGAAGACAAGAAACCAGACGGTAAGCCCGATGGCAAACAACCTGGTGACAAGAAACCACATGGCAAGCCTGATGGCAAGCAACCTGGAGACAAAAAACCAGACGGCAAACAACCTGGAGACAAGAAACCAGACGGTAAGCCCGATGGCAAACAACCTGGTGACAAAAAACCAGATGTCAAGCCTGATGGCAAGCAACCTGGAGACAAGAAACCAGACGGCAAGCAACCTGGAGACAAGAAACCAGACGGCAAGCCTGATGGCAAGCAACCTGGAGACAAGAAACCAGACGGCAAGCAACCTGGAGACAAGAAACCAGACGGCAAGCCTGATGGCAAGCAACCTGGAGACAAGAAACCAGACGGTAAACCAGACGGCAAGCAACCTGGAGACAAGAAACCAGACGGCAAGCAACCTGGCGACAAGAAGTCAGATGACAAGCCAGACGGCAAGCAACCCGAAGACAAGAAACCAGACGGCAAGCAACCTGGCGACAAGAAGCCAGATGGCAAGCCAGACGGCAAGCCTGATGGCAAGCAACCTGGCGATAAGAAACCAGACGGCAAGCAACCAGGCGACAAGAAGCCAGATGGCAAGCCTGATGGCAAGCAACCTGGCGATAAAAAACCAGACGGCAAGCAACCCGAAGGCAAGAAACCAGACAGTAAACCAGACGGCAAGCCTGATGGCAAGCAACCTAGCGATAAGAGACCAGACGGCAAGCAACCTGGCGACAAGAAGCCAGATGGCAAGCCAGACGGCAAGCAACCCGAAGACAAGAAACCAGACGGTAAACCAGACGGCAAGCCTGATGGCAAGCAACCTGGCGATAAGAAACCAGATGGCAAGCCTGATGGCAAGCAACCTGGAGACAAGAAACCAGACGGTAAACCAGACGGCAAGCAACCTGGAGACAAGAAACCAGATGGCAAGCCTGATAGCAAGCAACCTGGAGACAAGAAACTAGATGGTAAACCAGACGGCAAGCAACCTGGAGACAAGAAACCAGACGGCAAGCAACCTGGCGACAAGAAGCCAGATGGCAAGCCAGACGGCAAGCAACCCGAAGACAAGAAACCAGACGGCAAGCAACCTGGCGACAAGAAACCAGATGGCAAGCCAGACGGCAAGCAACCCGGAGAAAAGAAACCAGACGGTAAACCAGATGGCAAGCCAGACGGCAAGCAACCCGAAGACAAGAAACCAGACGGTAAACCAGACGGTAAGCCTGATGGCAAGCAACCTGGCGATAAGAAACCAGATGGCAAGCCTGATGGCAAGCAACCTGGTGACAAGAAACCAGACGGCAAGCAACCTGGCGACAAGAAGCCAGATGGCAAGCCAGACGGCAAGCAACCCGAAGACAAGAAACCAGATGGTAAACCAGACGGCAAGCCTGATGGCAAGCAACCTGGCGATAAGAAACCAGATGGCAAGCCTGATGGCAAGCAACCTGGCGACAAGAAGCCAGATGGCAAGCCAGACGGCAAGCAACCCGAAGACAAGAAACCAGACGGCAAGCAACCTGGCGACAAGAAGCCAGATGGCAAGCCAGACGGCAAGCCTGATGGCAAGCAACCTGGCGATAAGAAACCAGACGGCAAGCAACCCGAAGACAAGAAACCAGACGGTAAGCCCGATGGCAAACAACCTGGTGACAAGAAACCAGACGGCAAGCAACCTGGCGACAAGAAGCCAGATGGCAAGCCAGACGGCAAGCAACCTGAAGACAAGAAACCAGACGGTAAGCAACCTGGCGACAAGAAGCCAGATGGCAAGCCAGACGGCAAGCAACCCGAAGACAAGAAACCAGACGGTAAACCAGACGGCAAGCCTGATGGCAAGCAACCTGGCGATAAGAAACCAGATGGCAAGCCTGATGGCAAGCAACCTGGAGACAAGAAACCAGACGGTAAACCAGACGGCAAGCAACCTGGAGACAAGAAACCAGATGGCAAGCCTGATAGCAAGCAACCTGGAGACAAGAAACCAGATGGTAAACCAGACGGCAAGCAACCTGGAGACAAGAAACCAGACGGCAAGCCAGACGGCAAGCAACCCGGAGAAAAGAAACCAGACGGTAAACCAGACGGCAAGCCAGACGGCAAGCAACCTGGAGACAAGAAACCAGACGGCAAGCAACCTGGCGACAAGAAGCCAGATGGCAAGCCAGACGGCAAGCAACCCGAAGACAAGAAACCAGACGGTAAACCAGACGGCAAGCCTGATGGCAAGCAACCTGGCGATAAGAAACCAGATGGCAAGCCTGACGGCAAGCAACCTGGTGACAAGAAACCAGACGGCAAGCAACCTGGCGACAAGAAGCCAGATGGCAAGCCAGACGGCAAGCAACCCGAAGACAAGAAACCAGATGGTAAACCAGACGGTAAGCCTGATGGCAAGCAACCTGGCGATAAGAAACCAGATGGCAAGCCTGATGGCAAGCAACCTGGAGACAAGAAACCAGACGGCAAGCAACCTGGAGACAAGAAACCAGACGGTAAACCAGACGGCAAGCAACCTGGAGACAAGAAACCAGACGGCAAGCAACCTGGCGACAAGAAGCCAGACGGCAAGCAACCTGAAGACAAGAAACCAGACGGTAAGCCCGATGGCAAAAAACCTGGTGACAAGAAACCAGACGGCAAGCAACCTGGCGACAAGAAGCCAGATGGCAAGCCAGACGGCAAGCAACCCGAAGACAAGAAACCAGACGGTAAACCAGATGGCAAGCCTGATGGCAAGCAACCTGGTGACAAGAAACCAGACGGCAAGCAACCTGGCGACAAGAAGCCAGATGGCAAGCCAGACGGCAAGCAACCCGAAGACAAGAAACCAGATGGTAAACCAGACGGCAAGCCTGATGGCAAGCAACCTGGCGATAAGAAACCAGATGGCAAGCCTGATGGCAAGCAAGCTGGAGACAAGAAACCAGACGGTAATCCAGACGGCAAGCAACCTGGAGACAAGAAACCAGACGGCAAGCAACCTGGCGACAAGAAGCCAGATGGCAAGCCAGACGGCAAGCAACCCGAAGACAAGAAACCAGATGGCAAGCAACCTGGCGACAAGAATCCAGATGGCAAGCCAGACGGCAAGCCTGATGGCAAGCAACCTGGCGATAAGAAACCAGATGGTAAGCCTGATAGCAAGCAACCTGGCGATAAAAAACCAGACGGCAAGCAACCCGAAGACAAGAAACCAGATGGCAAGCCAGACGGCAAGCCTGATGGCAAGCAACCTGGTGACAAGAAACCAGACGGCAAGCAACCTGGCGACAAGAAGCCAGATGGCAAGCCAGACGGCAAGCCTGATGGCAAGCAACCTGGCGATAAGAAACCAGATGGTAAGCCTGACGGCAAGCAACCTGGTGACAAGAAACCAGACGGTAAACCAGACGGTAAGCCTGATGGCAAGCAACCTGGAGACAAGAAACCAGACGGTAAACCAGACAGCAAGCAACCAGGAGACAAGAAACCAGACGGCAAGCAACCTGGCGACAAGAAGCCAGATGGCAAGCCAGACGGCAAGCAACCCGAAGACAAGAAACCAGATGGTAAACCAGACGGCAAGCCTGATGGCAAGCAACCTGGCGATAAGAAACCAGATGGCAAGCCTGATGGCAAGCAACCTGGAGACAAGAAACCAGACGGTAAACCAGACGGCAAGCAACTTGGAGACAAAAAACCAGACGGCAAGCAACCTGGCGACAAGAAGCCAGATGGCAAGCCAGACGGCAAGCAACCCGAAGACAAGAAACCAGACGGCAAGCAACCTGGCGACAAGAAATCAGATGGCAAGCCAGACGGCAAGCCTGATGGCAAGCAACCTGGCGATAAGAAACCAGATGGTAAGCCTGATGGCAAGCAACCTGGCGATAAAAAACCAGACGGCAAGCAACCCGAAGACAAGAAACCAGATGGCAAGCCAGACGGCAAGCCTGATGGCAAGCAACCTGGTGACAAGAAACCAGACGGCAAGCAACCTGGTGACAAGAAGCCAGATGGCAAGCCAGACGGCAAGCCTGATGGCAAGCAACCTGGCGATAAGAAAGCAGATGGTAAGCCTGATGGCAAGCAACCTGGCGATAAAAAACCAGATGGCAAGCAACCTGGTGACAAGAAACCAGATGGCAAGCCAGACGGCAAACAACCCGGAGAAAAGAAACCAGACGGTAAACCAGACGGTAAGCCTGATGGCAAGCAACCTGGAGACAAGAAACCAGACGGTAAACCAGACAGCAAGCAACCTGGAGACAAGAAACCAGACGGCAAGCAACCTGGCGACAAGAAGCCAGATGGCAAGCCAGACGGCAAGCAACCTGAAGACAAGAAACCAGACGGTAAGCCCGATGGCAAACAACCTGGTGACAAGAAACCAGACGGCAAGCAACCTGGCGACAAGAAGCCAGATGGCAAGCCAGACGGCAAGCAACCAGAAGACAAGAAACCAGATGGTAAACCAGACGGCAAGCCTGATGGCAAGCAACCTGGCGATAAGAAACCAGATGGCAAGCCTGATGGCAAGCAACCTGGAGACAAGAAACTAGACGGTAAACCAGACGGCAAGCAACCTGGAGACAAGAAACCAGACGGCAAGCAACCTGGCGACAAGAAGCCAGATGGCAAGCCAGACGGCAAGCAACCCGAAGAAGAGAAACCAGACGGCAAGCAACCTGGCGACAAGAAACCAGATGGCAAGCCAGACGGCAAGCCTGATGGCAAGCAACCTGGCGACAAGAAGCCAGATGGCAAGCCAGACGGCAAGCAACCCGAAGACAAGAAACCAGACGGCAAGCAACCTGGCGACAAGAAACCAGATGGCAAGCCAGACGGCAAGCCTGATGGCAAGCAACCTGGCGATAAGAAACCAGATGGTAAGCCTGATGGCAATCAACCTGGCGATAAAAAACCAGACGGCAAGCAACCCGAAGACAAGAAACCAGATGGCAAGCCAGACGGCAAGCCTGATGGCAAGCAACCTGGTGACAAGAAACCAGACGGCAAGCAACCTGGCGACAAAAAGCCAGATGGCAAGCCAGACGGCAAGCCTGATGGCAAGCAACCTGGCGATAAGAAACCAGATGGTAAGCCTGAAGGCAAGCAACCTGGCGATAAAAAACCAGATGGCAAGCAACCTGGTGACAAGAAACCAGATGGCAAGCCAGACGGCAAGCAACCCGGAGAAAAGAAACCAGACGGCAAGCAATCTGGCGACAAGAAGCCAGATGGAAAGCCAGACGGCAAGCAACCTGAAGACAAGAAACCAGACGGTAAGCCCGATGGCAAACAACCTGGTGACAAGAAACCAGACGGCAAGCAACCTGGCGACAAGAAGCCAGATGGCAAGCCAGACGGCAAGCAACCCGAAGACAAGAAACCAGACGGCAAGCCTGATGGCAAGCAACCTGGCGATAAGAAACCAGATGGCAAGCCTGATGGCAAGCAACCTGGAGACAAGAAACCAGACGGTAAACCAGACGGCAAGCAACCTGGAGACAAGAAACCAGACGGCAAGCAACCTGGCGACAAGAAGCCAGATGGCAAGCCAAACGGCAAGCAACCCGAAGACAAGAAACCAGACGGCAAGCAACCTGGCGACAAGAAGCCAGACGGTAAACCAGACGGCAAGCCAGACGGCAAGCAACCCGAAGCCAAGAAACCAGACGGCAAGCAACCTGGCGACAAGAAGCCAGATGGCAAGCCAGACGGCAAGCCCGATGGCAAGCAACCTGGCGATAAGAAACCAGATGGCAAGCCTGATGGCAAGCAACCTGGAGACAAGAAACCAGACGGTAAACCAGACGGCAAGCAACCTGGAGACAAGAAACCAGACGGCAAGCAACCTGGCGACAAGAAGCCAGATGGCAAGCCAGACGGCAAGCAACCCGAAGACAAGAAACCAGACGGCAAGCAACCTGGCGACAAGAAACCAGATGGCAAGCCAGACGGCAAGCCTGATGGCAAGCAACCTGGCGACAAGAAGCCAGATGGCAAGCCAGACGGCAAGCAACCCGAAGACAAGAAACCAGACGGCAAGCAACCTGGCGACAAGAAACCAGATGGCAAGCCAGACGGCAAGCCTGATGGCAAGCAACCTGGCGATAAGAAACCAGATGGTAAGCCTGATGGCAAGCAACCTGGCGATAAAAAACCAGACGGCAAGCAACCCGAAGACAAGAAACCAGATGGCAAGCCAGACGGCAAGCCTGATGGCAAGCAACCTGGTGACAAGAAACCAGACGGCAAGCAACCTGGCGACAAAAAGCCAGATGGCAAGCCAGACGGCAAGCTTGATGGCAAGCCTGATGGCAAGCAACCTGGCGATAAGAGACCAGATGGTAAGCCTGATGGCAAGCAACCTGACGATAAAAAACCAGACGGCAAGCAACCTGGTGACAAAAAGCCAGATGGCAAGCCAGATGGCAAGCAACCTGAAGACAAGAAACCAGACGGTAAGCCAGATGGCAAACAACCCGAAGTCAAAAAACCAGACGGTAAGCCAGACGGCAAACAACCCGAAGTCAAAAAACCAGACGGCAAGCCTGATGGCAAGCAACCTGGAGTCAAGAAACCAGACGACAAGCCAGACAGCAAGCAACCCAAAGAAATGAAACCAGATGGCAAGCCCGATGGCAAACAACCTGGTGACAAAAAACCAGACAGCAAGCAACCTGGCGACAAGAAGCCAGATGGCAAGCCAGACGGCAAGCAACCCGAAGACAAGAAACCAGTCGGTAAACCAGACGGCAAGCCTGATGGCGAGCAACCTGGCGATAAGAAACCAGATGGCAAGCCTGATGGCAAGCAACCCGAAGACAAGAAACCAGACGGTAAACCAGACGGCAAGCAACCTGGAGACAAGAAACCAGATGGCAATCCTGATGGCAAGCAACCTGATGATAAGAAATTAGACGACAAGCCAGACGGTAAGCAACCCGGAGACAAGAAACCAGACGGCAAGCCTGATGGCAAGCAACCAGGAGTCAAGAAACCAGACGATAAGCCAGACGGCAAGCAACCCGGAGACAAGAAACCAGACGGCAAGCTTGACGGCAAGCCACCTGGAGACGAGAAACCAGATGGCAAGCCCGATGGCAAACAACCTGGCGAAAAGAAACCAGATAGTAAGCCTGATGGCAAGCAACCAGTAGGCAAGAAGCCAGGTGAAAAGCAACCTGGAGATAAAAAGCTAGATGTAAATAAACAAGATCAGAAGAAACCAAGGCATCATGGTCTTTTTGATGGATTATTCCCTCATCATCAAAAGCCAAAGTCAGAGGACAAACCTGACAAACCATCTGAACCACATGATAAAAAGCCAAGCCATCTAGAGGACACTTCAAAAATCCCTGATAAAGGCAACAAAAACAAACCGAAAAAAGACAATAAACCAGAACACGCTAAAGATGTAAAACCGGCCACTCCAGAACCTAACGCAGCAGACATCCATACTCCTAAGCCAAGGAGACCTAAACTAAGCCATACAGGATTGTTTGACAGAATCTTCCACCCTCACAAACCAAGACCCAGAAAGCCCCATAGCCATCCATCTCACCAGGACCCAACTCACAAAACGAAACACGATCACACAGAAAAACCCGATCACCCAAATCATAAGCCTCAACATGATGACAAACCGCATGATAACCATAAGCCAAGCGATCATAAGACCAAACCCGAAGACAGTAAACCGAAACATGGATTGTTCGACTTTTTATTCCCCCATAAAGACAAGCCAAAGTCAGGTGATAATCACAAGAAAGATGAATCAAAACCAGGTAATTCTAAACCAGAGACTGGAGACAAGAAACCAGACGGCAAGTCTGATGGAAAAGAACCTGAAGACAAGAAACCAGACGATAAGCCTGACGGCAAGCAACCAGGAGACAAGAAACCAGACGGCAAACAACCTGGAGACAAGAAACCAGACGTGAAGCCTGATGGAAAGCAACCTGGAGACAAGAAACCAGACGACAAGCCTAATGGCAAACCACCTGGAGTCAACAAACCAGATGGCAAGCAACCTGCAGACAAGAAGCCAGACGGCAAGCAACCAGAAGACAAGAAACCAGACGGCAAGCAATCCGGAGACAAGAAACCAGATGGCAAGACCGACGGCAAGATACCTGGCGACAAGAAACCAGACGGCAAGCCCGATGGCAAGCAACCTGGCGACAAGAAACCAGACGGCAAGCCTATTGGCAAGCGACCTGGCGATAAGAAACCAGACGGCAAACAACCTGGAGACAAGAAACCAGACGTAAAGCAATCCGGAGACAAGAAACCAGACGGCAAACCTGATGGCAAGCAACCTGGCGACAAGAAACCAGATGGAAAAACTGATGGCAAGTATCCAGGAGACAAAAAACCAGACGGCAAGCAACCTGGAGACAAGAAAACAGACGGCAAGCCTGAAGGCAAGCCACCTGGAGACAAGAAGCCAGACGGCAAGCAACCGGGAGATAAAAAACCAGACGGCAAACCTAACGGTAAGCAACCCGGAGACAAGAAATCAGACGACAAGCAACCCGGAGACAAAAAACCAGATGGCAAGCCCGACGGCAAGCAGCCTGGAGACAAGAAGCCAGACGGCAAAATACCTGGCGACAAGAAACCAGACGGCAAGCCTGATGGCAAGCAACCTGAAGACAAGAAGCCACACGGCAAGATACCTGGTGACAAGAAACCAGACGGCAAGCCTGATGGCAAGCAACCTGGCGACAAGAAACCAGATGGAAAACCTGATGGCAAGTATCCAGGAGACAAAAAACCAGACGGCAAGCCAGACGGCAAACCTGACGGCAAACAACCTGGAGACAAGAAACCAGACGGCAAGCAACCTGGAGACAAGAAGACAGACGGTAAGCCTGAAGGCAAGCCACCTGGAGACAAGAAGCCAGACGGCAAGCAACCAGGAGATAAGAAACCAGACGGCAAGCCTAACGGTAAGCAACCCGGAGACAAGAAATCAGACGACAAGCAACCCGGAGACAAAAAACCAGATGGCAAGCCCGACGGCAAGCAGCCTGGCGACAAGAAACCAAACGGTAAGCAACCCGGAGACAAGAAACCTGATGGCAAGCCCGACGGCAAGATACCCGGTGACAAAAAACCAGACGGCAAGCCTGATGGCAAGCAAACTGGCGACCAGAAACCAGATAGCAAGTCTGATGGTAAGGAATCAGGAGACAAGAAACCAGATGGCATGCCTGATGGCAAGCAACTAGGAGATAATAAACCAGATGGCAAGCAACCTGGAAACAAGAAACCAGACGGCAAGCAACCTGGAGACAAGAAGCCAGATGGCGAGCCTGATGGCCAGCAACCAGGAGATAAGAAACCAGATAGCAAGCAACCTGGAGATAAGAAACCAGACGGCAAGCAACCGGGAGATAAGAACCCAGACGGCAAACCTAACGGTAAGCAACCCGGAGACAAGAAACCAGACGACAAGCAACCCAGAGACAAAAAACCAGATGGCAAGCCCGACGGCAAGCAGCCTGGAGACAAGAAGCCAGACGGCAAGCAACCTGGAGACAAGAAACTAGATGGCAAGCAACCTGGAGACAAGAAACCTGATGGCAAACAACCTGAAGACAATAAACCAGATGCCAAGCCTGATGGCAAGCAACCTGGAGACAAGAAACTAGATGGCAAGCAACCTGGAGACAAGAAACCTGATGGCAAACAACCTGAAGACAATAAACCAGATGCCAAGCCTGATGGCAAGCAACCAGGAGACAAGAAACTAGATGGCAAGCAACCTGAGGACAAGAAACCAGACGGCAAGCAACCTGGAGACAAGAAGCCAGATGGCGAGCCTGATGGCCAGCAACCAGGAGATAAGGAACCAGTTAGCAAGCAACCTGGAGACAAGAAATCAGACGGGGACCAACCTGGAGACAAAAAACTAGATGGCAAGCAACCAGATGTTAAGCCTGATGGCAAGCAACCTGGAGACCAAAAACTAGATAACAAGCAACCTGTTGATAAGAAACCAGACAGCAAGCCTGACGGCAAGCAACCCGGAGACAAGAAGCCAGACGGCAAGCCTAACGGCCAGCAACCAGGAAATAAGAAACCAGACAGCAAGCAACCTGGAGACAAAAAACCAGACGGCAAACCTGATGGCAAGCAACCAGGAAACAAGAAACCAGATGGCAAGCAACCTGAAGACCAGAAGCCAGATGCCAAGCCTGATGGCAAGCAACCTGGAGATAAGAAACCAGATGGCAAGGAACCTGAGGACAAGAAACCAGACGGCAAGCCACCTGGAGACAAGATGCCAGACGGCAAGCAACTAGTAAACAAGAAACCAGACGGCAAGCCTGATGGCAAGCATCCTGGAGACCAAAAACCAGATGGCAAGCAACCTTTTGACAAGAAACCAGACGGCAAGCCTGACGGCAAGCAACCTAGAGACAAGACGCCAGAGGCCAAGCAACCTGGAGACAAGAAACCAGACAGCAAGCAACCTGGAGACAAGAAACTAGACGGCAAGTCTGACGTTAAGCAACCTAGAGACAAGAAGCCAGACGGCAAGCCTGACGGCAAGCAACCTGGAAACAAGAAACCAGACGGCAACAAACCTGACGTAAAACAACCCGGCGGTAAATCAGTCGACCAGATTCCCGGAAACAACCAGCCTGGTAACCAACCAACCAAACTACCTGATAACAACACGAATATCAATGTTGGCCTAACCAAATCTGGTCGTCAGCACTTCGCTGGAGTTAATAATGGACTGAATGGGGATGTCTCTGATAATGAAGGTGGTAATGTGGGAAACGAGTCTAAAAATGGGAATGATGCTAAAAAAATGGCCGCTAAAGTCAAAGATTCTGAAGGTGCAAATCTAGATGCTGGGGTGAAAGGAGGGGCAAATATTAAAGGAGGTACTAACAATGGAGATAAGTCAGGCGATAAAAAAGATTCTACTAACGGGAATGGACAGGGAAAATTGTCTCTAGGCATTAAGGCAGTATGAGATTTGGCATAGTTAAAGTTTATAAGGAGCAGGAGTGCAGAAAGCTAATATTTCAATAAATAATTAATAAAAAATCAAACTAATAATGGTCGAAATTCTATAAGTGGGCAATCACTTATTTACTTTATTATTTGTTTATCGTCAAAACAAAGTTTGTATTATTCCCGTCTTTTTTAAAAGGTCTTCTTTACTTTAAATTAATACTTACAATATTATTGTATTTTGTACAAAACCTTGTTCTATTTTTATACAGATTTCAAATTGTTTTAGAAAATGGAATTAAGGCAGTATTTAATGTTATAAATTTTGGTTATAATTCTAATATGAAAAAGAGATTTGTGTTATCAACAAATCTCTTTTGTATGTTTATTAAACCTAATTATGTTAAAAATATAAACGTCTGTTGCGACTTCAAAAATGATAAAATGTGTTTGTTTTTTTACCTTCTCGGCTTTTAGATAACATTGCTTAGTATCGAAAAGTGGATAACTAGTCGCCTACACATTCACATACCCAGCACCCGATTAAACATTAGTTGGCTTTCACGGCATATTGCCGCAAACATATTTTTGGAAAAAAAAATAATATTAAAAAAAAAACGACGCTACTCACCAGGCAGGTCTACAGTTCCGTATTGGGGTATAATAGGAGAGTTGTGGGACAAGTTTTCTTCAGCTTGCCTCAAATACCCAAAAATTGGTGCCACCTCTCGGACCAATATGTTAGGCAAGGAACATAGTTGGCATATTGCACTAGTCAACAAAATTACACTTTTTTGCCAAAGAAACAATTCATTGCTTTTTCTACTCATCAGTTCCAGTATAATACAATTCTCTTATAAACATCTTCCCGTAAGTTCACATTTTTTAGTTATTTGAGTACAAACATTGAAAAATTGCAATTTAAATGATTTTTGTTGCTTTTTATTAACAGCATAAATTCGTCAACATAATACATGCGATTGATAGCCAGACTGGTTAACATTTCAATGTCCTTCGAATAAAGTTTCTACTATTTTTCTATGCAAGGATATGGCTGATTAAGCTTAATTAGCATAATTTTTGCATTCATTCTAAGCTGCGCCCTTTATATGGATGAATAGGGATGATGACTGCATTAAAAAACTATAATTGAATTTAGTCCGTAAGTTAAATTGTACAACTATACTAGTCACATATTTTTCAAATAAACAAATAATCCTCTCTGCTCAGAAATCAAACACCGATCGTCCCCGCGACCGGCGTCGTGGGCACACTCTCGGACTGTATCATATATGTGTTATGCGGATGATACAGCCCTTGTCTTCTATGATAGAACTTGGGATCTGGCACATCAAAGAACCGAAGACGGCATGACGTTAATCTCGGAATGGTTACGTAAAAATATCTTAACTCTCAATACCACCAAAACCAAATTCCTCTGTTTCCATAAAACCTCTGCATCTGCTCCCATATCTTACATTAATGAAATAAAAATCCTTAGTTGTCAAACCAGCAACAGCCCCCAATGTAATTTTGACCGCATCATAAGATCGACCAACTTAAAATACCTGGGAATTATACTAGATGATAGACTTACCTTTAAAGAGCATATTGCGGCGACTTCCAGCAGAGTCAGAAAGGTAATACATGTCTTAAAAAATCTTCGCGAAGCCGCAGATGGAAAGATTCTTAAAACGGTATACTTGGCACTTTGTCAATCTATAATAAATTACTGCATACTTGCCTGGGGTGGTGCAGCTCAATCAACTCTTATCGCTCTAGAAAGGGCTCAAAGAGAAGTCCTAAAAACCGCACTCTTTAAACCGCTGTTCTATCCCACAACTACTCTTTTTGAGGAAGCAGAAGTGCTTAGCGTGAGGAAAATATTTTTACTAATAACTGTGCTACACGTCCACAAGAACGTTATCTCATCAACCGATTATAATGACCTCCTCAAAAAAAAAGTATACAAAATCCCAACCCCTTCTACAAAAACTTCTTTCTCACATCGTTTTGGCAGATTTCTGCATCCCTATATTTATAATAAATTTGTAAATAAATAAAATTTCAAAGGTAAATCGGTTTTAGAAGCGAAAAAACTATTAACTAAAGTATTATTGCATTGGACATACGATGATACAGAAGATTTTCTAAAGCCTATTTGAGATATCAGCACTCTCCGACACACACACATACACATACACTCAATCACTCACACAAACACACACACACACGCACGCACGCACGCACGCACGCACGCACGCACGCACGCACGCACGCGAGCACGCGAGCACGCACGTACGCGAGCACGCCAGCACGCACGCACGCACGCACACACGCAGACACGCACACACACACACACACACACACACACACACACACACACACACACACACACACACACACACACACGCACACACACACACACACACACACACACGCACACACACACACACACACACACACACACGCGCGCACACACACACACACACACACACACACACACACACACACACACACACACACACACACACACACACACACACACACACTTACATTAAGTTAATTATGTGACCTTAACTTGTTACTATATTTGTATTGTAAGTTGCTAAATATGTTATTGTATTAATTTACAAATTTCCTTGTACTAGCGCCATTAATTACCTCACGCTGTTTTTAAAAATCGTGACTCGTTCCCCACAGGACAGGCTTAGCCTAGTGTGGGGACCAGCAAACCTGTTACTTGTATATTGTACTTTTTGTAGAAATAAATTTTATTATTATTATATTATGTGTACAAAAACATACACATGTTTGCTAATAAAAAACCGACTTCAAAAAACCCCGCAAAAAATTTTTATAAATAAACACAAGTAAAAACTGCCTTAATAGCTATTTAAATGTCTAAACACTAAAAAGTATAAAATAAATTCTTTCGACTGCTTCGATGAAAGTATTAATCTTTAACACGTATTTAAATATTTACAATAATCAGTTAGTTTTGGAGTCGGTGCCAGCCCGCGTAATTATATCATCATTTCGGAATTTGCAATTATTTGTTTCTTGGTGAAGGGTGGTAAAATAGGTTTTGAATATACAAAATCAATAGTAAGTTAATATACTCATATTTTAACTAATTTGTTTCATATTGTTATTAGTAAGGTAATTTGTTATTAAGTGTCTACTTTTTTTTTAGTTTGGCTGGCACTGACTCCAAAACTAACTGATTATTGTAAATATTTAAATACGTGTTAAAGATTAATTCTTTCATCGAAGCAGTCGAAACAATTTATTTTATACTTTTTAGTGTTTAGACATTTAAATAGCTATTAAGGCAGTTTTTACTTGTGTTTATTTATAAACATTTTTTGCAGGGTTTTTTGAAGTCGGTTTTAATTTTTGTTAAAATTTAACTTATTTATTGCTTTTTAGTGAAATTTATTAATAGGTAGGTAGACCAAAACAAAACGAGCTGCTTTAATGAGACAGTGCCGGTCTAATGAGACTAAAGACGTAAAGGTATAACGAGCCTTTAATGTTTAAAGAATTACTAAAAACTACTAATCTTCAATGAGTTATACCTCTCATCATCAGCTAAGCAACATAACATGATGAGTACGAGACGCAAATACTGGAATCGTTTTAGAAAAAATAAATAAAACACTTAACATGTCGTAAAATTTTAAGAGTGGCCCTCGTTTTCATGGTATCCCATCACTAGACCAAGACTTGGTGAAATTGAGACTATCTCGAGAATTACACTCAATATGGCCCTATAATATAGAAGAATTATCCACGAACTCCTAATCGTTAAGGAGTTACACCTTCCATCATCAGCTCAGCAATATGAAATTATGAATACCAGACGTAAATACTTGAACTGTTTTAGAAAATAACTAAAATAGATTGTACGCGCCTATAATACTTAAGAGTTTCCCTCGATTTGCCTAAGATTCCTTCATCAGATCCAGATGTGGTACCAATAGGACCAACTCCAGGATATACCCTTTTGAATAAAAAAAGAACTCTAAAAATCGTCTTACAATTCTCGAAGATATCAATATTTAAAGAATCATAAACTAATTCCTAATCGTTAAGGAGTTGTACCTTCCATCATCAGCTCACCAACATAAGATGATAAGTACCATGCGTAAATACTTGAACAATCTTAGAAAATGTCTAAAACACATTGTACGTGCCTATAAAATTTGAGGGTTGCCCTCGATTTTCCTGGGATCCCTTCATCAGATCCTGACTTGGTGGCAATGGGACCAACTCGGGAGCTTTCCCTTTCGATTAAAAAAAAAAATTGGGCAATCGGTTAGTCGAATTGAGAACCTCCTCCTTTTTTTTGAAGTCGGTTAAAAAATCAGATACACATACTTTTAACACTAGGAATAAACACAGGCTTGCTGTTCTATGTTATAGACTCCTAAGATTTGCTTGTAAAACCTAAAATTGATCAACACACGGGCTTTTATAGTAACATACATTACATCACGCCCATAATCCCAGAAGTGGTAGGCAGAGTCAAACGAGTAGCAGGGCCCTTTAACCACATTCAGCCAAAAACAAAACTGGTCTGGGTTAGCTGGAAAATTGTGAAAAATTAGTGACAAGTGGCTAACTCGTCGAATACACAATCACATACCCAAAACCTGATATACCATTAGTCGTCTTTTACCACATGCTAGGCAAGAACCACAGTTGGCACATTATTTTTAATTCCCAGACCAACATGGGACAGTAGGCTGAGTTAGACCAGTATCATATATACCCAATTATACACCATTATTCGTCTTTAGAGCCATGCGAGACAAGGAACAAAATAAGTAAAATAAATTTTAAACCCAAACCTGAGTACCTAACCTACACCTACATATTTTTGCTTCTTGGCTGTAAAAAGCGAAAGTTTATTCGCAACTAATTCTCTGATCAAAATAAATTTCTTCAATAACAATTTCAGTGAGTAATTGACTAATCAAATATTCACTGAAATTGTTAATAAAGAACATAAGACTTGCTGGTATTTCGCATGTTTGAACAGATGAAATTTCATGTTTGCCGTGGCAATTCATATGAAAAAATATTTTTTTTAAATGCAATATGGATGGACCCCATATATAAGTAATTGCAATTCGAGATATTTCAAGATCTTAATTTTTTTTATAAATTCTCCAGCTTGACACACCAATTCCCTAGTTCCAAACTAAGCTTATGCTTGTACTATGGATACTAGGTGAACGGATAGACATACTTAAATACTTTTATAAACACCCATGACACAAGCACAAATGTCCATGTCCACCACACGAAACATTTGCCCCTAGCGGGATTCGAATCCGCGACCCTTGATTTTGTGGTCAGGGTAAGCAGAGTTAAGGGGTAGCAAGCCTCTTTAACTACATTCAGCCAAACAATGTATGTCATAATGCAACATACATAACATCATCACGCCTGTAATCCCTGAAGAAGTGGGCAGAATCAAAGAGGCAGCAGGCCCCTTTAACCACATGGGGGTTAGATGGAAAATTGTGAAAAAGTAGTGACAAGTGGCTAGCTCGTCGCCAACACAATCACATACTCAAAACCCGATACGCCATTAGTCACCTTTTACAACAAATTCAAATTCAAAATATCTTTATTTATATGGGCTTCAAGAAAGCACTTATAAATAGTCAATATACATAAAAAAAAGGATAAGAAATAATACTACCACCGGGTCGGAAGGTAGACTCTATTGAGAAGAATCCGGTAATTGTGGACTCTAAGGTGACATATTATTTTAGTAAATATAATCTTTTCAAAGACTTTACTTAGTGCAGGTAGTATAGATATTGGTTTATAATTGGACGGGTCACTTTTGTCACCTGATTTAAACAAAGGAATTATTTTACTATTTTTCATCAAGTTAGGAAACTGACCCATGTCAACACATTTGTTAAAAATATTTGATAGGATAGGGGCATCATCATCTTCCTAGCGTTATGTCCCGTGCTTAGACGGGGTCCGCTTAGACCATGATCCAGAATTTAGCGAGTCTGGTAATTACATTGAAGCGACTGGCGATCTGACCTTCGTAACACTAAGATAGGGGAACCAGACAATTTTTGGATCATGGTTACAAATTCAAAGTTGTTTGAATTTGCAGGTTTCATCACGATGTTTTCCCTCACCGTCGAGCTAGTGGTATAAATATGTACATAGATTTTTTAAAATCTAGAGGTACATGCCCGGGTTTGAACCCGCACTCCTCGGTTAAGAGGCGCGTGTCCTTACCATTGAGCTACCACCGCTCTTATAATACATTGAATTATATGTTTTAGTATATGTATCGAAATTCCCCATAAATCCTCTGTTTTCTTTAAATTTAAATCTTTGAAAGTATTCAAAATTATCTTATCATTGACATGGCGAAAATAAAAAGGAGTTTTGCATTCCTCTACATTTGATTTAAGGATACAATTAGCTAAGTGTGGGTTGGAATCTAATGAACGAGTTACTGCAGTCGGGATATTAGAAAAATATGACTCGAAAGCTAGTGCCACTTCATCATCTGAGTCTAAACATCTACTATCAAATTTTTAAGAGAACTTGTGATTTTGTTTTTTGTTTTTACAAGTCTCTTTGTTAATAATATTGCAGGTAGCTTTAATCTTATCACTAGAATTTAAAATCTTCAGATTGAGATAATTCGATTTTTGCTATTGCACTTACTTTTTTAAATAATTTAGAATAATTTCTAACATATTCAACTAATTTACGATCATTTGTATTTGCTTTCAAATTATATAAATCAAATAACTTTCTTCTACTCGTGAAGATGCCTGTGGTGGCCCAGGCACTAAATTTAGTTTTAGAATTATTTATAGTGACTTTTTTCTTAGTAAAAATAGTATCAAATTTATTTTCAATTACATTGAATAACATACTTTACGAATCATTGATTTCCACATCCTTGAGCTGTAACAACGACACTTTATTAGCTATATTTTCCCTAAATTTATCTATGCATGCTCGGCATGGAACACAGTTGGCACATTTCGAGTCCCAGACCAGCATGGGACAAAAGAAATAAAACTGCGCTGATGTATTGAGAAAAATATAACATACATGAGGCGAATGCCTCATCTATAACTAGTAAATAGCTAAAAATAAATATCCAACAAAACAATCATTACTTCTTGACGTCAGTATGCAAATAATTACTTAAATAATATATGTATTAAACTGTCAAGCCATTGTTATATTTTATATAAAGTAAATTAATCTACCTTACACAGATGTACAAATAACATTCTCATTTCTATAACTGGCTTTATTTTTTCTCTCCATAGAATTGTTTTCAAAATTGCGTACCTTCTTACGCATATTTGCATTATATAGTCATTCAAATTCAAATTTAAATATAAATCTTAGTTGACAATAGATTTACTAGTTATCCATTATTTAAATATGAATTACAAAATATCAGAATCAATAAACAAGTGTGTTTAAACAAAAGTTTTGTAATCTCTTGTTAGAAATAGAAGGCTTAATGTTCAAGGACATACGCCTCAAATGCGAGGAGTCCTGTTTTAAAACAGAGCAGGACCTCTGTATTTTAAAAATCTATCATCATCTTCCTAGCGTTATGTCCCGTGTTTAGACGGGGTCCGCTTAGACCATGATCCAGGATTTAGCGAGTCTGGTAATTACATTGAAGCGACTGCCCATCTGACCTTCGTAACCCTAAGATAGGGGAACCAGACAATTTTTGGATCATGGTTACAAATCTAAAGTTGTTTGAATTTGCAGGTTTCATCACGATGTTTTCCCTCACCGTCGAGCTAGTGATATAAATACGTACATAGGTTCGAAAAATCCAGAGGTACGTGCCCGGGTTTGAACCCGCATTCCACGGTTAAGAGGCGCGTGTCCTGACCATTGAGCTACCACCGCTCTTTTACAAATCTCATTCCATTTTTATACCACTAGCACGGCGGTGAGGAAAGACATGTCAGGTCCTGACTCAAGTTTTCTGAATCCTTTTTCTAAGGAGTCCGAAGGAACTTCATCGTAGTTAAGGTTGATCCGGATTCCTTCAGCGTCACCACCGAAGGCGATGTCGGAGCGCCGAAGCCGAAGGGCTTAGTGGGTATACCCACTAAACCCCTCCCTTCCTTTTATACGAAGGGCCCGATCCTACACACCATTCCCCCAAATAGCGGGCAGGAGCGCAAGACGTTCTTCACGTTAAAAAAAAGGGGGACGAAACGCGAAGCTACATTAAAATATAGTTGCTTTAATGATAGGTTCCCAACCTTTTTTTTTAATAAGAAAAAAAAGATATCCCACAACATGACATTCATTGATCTGACTCCGAGGTAAGTAGCTTAAGCACTTGTGTTACGGATATCAGAATCAACAGTGGTATTACAAATATATATATCTTTCGAAATTCTCCAGCGCCCACTAGGGAACCGGTGGTGTAGGCGACGAGCTAGCTACCTGTCACTACTTTTTCACAATTTCACAACTAACACAGTCCAGTTTTATTTTTGGCTGAATGTGGTTAAAGGGGCTTGCTGCCCCCTTGACTCTGCCTACCCCTTCGGGGATTAATGGCGTGATGTTATGTTTTGTTACATCTTAATTTTAATGAAAATGAAAAACTTTATTCAGTATATTTTGCAGAGGTACATAACAAGTGGCTGGAGTCTTTATTTAAGTATAAAATACCTGTCTTTAGAGACTCCGCTCTTTCTTAATATTAACAAAAGATACATCTATGTTATATGGCAGTAATGAGTAAAACGTTACAGTTTAAATACGTTATTAATAGTTAACTAAGCTAAATGAAAGTAATGTGTGTGTGTGTGTGTGCGTGTGTGTGTGTGTGTGTGCGTGTGTGTGTGTGTGCGTGTGTGTGTGTGTGTGTGTGTGCGTGTGTGCGTGTGTGTGTGCGTGCGTGCGTGCGTGTGTGTGTGTGTGTGTGTGTGTGTGTGTGTGTGTGTGTGTGCGTGCGTGTGTGTGCGTGTGTGTATGTGTGTGTGTGCGTGTGTGTGTGTGAGAGAGGGTGCGCGCGGGAGCGTGTGCGTGCGTGTAGTCGTGTATGTGTACGTGTGTGTATGTGTGTGCGTATGAACTATGTATTAAGGAATGATGGAGTTATAAATATAAAAATAAGGCCTCGAAACCAATTATGTAGTGTGTACATGCATACAATGTATGTATCGGTGTGGGGTAAATATTTTTTAATAAATAAATAATTAAATAAATAATCACAAAATTATTAATGGTTCTTTAATGGTCCCGTTTAACAACATAGCAAGGGATATAGTTGGTACATTATTTTATTAGTATGATTTAACCTACCCTTTTTTTTATCCGTAGCTTATTTTCCTCTACCTGAAGGTTGTCTAGAAGGGATTGCTTTTATTATCTGAATTTGTTTTTCTCGTTCCAGATCAACAAGTTTTGCAACCTTCGATCCACATAGTCCAGATTTTGTTTACTTCGCTGATAAAATACGCTAGCACAATTCAATACGCCAGTTGTGTAAATGCAACAACTATGAAAAATATTAAGTTTTCAGTGGAACCCAGCAACGAACAAAGCAACTCAAAACTGGCCGATTACAAAGTTAAACTTGAAACAATTAGCAAGATGCACTCACAATACTTAAACATCGTCAGAGCCACTTGTACAAATATTCGCACACACCAGTTCCTATGGGTATATAAAGCGGTTTTTATGACTCTCCTCCACCAATCTGAACCTGGTCTACGGCTGAGTACAATGGTGTCCCTCAAAATCCTTTTGGTATTTGCCTTGGTAAGTGTTTCAAGATTCTAATACTATACGCCCATAATCCCCGAAGGGGTAGAATCAAAGAGGCAGTAGGCCCCTTTAACCACATTCAGCAAAATGTAATACTGAGCTTAGATCGTCGATTTATTATTAAAATTCATCGTTAATTTATTATTGAACTGGCTCGATGGCACATTCGGTAGTGACCCTGCCCCATGCGCCATGAGTTGTGGGTTCTATCCCCACCTAGGACAAACATTCGTGTGATGAATACTTGTGTTTGTTCTATGTCTGGGTGTTAATATCTAATATTTAAGTATCACAAGTGCTTAAACTACTTTTGGATCATGGTTACACATCCATAATGTTTGAATGTCCAAGTTTCATCATGATATTTCTGTCACAGCTAGTAGTTTAATTTCGTAAGTTGGAAAGTCCAGATGTACGTAAACGGGTTTCAGACTTTGAGCCCGCTCCTCTCAGATTGAGCTTTATTCATAATAGGTTAGTTGACTAATATATATTTTTGAGACCGTAATTTAAATTGTCAAAAAAATATTAAATTCGTATATCTTGCTTTATAAAATACTCTAAAAATTTCAAAGATACAGCGCTTTAAAGATCTAGAGTAGGGCGTTTTGACATTACTTATTCTTAAAGTTCTACAGAACAAGTTTGACTGGCCCGTTGGTCGAGTGGCCTGAGACCCTGGCCACGAAACCAAGAGTCGCGGATTTGGATCCCGCTAGGGGCAAATGTTTCGTGTGATGAACATGGACATTTGTACTCGAGTCATGGATGTTTATAAAAACGTATTTAAGTATGTCTATCCGTTCGCCTAGTTTCCATAGCACAAACATAAGCTTAGTTTGGAACTAGGGAATTGGTGTGTTAGTTCGGAGGAATTATTTATTTTTTATTTATAACACGTGACGCGCATCTAACGCGCTGTATCTTCGTCAGTTTTGGTTTGCTGAACGAAATAAAAAATACGTGAGCAATATTTTTTTTAATTTTTATAATAGACTATTAAAACCTTTTTAGCTAACTAGCCTATTGTTTAAACCATAGATTCACTTGATTTTTTGGCCTGATCTGGTCTTAGAAGAAGAGTCCTACTTTTATACTCACATCACATTCACCTTCTACATTATTGTATACTAGCTTCTTCCTGCGGCTTCGCTCGTGAGGTACATCGATGAAACATAGCCTATATGTTATTCGAGTGTATGAGCTATATTATTTAAAAGTTTCATTAAAATCCATTCAGTAGTTTTTTTGCGAGAGATTAACAAACATCTATTCATACACATACAAATATTTACTAATTGATTGTTATCAGATTTATTAAATTATGCTAATCTTCGTTAAGATTAGCTATTATTACAAGTAAGATAAGGACGATAATAATATTTATTATTTATTCCAGATCGCGGCTGTGGCTAGCGAGCCCCACTTCAGGCCAAAGCATCTGAGGGCCCGTCATAGGCGTTGGAAAATCGTAAGTGTCATATTGTTATCAAGAGTCATCATTCAGGCATTAACAGGCCTGTTGGTTGAGTGGTTAGAGACCCTGACCACGAAGCCAAGGGCCGCGGGTTCGGATCCCGCTTAGGGGAAATGTTTCGTGTGACGAACTTCGACATTTATACTCGAGTCATGGATGTTTATAAACGTATTTAAGTATCTCTATTCGTTCACTTAGTATCCATAGCACAAGCATAAGCTTATTTTGGAACTGGACTATAGGGAATCGGTGTGTCAGTCTTGACAATTTATTTATTATTATCTACTGCATAGTTTAAGCCTACGGCTTACGTGGAATTAGGTCAATTTCGCCCCGATTCCTAAAGTCAAAAATTCCTATAATAATTCTTAACGCTCTTTGATACTCAGTGCTTAATTCTTATGCTAATAGTAATAAAAAATAAAAGTTTATTCATTTCAGGTATGTGAGTACTAACAAACAGTTGTTGATTTCCTCTTCTGGAAACTCTTCCTTAACCATAAAATGTTATTGCTTTTAAATGGATATTTCATAGACTTTTGGTTAAATTAGCCAGCTAATTAGTTGCCTAACAGTTCACTATTGTATAACAACTTGCCATATTTATAGTCAGCTGTTTAAAGATTACTGATTAACACAGCTAATAATTACGAGTTCGGCTATTTCCGTTCCTTAGAGCTTAAGTTAGGGTTTTTGATTAAAAAGAGTGTGGTTAGGTTAGGTTAGGCATTTTTTAATAGGTTAATTTATGGTTATTATTATTTACTAGCTATGCTCGCGTTTCACCCGCGTTTATGGTTAATGTTGTATAGCCTTCTTCGATAAATTAACTATAGAAAAAATATATATATTTCAATGAGGGTTTTCACAAATACAAAAACCGCTAGATGGCATGAGGAAGTCTCGTGGCCTTATCACTGTCACTATTGGCTCTTTGTTGACAGCATGTCAGTTTGTTCTGAAAACTTACCAATGAGGAGGGTGACAAAACCGTACGTCACAGTTTGATAATATTAATTATTTACGTTTTTTTTTCTTTTTTAGGGTACAGACATTGCCCGCAGAGGTGGGTGGACAGGCGGTCTTGGCTTCCTGTTTAAAGGACTCGGAAGTAAGTTAATGCAATAAATCAGTTTTTGACAGCACTAAGGACTTATCATTCAATTGACAGGCCTGTTGGTCAGAGACCCTGGCCACGAAGCTTAGGGTCGCGGTTCGAACCCGCTAGAAATTCTTTCGGTTCTCTCTGCCCATCCCGCTAGGAAAGTGGCTTGAAGTTTAGTTAGTTATAAAAATAACAAAGAAAACTCAATTATTAAGCCCAGGCTGGAGAGTTTAATGTGTGGCAAAGTGTTGCAAAATGATAGGTAGAAATTACTCAAGTAAAACATTAACGATAGAGCTTGTATGAAAAGGATTATGAATGTTGAAGAGGCGAGTGAGGTGTGTAAGGATCGTGCCATATGGCGTTCGGTTCTCTCTGCCTACCCCGCTAGGGAAGTGGCGTGAAGTTTAGTTTTTGGTAACCGAGATTTGGGATTTCGTTAATTTGTGTTAACGTGATTCGATTTATGATGTTTTTGGTGAAACGTGATTTGGGATTTCGTTCATTTGGCCTACAGTGATTTGATTATTTGTGTTTTGGGATGCGATTTCACACTCCGTAATGGTGCTTTTCTTTACTGCTATCTGGCAGCTTTACTTAATTATTTGGGGGTTTAAAAATGAATAGTTATTGAGCCACAAGACCTCAAAATCCATTTCCATACTCAAAATCCACATAGTATCACACATTTATCTTTGCAATCTGGGTTAGGTGCGCCTGGGCAAAATGATAATACCGTAAGTGCGCCGCGGTCTGGTAAAGTTTGGAAAACCCTGGCTTAAGGTTTATGACTTGTATTAAAAACTAACTAAACTTCACGCCACTTCCCTAGCGGAGTAGGCAGAGAGAACTGAACGCCATATGGCACGATCCTTACACCTCATTTGCTTATACAACGTTCATGATCCTTTTCATACAAGCTCTACGGTTTTAATGACTCCTAACATCACCTTCTATCAAGACCCGACCAATCTGGTCGTGGTAGGTGATCCTGGGCCCTCCGCAGCTCCTACATCCTGCCACTTTCGCATTGTATATCTGTAGTCAATCTTTCGTTATCCATTCTTTCCACATGTCAAAACCACCGGTCTAAAACTAAAAAACTAAATTCTTAGATAAATAAATGTATCATATATACATATACAATCATTACGCCTGCAATACCCGAAGGGGTAGGCAGAATCCAACAAGCAAGCAAGCTTTAAACCACAATTAGTCAAAAATAGAATCGAATTTGTTGCGATAAATGGAAAATTGTGAAAATGTTGTGACAAGTGGCTAGCTCGTCGCCTACACAATCACACACCCAAAACCCGATATACCATTAGTCGCCTTTTACGACGTGCTAGGCAAGGAACACAGTTGGCGCATTATTTTTAAGTGCTAGACCAATACCAGACTGATGCTATAAAACCAATAAATAACTAATGTCAAAAATGTTTACTTCGTGTAAATTTTGTAGAAAAATTAGATAATATGTCTTAAACATTATTATTTCTTTTTCAGGACATCACAAATATCACAAAGGTCTCTTCCAGGATTTGATTAATCTGGGTAAGTATTTTTTTAAATAATAATATACCTATAAAATTTATTTAACTTCAGTATTTATAATATTTGTTGTACTATGGATTTAAATAGTTGTCTGGACAAAGTAAAATTTTTTAAATAAAAAACAATCTTTTCCACTGTTCTCGAAATATCTAAACTTTTAAAGTAAAAATATACTGGTTTTAAATTTTAATGAGGTATATGGATTTACGCTAAGAGCTTTTCGAAATCCATGTTGCATGTAAGAAGGCTCAAAAAGTAAAATAAAAAAACAACAACTAAAGAGGTGTTTTTTTATGTTTTTTTTTAATATTTTACCTTTTTTCTTTCCAGTCGTACCACGCAGCATCGACAATGTTTTTAGTTTCGTATTGAAACGTAAGTAATTTTAAAACATAAAAAAAATGATTTAGTAACGCATTTTTTTTTATTATTTTATACATAAAATATATAGGTATTGTCATTTATTATCATTGTAATTTTAAGAAAAATAATTTATAATTATATACTTACATGGTAAAAATATTTGTAATATAAGAGATGAATTTACAAATAGGAGATATGTAAACGTATTATTTAAGAAATATTTTCTTAAATAAAAATAAAATATAAGTATAATTTTTATTTTACAGTGGGTATCGGTTCTTGCAGTGCCCTCGACATTTGGATTCCTGGGTGTAAGTATGAATACTTTTTTTTTATGATATTTTTTATAATTCTTCATAATTATTTCATAATGTTCGTTAAATACTTAAATATTAAAACAGATCTTTTTTAATTGAAATTTTATTTAGTGCAAACCTTTTCAAGTATATGAAGTGTTTATCATTAAATAATGTTGCGATGATAATTTCATTAAAAAATAACGGGAACAATACTTTAACTACTAATCAATTTCAGACAAAGTTAAAAAAAGATCTCGAAAGTTTTACAATGCCGCTTTAAAAAATGTACTATTTTGTATTTTTTGAAGTTTAAATATAGAAACTGTTTAGTCTGATGGCTCAGGCAGGAATATCATTTTCTATTTCATTAAACTAACACTTTTATTTTTTTCCAGTCGGTGGTTTCCTGTCCAAATGTAAGTTTAATAACATTTTAACAACTCATATACTTTTCCGATTCTATGCTAAACGAAATATAATTGTGTTTTTTTTGTTTTGGATAGTGAAATAAAAACATATATTTTGTAACGCTTTATTAGAAGCTATTAGCCTTAAAATTGGAATGACACTAACGGGACAATATCGTTAGTGTCATTCCAAATTATTAAGATACATACTTCATACACGAGTTGATTTTTTTTTTCTTTTTTTCAGTGATCGGTTTCGCACTCAGATTCATCGTCTGTGTCCTTGACTTGTTTGGTTAGTATTTTGAGTAATTTTACTCTGACACTTATTATTAAAACTAGCCCATTCAAATGACTATGTAGCAATGTAGCTAATCTACCTGAGGGACCCCCAAGCAGTCTCTCCTAGACTAAACTTGAAAACTGTACAGAGACATTTAATAAATATTTACAAAAGCTTAAATACAGTACACCTAGCATAAACCAGTCTTGGGCTAGGTCATCACTCGTCACGTGGTACAAGTTGTCCGAAGCGAGGCACGGGCTGTGCGGTGACCAGACCATGCCTGCACGAGGAATACTAGGCAACTCACTACATAACAAAGCGGACTTGGGTTAGATAGAAAATTGTGAAAATGGAATGACAAGTGGTTACTCGTCTTAATAATTACAAACCCAATACACTGTAGTCGCCTTTCACGACACGCTAGGCAAGGAACACAGTTATTTTTTAAAACATGGGAGCTACATGAAAGTAATTTTATTTATACTTAATTTTTGTTTTTTTTTGTTTTTAGGAAGCAACAATTTCTGTTCCCAAGGCTACTACCAGGACTATTTCGGTATCTCCATCGGAGGAATTATCAACATTGACATTCTGTTCAAGAAGTTCAGCATCCTCCGTCCAAGGAATGAGTTCGAGATCTACATTAACAAGGCTTCGCACGGCAAAGGTACAAATCACTTATTTATTTGCTACCACGGACCAGTAAAAAAGGACCCTACGCCACTAACAGGACGTTAAGGCATCTGCGGAGCTCTAACTTAACACAAAATACGCACATTGACATAAGCGCTCCAAACGCTATAAAAAAATCTCACTGACGATATGGGTGGTTTCGCGCTGTAGTATGACACCACGGAGTCCTCCTATTTTTACTAGTCCGTGTTTATTCCTAGCGGCCGCCGGTTTCACCAACTGAGTAGACGAATTTTAAGCCTCAATTTACTGACCCAGCCAGGGGTAAGATTTTAAAAATTTATGAGTATGTGAGCTGTGCGAAATATATTTAGTAAGGTACATCTAAAGAAATAAAAAATAAATTAAATGTTTTCTAAATATTTATTTTATTTTTTCATTGAAATACGTAAAGTTGAGAAATAATTTAAAATCGAGGAGAAAGTGATGTGGTTTTAAATCTTTATTTTACCATCACGGCCGCAATCCACAATGATATAGGGGAATTCAAGGAGTGGGTTGTTATCCATCCACTTTAACCACGTTTAGCCACGTTTACTACGTTTAAAAATGTAATTGGTTGGGTAAGATGGAAATTTGTTAAAGAGTCATGTCTAGACAATTTATGGTATTTAGTGATGTGTTAGATAGACACAACCTTACTATTAATTATTTTTTCAGGAATCGACTACTTCACCGGTTTCAGGAGGGTCATCATCCAAATTGCTTACGACATTCTCATTATAGTTGAAAGTAAGTTTGCGTATCAAAAATATATTTCTAAAATCGAACATTCTATTTGTCAACAAACATCATGTTGACTTGTCATATAACAAGTTCGTCGTTGAAACATTGTTTTTAATGTTTTTTGTTTTTCAGAGATCAAGGACAAACAGGATCGGGGAATCACCAAGGCCGATTTGACTATCCTCATTGACAAAAGTAAGAACCGCCTGATATTTTCTGGACGTTTTTAATTTAATATATTTATATAAATATCATACATTGACTTCGAGATAAGTAGCTTAAGCATTTGTGTTTCGGATATCAGAATTAACAGTGGTATTACAAATATATAGTTAATATTGGATATTAATACCCAGACACAAGTATTCATCACACGAATGTTTTTTCCTGGGTGGGGAGCGAACCCACAACTCTTGGCGCATGGGGCAGGGTTACTACCGAATGCGCCATCGAGCTAGTAAAATATATACAAATATAAAAAAAAAGAATATATATAAAAGTTGCCATATATAAACTAATTAGATTAGGTTCTTCGCATTTTAGAGAGGTGATTTTTTTCACATAAGTAACAATCCTTTTTGTTATTTAAAACTATTAATTCATTTATTATTTGCTTGACATACTAACATACTTATGGTATATAATCATATATAATTGACAAAGGGATGACATTATTTTTAATAATATTTTTTTTTCAATTTACAGTAATCTCGTTGACATTGAGTATCTCCAACTCGTACTCAAAGGACCGTAAGTATTTTTAAGTGATTTCTTAATTACACACACACAATTAAACATAATTTAAATAAACTAAAGTATATTTAAATTGCATTCCTATTTCACGTAACTTATTAACTGAGACATAAGAATTCTAGCCAATCGGTACATGGTTTTTTAAGTAAAATGTAAAAAATTTAATATATATAACAACTTCCGATAAAAGAAATTATTCTAGTCAAAAATTTGATTATACTGATTTCTGTTCGAATTGACAAGTTCTGGGGTCACATAATTTTATTAAAAAAACTACCCAGTTTAATGTTCATCGGTTTTTAATTTTAATTTTTTTACTTTTCAAAATGAGTGTTTAAGTACAATTTTGAACTCCACGTATAATATTAAATATTTTTATTGCAGTTGGTAGCCAGATTTCTGACGATGTCATCAACAGCATTGACAAATATTTGGTCCAAGCTGGATGTCCATGTAAGTATATAAATAAATCTACCTATATGAATAAAAAGCAATAGCCAAATGTATAGACATATCACATAATTAGCATTTTTTTTTTATTGCAACTGTAAACGCCATGACAAGGTATTTATTAAAAAAGTGTTTTAATAATCCTACGAAATGTAAAACAATTAGTTAAAAATAAAAAGTAAGCCACGATAAATAAAATAGGTAGTAAAGAATGGGATCATTTTATTTTTTTTTGTATATATATATAAGTATACATCTATGTAAAGTTGTATGTAAGCTAGTTTATAAATACACTAGAAATATCACGCTATATCTCCATTGCAATAAAATTAACTACGAATATCTTTATTTATTTTTAAAGGCTTTACAAAAGCACTTATAAATAATCAATATACAAAAAAAATTAAAATATATAATACTACCACCGGTTGGAAAAGAAGATTCTATGGAGAACAAACCGGCAAGAAACTCGATTGTTACTCTTTTCTTTCTTTTTTATAGCACTGTCATCCAGAAAGAAGCAGATTGACAACACCATCACCACCGCTAATGAAGAAGATGACACCCCATGGGGAGACTTGTCTGACGACGGTAGCGACGATGGATCCGATGATGGTAACAACGACTCAGGCAAGAACAGGAATAATGACAGCGATGACAATAGCAACAACAATGATAATGATAACAAAAATAATAATGATGACAATGACAACAAGAACAATAATGACAATGGTGGTAATAATGACAACGGTGATAATAACAATGACAATAAAAATAATAATGACAATGGCGGTAACAACAACAACGGAGATGGCAACAATGACAACTCTGATGACGTAAGTATTGATGAGACTACTACTACTGCGGGTCACTTGATCTAGTATTCATATGAATAAATAAATAAACACGGCAGCTCCGCTGGACAAGTGGAAACACCACGAAAATGTTGTGTGGTGAACATGGACATTTGTACCCGAGTAATAGATGGTTATAAACGTATTTAGATATGTCTATCCGTTCACCTAGTATCCATAGCATAAGCTTACATGCTTAGTTTTGAACTCGGGAATTGGTATTCCAGTCTGGAGAATTTATTTATTGTTATATATTTAAATAAATATCACGACAACTTTACATTACATATATTATATATTGATATGACTCCAAGCTAATTAGCTAAAGCACTTGTGTTACAAATATCAGATTTAATAAGTAGTATTAAAATATACATAAATATTAAATATGTATTAACACTATGAAAGACTCGATGAAGGCGCCAAGAGTTGTGGGTTCGATTCCCACCCGGGACAAATATACGTGTGATGATTACTTGTATTTGTTCTATGTCTGGGCTTTAATATCTCATAATTAACTATACGTTTGTAATACCACTGTTGATTCTGGTATCCGCAATGAGCTTTAGCTACTTTGCTGGGAGTCAGATCAATGTAGGTGATGTTGTTTGATACTTGTTATTTATATTTTAATTATAATACACAAACATATGATATAAATAATGGGAAATAATTCCTATACTATTTTGTTTTCAGGACGCACCTGTATCTCCTAAGATTCCTCTTACCAAGGACCTCGCCATATTGTGCAAACCAATCTTCCGTAAGTAATAATTTTCATAGCTAATATTATAAATGCGAATGTGAGTTTCTTTGTTACGCTTTACCGCCTAAAAAATATTTATCCAATACAAAGCTACATTCATCATCTTCCTAGCGTTATGTCCCGTGCTTAGACGGTGTCCGCTTAGACCATGATCCAGGATTTAGCGAGTCTGGTAATTACATTGAAGCGACTGCCGATCTGACCTTCGTAACCCTAAGATAGGGGAACCAGACAATATTTGGATCATGGTTACAAATCCAAAGTTGTTTGAATTTGCAGGTTTCCTCACGATATTTTTCCTCACCGTCGAGCTAGTGGTGTAAATACGTACATAGATTTGAAAAATCCAGAGGTACGTGCCCGGGTTTGAACCGGCACTCCTAGGTTAAGAGGCGCGTGTCCTTACCATTGAGCTACCACTGCTCTACAAAGCTACACTATCAGAAAGTAATATAGGCTATATTTATTCCCGTATTCCTACGGGAAAGGCAACTTGGTAAAACAGTAGGGCGCTAAATCTGCTAAATCACTAATTCAAAGTTGCAATTGACCGCTGACGCTTCCTCATCGCCTGGTGTCACTGAGAACCAGCGTCTTGGTGATCTATCGTTACCTTGACACATGTTGCGTGGGCGCCATTTTTCCTATATTATCTACTAATTGTTTGTTTTTTATATTTTCTATATGTATTTACTTGATAAGTGATATAGACAAAATAAACTATTCTTATTCTTATTCTTATCAATTTTTCTGACAAATAGTAGTAGTAATTCATAGTAGATTTATTTTCATTAGAGACCAACAAGTCGTAAGTCCAATTTCAGCTTAAGCCAAAAATAGTGGCTGAGTGTTTCAATACTAAATGATTTATGTAAAATTTTTTTTCTCTTCCAGATCGCAAGGGCAGCGTTCGTGTATCTCGTACTATCGTCAACGAAATTTTGAGCCTTGGTAAGTATCTTCAACATGGAACATATAACTTATAACGAAAGGAATTTATTCAATACTAGCTGTCCCGGCGAACTTCGTATCGCCCAGTAAATGAAAATCGACATTGATTTGTCGATTGACATTTAACATTGACAGATACGAATCGCACCGTTTTATATGAGAAAATACTTTTGCTTTTATTTTGTTTTATCGTCAATTTTTCAATGTTTTTAATAGTTATTCTGTTATTCTGGACGAAGACAAATCCAACAAATCAAAAACAACGTAAATCGGTTCAGCCGTTCTCGACTTATAAGTGGTGTAACAAACACGACTTTGTTTTATTTATATAGATTTGAGATGTAGATATAAATACATACAACACCATGCCTGTAATCTCAATGTAGGTAGTGGGTAGGCAATCAAAGCAACAGCAAGCCTCTTTAACCACATTCAGACAAAAAAAACTGGTCTGTGTCACATGGAAAATTGTGAAATCTAGTAAAAAATGTCTAGCTCGTCGCCGATACAATCGCATAATCAAAAACTGATATACTTATAGTCGTCTTTCACGACATGCTGACAGGACACAGTTGACACATTATTTTTGAGTCAAAGATCCTCATTTGTCTATCATCACTGCTCTTTGACAGATTATTCAAATTATTTTAAACACACATTGTCAGTAACAAAATGTCAAATTATATCCGTAGACAGGTCTCAACGCAATCTGTTGAAATGCTTATAAAAAAAACATTAATTATCTAATGGCTTAAGACAGATTTATATAAATGTTTTTAAATAACTAACTAAACTACTTCCCTCGCCAGTTTTCAAAAGACTAATTTAATGTCCTTGGCCTAAATCACACGTAAAGACTATAGTATGTATATCTATATTATAAAAATTATGTTTGGCTTTAATGCCATCGAGTAAAAATTGTTTAAACATCTAGGTTGCGAGTGTAAACTATAGTTTATATTAATCGGAAATAGGCTTATATAATATATTTTTCATACAGATGGCATCAACAGCTTCGTCGATGTGGCCAGGTTCCTGTCCAACTGTAAGTCTTTTTAATATTTATTTCTTTACTATACCATATTATATTAATGGTCCTTTTCTTAAACATATTCTTAAGGGATAATACGATAAAAGGAGTTGATATGTAAAAAACATTGATATAAAAAAAATATGTATAAAAATATGTAAAAATATTAAATAGTTTTGCTAACTTTGTTGAAAGAGAAAGCGAGAGAATGAATTCTTTTCTGTTTTAAAAATATGCACCAGGGTAGTTATAATAGTTCTTAATTTTGAAGTTTTTTTTTTTTATATAGATCCAAAACCAACATTTAATTTATTATTTTTTTACAGTGTCCATCATCCTTGCCAGTATTGTTAACACCCTCGTCAAGGGATGTAAGTTTTTTGAGTATATTTTATTATTTTATGCCGGTGTTAAATATGCCACTGCCTGTACTTTTTGTAACTCTAATATATATATATTTTTTTTTATAAAATTGTAATAACTTTTTTTTTTCAGTGGGCGACCTGATAGGAAGAAGTGAGTATTCAATCGATATTAATTATTTAACAAAACATACTACTTTAAATTAAAACAAATCAGTTTGTATAATAAAAAAATGTGCACATATATTTTTAGTTTATACTTTCTACACACCAGTAAAATTTTACTTTTTCATTGCAGTCTTCCTGTTTATCCCAAGAGTAACACTTTGCATCAAGGGTAAGTAATTAATCTTGCCATAAAATATGGTTGGTATATATGGGGGTGTAAGTTTAAGAGGGAAGGGTTAAAATCATAATTTCTGTTATTTTTTCTTTTCCCTGTACTTATTTGGTTCATTTATTTGTTTTTACTTATTAGTATGTACATTCAATGTTGAAAACCAGCGTCTTAGTGTCCACTATTGGCACCATGATATAATGCTGAGTGGAAGTTTCAACACGCTTTATATTTATTTTTAATTAATTTATTTTTTGTTTCTTTTTGGGTGCTAAATAAATATTTTTTTCTTTCTTTCTTATCACGTTCAATGCTTAAAGAATTACTTGATTACCAAAACTTTCAGGATCAGGCTACGGAAGCTATTGTAAGAGGAAATTCGTCAGCGTGTACAATGTGGACGGCGATGCTGACGACATAGACTCCCTTCGGAAGGTGTTCCGCATCCAAAACGCTGAGGAACAGGTTCTGAAGCTGATCAGGAAATACACTAAAGGAAAGAGTATGTACAAACTTAAACAACGTTAATTTTAGTTTATTCGATACCACTTAACTTTTTTTATCTCATTATACTAAGAAACTAATATAAAGGATTCTTTTTACTTTCCATACATAAGTTGATCAGCTGATTTGCTCGTTTTTTTTAATCCTTTAAATTGGTTTCTTAAAATAATTAATTAAATAAGTAGGAAAGAGGGCTACATTTGGGGCTTAGAGAGGCTGAAGATTTAATGAACATGTTATTCTATTAATTTAAAACGTTATAAATAAATTAGATATAGGTACATATATACATTTGTTTCAAATTATTTGTATATAAATAATATAAACTAAAGAAGAATAAAAATTGAAATATATACTGGGTTAGGTTTTTTGTAATATTGATCATCCTTTTTTTTGTATCCAAGATAAAAAAAAACTTCGTAAATTATTTTGTTCTTCAAATAAATCTATAAAAATTTCATACTTTCTTATTAAAATTAAAATTGTGTTGCCCTATGTACTCTAACCTATATTTCTTTGCAGGTATCAAGACTGTCGCCAAGGGTGCTCAAAAGAACGTGCTCGCTGCTTGCCTCAGAGTTGCCAAACTGTGCGATAGTACGTATTTCTACATTATGTTCATATTACCAGGTCTGGTCAGTCACATACATTTTAGATTTCGTATAGACTTGACACAGACAGATGTCGCTACAGGCATCATTTAGACTAATTGAGAGATAAAACCGAATAAAAACGTTATTATTTCACTTATAAAAAATAAGTTATTTATGTAATTTCTTAAATAATTTATTAAATTTAGATGAAAAACATGAATATAAAATATTTTCTTTAAAAGCAAACCAAAATAATCTTTGTTTTAAAACCATGAATTTTACACCGATGGCGTATTATTACTAAGAAATACCTAACCTGTGCTTGTAGCGGCATCTTGTATTATTCCTGACAAACAGACTAAACTTTGCTGTAGTTCCAATTACTCACCACTGTCGCTGTTCTTGCGCGAGTTATAGCAGTAACTTTTCAAGTATGGGCAGTGACCCTCTGTTATACGTAGTATATTATTACTCTGTAATATTACAAACGCCATGGCGCCGCTAGGATTATTTTCAGGGACGTACATCTGCATCTACACATACTATTATCCAACATTTTATGGTAATAAAATATATCTCCTTCTATAAAAATACATACATGTATATGTTTAATAAAAGCTATCTAATAGATATTTATATTATTTCCATGGGTGTATAGTCCGCTTTTTCCGCTAATGTAGTCGAGTACAAAATATGCATTTTTTCCATGTACTTTCTTTCCTGACAGGGTGGTGCATGTGCACTGCGAAACTTTGTATGGATGGATGAATGCACTTTCACGCAAAAGCCACATACATACATATATATCATCACGCCTAATCCCCGAAGAGGCAGGCAGTTTTTTTTTTATATTCATCAGTCTCCACTCGAATGCTCTTCTTTCCAGTTTACTTGTGTAAGACGTGACGTCATTTATTATTAATTAATTTACTTCATTTTCAGACTTCGACGATAACGCTTACAGCAATTTCTATATCGAAAGTGAGTATATCATACTATATAATCTGATAAAGAGGAAAGATTTAATTGTTTTTTTGTTTGTTTGAATTGAATAGGTTCTGAAACTACTGGACCTCTTAAAAAATTCATTCGCCAATGTAAAATTACTTTATCATAACATTTTATTCCCGTATTCCTACAAGAACGGGAATTACGCGGGGCGCTGCATTCTTTAATAAATATTTTTGTACTTAATTTTTTTATATTCTGTTTGTCCATCACTAAGTTACAATAAAAAACAATCAATAATAAATGTATTTAAAAATTGTCAATACCTTTATTAGATTAATTAATTACTTTATATTTTTTTATTTTCAGTCGCCAAGTTGATCGGCTCCATCGGTAACAGTTTCGACAGGAAGAACCATGAACGTAAGTTTAATTAAATTAATATACCTTCTTTATGAATTAAATTTAATAAAAAAAAAACCGAAATAAATTTTAAAAAAAATCATGTGCTGGATCCAGCAAAAATCTCGCTGAATTGCAAAGGAAGAAGTAGATAAAGCTTAGATAGCCTGTGTTAACAGTTTCGTAGCATGGGAACAAAAGGCAGAAATAAATAAATTAACTAAATTTTATCTTTTCTTTGTATTTTATCTTCGCTTAGTAAATTAATTAATTAATTAAATTATATATTTTCTTCGCAGTCGGAGACAGAATCACCAACAGCATGTCATCGGCTTGCGACAAATACATCAAGCAGAAGGGATACAACAGTAAGTACAACTTGTTAGCTTTTCCCGTAACTTTCCTTATGCCCACGTAGACTTTTGTATCCATCAAAACAGTTTGGATAGGTATTCAACCTATAACATTTTCTGGACCCCTAACATAGTGTTTGTTAAATTTGTAATATTTCTCTTTACCATTAGATATTATGTAAAGGAACCGTGTTTATCCCTAATTTTCCGATCCATCTGTTGCAAAAAAAAAAGCAATTTTTTTTTTATAGTTTTTTGCACAAAAAAGTATTGGCTAGTGAGGAACTGTTTTTATGTAAGTATTAAAAACAAACTGTTTCTCAAATTTTACACTATCTGGACTAAACGCAATAGGCCCTTGGCATTTCGACCATGTAATAACGGACTTAGCCACAAAGACTATCAACATGTAAACGATAGTTCAAAATCATTGTTGCGCTAATAAAGCTAAATGTTACTTTTAATCTTTTCAGCTATCAACGATAAGAAGAGTGACATCAACGAAGTGTCCCAGAGCTCCAAGAAAGACAACACTTTCGACGTAGTGGTCACCTCCAACGTTGTGGTCACCGTCACCACCACCACCACCACCACGACCACGGAAGATGACCAAACTTCGGAGACACAATAAACAGCCACGACCAGATGAACAAGTCGGCAAAAAAATAAGTCTACATATAACTATCTGAATAAACGTGAACTAGACTTTATTATACTCTGCAAGACACTAAAGCACTGAAACAACATTAAATGCGAGAACTTAAACTACACATGATATGTGCCAGAATTCGGACTAAAGTTTTTTTAGTGCCAGAAATAATCTATTAGCGCGTGAAATGTTTTATTTCTCGGACTATGCATTATTAGTGCCAGAAATCAATTGGTGTACGGAAACCTGTTACTTTGTCAGCTTCAGTGCTTTTAAGAATATCAGAACTAATTTTAATGGAGTCTGTTTCACACAAATTATAGGCTTATTTTGTCGACTCCTGAATGATTTTGGCAATATTTGTACTTTGGTATATAACTTGTATTTGTTATCTGACTAGGCAATTTTATCGTTACTGCTTAAAATTATATACAAGATTTGTACTTGAAAAATGTTGCCAGAATTGTGCAGTGACTACTGACAGAAAACGCATTAATTTATAAATTGATTGTTCAGTTATATCAATTCAGTTGACAATAAACTAACTTATAGCATTGACATGGTTGTTTCATTTAAATACAAATGTAAATATCAGACTACATCACATACGTTGATTGGACTCCGAGGTTAGCTTAAACACTTGTGTTACGGATATCAGAATCAACAGTGGTATAACAAATATATACTTAAATATTGCATTTTAATTAAATATTTTAGTGTGTGGGTGCACACACAGAACAAACACAAGTATTCATCACATGAATGTTTGTCCTGGGTGAGGATCGAGCCCACAACTCTTGGCGCATGGGGCAGGGTCACTAACGAATGCGCCATCGATCCAGTCTTACATTGGCGACAAGCTAGCCTACTAAATAAATAAAAAAATAGTACATACTATGATTTAAATGATACTTATCAATGAGCAATAAGTCATTTGATATTGGCCGAGACAAATAAAGTTGAAGTTCCTTAGGCGAAAACTTAGCCTTCAATTCATCAAATGTTTACAAACATTGATTGTGTTGTTCACAACCTATAGAACAGGGATGGCGGACCCTTTTAAACAGACGTGGCAAAATATCTGAAATTTCAATTGAATTATATATTGAAGTGCCAGGGGGAGCGATTTAAGTGAATGTTATTGTCAATGTGTTTCTTGCCTAGCATGTCATAAATGGCGACTAATGGTATATGAGGTTTTGGGTATATGATTGTGTTGCCGACGCTGGCTCTTTTAGTTTTATATTTATACTTTTTACACCTTTTATTATTTTTGTATTCAAGTTTAGAATTCCAATTATTTTAATATAAAGGACCTATTGTTTTTCTACAGTCTTTTGGAAAATATACGTCTGTTCACAGCTTGGCAGTTTTATCATTTATAGATTATGTAGGCGACGAGCTAGCCACTTGTCACTAGTTTTTCACAATTTTCTATCTAACACAGCCTTTGTTTTTGGCTGAATGTGGTCAAAAGTGGTAAGTCAAAGGGGCAGCAGGCCCCTTCGGGGATTATGGGCGTGATATTACGTATGTATGTTATTGTAAATTGTGGTTAACAAATCTGTTATATCAAAAAAAATGCGTGTCCAACTATTTGTATTACAAGCCATTTATAGCAGGCGTGCAATAGTTCGCCATCACTGCTATAGAACAATCCAACAAAAGTTAGCCCCATTTTGAACTCTATGTCAACGGCGTAAGGTAATCAGCGTATAGTTATGTAAAGTTGTTATAGTCATGTAAAGTAGTAGTCACCACAAATTCCAGATACTCCAAAAAACCTCCAGATGGTTTGGGGGTTTAACTATTGAACTAGTTGGTGCAAATTAAATGGAGGAGTATGAGTATGATGCTGGAGGAGTAACTGATTTTATTGGGCTCGCCACAGAACATTTAAAGGTCCGTTTCGTCGTGGGCGTTTTCTAACGTTTAAGTTTTATATTGAATTTTGAATTTAGTTGATATATTCCTTTGTACACTAAGAAGTTTATATTGCCAAAGAGGTCGTAGGTACTAATAGGGAGGTTGGCTAACACAGATTTTGTATGTTAACTACAAAATATGACATTACTGTGTGCCCCACTCAATAAACCAACTATTTAACATTTCCAATTTTTCCCTGTTTCTTTTATTACTTAGTCAGATATATATTTTCGGGTTATTCCAGAAATCCCCTTAGATGATCCCCTGCGCAGGGGATCATCTAAGGGGATTTCTGGAATAACCCATATTTTCTTTATTTTTATTGTTAATCGTGTGTTGTAATTTCTCGTGTTTTGTTATGTTGCCACTCTAAAAATGGGTCCCGCCCGAATACCAGCACTCCTGCGACGTTAACGTAATGCCGCAGTAAGTAGCTTAATGCTAAGGCAGGGGCCCAATTGGCGCTAATTTGCTTTGCTTTTTAACCGACTTAAAAAAATGGAGGAGGTTCTCAATTCGACTGATTTTTTTTGTTTATTTTTATTCTTCTTTTTCTACTATTATGATTGTCAATTGTCAAATACTTGTTTTTCTGTGTTTGTATCATTGGCATCCAATAAATGATTCTTTGTTTCAGTCCTTAAAAAAAAATTAAAAAATTCGATTAAAAAAAAATCGATAAAGTATCTACATGTATGCTATCTACGTACATAACTTCGTAGTAGAAAGACTCCAAGGAGCGCTATGCTAGTTAATGCCAAATTATAGCCAAAAATATAATCAAAACATTTTGCTAGATAGAAAATTATAACAAGCCAGTTAGTCGCCTTTTACAACATGCTAGACGAGGAACACAATCCGCACCTTCTATTATAGTTCTAAACCAGCATGGAACAAAAAGGAAACGATATTTTTTTTTAATTTCACGGTACATACCACATATACACGGCTTTAGACTTTCAGTCATCCTATCCAAAAAATCTTTTACAAGCCCAGTCTGATTTCAAAATGGCCTCATTACGCACAACCCTTTTAACAACAGTGACTTTAATCATATTTTTCAATGTAAACCTCATACTCGCAAACTCTAACTTGGAATTACCTGATTACGATTATAACATTTTGAGAGCAATGAAAAAAAGTGACATACGACAGACATTTTTGAAGAAACGCTTACGTAATAATAACAGAGAGAGTTTAAAACAATTAAAACTCGGTGAGAGGAAGAACATAGTTTACTTCAATGGTGTTGCACATTTTGAAGTTACGAATGATAAGGGTGGTAAGAGAGTGAGAAGGATTGAAAGAGATTTAAGGAAATTGTTAGCGATGAAAGAGGTCACTTATGTTTATAAGAGGGATTGTTTTTGGAGGACTTGGCGGGAGGTCAATTATGCTAGTGGCAAGAAAGTGGTTGGTTATAGATGTTCGAATGTTGTAAATTCTACTTGTGCAAGTTGTGATGCAGGTTACTGGGTGAGTATCAGTTTAATATATATTATATATAAAGCTTTAACCTATATATATCATACGCCCGTAAACCCCGATGGGGTAGGCAAAATCGAAAAAGCAGCATGTCCTATAAATCACCTTAACCTCATCATCATTCTAGGGTTATGTCCCGTGCTTAGGCGGGGTTCGCTTAGACCATGATCCAGGATTTAGGGAGTCTGGTAATTACATTGAAGTAAATGCCGATCTGACCTTCGTAACCCTAAGATAGGGGAACCAGACAATTTTTGGATTATGGTTACACATTCATAGCTTGGAATGTGCAGATTTCATCACGATATGTTCCCTCACCGACGAGCTAGTGGTATAAATACGAACTTAAATTTGAAAAATCCAGAATATATGTTTGAACCCGCAAACACCGGTTAAGAGGCGCCTGTCCTTACCATTGAGCAACCTCTCTTCAATCACTTTAACCTAAAAGTAATATAAGTAAATAAAATATTCCATGTTATAGTATGTTAGTCGGATTATTCCACTTTGCCCTACCAACGCGCCCCATCTGGTGCTCAAAAATAATGAACCAACTGTGTTTCTTGCCTAGCATGTCGTAAGAGGCGACTAATGGTGTATGGTGTTCAAGATTTGTGACTACGTAGGCGAAGAGCTAGCTTGTTACTGCTTTTTCACAATTTTCCATAAGACCGAACTAAGTTTTTTGCTAAATAGGTTTAAGAGGCTTATCGCCTTTTGGACTTTGCCTACCCCTTCGGGGATTAAAGGCCTGATGGTGTAAAAAAAAAATACCATCGTGGAAAGTTAGTACAAGCAGCTAGCTCGTGGCCTGACATGTGGTACACATGTTGACATGTTGTATATGTCGCAGGCAATTTGTATGATTTCGCCGTTTACATACGGCATCGTCAGTTTAAAAACACTCGCAGTTATGCATATACGTACCTATGTAATGTATATTGCTGTCATTATATAGTATGCCGCAAATATTTAGTTTAGGTTAGGTTAGGTAGTAGTTAAAATAAAAGGTACGACAACGAGCGAAGCGAGGAGTGTTAGGTACAACTGCGACCCTACAGCCAGAATCGAAGAAGAACAACCAACGTCGAAATTATAACAATTGAGCGAGTTATAGCCTTCAGCATAATACATAACTGCGAGCGTTTTTAAACTGACGACGCCGTATGTAAATGGCGGAATCATACAAATTGCCTGCGACATATACATGTTGATAGTCAATAATTATTACCTCTACAATAAAATAAACCGTATACTAACTATCCACCCCATGCCACTCTTTGAGTGTAAGATAGCTTTGTGTGAGTGGCTCTCTTCTCTTAATTGCGAAGACGTAGAATACCTTTTGACTAAGGTAGTTTAATGTTCACGGACCGCTAGGTATCTTTACACACACAAACACAAATCACCCGACATGCGCACACGCACCTGCTACCCCGGCGGAAGTACTTCCACTTTTAGTGCGAGCGTGTAGTTCGCACAATTTGGTAAAAATTATATCTTTACAAATTGACCTCGTAAAAGAGTACTGTAGAGTATTTAAAATAATTATGAATGTCTATGAAGCAAGTGAGATGAGAAATGAATATCTACTTACTTACTTCATATAGCGCTCGGTTCTCTCTGCCTTCCCCACTAAGAATTGGCTTATAATTCAGACAATACATCTTATATTGTTCCACAGATCATCGAAGATCCACCGTGTCCATACGAAATATTCTCAATGATTAACAAATACAAGCTGTGCGGGTCCACCTTCTCCCAGCTGCGCAACGTCACTGAGCCATGTCCGTCCGTGATAGAGGCGTATGATGTACCACGGTCTTGTGATAACCCGATCATCACGGATTACAGGATCACTAAAAACTTCAGCGCCAAGAGTGTCTCTAATGAGATATGTGGAGATAGTGATTTATGCGAGATTTCTACCTTTTACAGAGTGAGGAAACTTTTAATAGATTTATGTAACACTGTGCTCTCAAAGACACTATAATTTAACGTCCGCATATAGACATGAAGTTATTATTAAACTGATACTTTTGCTGGCCAAAAAATACTTATTTTATATACTTACTTATACAATAAGGCATACCTGGTATATAACTAGCTTACAGTTGGATGAAATGGATGAAACCCAGAACCCCATACACCATATCAACTTAATTCACTAAGTACACCGGATGTGTCGAATACCTTTTTTAATGTGTTGGCGCACGGCGCACTGCGCAGAACCGGAAGAAGTCGACGCCATGCTTAGCACTTCCGCTTTATTAACGTATCCCTTTTATTTCTCTTTATTTTATCCCCTATAGATAAGTATTTAGAATGCTTTATGAAACCTCGGAGTTTCGGTCATCATCATCTTCCTAGCGTCATGTCCCGTGTTTAGACGGGGTAAGCTTAGACCATGATCCAGGATTTGGCGAGTCTGGTAATTACATTTAAGCGACTGCCGATCTGACCTTCGTAACCCTAAAATAGGGGAACCAGACAATTTCTTTGGATCATGGTTACAAATCCAAAGATGTATGAATTTGCAGGTTTCATCACGATGTTTTCCTTCACCGTCGAGCTAGTGGTATAAATACGTACATAGATTTAAAAAATTCAGAGGTACCTACGTCCGGGTTTGAACCCGCACTTTTTAACCGAGGGTTAAAAAGCGCGTGTCCTTACCATTGAGCTGCCACCGCTCTAACCTCGAAGTTTCGGTATGGCTGCAAAATACGAACCAATTCGCAATAACCTTTATGCGAAACTTTTTCAGATATTTCAAGACTACATAATATTCAAAATAGTAAATTCTACTAATGACGTGATATTTTCGAAAATTATGAAAGAGGACAAAAAGAATCACGCCTGTTTTACAAACTGCGGACGAATGCCACCAAATTTGGAGACAAAAGATGACACACCAGTCACATTCGATAAATTACCCTCTTACAAAGGTAAAAGAGACAGAAATAAGAAAGATACAGGGAAAAATAACCACAAATAGAGAAGAAACATCGGATACACCAAAAGTGCAAGATTGTACCCACGGTGCGACACTGTTACTTAAGCAAACGTAACAAAAATTTGTTAATGTATATGTTGCTGTAATAGCTCGAACTATGGTAAATTCTAAGATTTTCCAGTAAAACCTAAGATCTACCAACTCTTAACGGTAAAAGTCCGAACGGGTGTACAATTCGAACTTTTATCGCATTTACTTAGTAAATCTTAGGATTCTTTACTTGGAAAATTTTACCTAACCAAACCTAACTAAGATTAGATTATATTATAGGTTAGGTTAGGTAAGGTATTTTTTTTAATCAGGTTAATAAACCTAACCTTACTAACCCATATAACCTAACCTAGAAATGTTTACATTTACCAACTCATGTCGGTAAATCCTAAGATTTACTAGTAAAACCTAAGATTGACCAATATACTGGCTTTTTCAGAAACATATAAATTAACATAGAGCACCTATTTATCTCTTGTGGCACACACAGTTGATCGTGTAGTTTATGCTGTTCATGTTGTTTAAAGCTTGAAGTATCATACTTCAGAAGATATCCAAGTTTTAAATGCATCTTCTGAAAATTGCATTTTTACAGAGCGTCAGTGCCACACAGGTGCGTTAAAATACCAATATGTATGACGTAAGCTTTATTATAGCTGAGAACCCGACCCTGATTCACTCTCTATTTGCAATGTTTTTAACGATGGTTTTGATTATTTGAATAAATAGTTTTATAATTTTATGTACATGTACATACTTACATTATTTAATTATTTTCTTATTACACGCCCACGATGTAATATTCCATTGCCTTGATGTTACTAACAGTACTTGACTAATTATTTTAGAATCGATTTTTCGCAGTAGTCAGATAAATATTAACAGTCGAATAAATGATCAATCATACCACAGAGTAATAATATACTACGTACAACAGAGGGTCACTGCCCATACTTGAAAAGTTACTGCTATAACTAGCGCAAGAACAGCGACAGTGGTGAGTAATTGGAACTACAGGAAAGTATAGTCTGTTTGTCAGTAATAATACAAGATGCCGCTACAAGCACAGGTTAGTTGTTTCTTAGTAATAATACGCCATCTGCGTATTCATGGTTTTAAAACAAAGATTATTTTTGGTTTGCTTCTAAAAAAAAATATTTTATATTCATGTTTTTCACCCAAATTTAATAAATTATCCAAGAAATGACGTATGTAAATAACTTATTTTATAAAAAAAAGCATTTTTTAAAACTGAAATAATAACGTTTTTATTCGGTTTTATCTCAATTAGTCTAAATGATGCCTGTAGCGACATCTGTTTGTGTCAAGTCTATACGAAATCTAAAATGTATGTGACTGACCAGGCATGATAATACGTCTGGTCAGTCACGTACATTTTAGATTTGCTAATAATGAATGAGTTACGAAGGTCAGATGGCAGTCGTTTCAATGTAATAATAACCGGACCGGCTAAATCATTATTAAGCTTACCTAGCTAGGCTAGGCTAGTAGGCTCAAGTTAACGGGAATAGCTCGGTACCCCCGGCGACGGTGCGTAACGCATTTCCACGCATCAAAAAAAAAAAAAGTAGGATCAAGTTAGGACTGAAAATAATATAATTGCTTTTTGTTGTAAAAGTTTTAATACCAGGACATAGTACTTATGTTCTTAATCTTAACCAATATAGGAAGGCTTAAGGTCTAGATACCACTCCGTCTAACAGCATTAAACCATTCGTCTACACCACGGGTGCCCAACCTTTTAGTGACCAAGACCACTTTGACTTACTGTAATTTTAAAATTACCTTTTATAATTTAAAACAAATAAAAATTTTTGGCTTTTCGCGGATCAAATGATAAGTCTTAGCCACCGTTGGTCCGCGGACCACTGGTTGGGTTAAGAACCACTGTTCTACACAAAACTCGAAAAACATAACTTCTTAAAGCAGTCAGTAGGTAAAATAGAATCAATACGTAAAGGCGCTTACTTACCTATAACAAATTTGAGACACGGTTCTTAAATTACATGTATACTTAATAGGCTGTTAGCTTATGTTTAAGTAGCGTTACAATATTATTAATGTCTAGATAAACCATGTTGTAAAGTTTGTTTTGTGTCTCAGGACATCATATATAAATATCAGACTACATCACATACATTGATCTGACTCTGAGGTAAGTAGCTTAAGCACTTGTGTTACGGATATCAGAATCAACAGTGATATTTAATTACAAATATATATTAAGCCATGGCTATTCTTTTTAAGTCCCTTGTTGGTCTAGGACTATAAAAGTATGTGCCAACTGCGTTCTTGCCTAGCATGTCGTAAAAGGCGACTAATGGTATAACGGGTTTTGGGTGTGTGATTGCGTAGGCGACGAGCTAGCCACTTGTCATTACTTTTTCACACTTTTCCATCTAACCCAGTCCAGTTTTATTTTTGGCTGAATGTGGTTAAAACCCGCTGCCTCTTTGACTCTGTCTACCCCTGCGGGGATTATGGGCGTGATGTTATGTATGTATTATTTTGTAATCTCACTGAATTACTAAAACTTTAGTCAAGTAGCCAATTATTCAGAGTATCACTGCGTTACACATATCTACTTAATACTTATCATATATTTTTAAAAAGGAGTCGTCATTAAGGCACAAGATTATCAGTCTTATACTGTGCTTCTTTACATCACTAATACCAGGGACTAGTAAAAAAAGAAGGACTCCGCGCCACTAACTAAATATTGAAGCTCCTCAGGTCCTCAGGTGCTCCAACTAGACACGCGCCTTACGGCACACATTGACATAATAAGCGCTCCAAATGACAGATATGCGTATCTGGTATCCATATGTCTCACTCACACATGCATAAACGTGGCTTCACGCTATAGTTTGACAGCGTGGAGTCCTTCTTTTTTTACTAGTCCGTGACTAATACAAATACTAAAATAAAATATATCTAATAACTAAACCTTTCTAGTATTAAACATAAATCTAACTGAGATGTTAACAAGTATCACTTGCAATACAGATTTGATTTGCTTTGCTTGACGCCGCATACTAAAAATTCTAAGCTACCACAACTAAGCACGGGACATAACGCTAGGAAGACGATGCAAGAACCCAAAACTTAATTACTTTCAAACTCAGTTTAGGAACATAAATCTAGAAATACATGTACACACGTCAGCACTTCAGGCTAAACACAGCCGAGTCTTATGTCGTTGTAATAAGGGCTGTTTCGCATGTGCTGCCGTCTGTACATTACATATGAATATTAAGTATAACAAATAATGATTTCACAGGCACGGACTAGTAAAAAAAGAAGGACTCCGCGCCACTAACTAGACATTGAAGCTTCTCAGGTGCTCCAACTTGACACGAAACTTACGTCACACATTGACATAATAAGCGCTCCAAATGACAGATATGCGATACCTGGTATGGTGTATCTCACTCACACATGCATAAACGTGGCTTCACGTTATAGTATGACAACGTGGAGTTCTTCTTTTTTTACTAGTCCGTGTTCACAGGTAGACATTTTCGTTGCATAAAAACATTTCTATCAATGTCATGTCTAGCAGCGCCCCGCGATTTTACCCGGGTAGTTCCCGTTCCCTTAGAAAAACGAGGATAAAATATAGCCTGTGTTACTCGCTGATAAAGTAGCTTTCCATTGGTGATAGAATTATTTAAATCGGTCAAGTAGTTTCGGAGCCTATTTAATACAAACAAACAATCAAATCTTTACTCTTTATATTAGTAGTAAGTAAGTTTAGATAAACTCATTAAGTCTGTTACATAACATTAACAAAGTCGAATAAGGTTGTTATAATTCTGAGTTGCACTCTCGGTGCGACACTATCACTTATGTATAAATATTCAGAAGATGCATTTAAAACTTTAATATAGGAAAAAAGTATGATAATTTACGTTTTAGACAATATCATCTTCTTAGCGTTATATCCCGTGCTTAGACTATGATCCAGGATTTAGCGAGTCCGGTTATTACAATGAAGCGACTGCGGATCTGACCTTCGTAACCCTAAGATAGGGGAACCAGTCAATTTTTGGATCATGGTTACAAATCCAAATTGTGTGAATTTGCAAGTTTCATCACTAGGTTTTCCCTCACCGCCGAGCCAGTGGTAAACGTACATAGATTGGAAAAATCCAGAGGGTTTTGAACTCGCACCATCTCGGTTATGAGACACGTGTCCTTACAATAGGGATGATGACTGCATTAAAAAACTATAATTCTATTTAGTCCGTCAGTTAGATTATACAAAAATACTAGACACATATTTTTCGCTTTATCAAATTAACAAAAAATCACAAAGATAAAGAGCATCAAAGTTTTGGAGTAGGGGCTTGCGACGTCACTATTTAGTAAAAAATGTACGAAAGCGTGACGTCACGCGCAACTTGAAAGCATTGTATCTTCGTCAATGTTTGTTTGACAAAGAAATAAAAAAATACGTGTTCAATATTTGTTTATAATCTAACTGACGGACTAAACAGAATTTTTTAGTTATCTAGCCTATTGAGCTACCACTGCTTCTTAAGTTTAGAAAACGAACAGCTTATACATCAACAACAATGTGTACTGCAAAAGGGACACTATCGCACCAAGTAAAAGGGTGCTTTAGGACAATTATTACATTAACTCATTGGTGCAGTGTTTGCATAAGTGACAGTGTTTCACCGGAGGTATGAAACATCTATAGGCTAAGGTGACCGCTTACAATCAGGCAGGCTGTATACTTGCCCGTCACCTTGAGTTGTGTATAACAAAGAATATATTTCTTGAAAATAACAAGGTTCTTTTTGTCATACATAAATACACTTACAGGAAAACATAATTATCTAAATAGAAATATAGCTACATTATATGATACTAGCAGCAAGCCGCAATTACATCTGCTTAGTTCCTGTTCCCGTGGGATTATAGGGATAAAATATAGCCTATATTACTCACTGATAATGTAGCTTAACATTGACGAAAGATATTTTCAAATTGGTCCAGTAGTTTCGGAGCCTATTTAATGCAAACATACAAACAATCAAATATTTCCTTTTTATATTACTAGTATAGACATGTATGTCAAAAGACATGGGAAGACATTTATTTTGTGCACATATTTTCATAATTATAACATAACATGCAACTTTGTTAACAATACTGAAGTATCTATGTTTTTAACAATAAACATTTGTAGAAGCATTCATTTTATATTCTATGTTAAAGGTTTAATAATAAGCAAAAAATATTTTACTGTAATGGACAAATTGATTTGAAATTGACACTTAGCAGATTCAATTTATTGCTGCGAGAACAACAAAACAAATGTTTATCTATTACAACATATTATCCCATTTTGTCTATCTGCTGCTCATTTATTTATGAACTTAGTTTTATCAATCACTCATTTATTTACTCATTAACAGAATTATTAAAATGCAAAAAAATATTCTTAACACATGCAAGTTGAGATATTTATAAAATAGTAACAGGTAGGAATATTTGTCTCCATTAAACACAGATGGACACAGATCATAAATAAAACTATATATAAGAAGTAATCTCGCTTGTGACCAAATATTAAGTCACAAAAGATTTATAAACAATTTCGAACACTATACTGCGTGGTATAACAATAACGCCGTTAACCAACACCTGGCCGATTTACTTCTTTTGATAGTATATTAATAAGAATAATTAAAAAGTATTTTTTTTTTGTGCTTTACATCTCAAATTGGTGTTGTCATTGAGAAGTTATGTAGGTTTGAATTTTTACCTCCTTTTTCGCACTTAACATAAAAAATTTGGTAGCTAACGGAATTAAAGATATATCATGGCAGTATAATTGGACATACATAACACGAAACCAGTGCTGTCCTCTGATAATGTAGAACACAGTCAAATATATAAGTAGGTATATGTATATGTAATATTACAAGGCACAATTGGCAGCATTTAATTGCACAAGTAGATAAAGATGCTTGAAAAATTTACCAATCTACAAATGTATTACCTTTCAAACTTCATAAAGCTCAAAATTGCTTGCAAGTATTTTCACTCATTTTGCTAACTGTTTTATAAAAGCATGTCGCCTTTCCTTTCATTGTAAATACCTCCTACTTTAAGTCTTCATTCTTGACTCTCCTTCTCCTCCGAAACTGTCCGCAAACATGATCAACAAGCTGATAGTGTCGGTTAAAGCTACGACAACAGTTGTCGCACTTAAACCGCTTCAGCTTTAAATGCCTCTCCCTTATATGAGACTGGAGACTCTTCTTCAACATTTCCTTGTTACAGTAATCACAGATAGCTTTAGAATATTGAGATTTGTCAGTGCATGCAAATACGGAGTGTATATACTTTTGAAAGTGTTTATTCTCCTCTAAAATACTCTTTTCGTCCTCCATCTTGATTGTGCCGCATTTTCTGATAGATATAACGTTGTTATTTACTTTAGTCATTTCAACACAGACTTCAGATTCCAACACTCTTTCTAACCAAGTTTCGTTGGTTTTTTTGTCAATGTTAGACTGTTTTTGCTGCAAATTGAAGTGCTCCTTTCTTATATGGTATTTTAGGAGCCGCTCCTCGCAGTAGGAAGCTCCACAAGCCTTGCATGTGAACTCTTTGCGTGATATTGGAACATCATCATGTATTTTTAAGTGGCTTATTAAGTTGCGTTTGTCAACGAAATCACGGCCGCAGTGGTCGCAGAAGTGAGTCTTTTGGCTTCCTTCATGCATTTGCATGTGCTTTGTGAATACATCTTTCCTAAAATACTGTTTACCACAGTAATTGCACGAGAAACGAGGCTTGGTGATGTTGTGCTGATAAAGATGAGATTTCATGTTGTAAGAGCCGCCTAAGACGATTTTGTGACAAATGTGGCATTGGCTTTTGAGTTTGCTTTTACATTTTTCAGTTTTCTTCTTCATTTTGAGTAGTAAAATTAAAATAACACAAACGAAAATGAAATGAAAGAACGAAAACAAAAAATAGTGTTTGACAGCTGACAATGATATTTTTCTGTTTTTTCCATAGACTCTTTGTTTATATGCCCATAGACAATCAACAGAGGACATTAATGCCAGTCGCAAGTGCATAGGAATGTGCATGCATATTTAAATCATAATATATTTATATTTTTTCATTATTATATTTTGTCCCAGTATTCATACTTGAATAATCCCATTTAATAAAGTTTTATGTTGGTATGAGGCTTTTTAATTTAATGTCATTACTTTTTTCAAATTTTCGTTGTATCTCAGTTTTATCCTTAGCTATAAGTGGTTGTAAAAAGGTGGTAAAAGCTAAATATCCTACCTTTAGCTTTTACCACTTGGTGATATGTACATAATGGGCACGATTACCTATATGTAAAAATAGCGCAAGCTTCGTTGTATAAATACATCTTAAGCATCTTGCATGAAAATACGTGATTATATCCATTAAGATACTACACTGGATTATTTTTCCCCGGTAGCTACTTCCACGCATACGAATAGAATAGAATAATATATAATATATGGACCAATAGCAGCGCCCCGATTTTTCTCCCATGTAGCTCCCGTTCCTTTACGAATACGGGATAAAATACAGCATAAGTTACTCGCTGTTAAAGTAGCTTTCTATTGGTGAAAGATTTTTTTAAATCGGTCAGTAGTTTCGGAGCCAATTCAATACAAACAAACAATTAAATATTTCCTCTTCATAATATTAGTATGAAAACTGTGTAACCAAAAGCTGGTGACATACAAGTTACATAGATTTTAATATTTACCGAATTTTATATAACTAAAGAACGAGCATAGAGTGGTTTTACATCTCTTTAGGAAATCTCATCTTGTGCTAATCATATACCTTCGGGGAAGATCTGGCGTGATCTGGCGTGTGTTAAAACCATGATGGTGGTCCAGCGAGCCATCAGCGAATGCGTAGCAGCATATGATACGACATGGGTGATACCATCCTTAAATTTACCTTAAATTATTATCCATCCTAAACATGAGTTGTTTTCTGTTATTTTAATTAACAAAATTATATCATATCGATATTTTAATCGATTGATACAGTGTATGGGTATGTCACGAGACTTAATTGATTGACAGAGATTGACGTATGACGTACGATAGTACAAGTGACATAAAACTTTCATTCATTTCATTTCCATTCATTCGTCAGCTATGGATGATGGCGGATGTTTTTGTTTCGTATTTTCAATTTCAACTAAGACAGTCAATTAGTGCTAGTTAATTAATTAATTTTATGACAATTATGGGACAAAACCATATCGGCCCGCGAGTGTTTGTGGTTACGTTTATATTGTGATTGTTGGAGAATTGTGATAATTTCTCGCTTTATTTTTGACATTCGGATTGACATATTGGTATGTTATATTTTTATAATTTATAGACTTTCTGTTTGCTTTCCCTATGATTATTCATGGCGTGAACGGAGAAAGGACTTTGTCCTGCCGCTTTATAGCGGTATTTGTTTCCTGTGTAATTTCTTTGTATTGAAAGCTTAATGTAGTTCTTTGTGTACCAAAATGTTCTGTCATTCATTTCAAATCAGGTTATACACGTAAATAAAATTAATTCAGATACATTTAAAAACGTGTGCTAATCTAGAAGTTGTTGCTAATACGATGAAGTTACCAAAGAAACCGAGACTACTTTCTGACTAAAGTTTTAACCCTTTTTTTTCGACACTAAAAAAACATTTCAAAATAATTCGACTTAGACTTACTTAAATCTATCGCCTATGGTTACTCTGTGGGCGGATATTATTTTTATAACTTTTACAAATATTTAAACATCTAATTTATACATAAATGTTGTGTTTTTTAAGTTTAGGAGGAATTTGTATTAAGTATAAGCAATGCTCCAATAATTTGGTTAAAAAAAACTTTTTTTTCTACTAAACAAAGTTTCGTCGGCCTTTTTTCTTCTATAACTCCTTGCTAATCTGTGATTTTTCATGTAAGTAAATATCTTGTTTATATTTTAAATTAGCTGCACGCTTACAGTTTCACCCTCATTTATGGTAAATGCTATATAGCCTATAGCATTCCTCGATAAAGAACTATTGACATAAAAAAAATTTTTCAATTCAAGCCTGTAGTTCCTGAGATTAGCATGCAAGCAAAAAACAAACTCTTCAGCTTTATAATATCAGTATAGATTTTATATTACAAATTAAAAAGTTTAACTCTTTTCAATTGCCACTGAATAGAACCAGTGTATTCTATTGTATTGTTTTATAAAATTATAATTGAAAAAGGATTATGTAATCATCCACAATTCAGCCTTTGTCTGGTGTAGAAACCATCGAGAATAAAATAAACTTTATTAAGAAATGACTGTTTTTTATTGATTTCTTAACAGCTTCTATGATCAATAAATAAATCCTTTGTGAAGTAAATTCATCATTAAATTATACATCATTTAAAATATGTAATATACCGAAATAAAGTTATAATTTAATTATATATTAAATTAAATATTAAAATATGTTAGCTATAATATTGTCAATAATTTTGTCAGAATTCTTCAACATGGATTAACATTAACATGTCACTGGATTAGACCAGTGCTTTTAAACTTTATATTATATTTTGCATTGGTTACATACTTTGATATACTACGACTGGTTGAGTGGTCAGAGACCCTGGCCACGAAACTAAGAGTTGCGGGTTCGAATCCCGCTAGGGGCAAATGTGATGAACATGGACATTTGTACTTGAGTCATGAATGTTTATAAACATATTTAAGTGTGTCTATCCGTTCACCTAGTATCCATAGTATAGTCAGTCTGGAGAATTTATTTTATTTAAATTTTTTATTTTATTTATATTGGCCTGTACAGACAGGCCCATCTTCCCCGCTGGGCTCTGGGTTTGTGCCCAGGGCCCCACATCAGTAGGGCAGGAGTCTCACATTACTAATAGAACACCAATGTTTATTATTTTGACTGTCTCAATGGCACATTAGGTAGTGACGCTGCCCCATGCGCCAAGAGTTATGGGTTCGATCCACCCAAGACAAACATTAGTGTGATGAATACTGTGTTTGTTCTGTGTCTGGGTGTAAATATCTAATATTTAAGTATATATTTGTAATACCATTGTTGATTCTGATATCCATAATACAAGTGCTTAAGCTACTTCGCTTGGAGTGTGATCAATGTATGTGACGTCTTGGATTTATTTAAGTTTTTTTATTAGTGAAAGACATATTAATTTCCTAATGTGCCTCGAGCCTCCAATAGGTTACAGACTATTAAGTTCATTAACAAATCACTTTTTCAGAATTATTTTCATAGAGATTCTGTGAAAGCGGTGGCTTCCCACCAGTTCTTTGTAGCTCTGGAGCTGAGCCAAGATTTTGTCATGATGAATGAATTTTTTTAATGATGAATGAATGACGAAGAGGTTTGCTTGAACAACAGAAAGATGGATGATTAATGATTTTAATGTCATTGATCTCTTTTGTAGCGCTACATACTATTTTAGATAGCAGCGCCCTGCGGTTTCACCCGCGTAGTTCCCGTGGGAATTTGGGGATAAAATATGGCCTATATTAGCTGATGAAGTAGCTTTTCATTGGTGAAGGAATTTTTCAAATCGGTCTAGTAGTTTCGGAGCCTATTCAATACAAACAAACGAGGTTAAAATCTTATTCGTCTGGTTCCCCTATTTAACTGTTACGACGTTCAAATAACAGTCAGTCACTTCAATGTGATAACTAGACAAGCCAAATATAAGTCAATAGTTTAAGCAGGACCCGGTTAGTAACGGAACATGACGCTAGGAAGATCATCGTCATCATCATATCGTGACGTGTGTAATCCACGAAGTGGTAGGCACAGTCAAAGAGGCAGCAAGCCTCTTTAACCACATTTAGCCAGAAAAATTGGGCTAGGTTAGATGGAAAATTGTGAAAAATACTGACAAGTGGCTAGCTCGCCGCCTTCTCCATCAGGTTGCTATGTCATATGTGATAATGTCTGTGCAATAAATCATTATTGTCTGGTTGATAAGAGCGATAGTTCGTTAGCTGTGATCGATTGAGCGAATAAACTGGTTGTCTTCAACAAAAAATAAATGTTTTAAAAGCAGGTTTTGATAGAACTTTAGAAATCAGGCAAGCATTCAAGCCATATTCTCTAGGCTTTTCCATTGAAATAAATAAATAAAATTCAAATTATCCAGCCTGACCAATTCCCTAGTTCCAAACTAAGCTTATGCTTGTGCTATGGATACTAGGTAAACGGATAGACATACTTAAATACGTTTAAACATCCATGTCCAGGTTCGTCACACAAAGCATTTTCTAGCGGGATTCGAATTTGTGACCCTTGGTTTCGTGGCAAGGTATCTGACCACTCGACTAACGGGCCAGTCATATAACTATCTTATTTTCGGTTGAATGTGATTCAAGGAGCTTAACGCTCCTTGGTCTCTGCCTACCTGTATTATATATCTGCAGTAGGTATGCGTATCTGAAAAGTCAGTAGTCCGACTTGTTCTGGTCTTCCAGAGTTATGTCACGTGCTTACACGGGGACCGGTTAGACCCATGATCCAGCGTTACTTGATTATTAGTTGGTTTAATTGGTGTGCCTTGGAAAAATACCACTATCTTTAAAAGCTAAACAGATGCACGGATGAAAAATACCTACACATATGTGAATCACGCGAGCGCACGAGCGAGTTTATCAATAACTAGCAGCGCCCCGCGGTTTCACCCGCGTAATTCCCTTTCCCGTGGGAATACCGGGATAACATATAGCCTATGTTACTTCCGGATAATGTAGCTTTACAATGGTGAAAGAATTTTTCAAATCTGCCAAGTAGTTCGGAGCCTATTCAATTCATACAAACAAACAAACAAACAAAAAATCAAACCTTTCCTCTTTATAATATTTGTATAGATAAATTTTGTTTTGTTGGTTAATATTAAATGTAGATTAAATAGTAAGTACCTACCTACTCAAAAACTGATTTTGCATCTGGATGTAGTTTGACCACAAAAATAAAAGTGTTTGTGGATTTTGCGAGTTTGGTTGACAGACATTTGTGATCCTTGGTTTCGTGGCAAAGGTTTGGAGATTGAAGCGACTGCAGGTTTCACCTTAACCCTTAGACAGGGGAAGTAAACATTTTGGATCATGTTTCATTATAAGTGTTTGTTTTATACCTATATAAATAAGGGGCCGTTCAAGTATTACGTAAGCGCTATGGGGCGACGGGGGGGTCTTTGCTTTGCTTATTTTGGATGACATGGGGGGTAGGGGAGTCTAGATGATGATTACGTCATCAGTAGTTATTTACTTTTTTACACGATTGGCAACCCTCACATTGTCTTTGCTTGAATAAAATTATAATTATAACATTATAATTATAATATTTAAAAAAAATACTCTTAGAAATCAGAAGTGAAAATGATTTTTTAAAAAGAGACAACAATTCCGACTGATTTATTTATTTAAAACAAAAATATTAATTAACACTTTCAACGGAATAATTATTTAACGAGAAATCAACTAAGCACTAGAAGGCACGTCCGTCGCGTCCGAGCGCTCGAGGCAAAGTGAGCGGCAGCGAGCCCCGCCGCCCGACGCAACCGTCGCTTGCCCCACCACCTGACGTCACTCGGTAGAGGGGCCGGGTCTTGGAGAATTCTCTAAGAATACATTAATTGAAAAATGTTTACGTAAGCATGGGGGGAGGGGTAAGAGCTATGCTTACTTTTGCTGACAAGGGGGATGGGGGGGTAAATAATTGTAATAAATCTGCTTACGTAATACTTGAACGGCCCCTAAAGAGTAATTTGACTTTGACTTTGACATGGTCAATAATCCGATTTGTACATACATAACATCATCATCACAGGGCATTTGTAAAACATCAACAACCTCGCAGGAGTGGAGTACTGTCATTATGAACAACAACGTTTGTTCCACGACTTTTCCTAAATCGACAAAAAAACGACTTTCCATACTTCATGATCAAACTGATGTAGTTTGTATGAAAATTCATTTTTTTTTGTCCATTAAAAAAATCGTAGAACAATTTTTGGTTTTATGATGTCAGTACTTAATTTACTTCTGCGAGGTTGTTGATGTTTTACAAATGACCCTGTATATCATCACGCCTGTAATCTCCGAAGGGGTAGGCAAAGTCCAAGGGAAGCAAGCTTCTTAAACCACACTTAACAAGAAAAAAAGTCGAGTTGAGTAAGGTCAGGGGTTCCCAACCTTTTAGTGACTGCGGACCGCTTTAATTTCAATATTGTTATCAGGGACTAGGTTGAAAATGAACTGTGAAAGTAGTGTGTAGATGAAAATAATATGTATCAGACTACATCACATATACATATTAATAATACTCCGAGGTAAGTAGCTTAAGCACTTGTGTTACGGATATCAGAAACAACAGCGGTATTACAAATATACAACTTACTTACTTAAATATTAGATATTAACACCCAGACACAGAACAAACACAAGTATTCATCATACGAATGTTTGTCCTGGGTGGGGATCGAGCACACAACTCTTGGCGCATGGGGCATGGTCACTACCGAATGCGCCATCGAGCCTGTAAAATTTTCATTTAAACTAATAAAATGCTAGGTCTTCCGCGGACCAAATGAAAAAAAATGTGATAAAGTAATGACAGGTGGCTAACTCATCTACATAATCACAAACCCAATATACATACATACATACATAACATCACGCCCATCATCCCTGCAGGGGTAGGCAGAGTCAAAGGGGCAGCATGCCCCTTCAACCACATTCAGCCAAAAATAAAGCCGGGCTGGGTTAGATGGAAAATTGTGAAAAAGCAGTGACAAGCGGCTAACCTGTCGCCTACACAATCACACACCCAAAACCCGATATACCATTAGTCGCCTTTAGCGACATGCTAGGCAAGAACCACAGTTGGCATATTCTTTTTATGTCCCAGACCAACACGGGACAGTGGGCTGGGTTGGATGGAAAGCTGTGAAAAAGGAGTGACAAGTGGCTAGCTCGTCGCCTACTCAGACACAAACCCAATATAATATATTATAATTAATATTTTTCGACATGCTAGGCAAGGAACACAGTTGACTATTAGTCTTACATACATAACATCACGCCTGTAATCCCCGAAGGGGTAGGCAGAGTCAATGAGTCCCTATAACCACATTCAACCAAAAATAATACTGGGCTGGGCTAGATGAGAAATTGTGAAGTATTACCATTAGTCTCAAAGGGATATCGCGTGTTTGATTGCAAAATGTTTTCTGTTCTTCAAATATTTACTTACCTTGTCTGTAATCCTTGCGGTTTGTCATTGCGTGCTTTACCGTAAACAGGTTTCAACTATAGTTGTGTATAGTAGTGTTGTCGTCCGATAGATATCGAGGCTAAAGCAATAGTATCGATAGCTCCCCTAGTAAATAAATATCAAACTACATCACTTATATTGACCCGACTCCGAGAGAAGTAGCTTAAGCACTTGTGTTACGGATATCAGAAACAACAATTACAAATATATACTTAAATATTGGATATTAACACCTAGACACAGAACGAACATAAGTATTCATCACACGAATGTTTGTCCTGGGTGGGGATCGAACCTTCAATTCTTGGCGCATGGGGCAGGATCACTACCGAATGCGCCATCGAGCCAGTCAAGTCAAGTAGTATAAATACTGTCGACATAGCAGTACTGTCTATAGTATCGATACGATCGATAGTAATTTATATATTGAGCTATCGATAGTATTCCAATATATTGAAACTATTTTACCAAACGAAGTTCTCGACCGACAGTATGAGTAGTATCGAATGATCGATATTGTAGATGATTCCCGAGGTCAACTATCGATAGTTCACAACACTAGTTGTGTTATTAGATTTCCTTTTATAAAAAAATTGCATCAATGTCGCTCTTCTGATTAAAGTGTCCGCAAGATGAAGTCACTGTGGCTTAATGGTTGGTTCTGGAGAAATGGGGCTGATTTACAAGTGATTCCAAAACATGGTCTGCTTATAAGGACTCCTAGTTCACCTGTTTGTCGTTTGTGAGTGTAGTTGTTGGGATCGTGTTGTTGTGTTGTTGGTTATGACTTGTTGTTAGTAATGATTTTGACTGCCTCGTTGGTCTAGTGGTAGTATGCGCCGCCTAATGACCAAGAGGTCCCGAGTTCAAATCCCTGGGCAGGCCAAAAATTTGTTGCTGGGTATTTCAATATCCAAATTACTCAGTAACAGCCCGGAGTCAGGAAGTTGGCGGTTTAATCACCACCGTGCCTCGGAAAGCACGTTAAGCCGTTGGTCCTGCGTCTAACCCCTCTCCGGTCATGTCGGTGCCGTCTCACCGGACTATGAGAGTGAAGGAAAAGAGAGTGCACCTGTGTTAGCGCACACACTTGTGCACTATAATATCTCCTGCGCAGATGGCTAATACTCGTTGAGATTGGACGCCGTGACCGATATCGGTTAGGAGGACATTATTATGACTTTGTTTCTATCGGATGTGTTATGAAGGAGTAAACGTCTAATATGGACATGAACACTAATTCATACAGACATATCTATCTTTATTAGTATAATAAAGAGAAAATATTTGATTGTTTGTTTGTTTGTATCGGATATGCTCCGAAATTACTGGACCGATTTGAATAATTCTTTCACCAATGGAAAGCTACTTTATCAGCGAGTAACATAGGCTATATTTTATTCCCGTATTCCCACGGGAACGGGAACTACGCCGGTGAAACTGCGCTGCTAGTATCTGATATAAGTATGTAGAAAAATCGCGTTTTGTTTGTAGCCGACCGATTATAATTTTTTTTTTGTATATTTTAGACCCTAAATCATTACTTAATTGATGTAGGACCTTATTTTAGACCCTAAATAATTTATAGGTTTTGTTATTATCAATTTATTTTTAAAATTAGTTTGATAACGTCCAGGAGCTAGTTGAGTATGTTAAGTGGTTATCACATATGATTATTTCACTTCGAAATCTATGGAAGCATTAAATTTTGACATGTCTTAAAAAGTATTTCAAATGATTGGTAAATTCATCTATCCTAATAAAATTGTATGATTTTAGACTCAGTGACGAGTGAATTGATCTTACCACTCCACCCGGGGGAGAGGAGTGGTTATGTAGGGCTCTCCCCCCGTGATAGAGAGCCTACCCACTAAAACCCAGGGCTGTTTCGCCGAATCGCTTAGGATGGGGGACCTGGGAACGCATGGCCTCCCTACGATTCCCTCCTGCAGCGCTTGCCCCGAGATCGAGCGAATCTATCTTGACCTGTCGTGAAGTAGTAAACAGAAGATATCCTTCAAGACCGAGGCACTTTTCAATTCGGAGGCCCCTGTAAGACGGAGGCCCTTATATGTCGGAGGCCTCTCTTATAACTGTCGAGCAGTTATTTTCTTGACAGTATCCTCGCTAATCAAGGTGATATCGTTTATGTGACAACAAACAGACGGTGTTATTGACATTTCGCTGTGTTACTTACATCTGTTGTTAGGGTTGTCGATAGATGGATGCTGTTTTTTTATCATACACTCGGGGCAATGTACAAGGTGACTAAAAAATTATGTTTAGTCCGTCAGTTAGATTATAAAAAAATATTGAACACGTATTTTTTAATTTATTTGTCAAATAAACATTGACGAAGATACAAGGTATTCTAGTTGTGCGTGACGTCACTTTTTGTATATTGTTTACTAAATAGTGACGTTGCAAGCCCTGACTCCTTTGATGCTCTTTATCTTTGTAATTTCTTGTTAATTTGATAAAGCGAAAAATATGTGTCTAATATTTTTGTATAATCTAACTGATGGACTAAATTGAATTACTTATAGTTTTTTAATGCAGTCATCATCCCTATTATATAGTTATATTTGTGTTTGTAATAGGTGACCACCATACAGATATTATCGTAAGAAAATGAAAATCGAAAGTCAAAATTTATTTTTTTTATGTACAGACGAATAGTTTGAATTTTTCATACGTTCTAATTTTATCAAGTAATTTTTGAATTTTTGTAGTGAGTGTTTAACTAACTATTCTCCCTTTTTTGTCTTGTATTTTAGAGATAATATATATAGGGTTTATTCTGAAGTCAATTTAGAAAAAGTCACGGGAAAAGCTACCTTATTTGCCTATATACAATCCGAATGAAGCACGCTGCTTGTATGAGAATATAAAGACAACCCTACCTAGTCTCCACTTATAACCAATTACCTACAATACACAAGTCAATTTACGTACTAAATTCTTTTGCATGACACTCTTACGGTGTCTCAAGCGATATTAGTTCTTGTGTCTTAAGGATTAGGTGTGGTTTTGTAGTTGGAAGGTTGGTATCAGTTTATTTGCAGGTGATTTTAAAAGATTGGCGGTGATCATAGTGTGAAATAAGCTTTAAGTAAATGAGGAAATAAAATAACCTTATTACTTTTTTGTTTAGGTCATTCTAGATTGTGTCGTTGTGACCTACTTATATTTACACTAGCTGTGTCTGCGGTTTTACCCGTGTTTATGGTTAATGTTATAGCCTTCCTCGATAAATGGCCTATATAACCTGTTTTTTAATCGGACTAGTAGTTTCTGAGATTAGCGCGTTGAAACATACCAATAAACTCTTCAGCTTTATAATATTAGTATAGATTGCAGCGCGGTTTCACCCACATAGTACCGAGGGAATACGTTAGTTTTCTCTTCAAGTATCTTTTCTAATATTATATGCGAAAGTAATTATGTCTGTCTGTTACGTCTTCTCGTCTAAACTACTTGACCGCCATAATCACAAGATCACTAAGACGTTTGTCGCATTTTTAAGTCCCAGTTCAACATGAGACAATTAATATAATGCCTATTATAGTGATGGTTCGTTGATAAGACGCAACAAAGAGGTTTGTTTACGAGATCCATTTCACTTGAGCAGTGACTCACTTTATTGTACTTAACGAGGCCGCTGTATTTCGTGGAACGGAACGTTATCCTGTTGCGAACAACAACATTGAGTTGATTGTTTGTGTTTGTTGTTTGTGAGTTTGGTTGTTGGTTGTATGAGTTTACTATTGGAAATGTTGTGAAGGAGTTAGCATCTCATATGAACATATACATTAACATCTACTTTTAATACAAACAATGTTGTGGCCGCACTCCTCCCAAACGGATGGTCAGCATAGTATTTTTCACCTTTTTAGGACATATAGTAAAACTAACGTCTGCCCGCGGCTTTGCTCGCGTGGTACATCGATGAAACATAGCTTATATGTTATTCTAATGTATAAGCTTTACTATTGTAAAGTTTCATTAAAATCCATGCAGTACTTTTTGCGTGAAAGAGTGACAAACATCCACACATCCATCCATACAAACTTTCGAACTGGTCGAGTGAAGCGATGGCTGACACATTCGTCATGCTTGTGAACAAGTGCCACCTTTAGACGCTGGTCTGCTCCAGTTTACCTTTTACTTGTAATAATACTCCGCTGAATCTTCAAAGAACATTACCTGTATGACTTGGTATAAATCCTACTAATAGTATAAATGCGAAAATTTGTATGTATGGATGGATGTTTGTTACTCTTTCACGCAAAAACTACTGAATGGATTTCAATGAAACTTTACAATAATATAGCTTATACACCCGAATAACATATAGGCTATGATTTATCGATGTACCACGCGAGCAAAGCCGCGGACAGAAGCTAGTATTAATATATTCTATAAATTTTAATTTTTATATTCAATCTGGCATTGAAAAGAGTAACTACCGAGTTTATTGCCGGTTTCTTCTCGGTAGATGCGACATTCCGAACTGGTGGTAGATTTAAATTGTTCTATTTTGTACCTATTACTTGGCGATTTACAAGTGATTTTGTGAGGCCTACGTAAATAAAGATATTTTGAGTTTGAGTTAATAATATTAGTATTTGTATACATACCATCACGCTCGTAATTCCCTAAGGGAGAGGCAGAGGAAGTAAAGAAACAGTTTTTAACCGACTTCAAATAATATGGGAGGCGATCGATAAGGGAGGCAACTTTGTAAAAATGTTAGGCAATGTCACCCTCCACGGAAAAAAAATCACCGCTTGTAAGAGATCAAAATTGGAGAAATCTCAAGGCTCGGTGCAGAGATCCCGTCACCAACACCACCAACACTGGACGACCACTTAAGGAACGCACCGAACACAATCACCGGTCACAACCGCACGGAAAAACAGTCCAACCAGATGCAACCCAAAAACAGACACACTCGGTTCGGCTTTCGAAACGTCACGTCACTATTGCAGTGCTTCTCAAACTTTTTATGCTATGGAACCCTTTTAGGAAGCGGAGTATTTGACGGGACCCTAGAACAGCGCGGGCGGCAGTGCGGGGGGGGGGGGGGGGGGTGTAATAATCGACTTTTAACGGATTTTCCCCCAGGAGTTATGATATTTATGATCAGTACCAATTTTCGTGGAACCCCCAGAAAGGCTTCACGGAACACACTTTGAGTATTGCTGTTCTATTGTATATATATGTAGACGTGAACCGGTTTTGACCATTATTTTGATGTATGGACGCTAGAACTTCCCATGTTGTTTGGTACATATTTTGTTGGAAGTCGGTTTTTTACATACATAACATCACGCCCATAATCCCCGAAGGGGTAGGCACAGTCTAAAGGGCAGCAGGAGGCCCCTTTAACCACATTTAGCCAAAAACTGGCTGAATTAGATGGAAAATTGTGAAAAAATAGTTACAAGTGGCTAGCTCGTCGCCTACACAATCACATACCCAAAACCCGATATACCATTAGTCGTCTTTTACTACATGCTAGGTAAGAAACACAGTTGGCACATTCTTTTTAAGTTCCAGACCAACATGGGTTAGGTTTTATTTATATAAATAAATCAATTACTTAACATTGAACGTATCTAGCATATTTATAAATTTCAGAATCACATTTAATTTGTTTAGATTCCTGAATTTTAACCCAAAACAGCTGGCTACACTATTCGCGTGTCGCGACCTACCATAATGAATATGCTTATGCAATCTGACTTACTAACTAGTGTGTTTTCCTGCTAATAGTCAGAGGAATATTTTTGTGCTGTGTTGAGATAATTATGTTAAAGGTCAAGTTGTAATTTCTTTGTGAAGTCTCGTGGTTTGATTTGAATAGAGTTTAATAATTACGTTCTATATAAATAAATATCACTTCTGAGGTAAGTAGCTTAAATTACGGATATCGGAATCAACAGTGGTATTACAAATATATACTTAAATATCGGATATCTACATCCAGACACAGAACACACACAAGTATTCATCACACGAATGTTTGTCCTGAGTGGGGATCGAACCCGCAACTCTTGGCGCATGGGGCAGGGTCACTACAGAATGCGCCATCGAGCCACTCAGTTCTGAATATTATGTTAAATAGTAATTGTATAGTATTGAGTTTGTTTTGATTGTGGTTTTCCTGCAGATGGATAGAGGAATTTTATTATATTAATATAATAAATAAATATGTAGTTAGTTAGTTAGTACAATTATATATAATAGACCAAAGTAATAGAAGTGTGTACGCAACAACATTTGTGTTGTCAGGCGCCACGCCCGCTGACTGCCGGGTGACCGACAATTGTCGGTCATTCGGCGTCGGTCACATCTTCATTGTTGAGCGTAGGGTTGGCGCAAGCGAGCGTTAGTTATTAGTTATAAAGAATCAAAAATATTGGTTAGACAGGGAAAAGACGTGGCATTTGACGTCAAATGCCACTGCGTGATACAACGTCTATAGAAAATTCCGTTATCGTGAGGGAGATGGAAATGTAATATAGAAAATTTTCGTATCGCGGTGTTTGTTACCAAACTCCTCCGAAACGGCTTGACCGATTTTTATGTAATTTTATATGTATATTCGGTAGGTCAGAGAATCGGTCGTAATCTATTTTTCATACCCCTTTTTTTTTTCTTTTTTTTTACGCGGGGAATGCATTTGCGCACCTTCACGCCGTCCGGGGAACGACATGGTGAGTGGGACTCACCCGCCCTGTGCAGGGACGGGAATACCCACTAAACCCCGCGGAGCTCCTCATCGCTCGAGTGGTGGGAGCCGTAGGAATCGTTAAATGTCCATAGCCCCACCAGCGAATAGCCGGCTACATAGCTGGCACCACATAATATCTATTGCCCATTTGCTAGGGGGAGGTGACGGAAATGACGGAGCGCCGAGCCATTCCCGTTTGACGGCGATGGAGATGCGTGCAATGCTGATGGTGGCGCCCCCGCGCCCCCCATCTGCTGATCTCCGTTAGTAGGAACAAGGCTGTTATACTGACGCCGTATGGTGATAAGGGTGGTGCACCCTAAAGCTATTACTTGAGAACGGCTCAACCGATTTCGCTAATTCTTTTTTAGTTGTGTTTGTTATTGTCAAGTGAAGGTTCTTATGAAAGAAAAAACAAAAAAGTCGCGCGGTAAATAAAAAAAATGGGTATTGAAAATCCGAGAACGGGGCGTTAGTAGTATTTGTATAAAATCTTTATAGTATCTCGTTGGTATTTTTATAAATATTAGTGCTGTTTTCACTTTTACTATTTGTTTTTGTAATTACTTACTAAATGATGCTTTCTGCATTTCCCTATTGGGTTTTGAGACGACTTATTCTATCACTTAAATGCAATTATGCACCCGGCTAGCCTGATAGCAAACCGTCACCGTAGTCTTAGACGTTAGCAACGCTAGAGGTAGGTATTGCATGTGCGTTTCTAATCTAGTATTTAATTTCTCAGTCGTCGAGAAGAGCATAGCATTGGTTAAATACTTCATTATATACTATTATATAATATCCTCTAACGGATATCGGTCACGGCGGCCAATCTCAACGCACAAGTGTGTGCGCAAACACAGGTGCACTATATGTTCCTTCCTCATAGTCTGGTGAGACGGCAATTCGACATAATTCGACGAAACTGGGGTAGGATCGTACGCAGCTGATGGTCCAAGGAAGGGGGAAATTTTACTTCCGAACAGACTACTATAGAGAGAAATGAAACAGCAGCGTTTTCAGCATGCAGCATGTCTCAACCACTCCGCCCAGGATTCAGACGCCGATCATCCCCGTGACCGGCGTCGTGGGCCCACTCTCACGCTGTGCCCTCTGCTGAGCCAGAGGGGCACGCGGAGAGCGTCTCGCCAAAGGGGCCGCCTTCCGTTCGGCGACCCAAATTGAGGGCAGAGCCCTGTCGTCGCAAAGGGATAGCGTCGAGACGCTCAATCCCTCCGCGACCCACCACGACACGACCCTGCGCGCCCCTGTCGGGTTGCCGAGGATAGGGAGGCGAGCAACGACAACACTCAGCTCCTCCTCTTCCTCGGCAACCCTGGTCCGGCCGCAGTGGGCTACAGCCGGACCGCCGCAACTGCCCGGTAGCAAGTCGTACAGTTGCAACTCACCTCGGGGTCCTTCTTCGCTTCAGCCCTGTCACGTCAGGGCCTACTAAGCCCCCCCGGTACGACAAACCGAGGACCCCGGCGGGGGGGCCCCTGGGTAGCTACGCCAACAGTAGTGTGGTTCCTCAACCTCAGTAATTTCAGCTAAAAGTCTGTAAGGAGTCAACCATACAATTAGCTTAATACGGAGTATTATTGAAACAAGAACTTCACAGTATGACGTCATTTGATGGCTATGAATCGCTCATATTGTGCGTAAGTTGCTCAAGTGACAATGCTCATAGTAATAATGACCCTATTACTGTAGAGTGCAGGGCCGGACCGTGAGTTTAGGGGGCCCTAGGCTTATACTACTTAGGGGCCCACCTAATTACTTAAAGTATAAGACGTAGAGTTGAATTAAATGAATTGAATAGGTTTGATTAATCGCAGGATTCGCAGGGCTGCAAACCGTACGATCTGTTTAATTTAATAAAATTATGGACTTTTTTTGCATTATCGTCTATTTTTGACTTTGACTTGACTTAGCTAGGGGCCCCTTGAATCCACGGGGCCCTGGGCTGAAGCCCAAAAAGCTATATGGTAAATCCGGCCCTGGTGGAGTGGGTATACTGTCTTGACCAATTAGTTTTTTAACTATTACGTACAGACAAAAGAAATGATAATATGTGTCTATGTAATGTAAAGTTTGGGATTTAAAAATAATCTACCAATTGTGTCTCATGTTGGTCTGGGGACTTGAAAAGAATGTGCCAACTGTGTTTCTTGCCTATCATGTATAAGGCGACTAATAGTCTATCAGGTTTTGGGTGTGTGATTGTGTGGGCGACGGGCTAGCTAGCTACTTTTTCACAATTTTCCATCTAACCCAGACCAGTTTACGTACATAAAATCTCGCCCATAATCCCCGAAGGGGTAAGCAGAGTCAAAGAGGCAGCAGGCCCTTCCAACCGCATTCAGCCAGAAACAAAACTGGGCTGGGAGAGATTGAACATTGTGAAAAAATAGTGACAAGTGGCTAGCTCGTCGCCTACACAATCACACACCCAAGACCCCATACACCGTTAGTCGCCTTTTACGACATGCTTGGCAAGAAACCCGTTATTTTTAAGTCCCCGACCAACATGGAAGAAAGGCTATATTTTATCCACGTATTCCCACGGGGACGGGAACTACGCGGGCAATACCGCGGGGCGCTGCTATAGAGTACATTTCTGCGTCTAGAAGTGCCCATATAATAAACGAAGCTATTAAAACTCTATGTACTGTCGCCATGACGTCAAACTGGCAGTAAAATAATCGTCACTTTTACGACGAATTCGATGCGAAATATGTAGTGCGGGAGCTGGGGGACATTTTTTTGTATCATAAGCCTAAGTTGTTTATAAACAGTTTGACGAAAGATAACAGTCGAATAAATTACTGTATGTAGATGATTTTTAAATGTGTCCTATTGGTCTGTTGGTCTGGGACTTGAAAATAATGCTTGTTCCTTGCCATGTCATAAAAGGCGACTAAATATGTTTTAGATTTGTAGTAGGCAAGATGACTAAAAAATTCTGTTTAGTCTGTCAGTTAGATTATAAAAGTATTTTTATTTATTATTTATATTAGTAGTATTTTTTATTTGTTTGTCAAACATTGACGAAGATACAATGCATTCAAATTGCGCGTGACGTCCAACTTTCGTAATTTTTTTACTAAATAGTGACGTCGCAAGCCCCTACTCCAAAACTTTGATCCTCTTTATCTTTGTGATTTTTTGTTAATTTGATTAAGCGAAAAATATATGTCTAGTGTATTTGTATATAATCTAACTGACGGACTAAATAATTTTTTTGTATTTTTATGCAGTCATCATCCCTATTGTGTAGGTGACGAGTTAGCCACTTGTCAATACTTTTCCACATCTATCCATCTAACCCAAGTAAATTTTATTTTTGGCTAATTGTAGTGTAAGGAGCACGTTGTTCCTTGAACTTTGCCTCCCCTAAGAGCAGGAATGGCGAACCTTAGACAAACGTTCCAAAGTTTGTAAATTTCCACATGAGTAATAGCTTTTTTAATGTAGAAGAGGAGAATGAGGTGTGTAAGGATCGTGCCATATGACTTTCGGTTCTCTCTGCCTACCCCGCTAGGGGCGTGAAGTTTAGTTATAAATATCCGACTACATCACATACATTGATCTGACTCCGAAGTAAGTAGCTTAAGCACTTGTGTTGCGGATATCAGAAACAACAGTGGAATTACAAATATATACTTAAATATTGGATATTAACACCCAGACACAGAACAAACACAAGTATTCATCACACGAATGCTTGTCCTGGGTGGGGATCGAACCCACAACTGTTAGCGCATGTGGCAGGGTCACTACCGAATGCGCCATCGAGCTCGTCAAAAATGGTAATTTAAAGTTTTCATCATCATCTTCCTAGCGTTATGTCCCGTTCTTAGACGGGGTCCGCTTAGACCAAGATCCAGGATTTAGCGAGTCTGGTAATTACATTGAAGCGACTGCCGATCTGACCTTCGTAACCCTAAGATAGGGGAACCAGACAATTTTTGGATCATGGTTACAAATCCAAAGTTGTTTGAATTTGCAGGTTTCATCACGATGTTTTCCTTCACCGTCGAGCTAGTGGTATAAATACGTACATAGACTTGAAAAATCCAGAGGTACGTGCCCGGGTTCGAACCCGCACTTCTCGGTTAAGAGGCGCGTGTCCTAACCATTGAGCTACCACCGCTTCTAATTTAAGGTAATTTAAAGTTTTACGGTACTAAAAATTATCTGCCAGCTCTCCTACTATTGCCTTGGGGTATTTCCCCAACTGCTAATTGTGAAACATGTGCTAATGTACTTTTATTGCTTCGAGAACATTGTAACATAATAATTGCTATTTCTCTCCGCGATGATTTGAGCGGTGGTAGCTCAATTGTAAGCACTCTTAACTGAGGGGTGCGGGTTCAAACCCGGCACGTACCTCTAGATTTTTCATATCTATGTACGTATTTACACCACTAGCTCGGCAGTGAGAGAGAACATTGTGATGAGACCTCCACAGGCCGACAGCTATGGATGTGTAACCATGATCCAAAAATTGTCTGGTTCCCCTGTACGAGGGTTAGGTCAGATCGGCAGTCGCTTAACCACATACAGCCATAAAATAAAACTGGGCTGGGTTAGATGGAAAACTGTAAAAAGGTAGCTAGCTCGTCGTCTACACAATCACATATCCAAAACCCGATATACCATTAGTCGCCTTTTACGACATGCTAGGCAAGAAACACAGTTGGCACATTCTTTTTAAGTCCCAGACCAACATGGGACTAATTAAAAATAAAATAAAATAAATACTAATAATTAATTAAAGTTTTACTACAATAAGGGTTTCAGAAATAATATTTTATTTATATTATAGTCGTCGTATATAGTAGTCGTATTTTATTTATCAAGTACCCGGCATTGTGGTAACAGCTTAAAACAATTATTAACTAAAATAGGTTAATTATTCATCACTGTAGGTAATTAATTGTAGTTTTCAAAGAATTTAAATGTTTTGCTATGCCGAGTTGATAAGAGTGACGCGGCGGTTCGTCTTTGTAAACAGTAATGACTGCATGGATATTTGTGTATGTATGAACTAGTGATTTGCTCTGGTTTTGTACAAAAACAGGCATATACATAAATAAATATAAATATCAGACTAAGCAAGGAGACTATCGGTACACCGGAATCACTTGCGGACGCCCTGAGTAGACTGGGAAGACTCATCTGTTTCTGGAGGGAGGTGGGCTGGCTGGAATGATCGGCCGCCATGGCTCACGCACAATGGTCCCCCTGAGGACTAAGTGCGGAAACCAACACACGGAACTTTAGAAAATATCAGACTACATAAGTCAGTAGCTTAAGCACTTGTGCTACATATATCAGAAACAACAGTAGTATTACAAATATATACTTAAATATTCAATATTAACACCCAGACACAGAACAAACACAAGTATTCATCATACAAATTGTTGTCCTGGGTGGGGATTGAACCCACAACTCTTGGCGCATGGGGCAGGGTCACTACCGAATGCGCCATCGAGCTTGTCGAAAATAGGACAAACTTTTATACATCCTCGTTAAATATTATTCGTTCGCATCACTCCATACACCATTCACATCGTCATTTCAGCTACATGCAATCATCACTTATCTGTTGTCTTCACGGTTAACATTCAGATCCAGCTATTCCCATGCCAAACATCAAAATGAACTCAGTAATAGGAATGATGCCTGCATTAAATAACTATAATTCTATTAAGTCCGTCAGTTAGATTATACAGGAATACTAGACACCATATTTTTCGCTTTATCAAATTAACAAAAAATCGCGACGTCAACTACGTCGTCAACTGCGACGTCACTATTTTGTAAAATTGTACGAAATCGTGACGTCACGCGCAACTTGAATGCATTGTATCTTCGTCAACGTTTGTTTGACAAATGAATAAAAAAATACGTGTTCAATTTTTTTTTATAATCTAACTGACGGACTAAAGAGATTTTTTTAGTCATCTAGCCTATTTAGCCGTAGGAACATAATAGACTGACAGGCTTCTAGCATTTGTAGAAGGAGTACAAAATAACTGTTTATTGTATAAGATAAACTGTTATATCTAGGTCACGATATCTAAACAGCAGGTATGAATACACTTGAAGGTTTACTACTTGGAGTAAAACTAGGCGTTCTGCGGTTTTACCGACATCGACATACGTAAAAACTAGTCCCATTCGGGGACTTAAAAAGTTGTGCTATCTGTGTTCCTTGTCTAGCATGTCGTAAAAGGCGATAAATGGTGAAATAACGTGTTTTAATTTTCGTAGTTTTCATTTAATATCTCTATTCTCTATTAAAAATATTTGTGCGACAAAAACACATTACAGGCTGCACAAAATTTAGCTACGGACTGCATGCAGCCCTGCTTGGACATGCCTGATCTTAATGAAACCACAACCGCAAGCGAGTAGTAGTGTACTGGTGGTAATCCAACAGATAAAATGAAGCGGTGACCCAATTACAGTCCGCTTAGACCATGATCCAGGATGTAGCGAGTGGTAACTACATCGAAGCGACTGCCGATCTGACCTTCGTAACCCTAAGATAGGGGAACCAGACAATTTTTGGATCATGGTTACAGATCTAAAGTGGTTTAAATTTGCAGGTTTCATCACGATGTTTTCCCTCACCGTCGAGCTAGTGGAATAAATACGTACATAGACTTGAAAAATCCAGAGGTACGTGCCCGGGTATAAACCCGCACTCCTCGGTTAAGAGGCGCGTGTCCTTACCATTGAGCTACCACCGCTCATCCATTAAGTCTATCCATTAAGTATTCAGCCTAACAAGTTTTTTAAGACCAACACATTAGTCCATTTCCAGTATAATAAATTCGTTTTGCGCTGCTGTGGCCGACAAATTGTAACAGACGGGGTCATTGACAGTCATCATCCCTATTGTGTAGGTGACGAGTTAGCCACTTGTCAATACTTTTCCACATCTATCCATCTAACCCAAGTAAATTTTATTTTTGGCTAATTGTAGTGTAAGGAGCACGTTGTTCCTTGAACTTTGCCTCCCCTAAGAGCAGGAATGGCGAACCTTAGACAAACGTTCCAAAGTTTGTAAATTTCCACATGAGTAATAGCTTTTTTAATGTAGAAGAGGAGAATGAGGTGTGTAAGGATCGTGCCATATGACTTTCGGTTCTCTCTGCCTACCCCGCTAGGGGCGTGAAGTTTAGTTATAAATATCCGACTACATCACATACATTGATCTGACTCCGAAGTAAGTAGCTTAAGCACTTGTGTTGCGGATATCAGAAACAACAGTGGAATTACAAATATATACTTAAATATTGGATATTAACACCCAGACACAGAACAAACACAAGTATTCATCACACGAATGCTTGTCCTGGGTGGGGATCGAACCCACAACTGTTAGCGCATGTGGCAGGGTCACTACCGAATGCGCCATCGAGCTCGTCAAAAATGGTAATTTAAAGTTTTCATCATCATCTTCCTAGCGTTATGTCCCGTTCTTAGACGGGGTCCGCTTAGACCAAGATCCAGGATTTAGCGAGTCTGGTAATTACATTGAAGCGACTGCCGATCTGACCTTCGTAACCCTAAGATAGGGGAACCAGACAATTTTTGGATCATGGTTACAAATCCAAAGTTGTTTGAATTTGCAGGTTTCATCACGATGTTTTCCTTCACCGTCGAGCTAGTGGTATAAATACGTACATAGACTTGAAAAATCCAGAGGTACGTGCCCGGGTTCGAACCCGCACTTCTCGGTTAAGAGGCGCGTGTCCTAACCATTGAGCTACCACCGCTTCTAATTTAAGGTAATTTAAAGTTTTACGGTACTAAAAATTATCTGCCAGCTCTCCTACTATTGCCTTGGGGTATTTCCCCAACTGCTAATTGTGAAACATGTGCTAATGTACTTTTATTGCTTCGAGAACATTGTAACATAATAATTGCTATTTCTCTCCGCGATGATTTGAGCGGTGGTAGCTCAATTGTAAGCACTCTTAACTGAGGGGTGCGGGTTCAAACCCGGCACGTACCTCTAGATTTTTCATATCTATGTACGTATTTACACCACTAGCTCGGCAGTGAGAGAGAACATTGTGATGAGACCTCCACAGGCCGACAGCTATGGATGTGTAACCATGATCCAAAAATTGTCTGGTTCCCCTGTACGAGGGTTAGGTCAGATCGGCAGTCGCTTAACCACATACAGCCATAAAATAAAACTGGGCTGGGTTAGATGGAAAACTGTAAAAAGGTAGCTAGCTCGTCGTCTACACAATCACATATCCAAAACCCGATATACCATTAGTCGCCTTTTACGACATGCTAGGCAAGAAACACAGTTGGCACATTCTTTTTAAGTCCCAGACCAACATGGGACTAATTAAAAATAAAATAAAATAAATACTAATAATTAATTAAAGTTTTACTACAATAAGGGTTTCAGAAATAATATTTTATTTATATTATAGTCGTCGTATATAGTAGTCGTATTTTATTTATCAAGTACCCGGCATTGTGGTAACAGCTTAAAACAATTATTAACTAAAATAGGTTAATTATTCATCACTGTAGGTAATTAATTGTAGTTTTCAAAGAATTTAAATGTTTTGCTATGCCGAGTTGATAAGAGTGACGCGGCGGTTCGTCTTTGTAAACAGTAATGACTGCATGGATATTTGTGTATGTATGAACTAGTGATTTGCTCTGGTTTTGTACAAAAACAGGCATATACATAAATAAATATAAATATCAGACTAAGCAAGGAGACTATCGGTACACCGGAATCACTTGCGGACGCCCTGAGTAGACTGGGAAGACTCATCTGTTTCTGGAGGGAGGTGGGCTGGCTGGAGTGATCGGCCGCCATGGCTCACGCACAATGGTCCCCCTGAGGACTAAGTGCGGAAACCAACACACGGAACTTTAGAAAATATCAGACTACATAAGTCAGTAGCTTAAGCACTTGTGCTACATATATCAGAAACAACAGTAGTATTACAAATATATACTTAAATATTCAATATTAACACCCAGACACAGAACAAACACAAGTATTCATCATACAAATTGTTGTCCTGGGTGGGGATTGAACCCACAACTCTTGGCGCATGGGGCAGGGTCACTACCGAATGCGCCATCGAGCTTGTCGAAAATAGGACAAACTTTTATACATCCTCGTTAAATATTATTCGTTCGCATCACTCCATACACCATTCACATCGTCATTTCAGCTACATGCAATCATCACTTATCTGTTGTCTTCACGGTTAACATTCAGATCCAGCTATTCCCATGCCAAACATCAAAATGAACTCAGTAATAGGAATGATGCCTGCATTAAATAACTATAATTCTATTAAGTCCGTCAGTTAGATTATACAGGAATACTAGACACCATATTTTTCGCTTTATCAAATTAACAAAAAATCGCGACGTCAACTACGTCGTCAACTGCGACGTCACTATTTTGTAAAATTGTACGAAATCGTGACGTCACGCGCAACTTGAATGCATTGTATCTTCGTCAACGTTTGTTTGACAAATGAATAAAAAAATACGTGTTCAATTTTTTTTTATAATCTAACTGACGGACTAAAGAGATTTTTTTAGTCATCTAGCCTATTTAGCCGTAGGAACATAATAGACTGACAGGCTTCTAGCATTTGTAGAAGGAGTACAAAATAACTGTTTATTGTATAAGATAAACTGTTATATCTAGGTCACGATATCTAAACAGCAGGTATGAATACACTTGAAGGTTTACTACTTGGAGTAAAACTAGGCGTTCTGCGGTTTTACCGACATCGACATACGTAAAAACTAGTCCCATTCGGGGACTTAAAAAGTTGTGCTATCTGTGTTCCTTGTCTAGCATGTCGTAAAAGGCGATAAATGGTGAAATAACGTGTTTTAATTTTCGTAGTTTTCATTTAATATCTCTATTCTCTATTAAAAATATTTGTGCGACAAAAACACATTACAGGCTGCACAAAATTTAGCTACGGACTGCATGCAGCCCTGCTTGGACATGCCTGATCTTAATGAAACCACAACCGCAAGCGAGTAGTAGTGTACTGGTGGTAATCCAACAGATAAAATGAAGCGGTGACCCAATTACAGTTCATCATCTTCCTAGCGTCATGTCCCGTGCTTAGACGGGGTCCGCTTAGACCATGATCCAGGATGTAGCGAGTGGTAACTACATCGAAGCGACTGCCGATCTGACCTTCGTAACCCTAAGATAGGGGAACCAGACAATTTTTGGATCATGGTTACAGATCTAAAGTGGTTTAAATTTGCAGGTTTCATCACGATGTTTTCCCTCACCGTCGAGCTAGTGGAATAAATACGTACATAGACTTGAAAAATCCAGAGGTACGTGCCCGGGTATAAACCCGCACTCCTCGGTTAAGAGGCGCGTGTCCTTACCATTGAGCTACCACCGCTCATCCATTAAGTCTATCCATTAAGTATTCAGCCTAACAAGTTTTTTAAGACCAACACATTAGTCCATTTCCAGTATAATAAATTCGTTTTGCGCTGCTGTGGCCGACAAATTGTAACAGACGGGGTCATTGACCTGATGATTATGACTTTTAACGAGCAACAGTTACCTGAATTATAAATAGGACTTGTGTTTGGAAACGGTGAAAATGTTGAATGTTATTATTTCATACTAGCTGTCCCGGCGCACTTCGTAACGCCCCGTTCTCGGATTTTCTTTTTATTATTTTCCTCGCAATGTTTCCATATTTTCTTACCGTACAAACCTTCCCTAGAAGATAACCAATATTTTAAAACCAAAATCAGCCAAATCGGTCGGTTTTAGCGAGACTAACGAACAGCAATTCATTTTTATATAAAAGAGAAGATAAGAAGACTAGAATGCCTGCAATCCGCGAAGAGGTAGGCAGAGTCTGAGGAGTGATCTCCCTGAACCACATTCACCCATAAATAAGATATAGTTGGGTTAGATGGAAAATTATAATGTAAAGGCTTTAACTCGCAATACCTAATCATCATTAGTCGCTCACACACACGTCGCTCACATACACGGTACATTCTATTTAAGCCCCAGACCAACATAAATTTTTTTATTATTTGAATTATTTGCGCACAATCTTAATCTTTCCGGCAATATTGATGTAGGTAGACATAAAAATAATCGTACCGCTATATAAATATATACGCTGAAATCTTCCATTAGAAATATAATTGCTATCTTATCGAATAATGAACATACGATATAAGTAAACATAGACTTATAATATAATATAGACGTATATTATATTCTCATATCATATATAAACGTATATAATATTTTCATGCAATCTTCGTTGGTTAGTACAGATCAGGAATATTCCGGTATGGATTATTAACATTTATAAAACGGTACTTATCGAATCAAAATAACGATAGGAGAATCATTCGGTAATCGAATCATATAGGTAATACAGTATCGAAATAAACCGGTAGTAGGTATAACGTTCGTATTGTAAGTTTGTGCGGGAAATTCCTGTTTTAATCTGTGGCTGCGCTTCGCTAGCTCCGATCGCGGTCTACTATTTTCATCTCTTTTGCGGTTATGTTTGCATTGCATATAATAAATAATACAGAACAAAAAACTTAATTACGTTAATAGTTGAAGAAGCTAGTCTTATAAAAAACAAGCATTACCAATAAAAGCAAAGGAACAGTACAGATTCTTCATTTCAAACGATGGCTCACAGATTTTGTCTCCCTCTCTTACTTGTTCGTAACATTTAAAACCGAAATACATAACGTTATATTTCAGTATACAGCGTAATCGGTTCCAAAACCGAAATTTAACTTCAATTGGTAACCGATTGATAGGGTAACCGTTTCAAACGGTTATCTTTGTGAATCCGTTTGGCGAACCCTGGTTCAGATTTATTTCTCAGAGATAGACATGTGTCTATCAACTTCCTAGTGTTGTGACCTGCGCTTACTCCAGGTCCGCTTAGACAATGGTCCAGGATTTAGCGAGTATAGTGGAGTTTTGAAGACCTGTGCTTATGAGGGACTCTCCCCCCATGAAGGAGTGGAGCTACCCACTAAAACCCAGGAGTGTTCCGCCGAATCGCATGGGGAGGGTATTTGGGAAAGCTACGCGCATCAACGATACCCTTCCACAGCGTTTGCCCCAGTGTTTAAGGTCTGGTCTAAAATGGAACGACCTCTTTAGTGTCGTAAAAGGCGACTAATGGTGAAATGGGTTTGTTATCCTGTAGGCGACGAGCTAGCCAATTCACTACTTTTACTCAATCCATTGACTGGCCCGTTAGTCGCGTGGTCAGAAACCCTGTCTGGATGTTTCGTGTGATGAACATGGACATTTGTACTCGAGTCATAGATGTTTATAAACGTATTTAAGTATGTATATCCGTTCACCTAGTATCTATAGCACAAGTTTATAAGCTTAGTTTGGGACTAGGGAATTGGTGTGTCAGTCTGGAGAATTTATTATTATTATTCCATTTAACCCTATTTGATACCTCTTTAGGGATTGCGGACATTATGATTAGTGTATGTACATACTATCACGTCCGTAATCCCCGAAGTGGGTAAACCTTCAACCACTTTTTGGCTGAGTTAGATGGGAAATTGTGAAAAGTAGTGACAAGTGCCTAACTCATTATCTTAAACAATCATAAAAGCAATGCCGAATACACCATTAGTCGCCTTTTACGATATGATAGGCAAGGTTGGCATATTTTGGGTTTCTGGAACAACATCGGTGGAAGTATCACTACCACCACTTACTGCATACATAACATGACGCCCATAATCCCCGAAGGGGTAGGCACAGTCGAAGGGGCAGCAGGCCCCTTTAACCGCTTTCAGCCAATAACAAAACTGGGCTGGGTTAGACGGAAAATTGTGAAAAAGTAGTGACAAGTGGCTAGCTTGTCGCCTGCACAATCACATACCCAAAACCCGATCTACCATTAGTTTTAGGACAGGAACCACAGTTGGTACATTATTTTTAAGTCTCCGACCAACATGGGACAATGCGCTGGGTTAGATGGAAAATTGTGAAAAACCGACTACTTACTAAAGTATAATACAAGTATGAAATATCGGTAGAAAGGATCGCTAACAACCTGCTTATCGATGCAAGGTCGTCTTGCATCGTTGCATCTTAATTCGCATCCTCAGATTGTTTTACACGGTCCAATCGCTAATGATCGACTTCCTACTTTATTACTTCCTGATTAAGCTTCAAATTGGTAGACCTCCTGTGATGTCTCCTTAATTAGTGACCAGTATGTCGAGATGAACAATATTTGATGGTATATAGGCCAAGAGTTTTCTCGGAAAATTATGAAAGACGTTTGTCTAGGGTTAATGTCCCGTTCCTAGTCGGGGTCCGCTTGGATCATGATCCTAGATTTAGCGAGTCTGGTTATTGAACCCTCTGACCTACTTAACCGTATAGAAGGACCAGACAAATTGGCTCATGTTTCCATAGAGTTATGCGCAAGTTTTCTCCTACTAACAGAAATATGCTCGCACTGTCGAATAATGTTGTATACTTACCCACATATGTAAGCAAATTCAGAGCTACGTGATCAGGTTTAAACCAAGCAGCCGACAATGATAAAACTTCGAATACATATTGAAAGGGGTAAAGAAAAATGTATAGGATATTATTTATTCGGACAAGGGTATGATTACCGAACACCAGCCGAGTCACAGGATAAAGCTAGGCGATAGTAATCCAGCTAATTGTAGCTACATACATAAATAACACACATACCATCACGCCCATAATCCCCGAAGTGGTAGGCAGAGTCAAAGGGGCATGCTGCCCCTTCAACCACATTCAGCCAAAATAAAGTCGCGCTGGGTTAGATGGAAAATTGTGAAAAAGAAGTGACATGCGGCTAACCTGTTGCCTACATAATCACACACCCAAAACCCGATATACCGTTAGTCGCCTTTTACGATATGCTAGGCAAGAACCACAGTTGGCATATTCTTTTTAAGTCCCAGACCAACATGGGACAGTGGGCTGGGTTGGATGGATTGTAGCTACGAAGTGATTAAATTTAATATTCCATTGTTTCAGATCATACCGACGCCAGCCAAACAGAAGACTGAACTTAATTAAAGCTATGTAGATTATTTTCACAAGAAAAGCAACTTGACGCACATTCCAAAGTGGCATGCGCCGCTGACGTTACACCCAGGCGGCCATCTTGTCTGGCAGCCATTACGCGTGAGGAGTGGAAGACAAAATGGCGACTTCACCGGCAATTAGGTAACAATTTAACTCTTTTTATCTAAGAAAAAATCATTCCAATATGATTTGAGTGTTTTCTATATCTGGACGTTGTATCTAACATTAAAGTAATATGACTGTTGATTCTGATATCTGTAACACATGTGCTTAAGCTTCTTACCTCGGAGTCATATCAATGTATGGGATGTTACATAGATACATAGCATACTAGGGATTGCAATCCAGCGACATTTTTTGCTGGATCAAGCAGTGCTAAAATTATGCTTAACCTAGTTGGATTGCTTGATCCGGCGTTCCAATCTCTAGGAGGGATTGAAATCCAGCGGCATTGAACCAGCACATGTCGCTGAATCCAGCACAGCTAAAATTGTGCTGGGCTCAGCTGGATTGCTTGATTGCATTGCAATCCCTAATATATACATATCAATTATCACCACGCCATATCCCCGCAGGGGTAGGCAGAGTCAAAGGGACAGGGAGCCCCATTGACCACATTCAGCCAAAAATAATATTGGGGTGGGTTAGATGGAAAATTGTGAAAAAAGTACATAAAACTTTATTTCTGTCCAGGTCGGTGATGGAAGAGAAGGAGATGGCAGATGAGGCGGAGGAGAAGCTTCTAGAAGGGAACAAGGTGTTGATCGTCCCGAACTCCGGCCACGAGGACGGCGGACTTTTGTCCGTCAAGTCTTCGAAGAAAGGTTAGCGGAATTTGCTTTGTCCCGTTTCTTAGTTTAAGAACTATCGGTTCATATGACTATTTCAGTCTTTCAAAGTTAGTACTTTTTTACATACATATGACTTTAGTCGAGTGGTCAGAGACCCTGGCTACGAAACCAAGGGTCGCGGGTTCGAATCCCGCTAGGGGCAAATGTTTCGTGTGATCAACATGAACCAAATGTTACTGGAGTCATGGATGTTTATAAACGTATCAAAGTATGTCTATCCGTTTACCTAGTAATCATAGTACAAGCATAAGCTTAGTTTGGAACTAGGGAATTGGTGTCAGTCTGGAGAAAATATTTATTTATTTATTTCATCGCCGCACTCCCCGAAAGGGTAGGCAGGGTCAATATAGCAATCCACATTTGGGGAGAAATAAAGTTATGTTGGGTTTAATGAACAATGACATAATAGTCACAAGTATCGAACTCGTCGCCTACATAATCACACACCCTATACACTATTAGTTGTATCCTATACACTCGTTGGTCTAGTGGCAGCATGCGCCGCCTAAGGACCGAAATGTTCAAATCCCGGATCGGACCATAACATTTGGCTGAGTTTTCAATATTTAAATTGCTCAATAACAGCGCGGAGTCGGGAAGTTTGCGGTTTAATCACCCCCGTGTCTAAGAAAGCACGTTAAGCCGTTTGTCCCGCGCCTGAACTCTCCGGCCACGTCAGTGCCGTCTCACCGGACTATGAGAGTGAAGGAACAGAGAGTGCACCTGTGTTTGCGCACACACTTGTGCACTATAATATCTTCTGCGTTGGCTAATCCTCGATGAGATTGATCACCATGACCGATATCAGTTAAGAGGACATTATTAGTTGCCTTTTACGTTATGATTGACAAGGACTTTTTGAGTATCAAGACCAATTTTTTTTTTTTATAAAGAAGTTTAACATTGGCCTGTTATAAATTAGAAAATCGTTATACCACCAACATGGCACTGGGCATGTTGGTGGTATAATGGGCATGATTCAAGAATGTGAATGTTTTTGTGGGTAGTGACAAAATGCCGATTACTGCTACAAATGTGACATTTGTAGCAGTAACGCGTGTTTTTTCGAGGTTGGTCCGTGGTGTTGTGAAGTGAATTTGATTATTACTGTGATTATGAAGAAGATTAAATACAAAAAAGTTACTACTAGTAAGTATTATATTAAACTAGTTGTGCCCAAAGTTTCACCCGCATTTGTTGTTTGTCTGTCATAGCGTGATGTTATATAGCCTATAGCCTCTAGATAGATGGACTGCACAAAAATATATAATATATATTTTGTCCTATGTTGGTCTGGGACTTAAAAATAATGTGCAAACTGTGACTCTTGCCTAGCATGTCGTAAAAGGCGACTAATTGTATATCGGGTTTTGGGTATGTGATTGTGTAGCCGACAAGCTAGGCACTTGTCACTACTTTTTCACAATTTTCCATCTGACCCAGCCCAGTTTTGTTTTTGGCTGAATGTGGTTAAAGGGGCTTGCTGCCCCGTTGACTCTGCCTACCCCTTCAGGGATTATAGGTGTGTGATGCTGTATGTATGTATATATAGCAGCGAATTTTGTTTAGTATTTGCGTAAAGGTATGAATATCTTAGACTTTGCAAACATTAATCATCTTCCTAGCGTTATGTCCCGTGCTTAGACGGGGTCCGCTTAGACCATGATCCAGGATTTAGCGAGTCTGGTAATTACATTGAAGCGACTGCCGGTCTGACCTTCGTAACCCTAAGATAGGGGAACCAGACAATTTTTGGATCATGGTTACAAATTCAAAGTTGTTTGAATTTGCAGGTTTCATCATGATGTTTTCCCTCACTGTCGAGCTGGTGGTATAAATATGTACATAGATATGAAAAATCTAGAGGTACATGCCCGGGTTTGAACCCACACTCCTCGGGTAAGAGGCACGTGTCCTTACCATTGAGCTACCACCGCTCTTAGACTTTGCAAACATTATCATCACTTAAATTCATTGTCCCATGTCCCATGTCAGTTTGGGACCTGAAACTTTTGTGCCAAATGTGTTCCTTGCCTAGCATCTCGCAGAACGCGATTAATGGTGTATCGAGAGTTGTGTATTTGATAATGTTGGCGACGAGCTAGCCACTTGTCATTACTTTTTTACCAGTTTTCATTTAACCCAGCTCAATTTTATTTTCGGTTAAATGTCGTTGAAGGAGCTTGAACTGCCCTGGCATTCGGGGGTGTCATTTATAACAACTACTACTACTGAACTTCCCTACCGAGGTAGGCAGAGAGAACCGAACGCCATATGGCACGATTCCTACACACCTCACTCGCCTCTTCAACATTCATGATCCTTTTCATACAAGCTTTACTGTTTTTATGACTCCTAACTTCACCTTCTGTTAATACACGACCAATCTGGTCGTGGTAGGTGAGCCTGGGCCTTCCGCGGCTCCTACATCCTTCCACTTTCGCATTGTATATCTGTTTAGTCAATCAAGTCCGGACCACTGGAGCATGCCTCTATTTACCTTAACTTTTTAAAAATAAAATAAATTCTCCAGATTGACACACCAATTTTCTAGTTCCAAACTAAGCCTATGCTTGTTCTATGGATACTAGGCGAACGGATAGACATACTAAAATAATACGTTTATATACTTTCATGACTCGAGTGAAAATGTCCATGTTCATCACACGAAACATTTACCCCTAGCGGGTTTCGAACCCGCGACTCTCGGTTTCGCGGCCAGAGTCTCTGACCACTCGACTAACGGGCCAGTCATTTTATTAATATGAGCCAATATAATAAACGCACAATTTTTTTATCAGCGCCGCATATGAGCCAAGCGTAAATTGATAATGTTGTATAATAATAACAATTACATTGTTGCTATATTGCGCTATCTCTTATGACACATCGCCGCGCCCTTTGTTGCATTGCGTTTTTTTACATACATACATACATACATACACGCACGTATATCTTACTAGTCTTACTAATAATTATAAACGCGAAAGTTTGTATGGATCGATCGATGTGTGGATGTTGGTTACTCTTTTACGCATAAAGTACTGTGTGGATTTTAATGAAACTTTACAATAGTATAGCTTATACACACATCTATGTTCCATTGATGTACAACGCGAGCAACGCCGCAGGCAGAAGCTAGTATAACGTAATCACTTAGGGGTAAGCAGAGTATAAGAAGCAACCTTTGGCCACTTTCAGCCAAAGATGTACACACACATATCACCAAGTCTGCAATCCTCGGAGTGGTAGGCACAGTCGAAGAGGCAACGAGCTCTTTGAACCACATTTAGCCTAATATCTGGTTGGGTTACCCAAAAATTACCCAACTAAATTGGGTTAGGTAAACCGCCCGCAGACCTTAAAATTTGCGTCGAACACGCCGTCAAATAAATTTTCTTCCAAACACATCAAATACGTAGATTGCTTGCCAAGCACATCAAACAAGCTCGCTGACGATCAAAAAAATTGCCAAACACGTTCAATTTGACAAACAATTTGATAGTTTACAGGGCCCTTTATACCCATACATATATACCATTAATCGCCTCTTACGAAATACCAGACAAGAAACACAGTTGGCACATTATTTTTGAGTCCACAAACTGACATAGGCAAGTCCCTGAAGGATTATGTCTATGTTTAGCAAGGAAGACGGTTGATACAATATTTATTTTTTTATATACCTGACTAAGTGAAGCGGAAGGGGCGGTCCGCCCCGGGCCCCGGTCCTGGGGGGCCTCATATTATCTCCAAGTTCCTGTAATCATCCTATATTAAACAGTGGACCCCCCCATTTCGGTCAAGCAACACTGCTCGTATCCCTACTAGGGACCTCGTACAGCTCTTTGCCGCCCCAGGGCTGAAACAGGCTTGGTCCGCCACTGCTGACATGGACCACTTGTCACTACTTTTTCAAAATTTTCCCTTAGAATCTAGCTAGATAGATAGATATATTCTTTATTGCACGAAAAACAGATACAGAAATAAGGATACAAACAAATATAATACAATTTAGGGGGTCTTATCGCTAGAAGCAATCTCTTCCAGACAACTTTCAGGTAGAGGAAAATAAGCTATCGAAAAGAGAGGGGTGGGGCCGTGCAGTAAATCATACTACTTCGATAATAAACTAACTAACTAACTAACTCCGATAGCTCAGCAACCCAAAGTGGGTCTTGGCCTCCGATACTAGACTTCGCCAATCATCTATTCGGTCCTGTGCTCTGGTTCGCCAGTTGTTGGATTGCAGTTCACTTCGATCATCGAATTCATTTTTTGTCTCTAAATTTGGTCCCATGTTGCTGAGGGACTAAAAAATAATGTGCCAACTGTGTCTCTTGCCTAGCATGTCGTAAAAAGCGACTAATGGTATATGGTGTATGTGATTGTGTAGGCGACGAGCTAGCCACTTGTCACTACTTTTTCACAATTTTCGATCTAACCCAGCCCATTGTCCCATGTTGGTCTGGGACTTACAAAGCATGTGCCAACTGTGGTTCTTGCCTAGCATGTCGTGAAAGACGACTAATGGTATATCGGGTTTTGGGTGTGTGATTGAGTAGGCGACAAGCTAGCCACTTGTCACTACTTTTTCACAATTATCCATCTAACCCAGCCCAGTTTTGTTTTTGGCTGAATGTGGTTAAAAGGGGCTTGCTGCCCCTTTGACTCTGCCTAACCCGGGGATTATGGTAGTGATGTTATGTATGTATGTATGTAAATTTGGTTTAATGAGCTTGTTACACCTTGGACTCTGATTACCCCTTTGGGGATTGCGGGCGTGATGTTCCGTATGTATTTTTCGTCAACAGCAGTACGACCTTCATAGTACGACTGCCTAAATACGCATGTAATGTTTTTTATCAACGTTTCAAAAGAGCCGAGGTGTACTGATAACGTTCTAATTAATAACAATTAAATTGTTTCTGTTGTACGCTATCTTAAGACGATAATACGCCCATAGTGACTTTGTGTTTGGTTGACGTTTTTATAATGCTTAACAAATTGGAAAACATCATTGAAGTATCCGTTTTTATTGTAAAAGACAGACAGCTTATTAGATAATAACTGCATTTGAAAGTACATATATAACTTCATGCCCGTAATCCCCGAAGGGGTAGGCAGAGTCGAAGGGGCAACAAGTCCCTTTAACCACATTCAGCCAAAAATAAAACTGGGTTGAGTTAGATGGAAAATTGTGAAAAAGTAGTGACAAGTGGCTAGCTCGTCGCTTACACAATCACATACCTAAAACCTGATAGACCATTAGTCGCCTTTACGACATGCTAGACAAGAACCACAGTTGGCACATTTTTTTTTAAGTCCCAGACTAACATAGGATGGGACTAAACAAATACACAAATGAAATGGCTAGATCGATTTGGAGGGGACAAAGAAACTTTTTCTGTGAAATTATTTATTAATATTATTTTATTTAAACACATATTTTAAATTCTCTAGTTTCAAACTAAGCTTGCACTAAATATATAAACATAAATGTGACCTGACTTTAACTTTCTTATCTTATCTTAGAAATAAGCAGATGCTACAGTACTTCATCCCATCGTCATCATCCTATCCTTGTAATTATGGAAGCAATAAATGATTGAGTATTGGATAGTAAAACCAAAATAAGAACCAGACTGACTTGACTGGCCCGTTGGTCGAGTGGTCAGAGACCCTGGCCACGAAACCAAGGGTCGCGGGTTCGAATCCCGCTAGGGGCAAATGTTTCGTGTGATGAACATGGACATTTGTACTCGAGTCATGGATGTTTATAAACGTATTTAAGTATGTCTATCCGTTCGCCTAGTATCCATAGTACAAGCATAAGCTTAGTTTGGAACTAGGGAATTGGTGTGTCAGTCTGGAGTATATTTTTATTTTTTTTTAGACAAAACCGCTATTATCATACATAATTGTGAAATAATACTTTATTTAGGATGTTTAACTGATTAGCATACATGCCGGTTTCTTTGTAAGCATTGAAAAAATCAGATGGAAGTCCTTTAGATTTAAAATCCAAAATTGCCTCACTCGACAGAACAAAGATATAGACGTTAAGTAACACTGAATCGGAAGTCATATTTTTACTTTTTAAACATTTGATCCATTATATCCTGTAAATGATATAATATAGAACAAAAAAAAATATAAGTAAATATGCACCTAATTAGTATATATATAAGGGCTAATTTACCTCTCTATGTAATCTTCAAAATAGCATAACAATTTTGGTTGAAACCACGAAAAGGAATCTTGTAATATGACCATTTAAGTCCAGTTTTGATTGGGTGTTTCCGAAGCGATTATTTTTAATTTTTCACAAGGATTTTTCTTAATATTTAGTTACACGCGATATCTGATACTGTGTGTTAGTCATTGTGCGGAATGGCGAAGAATAAAACTTTGCACAAAAATACTGGTTAGTAAATACATACATAGATACATATCATCACAGCACCAATCCCCGAAGGGGTAGGCAGGGTATATGTAGCAACAGTTTCGTTCCCAGATGGTTGGGTTAGATGATAACATTTTAACAATTATTTTAGTCCATTATTGAGATTACAAAAAAATATTGCCTACGTATTTTTTATTTCGTTGAGCAAACCAAAAATTAAGAAGACACAGAGCGTTAGCGTACCGCGTGACGTCACTAGGTGTGTAAAATTTTACCGCCAAAGTGACGTAAAACTCCCCATTTCAGATATTTAGTAAATCTAATACTCGAAAAATTACAAAGATACAGATCTTTGTAATTTTTCGAGTATTAGATATAGCAAAAATACGTATTCAATATTTTTTGATAATCTAACTTACGGATTTTTTTTTGGAGTAAAATAGCCCATTGTGAAAATGTAGTGACAAGTGGCTAGCTCATCGCCTATATATCTAATCACAAAGACAATACACTATTAGTCGCCTTTTACGACAAGCTAGGCGAGGAACACAATTGATACATTATTTTTGATTCCTAGACCTACATGGGGCTATTAATATAATAAATTATAATTTTTGTGTGTAATGTGAATGTAATGTCAAATATGTGTGTTTGTTGTTTTAAAGAATAAACATCTATCTATCTATCTAAATTAATTACACAGAAAACATATATTTTTTTATATATTATATATGTGAATGTAATGTCAAATATGTGTGTTTGTTGTTTTAAAGAATAAACATCTATCTATCTATCTAAATTAATTACACAGAAAACATATATTTTTTTATATATTATATATGTGAATTTAATGTCAAATATGTGTGTTTGTTGTTTTAAAGAATAAACATCTATCTATCTATCTAAATTAATTACACAGAAAACATATAATTTTTTATATATTATATAATATATATTTTTTTTGTGCGTAATTGACCGCACGGTTTTTTGATTTCAAATTTTCATAGTTTCTTACTTTCGGTTGATATTTGAGGGTTCCTTACCTCAACTCAAATATCTTTAATAACGGCTCATCAGTTTTACATAAAAGTCGTGGAAAATTAAGGGGGTCAAAATTCTGCTTTTCAAAAATAATCAATTGAAACATGGTACAGTCACGGGCAATAATATGTATACATTGTCACATTTTCAAAAATATCTAAACTTTTTCCATTCTCGAAATACGTGAACAACAATTTCTCCTAAACCACCTAACCATCAAACTGTGTCAAAACTGGGTAAATAATAATAATAATAAATTCTCCAGACTGACACACCAATTCCCTAGTTCCAAGCTAAGCTTATAAGCTTGTGATGGATACTAGGTGAGCGGATAGAGATACTTAAATATGTTTATAAACATCCATGACTTGAGTACAAATGTCCATGTTTATCACACAAAACATGTACCTCCACCGGGATTCGAACCCGCGACTCTTGGTTTCGTGGCTAGGGTCTCTGACTACTCGACCAACGGGCCAGTCAATTGATGGCATGGAGTGGTAGAGGTTTTTGAAAATGTGACAATGTCTACATATTATTGCTCGTGACTGTACGTATGACATTTAATTATTTCACATTATACGTTCCAAGCGTGCCAAGAAACGTTACGCTAAGCTGGTTGGCGGGACTCGAATCCGCGACCTTTGGTTTCAGAATCAGGGTCTAACCACTCAAATATTTATATGACTCGCTAAATCTAGACCTTAGACTCGAAACGCGATATTACGCTAGGGAAGGGATTATATAATGTCAATATATTAATTTTTATTGAATCATTATTTATTTAAATTTGGTCATATAATAGTTTATCATATAAATAATAAATGAAGGTCTTTTAAGGAAAGAAAAAATGCAATATGTGCAAGGTAAATAGTCAAAACATTTTATTTTTTAATACAAACCATAAATAAGTTTGACAGAATTAATTAAATATAATGTGCCAACTCTGTGTTTCTTGCCTAGCATGTCGTAAAAGGCGACTAATGGTATATCGGGTTTTGGGTGTGTAGACGACGAGCTTTTTCACAATTCTCCATCTGACCCAGCACAGCCTTATTTTTTGTCAGAATGTGGTTAAGGGGGCTTGCTGCCCTTGACTCTGCCAACCCCTTCGGGGATTGTGGGCGTGATAATGTGTATGTATGTATATAGGTTCGCATTATGTACATACTATTTAGTTTGTACTATTATATATATATATACTATTTAGCACATACTATTTATATTATTAGTGTATAATAAAAATGATAGGAGGTGTTTTAAACATCCTATTAAGATACATATTTTAATCGGTATTGGCGAGAATTTGAATCATATAGAGATCTACATACAGACTTAGTTGCGATTGGTGCTGGAAACTTCAGCTCGGTGCAATAAAGTGCATTGGTAAATAATCGCTAAATTTGGTGATCGAGGACACACGGGAATGTAAAGAGTCGAGCCGAGCTTGAGACATGTGTATGTGTAGTATAAAGCACGTTAAGCCGTTGTTCCTGCGCCTGACCACTCTCCGGTCATGTCGGTGCCGTCTCACCGGACTATGAGAGTGAAGGCACAGAGAGTGCACCAGTGTTAGCGCACACACTTGTGCACTATAATATCTCCTGCGCAGATGGCAAATCCTCGTTGAGATTGGCCGCCGTGACCGATATCGGAGGACATTATGTGTAGTATGTTCCCTACCCCGCTAGGGAAGTGGCGTGAAGTTTAGTTAGTTAGTTTATGTTAGTAAAAAAGCTGTGACTGAAAAATAGGCTATTTTACTCAAAAATAATTTATAATCCACTATTGGGATTACAAAAAAACACTGCTGACGTATGTTTTCTTTTGTTCAGCAAACTAAAAATTATGAAGATACAGCGTGTTAAGTACGGTATAAGGTACCGCGTGACGTCACTAGGTGTGTAAAATTTTACCCTCCAAGTGACGTAATGCACCCCATTTCAAATCTTTTGAAGCGCTGTATCTTTGTAATTTTTCGAGTAAAATGTAAAGCAAAAAATGCGTATTCAATGTTTTTTTTACCTAACTTGACTATAAAATGTTTTGAGTAAAATACCAAATTTTTTTGTAAGTCGCATGGGAGTACAACTAACTGCTATTATAAATGCGAATGTGAGTTTGTTTGTTACGATTTAGCATATTTAAAAATTCTTTCACTAGTGGGATAAAACTGGGCTGGGTTAAATTGAAAATTGTGAAGAAGTAGTGACAAGTGGCTAGCTCGCCGCATACCCAAAACCCCATATACTATTAGTCGCCTTTTACTGCAGGCTAGGCAAGAAAAACAGTTGGCACATTCTTTTTAATCCCCATATCAACATAAGACTAATGATTCCATGCTACGTTCCGTTTGACGCAATATGCTCCCGTGTATATGTCCAGCTCTGCTTGGCGCCCGGCCAACCCGCGGGGGAGGGGTAACTATTAATAAAGGGGAGTCTTTTGGACACAATCGGCCGATTAGTTTACGTGGTTATTGGGGTTTTTCCTTTGATGACGATTTTTGGTTGTGAGACCTAATCTTTTAATGGTCTGAGAGTCTGATTTTTCAGTGGTCTTAATAATTAACACTGACTTACGAACGTTCGTCGGAAATTCTATGAAATACAGTGTTATTTCAAGATAATCATTGTTTTATTAGATGAAAGAAGAAATAAAGAAAAATATTTATGTGGCAATTTATTTTTTATCTGATTTTTTAATTGGTGTATAGTTTTGATGTTATAAAATTGGGGATAATTAGCAGTGGAGTGTCTTCGGCTCACCTGGCGAAATAAAAAAAAAAATAATTTACAAATTATCATGAAATGTTGAATTCACGATTACAGAATAGTTATATGTATACTCTTTATTTAGAATACAAATACTGTTACCAAAACATAGGAAATATACATTATTGTGATGGAAACCGCAAGAAAAGCTAATACTTTATATGTAACTCTCACTCTAATTTCCTCGAATACTCTCAATACAACAGAGACTCCAATAAGACTCCTCAAGAAAACTTTAAAGTATTATCGACACTCACTAGACGTAATAAAGTGCAATCTCGGCTGCACTTCAACCGATAAGTACACATCTAACCGAGCGAGACAAATTCCCACAGTGCGCATCCTAAAATGCACCGAATCACCACGCGCTAGAGTTTTTTTTCCTTCTTCTCCAACTATTCCATGATCAGGCCATCTCTTTCACTCGTCTCGAAAAACGCTCCGTACCACTCAGGACATTGAGTCAGGCGTCGCTTTGTTTGATACTGCAGATAGGTAAATATGTGCAAAGTTCAATGACCGTTAGTACATTGACTTCACAGCTGTTGACTTTATTTAAAATGAATAGGTACCTATTTCACCTTAACGAGTTTCCTTGCTTGCTTCGGAGATCGACTTTTTGGGTAAACAAACTGGATAAATTGGCGGGACTAGTTGCGGTCTGTGGCTTTACGTGTTTTTTTTACATTTCTGTTTTGTATACATTGGATTGGGGTTAATTTTATGGGTATTCAATATTTTTAGTCCTGTATTGTATTTACGATCTTGAGTAACTTGATGTTCTTGATGAAAATTTTCTATTAATAAGATAATTTTTTTTCTTTATCGCTCTCAATAAAACTATAAAGGAAAAAACGGTTTTGAGAAAACTTTGCAGTTTGTTTTTATAAAATAATTTGTCTTTTCTAATTACTTTGTGTATCGTTATATATAATTATATTCACGAAATTGAAATTCAAGATCGTGACATTGTAATGTTTAAAAAAAAAATTGTGACAACAATTAGACTGGCTCAAATATTAAAATGGTTTCTTTGTTTTGTTTTTCTCTAGTTTTTGTTCTCGGCATTAATATATTATATTTTTGAGTTATAAATTTAAAAACAATATGTATATATTTTTTTCTTTTGTTCAAAGTTTCCAAACATTAGATTTTTAATTATGAATTCAAAAGTAATATATAATTTTACTTTCTTTTATTCACAGTCCCCAAAAACTTGATCAATAAATTTTTTATTGTTTTTTGTCCACAGTAAAACTCCCCGAGGATGAGGGTCCCGTGGGGCGGTTCACCATCGGCCCGGCCCCCGAGCGAGACTGGGAAATGGTCCCCCCCGACGGAAAGTGGGGGTGGTGTGTGCTCGTAGGTAAACACTGAGGGATACCCCTCTGTATCCTAACTTATCTACATACATACATAACGGGGGTCACATTATGTGCACACGACAGCACTTCAGGCTAAACACTGAGGAGTCTTACTGCGTTGTGATAAGGGCTGTTTTGCAACAAAAATTTATAGCCTGGTGTGCTGCCGTCTGTATGTACATAACATCACGCTCGTTTCATTTACCCAATAGTTACACCATTAGTCGCCTTTATTACATGCTAGACAAGGAACAGAGTTGGTACATTATTTTTTAATTTCCAGACCAACATGGAATAAAGTAAATTATGTTTATTAATCTACACAATTAAAATAACATAAACATTTACATTATAACATAAATACGTACGTATTACTTACGTAATACGAACGTATTTATGTTTATGCATCATCAAGCAGAGTTTCAACAGAATCAATGATGATCATCATTAATTTTGACTGATTCGCTGGCGCATTCGGTAGTGGCCCTGCCCCATGCGCCAAAAATTGTGGGTTTGATCCCCACCCAGGACAAACATTCGTGTGATTAATACTTGTGTTTGTTCTGTGTCTGGGTGTTAATACGCAATATTTAAGTATATATTTGTAATAACACTGTTGATTCTGATATCCGTAACACAAGTGCTTAAGCTACTTACCTCGGAGTCAGATCATATATGTGATGTAAGCTGATATATTCACATTATATTGGCTATTGTAATTGTACAAAGGGTCGTAAAAGTACGGAATGATGTAATACAAATGATGTAAATTAGATCATGTATGTAGTAGGAAAATGTATGGTCCGTAGTCTGATTTGAGGTCATGTGCCTCATAAGCGACCCTCGCTGCTTAAAACTCCGGCATATGTCTTCGGAATCTTAAATCTAAATTTGGATTCACAAATTCAAATAAATATGGATGTGTAACTATGAACCAAATTGACATTGACAGGTCCATATGGCACGATCCTTACACACCTCACTCGCCTCTTCAACATTCATGATCCTTTTCATACAAGCTCTACGGTTTTTATGACTCCTAACATCGAGTTCTGTTAATACACGACCAATGTGGTCGTGGTAGGTGAGCCTGGGCTTTCCTTCTACATTAGATGGAGAATTGTGAAAAACTCGTCGCCTAAATAATCACATCACAAACCTTATCCAATACACTATTAGGCGACTTTTACGACATGCTAGGCAAGGAAAACGGTACACTTTACCGAGTGCCAAACCAACTATGTGTACTTGACAAGCTAGATGGCGCATTCGGTAGTGACCCTGCCCCATGCGCCAAGAGTTGTGGGCTCGATCCCCATTCAGGACAAACATTCGTTTGATGATTTTTTCTGTGTCTGGGTGTTTATATCTAATATTTAAGTATATATTTGTAATACCACTGTTGTTTCTGATATATGTAGCACAAGTGCTTAAGCTACTGACTTATGTAGTCTGATATTTTCTAAAGTTCCGTGTGTTGGTTTCCGCACTTAGTCCTCAGGGGGACCATTGTGCGTGAGCCATGGCGGCCGATCACTCCAGCCAGCCCACCTCCCTCCAGAAACAGATGATCCGTAACACACGTGCTTAAGCTACATATGATTTTACGCGATTAGACGAACACAGCGTGTCGTTTCGCTGCTACATAGAACGCCTGCTAGTAGTAACTGTGTTCTAAAGACAATAGCTGACAAGGTAGACTGACCTATACAAATTTTCCAAGTTAAAATTATTACTGGGGCAATGAAATAATTGAATTATTTTGTGATATTTTACAAATAGGTGCATATTTTCAAAATGTTTTTTCATATTTATCAATCTAAATTAATTGAATTTTAATTTATGATTTAATTTAATTCAATTTAGTTAAATTTAATTTAATTTAATTCAATCTCATGTAATTCCGTTTAATGTACCCAATATTGATTAAATTATATTATAGTCAATTTAATATCCTTGTTAAAATTTGCAGTTATTAACTTAGATTAAGTAAACTTTGTTACTATCCGAAAATGGATCAATATTATCTGCATAAATGAAATTTTAATAAAAAAATAATAATTAAGCTACTTACCACGAAGTCAGATCAATGTATGTGATGTAGTCTGATATTTATTTGTTATTTATACTTTTTTTTTTTTGTGAAGAGTTCGCCTTTGTTTATTATTCCTGGATAACAGCTGGTGCTTCTCCCGTTTTCAGGAGCGACCCTCGTGAACATCCTCATTCCTGGCACGATCAAGTCCTTCGGCGTGCTCCTGGTGGAGTTCAAAGAAGTGTTCAACTCGAGCGCGTCTGCCTCGTCAGCTATCGTGGCGCTGTGCTACTTCCTTTACAGTAGTTTAGGTGAGGACAGGATTACCCACTTAGGGGGTCTTCCCCCCAAATTTAAGCGGTAAATAAGCGGGATGGGGTATTTTAGAGGCATTCTTTTTTTTTAGGGGTATTTTGTCTTCTATTTTTTTCGTGTTTTTTATATTTCTCATTGTTTATTTTTTTTATTAAAAAAAGTGTTAGCGATGACTAGTCCGGTTCCTCTTATTCTAAGAATGAAGCATATTTCTTTTTTGCCTAGATATTTTTTTTTAGAACGGGTAATAAATTTCTTTTTTGTTCTTATTTTGATAATAACATTTGCTTAAGGTAATGTTACAGTAATTGTGGCTATTTTGTAAGTTTCACACTAATTCCCTAGTCCCAAATTAAGCTTGTGCTTGTGCTATGAATACTAGGTGAACGGATAGACATACTTAAATACGTTTATAAACATCCATCTATTAGCTTGCTAGACTGAACAATTAATAAAATCCATTTGTTACCTCGTTCCAGGTCCCCTGTCGTCGATCCTATCTGTCAAGTGGTCGTACCGGACGGTCACTCTGATCGGAGGCAGCTTCGCCGCCTTCGGAATGATATTCAGCAGCTGTGCCTACTCTATTAGCTATTTGTATTTTAGGTAAGGTTGTTATAATAACATATATACATAGTGAGGGGCCGTTAAAGTATTACGTAAGCACTATGGGGCGACGGGGGGGTCTTTGCTTTGCTTATTTTGGATGACATGGGGGGTAGGGGAGTCTAGATGATGATTACGTCATCGGTAGTTATTTACTTTTTTACACGATTGGAAACCCTCACATTGTCTTTGCTTGAATAAAATTATAATTATAACATTATAATTATAATATTAAAAAAAAAATACATTAATTGAAAAATGTTTACGTAAGCATGGGGGGAGGGGTCAGATCTATGCTTACTTTTGCTGACAAGGGGGATGGGGGGGTAAATAATTGTAATAAATCTGCTTACGTAATACTTGAACGGCCCCTAAATACATAAAAACATATATACATACATAGATACATCTTTAAGTATCGTTAATATATCACATTTATGAAAAAAAAAAGAGCAGGTAAAATGTTCACAATAAAATATAAAATATCTAGTGCGACGGCACGCACCAGTACTTATCTACAAACTTAGGTTTTTTTAAAGATAACTTTGTGACTCAATATTTTTTGTACTAGGTAACTAACTAAACTTCACGCCACTTCCCGTACTACATATGTACTAGGTAACATTATAAGAAAAAACATATATATGTCAGAGAAGGCACAGCCGGTTCACTATTTCTGCAATAGGTAAGCCTCTCCATTGCAAGCGAACGTGGCAGCTTCAAGAGGTTCACAGCCTGAGAGCGATGAGCCGAAAATGAGCTCCCTCTCGCTGACTGCTACCTCGTAGACTCTGCTAAGCGTCGCTAGGCAACGCTGGCGTTCCGCTTACTCCTCTGTCAATAAAGATGGCGCTGGTATCGCAGTGATTCCGTTATATAAGTATCCTAACAATTGCCATATACAAATTTGGAGTGTGGTTTTAATTGCATCTTGTATACATATTATACATATTTGTCCCATGTTGGTCTGGGACTTGGCCCATGTTGATCTGGGACAAAAAAAAAGAATGTGCCAACTGTGGTTCTTGCTTGTCGTTAAAGGCGACTAATGGTTTACGGGCTTTTGCGTATGTGACTGAGTAGGCGACGAGCTAGCCACTTGTCACTCCTTTTTCACAGCTTTCCATCACACCCAGCCCACTGTCCCATGTTGGTCTGGGACTTAAAAAGAATATGCCATCTGTGGTTCTGCCTAGCATGTCATAAAAGGCGACTAATGGTATATCGGGTTTTGGGTGTGTGATTGTGTAGGCGACAGGTTAGCCGCTTGTCACTGCTTTTTCACAATTTTCAATCTAACCCAGCCCGGCTTTATTTTTTGGCTAAATGTGGTTGAAAGGGCATGCTGTCCCTTTGACTCTGCCTACCCCTTCGGGGATTATGGGCATGATGTTGTATACATAGATACATACATCACGCCCGTAATCCATAAAAGAGCAATGAAGGTCATTAAATCGCATTTAGCATATATAGGTTGAAAAATTGTGGAAAAGTAGTTACAAGTAGCTAGCACCTTGCTCACACACAAACAATATATAATATATATACAAATATATATAAATTATAGTCACCTTTAATGACATGCTAGGCAACAAACACAGTTGGCACATTATTTTTGAGTCGCTAGAATAACATGGGACATATTTATTATAAGCTTTTGAATTATAATATTATTATTATGTTTTTATCTTTCCAGTTTCGGTGCCATGGTAGGCGCGGGCGCCGGCCTAGCGTTCCCCCCTACTGTCTACATCGTGACGTCATACTTCGTCCGGTTGCGGGGCCTCGCCAACGGGATCTGCATGTCCGGGTCGGCGTTTGGCAGTATCATACTGCCGCCTGTGCTGCGGTATCTGTTAGAGACGTATGGGTACAAGTGAGTATAGTTATTCTTAGTTAAAATGGCCTATCTGGCTCGAAGGACCTGGTCCTTCAAACCGGATGGATTATTTATTTTTCATTTAGTAAACTTGTGACTCGACTACTCAAGTATTTATTCTTTCATATTCAGTTTGAAACGTGCTCCATTAAGAATCTAGCTGTAGTGAATCTAGTTTTTGTAGTATTAGTTTAGAAAAGTATATTAACACCCCAGCTTCTTTTGATAAATTGGTCCTTCGAGCCGGATAAGTTTATTTTACAGAAATAGTCGAACGTGTATGATCACGTATTTTTCTGGACATTCTTAAGCAGAATCTTTCCTTTTTACAGAGGTGCCGTCCTCATCCTAGGAGGGATCATGCTCAACGTATGGGCGGCTGCCCTCCTCTTTCAGCCAGTAGAAGAGCATATGGTGAGGAAGTATAAAGATCCGGAGGAAGACGAAGATGGTCCTCAGGTGAGTGAGAGAGAGGTTAAGAGAGAAAGTGACGGATATTATGTAGTTATAATAGGGATGATGACACCTTATGCCAGTAATTCCGAGCCGAAAATAATACAGGGTGGGCTTAGATACAGAATTTTAAAGGGACTCTCTCGATGCCTACATAATTACAAACGGAATACATGATGTGAAATTATTCACCTTTTACGACATGCTAGGCAAGGAACACATTTGGTACATTCTACAATTATTCATCTACTATGTTTATTGCCTATTTGGATTTTTATTGCTTTGAAAGCTTCAATAGGGATGATAAAACCATACACGAGTAATTTCCAGAAATAATTATTAAATTTAATGAATATTATTTAAGACCCTACATTTTTCAGCAATTATATTAATTTCCACACTAGCTGTGCGTTTATGGTTATTGTTATACTAGCAGCGCCCCGCGGCTTCACCCGCGTAGTTCCCGTTCTCGTGGTAATACGAGGATAAAATATAGCCTATGTTACTCGCTGATAAAGAAGCTTTCCATTGATGAAAGAATATGTAGCCTTCCTCGATAAATGGGCTATCTAACACTGAAAGAATTTTTCAAATCGGCCCAGTAGTTCCTGAGATTAGCGCGTTCCAGCAAAGAAACAAAACAAAAAAACTGTTCAGCATTTTATTATTTGTATAGATTTTGTCTTTGAATTGATAAGAAAACAATTAATAGTCAGTCAGTTGAATATGATGAGCCGTTACGTCACACCTCAGTGTTTCTATACAAAATCTATGGAAGCGTTGCGTTTTGACAGCTCATGAAAAGTATGTCAAATGATTGGTGTAGTCATTTACCCTATTATAGTCAGTTGAATAAGCTAAACTGTTACGTCACACGTTGTATGCAAAATCTGTGAGAGGGTGCGTTTTGACAGGACCTAAAATGTATGTCGAATTGGTGTCATCTACCCTATTTAATACTTTGTGTGATGATGTTATGAGCCGGTCGGAATTTCGGACCGGACCGGAGATTTCATTTTGGAAAATGAGCAGTAACTGTGTGAGTTTGAAGTGACGTGTAACTTGACAGCTTGTGTCAAGATGACATTGACGTTTGTTGATTTTAATTTGAAAGTTCTCTAATTTTTTTGCGACCGATGCAAAGACATTCTTTTATGGAATGCATGAGTGTTGCAGTGGTAAAAATAAAGAAATTTTTATTCTTTGAATCTGGCACATGCATGGTGTTGACACACCCAAAAAAAAAAAATCTGCGACATATATTTACTAAAAACACCTTTTTGTAATGGTATGTTATTGTGATGTATTCTATAACCAAATAATATTACTTACTTACTTACTTAAATTTTAAATATAATTATGTCTATAAAAGTGGTCACGACATCCAGATAATCACAATGAGGTAAATATTAACGTCACATAAGATGAATGTCCAGAAAATTGTAAAAGCTACTCTCTGTAAACGTGACAAAGTGCATTTTCTTACGCCAAGTTTTTCAAGCTTTTCTTTCGCAAGACTACGATGAGCGCGCGCAAACTAATATGTACTGTAATTCTCCGCAGTTGAGGTCATTTTACCTTAATCGGTCGTTAAGCTTGTCCGGTTGTGATGTTTCATCAACACTTCCACACTATTATTATAATGAGGAAAGATTTGTACGTATGTAACGAATAAACTCAAAAACTACTGGACCGATTTAAAAAAAAAATTACCATTAGAATGCTACATTATCTCTTATTAACATAGGCTATAGAATATTTTAAAAATAAATGTTCACCCGTGCGAAGCCGGGGCTGGCCGCTGGTAAAATATATTTTTGTCGCTTTTTTGATATCCAAAAAATATCCCCCGTCCACATCTTATGTGAATAAAGAAGTATATTTTCTCTCATACCCCAGTATTATTAAAGGAAATATATGTTCCTAACTAACTTCACATCAATTAGGGAAATTGGCGTGAAATTTGTTTAGATTGGAATATTACTAAATGTTTCAAAATCTTCATAGTACGGTACACAGCAATAAATTTGGTTATAGAATAAAACAAATGAATAACATACCGCACCGCACAAACACACGCAAAAACGGGTGGTTTTTCACAAACGTTATTTATGGTATTTTCGTTATAACGTTATTTTGGTAATAATTGTTTTATAACGAGTGTTTTTTGAAAATGAAACCGGTACATTGCGCATTGCGGTATCATTGGGATAAACAGCATTGCATAAAGTAAGCGAAATACATTTTTTTTCGTATTTATTGTATATATATATTTTTTTGTATGTCTGTCTGTTTCATGCCTGTATCATAGATTAACACACTCATTTGCGGATGTGTCATTTGGAAGTATAGCATGTTTTAAGCGATTTTTTTTATTTTATAAAAAATTTCATATAGAATCAATAAAACCAATGTAGGGTTTTATTGCATATTCACATTCATATGATTAGAAAGTTAATTGCATTATAGAAATGTATAAGGAAGGGGGTTTATATGTCTAATGCTAAACCTGCACATTCAGAGAAATAACTATGGATGTGTAACCATGATCCTGTTTGTCTAGTTCCTCTGTCTAAGGGGTTAACGTCAGATCGGCAGTCGTTAAATCCTGGATTATGGTCTAAGCGGACCCTTTGTAAGTACGGGACATAACGTTAGGAAGATGATGATGATGATGATGATATTACTATTTTCATACAAGTGACACATCTGTATGGTTTCTGTTATGTCGTGTTTTGTATGTCTGTCTGTCTTGTTTGTGGGCTATATGTTGGTATTGCACTAATAATATTTGCTAAATATATTGTTGTCTTTGTCACAAAGTAATAAGTTGGTAAAGCATGTCAGTATAGTTTACGAAGATTCGAGATCTCTTACCTCGCCAATAAATATATTTATATCTTATGATCTTGGCTTGTTTTTTTAATTCATTGCGACGAAGCACTAAGAAATTTTTACTTTTAAATATTTCTTTAAAATTTCCTTGACCGCTCAAATGTGAAAATTATTGATTGAATTCGGATTTTACCGTATTCTGTTACAAACAGCTTTTTTCTGTTTTATACAGGGTGTTATATAGGATTCGTGATACATTCTTGTAGGGGATAAGAGCTTGTTTGCAGCTGACGTAGTCATACGGCAACATGTCCGAATATCGTTGTTTTTTTTTTAAAAAATCATTGTTTTTGTTTATAATACATAGATTAGCCTTTACTTAAAAGGTTGCTTAGTTGATTTCGGGATTGATACATTAATATTGTTATACACTGAAACGGTATTTAAGCTTGAAAATTTTTGTTGTTCTGCCTTAATATGACCACAATTCGGACAATGTGCAATATGACTACATTTGTTGCAAACATCGTTGGTAATAAATTGCATTTTCTATTTGAGAATCGACACAATAATGGAGCTTGGTATAGTTTTTGCGCCAAACTTATACGGAAATAAGTGGTTGTTGTGGACGCTTGCTTGGACAGCAAAGAGCACGCTTTCCTCATGAGCTTTTGGGGTGACACAACATATATTGAATATATCAGCACCCGATGACTCAAAAACACTCAGTTTCTATATTAACAATGAAATTATTTACTATGAGTGACTGCAAATTTTACTGATAGCTGGTGTCGCTGGCTATCGGCAGATGTCAGCAACAGTCAGCTACTATCGGCAATTGTTCAAACAGTCGGTGATTGTCGACAATTGTCAGAAACTGTCAGGGACTTTCGGCAACTGTCCGATACTGTTGGTGACGGTAACAACTGTCGGCGACTGTCAGTGACCCTAGGCTATTGTCGAATAACGTCGACAGTTGCCTACAAGTGTCAGAACAACGAGGAACTGTCGGCGACTGTCGATATAGCTAAATATTATAAGTTTAGGAAATGCGCTGGTATATTTAGTTCAATTCCGTTAATTTGACCCTTCTACTTTATTTTTATTCGTATATGATTTCTCATCACTCACAAACGATTATAAATTTTATAGCTAAGAGCGTTGAAGCCATTTCGTTGCGGACTGTCGGAAAAATTGGAAACATTGCTTTTTAGCCAGATTAGATAGCTCTTATTATTAGTTCTGTACTTGCAACCCTGTAGCGAAGTAAATAAAAGCAAATATAAATAATTTATAGTCAGACAATTTTTTTCTTTTTTCAGTTAGATTACATAGCTGATTTCTTATTTCCTTTTTTTTTTAATCTTTTTTTTTATTTTGCTCGTTCTTCCCAAGATTTTGTCTCTTGCATCCCATAACAAGTACTAACATTCCACCTCATTCTTACAGAATAATCACTTTCCTTATTTTAATGACGGGTGGCGTAGCTGTTTAGGGGCAAAAAAGCTATGCATATGAGTTACATAGTATCAAACACATATGCATACATAACTCAGAGTTATTTATGCAACAACACATATGTATACCTAACTCAGAGTTAGATATGCAACAACACATATGCATACCTAACTCAGAGTTAGTTATGCATATGAGTTTAGTATTACGTAACTCATATGTATTTTTTTTTTTAATAAAGGTCTTCTTTACTTCAATCGTATAACTTAAGTGCATATTTACTGCGCTAACTCTTTGAGCTCATTATAGCGCCATGGCGCAGAACATCGCGAATAAAGATTGAAATACTGGAACCGGCAATCCAGCTGCGCCCAGCACAATTTTAGCTATGCTGGATCCAGCGAAATGTGCTGGTACTATGCCGCTGAATTTTGATCCCGCTAGAAATTGGAATGCTGGACCAAGCAATCCAGCTGGGTCTAGCACAGTTTTAGCTCTGCTGGAGTCAGCAAAAAATACCGCTGGATTGCAATCCGTAATTACGAAATATCTCGGAGCTGAGCAGTGCGCCGTGCGTCAGCATATTTTGTAGAAGTTGAAATTGACACAAACGGCGCAGTGAACGGAGTTAGCGCAATTAGTCGGCGTAGCGCATTGTTACATATATCTATTGCTATGCCGATAAGGTATTTTTCCCCTTGACAACAAGCTACGCCATCACAATGCCGTATGTGGGTGATTTAGTTTCATTTTCAAAACGCACAGAGTAACGTTTACAACGGAAACGGTTATTTTTGTTTAGACGCGCGATAACGATATCAATAACGAAAGTGGTTATAACGTTGTGCATATTTTTAGTTTAATCTGTCGATCGTTGGTTATTTTTTGAATGCGTTTTCATTTGTTTTAATATTTGAGGTTTTTAGTGTTGTAACTCAGTATCTAATAACAAATTTAATTTAATTTAATTTATTGTTTTTTGTAGTATATTATATTTTTTTATCGCAGTGGAACTGTTGTTTTGCTGCCATAAAAGTTTAAGCCTCTGTAGTAGCATTTTAGATGATGAATCATTACGAGGGCAAAATATTACCGTGCCTTTCAAAGACATTTTTTTTACTAAGAATAAAGGCTTAGTAAAAATATGTTCTTTGAAAGGCTTAGTAAAAATGGTTTCCAAAATATAAATATAATAAAATATGTGTTATTTTTTTTATTAAACTTGCCAAATGACAGATTAAAGTAATTAATATGCGTTTTGGTGACTTTAATTATGAATTATATTATGTTTACATGATAGATATAAAGTAGTATAAAGTGATTTAAGTACAAATATGTATTAAGTGGGAAAGTACAAATATTGTTGGGCCACCATGCGACATTTCGTTTTAATATTAATTCAATAACAAAGCAAAGAACGTGAAAGCTTTGCTATCTCTTTCTGCCATAAATAAATGCGTCAAGAGTGAAAGAGAAAGCGTTTATGGCAGTTTTTTCTGAAGCATGACACAGTAGATAGTAGTGATGTAACGAATATCAAATTTTAGACATTCGTGAATGCCAATACGAATACGAATGTCAAGAAAACTGCGAATATTCGCGAATGCGAATATTCGTTACATCACTAGTAGATAGATATATTTGGTTGTGGCTTAGATGTATGTATGTATGTATGTATGTATGGTTGTTTATACTAGTTTGTGGAATCAGCTGTTGTTAAATTTAAAGATTTTTTAGCATAAATAAAGAAATATGAAGTCTATTCCGACCAATCAAATAAATTCCATTTATAAATTAAATTAGAATTTGATTTAAGTATTTTAAATAACGATCAAATTTATATTTTAACGCTTCAAAACGAAGTCACATCCGTATTCATGATTTTTAATTTAAAACTCAAAATTATAAGGCACCTAATTAACAAATACTAAGGCACATAACAATTATACTAACTAGCTAAGATGCCGAGACAAAATAAGCAAAGTATAATATAAGGCTATTACAATAATGTTATGTACAGTCGTTTGCATTTAGATTATATATTATATAATGTTCGTGTTTGTCGTTATATTTAAAAACTCATTTAAAGTTTCCATTCTAAATAGTTTTATTGGAAAAGACATATTTCTTTAATATACAGTGTATTCAATTGGATATAGATACAAAAGTATTTAAGAACATAATATTTAATAATGGCTGATTCTACATCTACCGATTACTATGCTAAATCTCAACGACTTTTTCTATTTCAGGATGACATATTATTCGAAGAAGAAGAACCGATAGAAACGTACAATATGGCAGAACTACCCAGAAACGCAACAAAGGAGAGAATTAACGGCATCGACAAGGATCTACAGAATAATCTATCTTCATCCCAGTTGCATAACAGTCAAAATTGCATGAGCTCTCTCGCCTCAGCCAACCAGTTGAAACACAATCTGTCTAAACGCAAACTGTCCTACACTAGGACGATGTCGAAGGCAGTTAACAGTTCTGCTTCAATAGCGAACAAGTTGGGCTCCCAAGAGACCTTTGGCAGGCGTCTCAGCACCGCCGGCCCTAAAAGGAACATGTCGACATCCAGTTTCGCCTACGTTTCAACACCATTCCACGGCTCAACGCTGTCTGCCTTCGAACGACCTAACGAATTCGCGTCACAATTCTCATTGAAATCAGTAACAGACAGCGTTGCTGACGTGGCGTACTGCTGTTTCTGTTGCAAAAAGAAGGAGAGGAAAGAACCGAATAAATTCTTCGACTTGAGCCTCCTTACCGATCCGACGTACTTAGTTATACTAATATCGTCTAGTACAGTCGCTATTTCGTGTACCAATTTCATTATTCTCCTGCCGTCTCACGCTGATAACATTGGCTTCGAGAAGTCCAGAGGAGCACTGCTGCTCAGTACTGTATCGGCGTTGGATTTGGTCGGGCGTATAGGCGGGTCAGCATTGTCAGACTTGAATTTAATACCGAAGACTTTCTATTTCGTTGGCGGATTATTGTTTTCGGGCGTCGCGTTGGTGGTGTTGCCGTTTTTGCATTCTTATTTGGCTATTAGCATATGTTGCGCGTTCTTTGGGTTAGCTAGCGGAATTAATAATGGCGTCACTACTCTAGTTATGGCGGAGATTCTGGGTGTTGAAAGATTGATGTCCACTTATGGGATTAGTTTGTTTGTCAATGGTTTGTTGCAGTTGATTGGGCCGCCGCTTTGCGGGTTCTGGTTTGAGCGAGACCAGAATTATATGAATATGTTCATTACTTTTGGTCTGATTTTCATTGGCGGCGCATCTCTGTGGTTGCTTATGCCTGTTATTAATAAGAGGAAGCAGCAGAAGGCTCTGCGCGAGGGTCTGGAGCAAAAAGCGTAGGTTGCCACAGTGATGCGATTTGCGATTTAGTCGTAAGGGAAATCGCGGTTTTAGTTTTAATGGGAGATAAAATGCAATTTTTTTTCCTTATAATTAGAGGGTTGATTTAACGGTTGCCGATGCGAGTCGCTGAGGCTAAGTTATTTCTAGTAGTTGAGGAAGAGTTCATGATGAGGCCATTTTTGAGGTTGAAATGATGTAATTGTTAAACTTAGTTTGTCATCGCCACAGAGTTGCTAATTGCGACTAGCTAGATTTATGAGTACTGTGCAAGTTTTCGAATTAGGTTTAAATATATTTTAGTGATATATATTGGATGATGAAAGAAAGGCACTGGATTTAAAAAGATTGCGTTTAAAACTGGAATGTGGATTAAACGCTGTGAATTATAAAAAATGACAAACCTTATTGGTTTTACATGATTAAGGCTGTTAACTCCTATTAGTATAAATAATAAAATATTAGATAGGAATAAAAAAAATACGTTTTCTCCAATCAATAAAAAATACACGCGAATAAAAATTAGTTAAAGGACGCCACAGAGAGTCGGCATGCGACCGAAATTGACTGCCAAAGTAAGGCCAAAAGTTTAATGAAAATGTGCTTCTAAAAAAATTTATTTACTTAATATTTTAATAAAATATTTTAAATAGAGGCAAGTACTATTTTAGGTAGTAAAATATTTTTCGTTTATAATAAAGATACAATCGTTGCACTAGCGTAAGGTAAATTCTAAATATACTTACAATATAATGCAATTACTGAATTGATGCACTTTTATGCAATTTTATAATTCATTTTATGTATTGATTTATTGTACATAAACACATATTACATAGATCCTTTATGTACCTCTGGATTTTTCAAATCTATATATGTATTTATACCACTAGTTCGCTAGGAAAACATCGTGATGAAACCTGCAAATTCAAACAACCATGGATTTGTAACCATGATTTAAAAATTGTCTGGTTCCCCTATCTTAGGGTTACGAAGGTCAGACCGGCAGTCGCTTCAACGTAATTACCAGACTCGCTAAATCCTGGATCATGGTCGAAGCGGACCCCTAAGCACGGGACATAACCCTAGGAAGATGATATTTAAGGCCATGCAATAAGCATAATTCTCTGTCACATCCCAAGTTCCCATCCAATAGGTTACAATGTTTTACAGCGTAGAGTATCGCGTTTAGGCAAGTATACTAAAGAATTATTTGTAACGTAACATTTATATACTTTATTGCATTACATTCGAACTATTTGAAGCACTCGATAAAATGTTACATCGGGATGTTACATACATACAAAACATCACGCCCGCAATCCCCGGAGGGGTAGGCAGAGCCTTGACTCTCTTGGTAGGCAGCATGGCCCTTTAACCACTTTCAGCTACAAAACTGGGCCGGGATGGAACATTATGAAAAAGTAGTGACAAGTGGCTAGCTCGTGGCCTACACAATCACATACCCAAAACCCCATATACCATTAGTCGCCTTTTACGACATGCTAGGCAAGGTACATTTGGTAGATACATTCTTTTTAATTTCCTGATCAACATGGGTCTGGATGTTACATTACATCTAAATGCTTTAGTGCAGTGGTTCCCAAAGTTGCCTGGGCTACGAGCCATGTAATACAAGTTTTCAAACTCTGGACCCACCAACCGTTATCAATATAAATTAAGCAAGAAAAGTGTGGTTGGTGTGTCGTTCGACAGGTCGCGACAGTTTGGGATACCCTGCTCAAGTGTGTCTCAAGTTTATATGATAATGGTTTTTCCATACAGTTGTATAGTGGAAATATTTTTAATTTAATGCACAAAGGAAATGTTGACGTTTGAGTCTTCCACATTTATCTAAATATACAGACGGACATTGTCTTACAGTGTTCTTTTTCTCACATACAATGTAGTGCTAGGAAGTATTAAATTTTAAAGATCTAGAATAGTATTTCTCAACTGGTAAGCCTCCCCTCCCGCCCTTTAATTGTATGGAGCGTGAAGCAATAGTATGAAAAGCCGCATTATATATAAAAAAAAATATATAAAAGAAAATCGTGTTCTTTACAGATTACTTTGTTTTTTTTTTTTGGTAGGTATGAGAATAGATCGTATTTTACACCCTCATGCCCCCACCCCCCATTTTTATCTTGAGAAAGGGGCGGGACGAATAGCCGGAATAGCTAGTAAATGTATATGAAGGTATATTTCTTGCGTTAAATCTTCAATCAGATACTGTGGGTGTTAAAGTTTTGGTATAGCAAAGGAGGCTTTGGTACGTTTTATCATTGAGGGGGCTCAACACAAAACAGTTTGGGAATACACATTTTAAAAGAGCATGCTTGGTTTGAACCAGGCTCAACCGTATGCGAGGAATAGTTTTTATTAACTAGGCTATCACGCAATATGAATTTTACGAGCACATAAGCAATATTTTGATGTTTTTACAAGCTTTTTATATTATAGAAAGTAATATGTATGTATAGGTAAGATTCTGTTGAAATGCTTACGTAAATTGATATGAAACAATATTATTTCATTAAGTGTAATATTTACAATGATTTTCTTTAGTGGACAACACTATTTAATTGACATGTAGAAATATATCTAGATTTTTATGGTTTAGTTATATATTCATTATTGCACAAAAATTTACAAAGACCTACACGTAAATAAATTCAAATGATTTACAATATGTTGAATTTATTTAACGGAAATTATACCTATATAACGATATCTAACAGTGAGAACATTACTAAAACAATAAGACTAATCAGTTTTTAACGAATCATTAACGATATATGTATATGAAATAATGTTTATATATACTATTTTGCTAAATATAATGTCCAAAAAATTTGTATTAAGTTTTAGTTTCAGCCAGTTACGGTATTTCTTTTTTATATATAATTATTTTATATTTAGTAATGACGTAATTTAAGGTGGCTATTTTATATATTTTAGTTAATTTATTTACTGTACTATAAGTTGTGTTAAGTGTTAAAATAAATATATAATTGTGTATTTATTACTAACAATAGTTACCGGTGGTAATCAATATAATATTAATTTCCATATTAACGGTTTTTTTAACCAATCCAGCATTGATTTTATACAGGGTTTCTGATATTTATGACTTTGCAGGAATAATTCAAAATGAGCGTTGTAAAATGCAGTCAGTAAATTTGCAAAAAACATACAAAATGTCACGCACGTAGTCCTCGAAAGGGTAGGCAGAGTCAACGGGGCAGCAGGCCCTTTACCAAATTCAGCCAAAAATAAAACTGGGCTGGGTTAGATGGAAAATTGTGAAAAAGTGGTGACAAGTGGCTAGCTCGTCGCCCATACAATGACATACCTGGAACCTTTCAAATCTTTCATCCGTCTAATATTCTTTTAAAGATAAAATAAAATGACTGCAATTTACAACACTAGATAAACCGATCACACCAAAGATTAGTAAAATGATATTAAAAAAAAATACTATGTATTTATGCATTTTAAAACTAAAGCCGTGATTTTTTTATATAAAAAAAAATTACGTGCTGTCAATATAGCGTTCAGTGCGTATTTAACAACATCCGTTGTTCATCAACTAACTAAGTAGTTCAATTGTTGCTCAACAAATATTTGCTTTGCATGCCATAATTATTCATTTACTCCGCCTCTCAAAGCCGCTTAATGGTAAATGTACAATTTACATAAATAGAGATATAGGTACCTACATTGGTATAAAAAAAAAGATTTTATAATTATTCTTGCCAATCATTTCACATACGCATACCTTTTCATTTTTGTGCAAGCTAGAAAGCTTTTAACATTTCATTGCATAAAAAAAATTGTTATATTACATATCCATTGATAAAACAAATTGATCTTGTGATAATTCTAAAAAATATTCTTATTATGACCATTCCAGTGGCATTCCTTGATTTCCAAAAAGTATATTGTTATATCAGTCTTTGTCAAAGATATTTTTTTGTGATTTTCTGTCGTATCTTGTCCTTTATCAATGTGACCTTCTTTGGGGATAGCACGTACTATCGTAGGGAGTTCAAAGGGGGAAATTAAATAGCTAAATTAGATAGAAGCGAGTGAGGTGCGTAAGGATCGTGCCATAGTGTTCGGTTCTCTTTGCTACCCCGCTAGGGAAGTGGCGTGAGGTTTAGTTAGCTAGTTAGTAAATTTTTTCGGCACAGTGGCGCCATTGTACTATTTCTCGATCAGAATTCTATATACGTGCTAGCCCCATCTTATCCATTCGTTATGTACTTTTCCTATTATACATAGCCTAGAGTCTTAGTCTAGGTCCTAGACAATTATTTTATGATTAATATCCTGTAATACACACGTTTTATCGACATTTTAAATAGTTAAGACAAAATGTTTATAGTATATTTTTAAATAAATGCAATTTTAAGTTATTTTTAAAGTCCTAAAAGGTTTTAATGAGTATATAATAAAGCATCTATTTAATTTTAGAAAAGGCTTTGTTACAAAACATCGAGCCACCCTAATGTATCGCTTTAGGGCGGCTCGCTGTTTTGTAACAAAGTGAACAATAAGCACGAAACACGATAATTTGTTACAAATGGATGTTACATTACATCGAGGTGATTGAGAAAACACTTATAGTGCGTAACGTATAGCGTGGCAGGTACGTAATAGCTATTGGAAACGAAATTATTTTTAGGACCTGACTTAAAATATATAAATTATATTATCCGTTTTAAAAAATAACACAATTACACAATAACAAAATTGCAAATTGTAAATATAATGGTGACACATTTTAATTTGGTTATTATGTAGAAATGAGTTTGAAACCTTATTTAATTTTCAAGTTCAGCAGTTAGTTACATTGTTCTTAAAATAAGCTATCGGCAATGTCAGACTTTAATTAAAAATCTGAAATTTTATTATTTTTTAAAGTTATTATAGTATTTTTAAAGATTCTCAATAAAAACTGCTGACTCAACTCCGTAAATGGCGCCAAAGGCGACATTTTGAAAATATTTCGACTGTCAAACTCTTGCGTAGTTACAGAAGGTTTTGTCAAAAAGTATTCCTTACTTTAATTTTTATGAATATTTACTTGCGTATAAATTTTTGTATACTTTACATACGAATTTAATCTAATTGTTACTTAATTTTAATCAATCATGTTTCCAATTACTTAAAACTAATATTTTTATATTATAATAAAGTACTGCAATTTTGAATATTGTAGTTTTATTAAACAGTACATTAGAGTTAGTCCGCACCTATTAATTTTTACATAGTATTAAACAAAGTCGCCGCTTCTGTCTGGTCGCTTTGATCTTTTAAACTACGTAAGGATGTTGATGTAGTTTTCACCAGTAGATAGAGTGATTCAAGAGGAAGTTTATAATATGTATGGTGTATAAAACTATAGTTTGAGCTACCAACAGTCACATTTATTTTACAAGTCTATAAACTCGGTAAGATCCAAATTTGCCTCTGTGATTAGTGATTAGTCTGGGCCAAAATCAATGAACACAGTTCGAATCCAGTGAGGAGCTTATGTGATATTATAGTCGTGTATTTTTTAATATGTGTAATTAAATGCATCTAAACATATTACTTAACCATAGACCACGGTTACACCTATAAGTCTATTGTCCAGTTCGCTCACTTAAAGATTATAAAGGTCAGACTCAGTCGCTTTAATGTAATAATCAGACTCGCAAAATCTATGGTCATGGTCTTAACGGACCAAAAGGACAACCCTAGGAAAATGATAACGATTCATTAATTTTTCCCTTTTTCCAGCTGGAACCTTTCGCAGAGGAAGACGCAGGTGACACAGAGGACATCAACCCCAAACTGATTCTCACCCCTGAAGACATCACCCCTTCCTGCGAGAAGCACCCCAACGGCTCGCCCCCCATCTTCAAGAACCACTCCAACGCTAACATCGAAGAGAAATCATCTCCGAACCGCCCCGAGAGCTTCGTTCGGTCAGCCAGCGCCGCCCTGGTAGCCTCCAGAAACGCTGACTTAGAGAGAATCAGAAAAACCACCCCAGTATCATCGAAACACGGTCTCCAACACATATCGAGTAAGAACCATATGCCTAGCAACCCCTCTCTGCTAGAATCAGTGCCGGAAGGCAAGGCGAGTCGAGTGAACTCCACCGAGGCGTTCGGCAAAAAGCTAGCTGTGCCGAAGACTCCGAAGCGGAGTCCCAGCACTTCCAGCTTCCAGTACATGTCCACTCCATTCCACGGGTCTACCCTTTCGGCCTTTGAAAAACCAAGCGAATTCGCCTCTCAGTTCAGTCTCAAGTCAGTCACTGGTAGTTTGGCGCCAATAACTTATTGCTGTGGCTGTAAAAAGAAACCGAAGGACGAGGACTCCAAGAATGAGCCCAGCAAATATTTCGACGTCCAACTGCTGAAAGACCCGATATATCTCGTGATCCTCATATCAAATTGCACGTGCGCAATTTCGTATACGAATTTCATTATCTTAGTGCCGTCCTATGCGCAGGAGTGCGGTTTCGATAAATCGCTCGGTGCGTATCTGTTATCGATAATATCCGCTTTGGACTTAGTGGGCAGGATCGGTGGGTCGGCCCTGTCTGACGTGGTTCTGACCCCCAAGAGGTACTTCTTCATTTTCGGCCTGCTTCTATCTGGTATTAGCTTGGCAATGATACCGCTGGTATCGAGTTATTCGGCTATAAGCGTTTTTTGTTCTATTTTCGGTATCGCTTCTGGTATCAACGTTGGGGTTACCGCTTTAGTGATGACGGAAATGTTAGGCACAGAGCGGCTGATGTCCTCGTATGGTATTAGTTTGTTCATGAATGGTATTCTGCAATTGATAGGGCCGCCTATTTGCGGTTTCTGGTTTGAATATACTAAGAGTTACAAGTCGTTGTTCGTGACTCTTGGGTTCATTTTGATAAGTGGGGCGGCGTTGTGGGGCTTTGTACCGCTTATTCATAGAAGGAGACGATTAGCTGAGAGGAGGAAAGAGAATATTGATAAAGCGTAGCTGTGGTCTTTATTTCTATGTACGCATGGTTGGGATTGGCTTGTGAAGTTCTGGGAATGGGAAAGGTCGTATTGAATTATATAGGGCTGTAATTTTTACGATTTTTATTTATTTGTACTTACCGATGGTAAACTGATTGGTGCCATATATCATAGAATCGCTTAACCGAAAGAAAACTTTGGTTTATAATAGTTATTTTGTAAAATGTATCAGTTTTCAAATGGAAAATAACAACAGTTTTGTTCAAATGAAATCCTAATGTGACCTTTTCAAGTCGCAGAACTTCGACTTAATAGAGGGTTGCTAATCTGTGTATACTATTAAATACATCAAAATACCAGAACTGAATAATAATTGAGTAACTTCGCCTCTGAGATTGCAAAATTATAAAAACTAATCAGATTAAATATTTGTCTTTAAAACTCTTATGAAGTTACGAGTCTTAAAGCTGTGGCCATTGTTGTGTGATCACTTTTAATTGTAAAAAAGTGCTATTAATTATCTGTCCTGGTGATAGAAAACTATGTATTATTAAAAATAAAAACTGGCCAAGTGCGAGTCGGACTCGCACGAAGGGTCCCGTACCATTAACTATAAATAGGGCAAAAAAAAAGTCATGTCTGTGGTATGGGAGTAATTTTTTTTTAGTATACATCATTTGTGAAAATTTCAACTGCCTAACTATCACGGTTCATGAGATACAGCCTGGTGACAGACGGACAGACGGAGTTTTAGTAATAGGGTCCCGTTTTACCTTTTGTGTACGAAACCTTTAAAATAAAATAGCGGGTCTATTAGCAACCTTCTCAAAAAAAAAAACGGGTAGATTTAAAATGTCGGATAACACACGCAAGGACCACATAGAAGGATGTAACTGTAAGATTGATTATTGGTAAAGAGTTACCGCCGTTTTAAAATGGCAAGTTAAGATGGTAAGCAAAGTCGGGAAAAGAAAATGTCAAAAATGGATTGCACTTTGACATATATTTTTTTTAAGTTAATGTCAACCGACTCTATTAGGTTTGTTTCTGACAATATTTAATATTTTATTGTAAATTATCTACTACAATAAATACAAAATGTATCGGCTTACTAAATGTACTTATTATTTGAATAGACCTCTGAAAAATTTTAAAGGACTTCTTTTTTGGAAGTCATATTTGGACCCTTTCGATTATTAGACTCCCTCCACTTAAATGCAAAAAAATATGGTTCGATTGTGAATTGATTCAGTTATCTAGGAGGATTTCTTAGACAAACATACGTGCATTAATTAAATTTATATAAATAAAGATATCAATAAGACAACACTTATCCAAAAATTGTCTGGTTACCCTATCTTAGGGTTACGAAGGTCAGACCGGCAGTCGCTTCAATGTGATTACCAGACCCGCTAAATCCTGGATCATGGTCTAAGCGGACCCCGTCTAAACACGGGACATAACGCTAGAAAGATGATGAAATAAAGAATACGCTTGCCATCTTACACTTGTCAATTCATTTTATTGTCGTTTTAAGATTTTCGCCATGTAGAAATAATTAATATACATCTGCAGACTGATATAAACGGTTATATTGTCGCATTTTAACGAATTATATTAAAATCCAATCATTATATTTTATTGAAATATCAATTATAGCTTGACCAGAAAATGTATGGAAGTATTATCAACAGTTGATAAGTCTTCTCAAATCTAAACGACATATCAGTGTTCCCTAACACTAAAGAGCAAAATATTTATTTTATTTTTCTCATAAACTACTAATGTAAAATTAGTATAAGCAAGCGCTCCATATTTTTCTGGTCAAACTTTCTTCTGACATCGTAATATTGACATGTTTCTCATAAAATTTGGTGTGTCAAATAAGTGCTTATTAATAATAATAGATTGATAAGTACTAAAATTGTACAAAGGATATTGGAAACCTGGATAATTTTTATTTGTTATTAATTAAAGCAATTTATAACAAAAATATTTATCAATTCATTGCATCACACGCTATTATTTATAACTATATTATGTATATTTGGTCAGTCATAAAGGTACTAAATTATTTAAAATTTAAGACCTTGTTGACGGGGAAAATGACAATTTTTATATGCGATATGTCACTTTGAAAGGTCGCCTGTGTGAAACGTGTCAGTAATTTTGTCAAAGTTATAATGAATTGTAGTAAGTCTGACAGGTTTCCAATATTTTACCAATGACTAAACAATTGGGTAGCTAAATATTAATTAATGCACCATTGATTAACGATAGAACAATAGACGCTAATTAAACAAAAATAATCTCCATAACCGTTCCTGTATTTAAATTGAATAGTTTAAAATTAATATTTTTGTATGAATAATAACACGGGTTGGGTAGATTTTGTATGTTGTATTATGTATTGAGTATTAGGTGTAAGGACTTATGTAAATGTAATATTAGTTATATAAAATAGTGATAGGCTATTTTATATAGAAGCACAGATAATCTACATAATTTAATTCATGGATCGTATGTAATACATGTTATTTTTGTTCTGTATATTAAATAATGTAAAGTTTAAAAAAATCCGTTGAGTAGTTTTTACTTAAACGAGGTTTTAACGAAATTGTAAAATTAATGTGTTTTTTCTTATCCCATATTACATTTAACCTTCACTGTATAAATCGCCTGTCACTATTTTAAATGCACATTTTTATACACAAATTTGTACGGTTATGTACACTTCTTCCCAATTATGTATATAGTTATTAATAACTCATTTATTAAATAATAAACGATTATATTATTATTATTAATTAATAACTAATATTGCGCTTAAATAGTCAATTGAAAGACCAGTGCCATTTACATTAACAGAGTAACAAAAGAATGTGAAATGAACAATATGCCTTAATAATGAAATAATAAATGAATAGTTATTCCACGAATATAGTATTATAATAATACATTCAAATATTATTATTAATGTAAAATAATAGTATTACTATTATTTTAAATTAATAATAGCGTAGTTTAAGTGGGGGTAGTAACTCCGGTTTTTTGCGAATTTATCAATGTACCTAAATGTTAAGGTTTGTCCACAGATAACCTCCAATAGATACCGTACGTTCACCACTTTGTTCTAAGTTCAAGTCACAATTTTAGGAGGTAGGAACGGGGTGCGGGGGACGTAACACTCATTCATCTAGTGATGTTCAATTGTATTGTGCAATGTCTATAGTTTTATCGATAAATTTATAATTATTTATATTTTATATGTAGATATAAATAAATTTGATTTTTTAGGGTTCCGTACCTCAAAACCGTACCAGACCGTACCAAAAAAAACAAATGTTATTGTTTGGTGATTGGTGTTAATGATATTTTATTCTATAGAATACTAGAATAGAATAAAGAAAACTATAGAATATTGTATGGAATGCCTGGATTATATACATTGCCGGCAACACATACATTGGTAAATATAAAGAAGGCACGGCTGTTTCCATTACTCTACAAATGACGGTGTTTTTGCTCGGGAACGATCCATCACCGCGATATGTGGCATCGATCCATTTAGACTTTCTTTCAGGACCCTTTGGAAATCTAAAGCAAATTGAGTTAGGACAATCTCTATTTTTTATCGACAATGTCGATTCGACATACTAAAACGTACACAGTTACAACCCTCTTGTTATGCATGTCTATGCCAGAACGGGATAAAAATAGTGAAATGGGTAATGAAAGAAAGGGGTAGTGACAAAAGACATCAATGCGAGCTGACACTTGTCAAAAAATTTTTGCCAACTTTCAAAATTCGACTGTCGTAACTTGAGCTCCGTCTAGAATAAAATAGGTATTTATTTTACTTACCGATGACAAGATATGCCATCTTTTTTCAAATTTTGATGTCCTGGAATTCTTCCCACACCATTTTACGGAACAGAAGGCCATTTTAACGTTCATTTATGCATAAATACTTATTAAATATAAATAAAAGTGTCTCCGTAAAGGCTGACGCGCAGATCTGTCTCTTGGTCGGCACTGAAGATGCGCGTGTATGGCAACTACTTATTTGTGTAATAGCATAGATGCATGGGCGCACGTCAATCCTCTTAATGTGGTATCTATTTGGAGGTTATCTGTGGGTTTGTCAGACGGAATATATTATTGTCTCTTTTACATGGTGCATACTTATCGTCTGGTCTGGTATACTGAGTTTTGCGTTTGTGTGAAATGACCAAGAGAAGCAAACCTTAGTGACACTGTGGGTCTAAACGCGATATGCATTATGTAGGAGGTTAATACTTACAGCTTGACGTTCTGGCACATGAAGGATTCCTAAAAGACACAAAATTTGTGAATAATTTAGATGTCTGGTAATGAGGGCATACAAAAACCGCCAGATGGCACGAGGGAGTCTCGTGGTCTTATCACTGTCACTATTGGCTGCTTGTTGACAGCATGTCAGTTTGATCTGACAACTAACCAATGAGGAGGGTGACAAGACCGCAAGTCACAGTAACGCCATCTTTTGGATGTTTTAATTCAAAAAACCCTCATTGTCATTAATAAAACCCAGAAATGGCTAAAAACAGGTTTCCATTTAATTTTATTTCGTTTTTGTTATTTTTTATGCGGGTAATTGAAATAGAGGATCATTTAGTCAAGAGATTTATAAAGAAGCGTTTTCAGTCGTCGACCTACAATTGGCCCAGGGGATATTGTCAGTAACAGCTTCATACAAAGAATCCGCTCTTAATTAGCTTACTGACAGCAGGGGCTAAATAAGTATGAGAATCACAAATTGGTGTCCTTTATGGAATCTGACAACATTTATTATTTCTCAGTCGATAGATCACACAAACGCAGTTCTCGCGTCGAATCAAATGCTATCTCGTATTCTAAATATTTTGCAGGTGTGTTGCTGCTTGAATGATTAACTACAGTGTTGATTTTTATACGATTACGAGTATTCGAGTCTCAAAGACACGTGTGTAATATAGATACTTGATTTGTAAAATAAATATTTTTATTCATACTTAATTAGCGATTTTTATTTTGAAATTCTTATACAGACTTACTTATAATATACGCGAAACCTATTACCTACTTCTTTAACACATTATTCTTAGGAACCAATTTAAAGGATTCCAGAAAATTAACAATATTTTTTTTTACGTTTCATACGAAATAGGCGAACAGCTGATCAACTTTTGTAAGAAAATACATACATACATAACATCACGCCCATTATCCCCGAAGGGGTAGGCAGAGTCAAAGGGGCAGCAGGCCCCTTTGACCACATTCAGCCAAAAATAAAACTGAAAAAGTATTGACAAGCAAGTTACTAATGAAATAGAAAAAAAAGATTGCTTATTTTCTAAAATCCTTTAAATTGGTTTCTCAGAATAATGTGGTGAATAAGTAGGTAAAAGGATTTGTATACTTAGGTATAAAATAACCTTGTATAATAATGTCCTCCTAACCGATATCGGTCACGGCGGCCAATTTACACAAGGATTAGCCAACTGCGCAGGAGATATTATAGTGCACAAGTGTGTGCGCAAACACAGGTGCACTCTCTGTTTCTTCAATCTCATAGTCCGGTGAGACGGCAATTCGACATGACCGGAGAGAGGTCAGGAACCTTGTATTCAATACTTATGGACATACCATCTACCTTCACGGAAATGGCGTAAAGTTAGTTATTATACCATACCATACCATCACAACCGCAATCCTCAAAGGCTGGGCGCAGACGAGCAGCAAGAAGCTGCCTGAACCTTACTGCTGGCTTACGTCCCTGTTCTGAGGTGAACATGATAAGTCCTGTTAAGGGAATCTGTTAGCTTGGAATACTTAGATCCTGGATTTAGGAAGTATGACCATGCTAACATCATAAAGAAGAAAGGTTGTTTGTTTGAATTGAATAGGCTGCGAAACGACTGGACGGATTTGAAATATTCTTACACCAATGGAAAGCTTCTTTATCAGCTAGTAACATATTTTATCCCGGTATTCTCACGGGAATAGGATCTTCCCGGGTGAAACCGCGAGGCGCTGCTGAAAAACGCATTCATCGTAAAATTTATAAAGCACCAAGATTTATCAAAAGACCAACCAGATTAAAGAAACATATCCATCTTGCTAACGAAAAATTGTCTATGCTCGATGTATGGCGCTGTGGCATTTGACTTCACATACCACGTCGGATCTCTCTGTCTAACAAATTACTTTGAACCTTTTTAACTTGGTAAATAATCAAGATTTGTTTATCTGTGCTTCAACAAATAACTAAAAAAGTCCCTCTTGCACCGTGGTTGATTGTTTCAATCGAAATTAAACTCAAAGAATAAATTTCAGCGTTTATTAATAAACTTATTCGGTACAAATCACAAGTTACCAGATATGTGCTTCTGCGGTATACAGCGCGTCAAACGAGGGCCATCTGAGTTTATAAAGTAAATTATATTATTATGACAACATATTTGGCCAAAGTATGGCAGTGTTAATTAACCTAGAAATGCTGTCAAGTCGCCGACTTTTGACTGTCGGCAAATGCGAGCAGCTGTCGGCGACTGTCAGCAACTGTCGGCAACTGTCAGCATCTATTGGCAACAATTGCCCTTGTCGCAAGCGGTTACTAATACCCCAAGAGCTGACAGCCATTTTTGAGTACATCCTTGAGGCACATTGAAAATATTATTGTTGATTAGTTGCGAATGTGTGGATGATGAAATGGCCGACCTGGCTGGGAGGTTGCGGGGCGTTAATGAGCTATGAATTTTTTAATTCGCAATTTTTCTCATGCAGAAAATGTTCTTGAGGCACTTTGAGTCTTACAGCATTTTAAAGTCTGATGTTTAATTAAACGATATATCATAATGCCAGGCGATTTGGTTGGGATTTAAATGGTGACAGGCGATTTAAAGTTATATTTTTTTTTGCGCAAAAAATGTACTTGAGGCAAGCTGGGATCTATACACAATAATTGTTGTGTTGATAAGATGCCATATATCAAATATATATAATAACGGTGTCAATAATATCGCAGATATAAACATAGCACGGTTTGAAAAATTTTGCAAGACATTTAAAGCTAAGAGCACGGAAGAGCCTTTCAAAAAAGTCTCCATTGGTTTTCATCCAATAACTTATTACTTAATGCAAAGAAAACTAAATGTGTAAAGTTCTCAATGCCAAATGTGAGGCAAGCTAGCATTACAATTATAATGAACGATGAGTCCATTGATGTCGCTAATCAAACTACATTTCTGGGCATCACTCTAGACTCAAAATTACAATGGTCTCCCCATGTTTTAAACCTGGCACGAAGACTTAGCTCAGCTGCGTATGCGGTTAGGAAGATAAGAAATCTTACTGATGTAGAGACGGCTAGACTAGTTTATTTTAGCTATTTTCATAGCATTATGTCCTACGGTCTGCTTTTATGGGGATCCGCAGCTGATATCCAGACAATTTTTATACTGCAAAAAAGGGCAATTAGGTCTATATACCAACTTAGACCTCGCGACTCCCTAAAAGAGTTATTTAAGGAAATCAACATACTTACTGTGGCATCTCAATACATTCTTGACTGTTTCTTATATGTATTTAAAAACATGCATTCTATCCCTAAAAAAGCGGATAGTCATAACATTAATACTAGAAACAAGCATAAACTGGCTGTCCCAAATCTAAGGTTAAGTAAAATTAGTAATTCATTTGTGGGACAAGGTATATAGATGTTTAATTTGCTGCCACAGGATGTTGTTAACCTACCTATGCACAAGTTTAAGCGGTACATAAAAAAAAATCTCATGCAAAAAGGTTACTATAAGGTTGAAGATTTTTTCAATGACAAAAACCGATGGTTTACAAATTATTAATCATTATTATTGAGTTCTAAAAATACTAATTGTATTTTTTTTTTGTATTAAATTCGCCTTTTTATGAAATTAATTATGACATAGCACAGTTATAATAATTCATTCATTGAATTTTAATTATATGACATTGTTTAAAAACCTTTGAGCGGTGTTTTATAGTTGGCTTGTTACAATTCATTTTTATTATTCTCTGACTAACCTGAGTAGTCATGCTCACTAAAAAGTTTCTGGGGTGGTGGCGCTATGTGGCGGGTCGTTACATTCCCTAACATATGGTTGAGTGAAGCGATGGCTGACACATACGTCATGCTTGGGAACAGGTGCCGCCCTTGGGGACTGGTCTGCTCTGGTCGGGTCAAGTTTTTGGTTGTAATTTATATATTTTTATTTTGATACTCTACGACAGGCCCACACTAAAACGTGGTTCAAAGTTAATTATGATTCATACACCTTGTATAAATTGTATTGAAAAGAGTAACTACCGAGTTTCTTGCCGGATTCTTCTCGGTAGATACAACATTCCGAACCGGTGGTAGAATCATATAGCTGTGGCTTTACTTGTATTTGACGATTTATAAGTGTTTCCTTGAAACCTATATAAATAAAGAATATTTTGACTTTGACTTTGACTTTGAATAAAACTGTTAAAAATTATGATCCGTCTACGTTACCACCATGTAAAGCAGAGTTGCACCAACAGCTTTTAAGAGCTCAATATGTTACAAGTATCTGGAGAAATGCACATTTACGTTTTCCAAGTAACCTAGAACCCACTGAACATGGATGGCAGCTGAAGGAGGATAAATTGGATTTTTATTGGTTTGATGGGGATTGCATGCCGCAATTAGTTATCGATGCAATTGATCCTGGGACATTTGAACACTCTGATGAAAATGCTACAGGTATGTAATAATAATTTGTTAAATACTCGCACTATTGATTGTATTTCACATTTGTTAAATTTTTTTATTTATTTTCAGACAATGAAGAAGAGTTCATAGAACTCAACTCTATGGACGAGTTCACAAGCGACGAGGAGATTCCATCAGATATCGATGAATAAAAAAAATTACATAAAAAGTATATCAAAAATTTTTTGTAAAAATTTATTTTTTTATAATAAATAATAATAAAATGATATCACCTGGCAAGATTAAATAACCGCCAGAACGGCCTGTCATTTGATATATGGCATCTTATCAACACAACAATTATTGTGTATAAATACCAGCTTGCCTCAAGTACATTTTTTGCGCAAAAAAAAATATAACTTTAAATCGCCTGTCACCATTTAAATCCCAACCAAATCGCCTGGCATTATGATATATCGTTTAATTAAACATCAGACTTTAAAATGCTGTAAGACTCAAAGTGCCTCAAGAACATTTTCTGCATGAGAAAAATTGCGAATTAAAAAATTCATAGCTCATTAACGCCCCGCAACCTCCCAGCCAGGTCGGCCATTTCATCATCCACACATTCGCAACTAATCAACAATAATATTTTCAATGTGCCTCAAGGATGTACTCAAAAATGGCTGTCAGCTCTCCGGCTATAATATACCTACTCTTTTTTGCTATATGTAAGTAAACTTCATAAGACTTAGAAGGCCCTTAACGTTTGACAGCAAAAACTTGACATGAGTAACTCGACAAAGATCTTTCCGTCAACTCAGTTTTTGAGTAATTAACTCATAATTGCGCCATGGCGCAGCAAAATTGAACGCTGCCTTAAAGTAAGAAACGCGGCAGTTCTCCAATTTATAAACAATATTATTGACAGGTTCTTAAAGTAAATAGGCACCTTGGCACACGAGTTCCAGGTTCCAGCCCACGCCCGTATGATTGATTCTAGACATTGATGAGTCGACACACCTGGCGCAGTGGACTGGGTCAATGCAAACCGCGCCGCAGTGTTACCCATGCCTACAGTAAACGTTTACATCACATATGCTTAGAACTAAGGAGTAAAATAATTGCCAATAAATAAAATACGCTATCAGATTCTTCAGAGATCCATTTTACAATATAGGTTTTGACGTTTGGATATGGAATAACTAACTAACTAAACTTCACGCCACTTCCCGACTTCTACCTAGTGTTATTTCCCCTTGCTTACTTGGGCCCGCTTAGACCATGATCAAGAATTTAGCGAGTCTGGTGAAACGTCTGCCTATTTGCCCTTCGTAACGTAAAATAGGAGGAACCAGACAAAATCAACCATAGTTATACATACATACATACAATCCATAATTGTTTGAATGTGCAGGATTCATCACGATGTTTACACTCCCTCCGAGCTGGTATATTCGTACTTACATTTGTACTGGAGAATTAGACTAATTATAGTTGATTTTGTGCATTCAAATTGTTAGAGAAGATTTTTTTTTCTTAATGATTTGTTCAGAAATCGGATCATATCAGAATCAATAATTTTTGGTCATTATAAAAGTTATAGTTGGTTTTTGCTTACAGTATATAAACATAGATTATAAAATGAAAGGAATGCATTCTATTTATATTAACTAGTGATCGCCCACTTGTCGACATTCGACCATTATTAGTTTGATTTTTAATAATATTATTTATTGAAATATTAGCTTTCTGCACTCCTTCTCTATATAAACTTTGACTGTGCCAAATCTCATACTCCTCCGTCCGCGTAATTCTCATAAAAAGGGGTACAAAGTTATTACTTTACGCATTAATATATAGTTTAACGTATAAGGCTCAAATCCAAAATTATCTAAAATTTTATAACATCAAAAATGTATATTGAATGGAATACATTATATAATTTCTACATATGCTACGTATTCCATATCCAAAAACGTCATAAAAATATAAATTTCGAAGTCTTTTAATAATTATATTTATAATAAAAATATGTATGTACCTGTGAAGTAAAAATAATGCGTGTCTTTAATATGACTGACACTTTATACACTATTAATAATAGCTAATATTATTATTATTAATTATTATCACAATTCACATTGCTCTGAGTTACAAAATTAAAAATACATAATTTAAAATAATAATAATAGATGCGTGTAATCACTTAATTATAAACGGGATTATAGTTTCAATAATAGTTGGCAGCTGCTTAAACAAATACGAAGTTTTAATTCATTTTTCTATACAAGAGTCCAGGTGAAGACATAATTATTTATTCAGTTTGTTTCAGACCATAATCTATATAATTAACATTTACAAATATGTAAATTCTACAGTTTACCAAACTTAGACATGATTGTGTAGTATAATTTTGGACTGCGTTCATTATAAACGTGATCTATAATATTATGTCAAAATCAGTTTGTAGTGAATTATATACATATATCAAAAATCTAATTGTATTTTAGCCATCTATGAAATATAGATTTAGCCCGTGACTCCGCTCGTACGAAATTCGGTCTGTTATGGACAAGTAATTGAGCATCTTGCGGGATCTATTAATTTTCCCTGGATCAATCGTAGCCGTTTCGGAATTAAAATTAATGGCTTGTATTATATCAAAATCGGTCACGTGGTTTATAATAAATATAAATAAATAAATGCTCCAGACTGACACACCAATTCCCTAGTTCAAAACTAAGCTTATGCTTGTACTAGGCGAACGGATAGACATACTTAAATACGTTTATAAACATCCATGACTCGGGTACAAATGTCCCCGTTGATCACACAAAACATTTGCCTCTAGCGGGATTCGAACCCGCGACCCTTGGTTACGAGGCCAGGGTGTCTGACCACTCTACCAACGGGCCAGTCAACGGATCGAAAAATTTGGCGTAATTGGACGGTACTGTTCGGACACAACGAAAAACGACCGATTTCAAAACCTACCGGCTGCATGGAAACAAAAATTGAAGTAAAACTATATTTGCGTCAAGTCTTATATCATTAGCTACTTTGTAAATAATTTACACAACGCACAATGTGGCGAACACTTTTTAAATTACACAATTCTCAAAAATTCCTAATTCTAAAATCATCTGGTCGTTTTCAAAAAATGTCTAGAAAAGTCACCCCAAATTAATTACACGGGAATAGTTTCCTTTTTAAAATAATACAGGGTGTATTCACAGTCAGTCTCTCTCACGTAAAACATTATGAAATAGAGTTCCACGTGAGATTTGATAATTCTCTTTTGAGACTACATGAGCGCTCAAAGTTTGTATTATTTATATGGGAGTAAAAAAAAAAACACAAATTTGAAACAAATATGTAAAATACATCCTATATATGAAAAAATGTACTCGAAAACATTACGCTACAAATATACAATCGTGTAAAATTTATCTAAAACATTATTATTATTATATATTCAATTGTATATTTATTATTTCTTGTATAAACATCATTGTTGCTGATTATGTCTAATATTGCTTTAACAGTGCAAAGTTTGGAAAGTTTTAATACAAATAGATATGTCTCCGGTTGCAGTTTAAAGATCTCCCTAGATCAGTGGTTCCCAACCTTTTTTGTGCCTGAGGTCCACTTTGATTACACTTTGTTATCAAGGCCCACATGGTCAAATTATTAATTTTAAAATAAAAAAAATATAAAATATAAAAAAAATATTTTAAAATTAATTATTAATTTTAAAATATTTTTTTGTGGCTTCCGTGCCACAATAGTCAACTAGATGTATAGCTCCAATAATATGTAAACAGATGACGTCGATCGAACATGCAGAAACGCCATACAATCCTGCATCGCGCTGACGAAGTTATTCTCGCCACTAAGTATATATACAATACGCTTGCTCGGAGACCTAGGTTCGACTAACCTTACCTAGGTCCCCGAGCAAGCAACACCTAGCTCAGCGCAAGTACTACCACTTTTATTGCGAGCGCGTAGTTTGCACATTTCTTATAATTTTAAAGTCTTTCACGGACCAAACAAGAAGTCTTGCGGACTACTGATGTTCCGCGGACTACATGTTGAGAACCACTGAAACTCGAGAGTCTAGATAGATTGCAAACTAACTGTAACAATTAGTAATAGATATAAATATGCAGTAAAAAAAAATTGAAATTAATGTTGAACATAGTGTACCATGAATATGTTAACCATTGGACTTGAATTGTTCCTAAATTCCAGTAATCGGATTTTACTGAACCGATAAGTGACTATAATCGTCTTGTTGAGAAAAAAAAAATCTTTAATCACATCTTAAAGATCATTTTCAACTTTATTGTATTACGAAGAGAGTCGAGTTATTCTCGGCCTTGTGTCGGTAAACTTACACACAATTATCGACCTTATTAATTTATAACACAAAGTTTAGAATGCTTGCGAATATTACTGTGCGATTTTAAACCTTATCATATAAACAGCAAGGCCTCGTTCGCTTTGTAGATGTATATCAAATATCCAACTTACGTGTCTTAAGAAATACCTGACAAGCTTCAAAGTTCGCTGTGCGATTGTCGACCTTATCTTATAGACAGTAGAGTCTTGTTCGCCTTGATGGCGGCGCGCAGTTTCTTGACTAGCGGCGCGGGCTGTATCAGCACAGACACTTCAGTGCCGTGGAGACTGAGTCTGTTCATCTCTTCTTCGCCTCCCTGCGGAAATAAGAAGGTATTTCTTCTCGATAGATTCTACCTTCCGAACCGGTGGTAGTATTATGTGTTCTTTTTTTGTATATTGACAATTTATAAGTGCTTTCTTGAAGCCTATATAAATAAAGATATTTTGAATTTGAATTTGAATTTTTGAATTTGAATTTGTATATATTTTAGAAATCATCATCACATTCCCGCCAGAATACCAGCGCTTCTGCGGTGTTGACTCGATGCCGTAGCAGCGTAATGCTGGGAGCTACAGAGAGCGCGCGAGTTGAATGCAGAGCTCACGTATGCCTCGTCTCAGGCCCCGACTGCATTCAACTCGCGCGCTATCTGTAGTTGGTAGCACACACGTTTCTTTCCTATTCTTATTATCTTTTAATTTTTCCTATTCCTATTTGTTTATTGTATAATGTCTGTATAATATTTGTTAGTGTATGTGTTGTCGATTAATGTTTCTTTTTTTTCTTTCATTACTAAATAACTAACTAAACTTCTCGCCACTTCCCTAGCGGGGTAGGCAGAGAGAACCGAACGCCATATGCCACGTTCCTTACACACCTCACTCGCCTCTTCAACATTCATAATCGTTTTCATACAAGCTCTACGGTTTTTATGACTCCTAACATCACCTTCTATTAATACACAACCAATCTGAACGTGGTACACTGCTGTTTATTAGAATTGCGATATTTACAGACATACGACACAAGATAGTCAGGATCATACTCCCAATAAATTAATTAAATAAATTAATTAATTCTCCAGCGGTGGTAGCTCAATGGTAAGGACACGCGACTCTTAACCGAGGAATGCGGGTTCAAACCCGGGAACATACCTCTGAATTTTTTAAATCTATGTACGTTTTATACTCCTAGTTCGACGGTGAGGGAAAACATCGTGATGAAACCTGCAAATTCAAATAACTTTTGATAACCATGATCCAAAAATTGTCTGTTTCCCCTATCTTAGGGTTACGCTAAGAAGATGATGAACTGAAACCAGACTCGCTACATCCTGGATCATGGTCTAAGCGGACCCCGTCTAAGCACGGTACATAACGCTTAGATGATGAATTGATTCTCCAGACTCCAAAAGGTGGCGTTACTGTGACTTGCGGCCTTGTCACCCTCCACTGATGTTAGTGTCGGTAGGGGGATGTCAGTGCCAGTAGGGGGATATTAGTGTCGGTAGGGAGATGTCAGTGTCGGTAGGGGATTGTTAGTGTCGGTAGGAGGATGTTAGTGTCGGTAGGGGGATGTCAGTGTCGGTAGGGTATTGTTAATGTCGGTAGGGGAATGTTAGTGTCGGTAGGGGATTGTTAGTGTCGGTAGGGGATGTTAGTGTCGGTAGGGGGATGTTAGTATTGGTAGGGGGATGTTAGTGTCGGTAGGGGGATGTCAGTGTCGGTAGGGGATTGTTAGTGTCGGTAGGAGGATGTTAGTGTCGGTAGGGGGATGTCAGTGTCGGTAGGGTATTGTTAATGTCGGTAGGGGAATGTTAGTGTCGGTAGGGGATTGTTAGTGTCGGTAGGGGATGTTAGTGTCGGTAGGGGGATGTTAGTATTGGTAGGGGGATGTTAGTGTCGGTAGGGGGATGTCAGTGTCGGTAGGGGATTGTTAGTGTCGGTAGGAGGATGTTAGTGTCGGTAGGGGGATGTCAGTGTCGGTAGGGGATTGTTAATGTCGGTAGGGGAATGTTAGTGTCGGTAGGGGATTGTTAGTGTCGGTAGGGGATGTTAGTGTCGGTAGGGGGATGTTAGTATTGGTAGGGGGATGTTAGTGTCGGTAGGGGGATGTCAGTGTCGGTAGGGGATTGTTAGTGTCGGTAGGAGGATGTTAATGTCGGTAGGGGAATGTTAGTGTCGGTAGGGGATTGTTAGTGTCGGTAGGGGATGTTAGTGTCGGTAGGGGGATGTTAGTATTGGTAGGGGGATGTTAGTGTCGGTAGGGGGATGTCAGTGTCGGTAGGGGATTGTTAGTGTCGGTAGGGGGATGTTAGTGTCGGTAGGGGGATGTCAGAGTCGGTAGGGGATTGTTAGTGTCGGTAGGGGGATGTCAGTACCAGTAGGGGGATGTTAGTGTCGGTAGGGGGATGTCAGTGTCGGTAAGGGGACGTCAGTGTCGGTAGGGTGACGTCGGTCTCAATAGGGGCATGTCGTCACCTTGAGCAAGTTGATGGGCCGGTTGTTGACCTCGGTGACGGCCCACTTGCCGGCGGGCGGCAGGCCGGCGCGCGCCGCCGCCGAGCCCGCCTCCACGCCCGTGATGCAGCACTCCCCGTCCAACTTTATGCCTGGCGGTGACGAATGCGTTACCATTGGGTATGTTAGGTATTTGGAGAGATAACTTATTGAGTGACACGCTGATATTACTTTAAAATAGAGTCTGTTTGTCTGTTACACGTTATCGTGTGACGTCACTAAGCCATTGTAGCTTCTAGTGACGTCACAACATCCCACTACAGAACTTTAATGAGCTGTATGTTTGTAAAATTACAAGTATAAAAAAAAAATTGTATTTTTTTCATAATCTAACTACAAATACTTATAACCATGTTTCATTTAAGCAGAAACATAGCTATTAGGACGACGCCTAACTATAAGAGACGCTAATTATCGACATCGATAGTTGAGCCCGAAATTCAGTAAAGATATCAATACTACTGGTGATATGATTTAACATATTATCTTTTAACTTTCTTATCGATGAAAAGAGCAATGAGGGTTTTTTCTAATTAAAAAATCCGAAAGATGGCGTAACTGTGACTTGCGGTCTTGTCACCCTCCTCATTAGTTAGTTGTCAGACCAAACTGACATACATGTCACATTATGAAGAGTGCTGTCAACATAAAGTCGACAATGATAAGACCGCGAGACTCCCTCACGCCATCTGGCGGTTTTTATTTTTTGAAAACCCTCATTGATATGCATCTCTAGCCAAGCTACTTACCTATACTTTCTTGGTCCCTCTTCGTCAGAACATATATTTTTCCGAGAGGCACTCGATGGAATAGAATGTCGACCTGCAACAAATATTTCACTCAGTAATCATGCAACTTTATTATGCATAGCTGAGATTATAGAGGCCGAGGTTATGTAAAGTGACGTCTGACTAGCAATGAGCTTCCTCATACTTTGTCGAGGAAGGAAGGATCTGACAAAAAGTGGATTGCGTAGGTTTTTCAATGTAAAATTGCATGCGGTAGGTATTTTATAGTAAAAAATACTATAACGTTCTATGTTGGTCGGGGACTTAAAAATAATGTGTCATCTGTGGTTCTTGCCTAGCATGTCGTAAAAGGCGTCTAATGGTATATGGGGTTTTGGGTATGTGATTGTGTAGGCGACAGGCAAGCCCCTTGTCACTACTTTTTCACAAATTTCCATCTAACCCAGCCCAGTTTTCTTTCTGGCTGAATGTGGTTAAAGGGGCCTGCTGCCACTTTGACTCTGCCTACCCCTTCGGGAATTATGGGCGTGATGTTATGTATGTATGTATGTAAGTACTATAACGCTTGCGTCACCAACGCTTATCCATAATGTCGCCTCCGCTCGCGACACCAGGACATGGCGGTACTCACTAGAGGCGCGGCGGGCGCCTTGAGCAGCTGGCGCGCGTGCGGCAGGTCGCGCGGCTGGTGCGCGCGCACGGCGGCGAGGCGGTCCCCCGCGCGCCCCCCGCAGCGCGCCCCGCTCGCGCCCCACCACGCCACCCTGCAACATTAGAGAAACTAACGTAACAACCCATTGTTCTATCAGTAGAGTCGGTTCTGCGCTTGTAGAGGCGGTTCTCACCAGACGCGCTTGTCGTACTCGGCGAGCAGCGGCGGGCTGTGCGCGGGCACGGCGGCCGGCACGGCGGCGCGGCGGCGCTGCTCCGCCTGCAGCGCCGCCGCTTGGCGCCGCCGGAGCGGCACGAGCGCGCAGCTGCTCGATGTTAGAGGGGGCGATTGGCCTGGAGGAGTAGAGCGGGTTAGGTGAAATCGTTGTCAGAATAATCGCATTAAGAGAAATAGGTAAAATAGTTGCGACAGGTTAAATAGTCACGACAGGTGAAATAATTGCGACAGGTGAAATTATCACGACAGGTGAAATAATCGCGTCTGGTAAAATAGTCCCGACAAATGAAATAGTCGTGTCAGGTAAAATAGTTTACATGAGGTCAATTAATCGCGTCAGGTAAAATAGTCGCGACAGGTCAAATACTCACATCAGGTAAATAACTCACCGTTGCTAAGCGAACTGCTCCTCCGTCTGGTGCTGTCGACTCGCGCCTCCGGACGCGACCTGTGGACCACTTTTACCGGAGATGTTGCGCTCCTGAAACAAGCAACGGGGTTCATCAGCCCTCGAGTCTTTAATAGTTGGCCTTACGCCATTTCTGTTTGTGTGTATCAGGATGTGCGAGCATGCATGCGTCTGTGTGTGCGGTGCAATCAGCCTGTCTGTCAGTCTCCTGCCTCAAGCTCAGTTCTTTGTCAGCTTTCGTATCGGCTTCCTGTGCGTCAGTCTATCTGTACATTTGTTTGTCTGCCCAATACATGGACAGAATGCGTTACCTGTCATTCTCCTGGTCCTGCCCCGGGCTCTGGTGTCGTCTCCCCTGGCCGATACCTCTTAGCCTCGTTAGCAGTGACAGTTCTGTCAACCCTCGCTTCCAAATAGGCTTTGCTTGCGTCGATTCAGGCTTGTCTGAAACATACAGGGAATTATTAAAATATATGTTAAATAATAGCCGCAGGCAATATAGCTTTTATATTTGTAAACTGACTGGTCTGTTGGTCGAGTGGTGACATCCATAGACGTTTACAAATATTTAATAATTTTAATAAAATCTTCAGACTGACACACCAATTCCCTAGTCGCAAACTAAGCTTATGCTTGTACCATGGATACTAGGTGAACGGATAGACATACTTAAATACGTTTATAAACATCCATGACTCGAGTACAAATGTCCATGTTCATCACACGAAACATTTTCCCCTAGCGGGATTCGAGCCCGCGACCCTTTGGTTTCGTGGCCAGGGTCTCTGACCACTCGACCAACGGGTCTGTCAAAAAGATAAAAATTGTAAATGAACATTTTACAATATTAATAGGATAATACAAGCCAAAAAAAATGTAATACTCACCGCTCCTGCCTTCTCTCTTCGGACTGCTATTCTGCACTCTTCTACACAGATTCTCTCTCGCTCTAGGCGCGCTGTCATAAGCATTCTGACTGAGCGACCGCTCCACATTAGACCTAGCTGCCCTTGCGTTAAGGCTCAAATTCCCACTCACAACCGAATCACTTGAATTCAAATCTAACCTGCCATTTTGTGAGATATCACTTTGAATATTAACCAGTCTCCCATTCTGAGATACATCACTTTGAGAATTCGCTGGTCTCCCATTATGAGATACATCATTTTGAGAATTAACCAATCTAACATTCTGAGATACATCACTCTGTGAATTAACCGGCCTAACATTCTGAGACTCACTATGAGAACTCCCATTGTGAGATTCACTATTCACAGTCACTCTATTTCTACTGTCATCTTGACTTTGACTAGGGTATAAGTACTCGTAAGTGGAATCGTTTGTACAGACATCTAAGTTGGGCAGAGACGATTTTCTCACTCTTTCCAATCTCTTTATCTTCGTCACCGCGTCGCTGGAGGTCGAAGCGAGGCAGAGTCTCTCGTAGACGTCATCTTTATCTGTCAGTTTGACAGCGTCGTCGCTGACGTCTGTCAGGTTGACAGTTGTGGCCAGGCTGAGGTGGCCGTAGTCGGATTCGTTGGAGAAGACAGTGCCGTAGCCGTTTTCAGAGTTGACGTTTACTTCTGCGGAAGGATAAGGATCTATTATTGGATTGAGAAATTCTACATCTTTCTAGCACTATATCGTGTTCATAGTCGCCAAATTTAGGATCTAAGGCTTCAAATCAGTTTTTTCTAACCGGTAGTTCATAGACTATCGACTGCAAGCCCTAACTGACCCACGAAACTTATGTTTTTATTAGTTTTACATACATAACATCACGCCCATAATCCCTGAAGGGGTAGGCAGAGTCAAAGGGGCAGCATGCCCCTTCAACCACATTCAGCCGAAAATAAAGCCGGGCTGCGTTAGATGGAAAATTGTGAAAAAGCAGTGAAAAGTGGCTAGCTCGTCGCCTACACCATCACACACGCAAAACCCGAAATACCATTAGTCGCCTTTTATAACATGCTAGGCAAGAAACACAGTTGGCACATTCTTTTTCTTTTTTAAGTCCCAGACCAACATTGGACAAAAACTTCAAATTATTTTACTAAAACAGCTTATAAAATGTCATTGTTATTATAATTTAACAGCTGTCCTCAGATTAGCAATACCTAAATAGTAACTAAGTTGGAAGTACTAGCTGGGTAGAAGTTTTATGTTAAAACCTACTATGTACACTTAGTGAGCAAATAAAGATTTGATTTTATTCGATTATACCCTTATATCCGAACCCGCACATACCTGTGTTAACAGTGTTCACAGACCCGCACATACCTGTGTTAACAATGTTCACGAAGCTGTGCTCCTCATCGTTGGTGGTGAAGTTGAAGTCGAACACGTCCGTCTCGGGCCCCAGCACCGGGATGGCCGTGTGGGGCGGCTTGTTGGAGACCTGGATCACCGTGATGTTGCTGGGTTGCCGGTCACTGCAGAAGGAAGTTATGTTTAACGAAATATAGTATGCCCCGCAATGGTCTGGAATTTCAACAGTGTAAGCAAGCTAATTTATTAACATTTTTGAGACTTGACTGGCTGTTGGCCGAGTGGTCAGAAACCCTGGCTACGAAACCAAGGGTCGCGGTTTCGAATCCCGCTAGTGGCAAATGTGTACTCGATCGATGGACATTTGTACTCGAGTCATGGATGTTTATAAACGTATTTAAGTAGGTCTATCCGTTCGCCTAGTATCCATAGCACAAGCATAAGCTTAGTTTGAAACTAGGGAATTGGTGTGTCAGTCTGGAGAATTTATAATTTATTTTTACATGATATTTGACAGGATCCCTCTCTCCTCCAAATGAGATTGCGTAAGATTCAACTGATCCCCGTTAAACACCGCACATAATTTTACGAACGACCTTTATGGATATGATGATTAGGGATGCAGGGGTCGGGTAGGGAGATGGGAAGGGGGTCACTCTGCCCTCACCTTTTTTATCGCACTTACGAACACACTTACAAACACGAACGCACGCGGCGTCAGCCTCCGCCCGCCGCAGCACCGAGTGGTCTACCCTCACCTGTGCTCAGCCGGCGCGTCCACCAGCAGCGTCTGCCGGTAGCCGCTGCCGAACAACTCCTCGTCGCTGTCCGCTGCGTCCGCGGCGTCCGCCTCCGACCGCTTCAGCACCGAGTCGTCTAGACAGATGTTCTGGCCGCAGATCTTCGCTACGCTCTTCTTTGGTTCCACCTTTAGAGACAGGTGAGTAATTTTTATCTACACTCTACAATAGTGTTGCCGAAAAATCTATAGTTTTGCAATCGATAGTTTAACGGTCAAATCATCTATACGATCGATGGAACAATCGATAATATTGATAGTATTGATGTCTCTGTTAGTGCAATACTATCGATAGTATCGATAGTTTCGGTCGCTGCCAACCAATAAACTCTATCTTATTGGTATTAAAACGCGAAAGTTTGTTACTCTTTCGTGCGAATAATACTGCATGGATTTTAATGAAACTTTACAATAGTATAGCTTATACATTAGAGTAACACATAAGCTATGTTTCATCGATGTACCACGCGAGCAACGCCGCGGGCAGAAGCTAGCATAATATATTTCAGAAAGAAAAATTCTAATTTTTTTTGTTACAATAATATCTATTACATACCTTCTCCTGGCCACACCCCCGCGCTGGTACTCGGCAGAGGGGGCGGGGCGGCAGACGCAACGGGGGCGGTGGGGGCAGTATCGACCTCCTCCCAGTTGGAGATGTCGACGGGGGCGCGCGCCGCCTCCCCCGGTGGCGAGGGGGGCGAGGGGGGCGTCGGGGGCGCGGGCGGGGGCAGAGGGCGCACTAGCTGGGTAGTCAGCTCAATGCCTGGCACCCTGTGTAATAGGAAACCTTATTTTAATTAGTGTGTGAAGTGTTTAATGTATTATCACAGAGTAATAATATACTACGTACAACAGAGGGTCACTGCCCATACTTGAAGTTACTGCTATAACTCGCGCAAGAACAGCGACAGTGGTGAGTAATTGGAACTACAGCAAAGTTAAGTATGTTTGTCAGGAATAATACAAGATGGCGCTACAAGCACAGGTTAGTTTTATCTTAGTAATAACACGCCATCTGTGTACATTCATGGTTTTAAAACAAACATTATTTTGGTTTGTTACTGAAGAACTTTTATTCACGTTTTTCACCTAAATTTAAAAGACTTAGTAATCATGATTCAAATTTTCTGGTTTTCTCTTTCTTTTTCACAACTTTCCATCAGACTCTGCCCAGTTTTACGGCGTGATGATTTGTTTGTAATAGTCCCTCAGTATCTAACAGTATTATTATTATTATTATTATCTAACAGTATGTATCACAATCAAACATTAAGTATGTATAATTATCTAACAGCATGCATCAGCATGTAATGGTATGTGTGCACCGACCGGTCGGGCGGCACGGGCGGCGTGGGCGGCAGCGGCGACGTGGGGTCGCGCGCGGCGCGGCGCGGCGCGGCGGCCGGCGGCGGCGCGGGCGCAGCGCAGTACACGTTCTCACCGCGGGACAGGATGCGCAGTTCGTGCAGTTTGTTGCGGAGAGTTGACACCCATTCTTGCATAGACTCCCTGAGACAGAAATCCATTTGATATTATTTAGGATTGATGTGAAGTGTGTGAGAAGAAACGTATTAGAGTAGGAGAAATGGAAGATTCCAAAGCGACCAACAAAACATCCTTATACGCTAAAGAATACTTATCGTCTTGACACCACAGAAAACTGAATCTTTACCAAATCTATTCTATCAGTATCTTAAGAGCTGAACTTTTTCTTCTCGTCAATAGATGGCGTTGAATTCTTTGGGGCAATCATAACCCTTAGGCTAGCAGGAATAAGGTGTACATTTAGATACACGCAGTCTGGCACTACAGTGATGCCATTGACAAGCAATTCTGCGTACCTACACAGGATAGTGGCTTCAACGCCACGCACTAAGCAATTCCACGGCGAAATTCTCATGCCCAAATAACTAACTAACTAACAGCTATGACACTGTAACACGTACCAGTCTGGCGCCAGCATGCGCACGGGCCCATGATCAGTATCGACGAGGAAGTCATACTCTTGTCCGGCGCGCGGCGTCACGCTGGCGGTGACGTGCCGCGCCGTGCGCAGGCACGCGCGCCACGCCGGCCGGTGCGCGCGCGCCGCCGCGCTCTCCGCCGCCTCGTACTGCTCCAGGTACGGGGAGCGCCCGTTGTGCACGCAGAAGAGGGTCCACATGGGTTTGAGGGGCGGCTTCTGAAATAGGAAATACATATCATCACGCCCGTAATCCTAAAATATGTAGGCAGAGTCGAAGATGCATGTTGGCCGCCTCGCATACCTGGATGTTTTTGTTTAGCTAAAAAATAAAACTGGCAAATAGATGAGGCGTCGACTTGTGATAAGATTAGCTTCTGCCTGCGGTGTTGCTCGCGTGGTACATCGATAAAACACAGCTTATGTGTTATTCTAATGTATAAGCTATACTATTGTAAAGTTTCATTAAAATCCATGAAGCACTTTTTGTGTGTCTAATAATTGCCAATTAAATACTGTTGGTCTGGGACTCGAAAAAAATGTGCCAGCAGTGTTTTTACCCTAGCATGTCGTAAAAGGAGACTGATGCTGAATTGGATACTGGGTGTTGGATTCCTGATCATGAATGTGACGAGTTACCCACTTGTCACTAAATTTTTGCAATTATCTATCGATAATGTCACCAAGGAAACAAAATAGCCAATCAAATTGGTACCTTATGTCCCAAAGGTCTGAGTTTACTGCCGCTGGTTTCATTAGGTATCCTCTTGAGATATGCATTCTTCTGAATCTCTCTGTAGTAGACCGGACCCTCATCGTGTCCATACGACATTGTTGTCAGTCATTCAGTTGTACTAAAAAAAAAGAAAGTAATATTTAAAGATATATTCATATATCAACAGACTATCTAACTTAATTGGCGCCAATTCCCCAGGAAGGCAGAGAGAACTGAGCACCATAGGACTTGGCGTTTGTATGCCTCCCTCGTATCTTTGATATACATAACTCTTTGTAGACAAGCTCTATGGTTATTATATTTATTACATTAATTTACCATATAAAAACACCCTGTCCATTCTTCAGAGGTGGTCTTGATGAACCAACAGAAGCACAGAACTAATTGACTCCACATATTAAGTTGCATTAAAAATTATTAAATTTTTATCATCACCTGATGACATGCAATGAAATTTAAATTTTTTACAGTCTGAATAAATCCTCTTACATTAAAATTATAATTTTAAAGCAATTAAGTATTCATGTTGTTTATAATAGTAAACACAGTTAAAAGAACATAGAAACACTACATTATACATAAGGACCATTATATAGACTTCACTTAAATATATATCAGTTAAATCCACTTTCTACTCATATTTTTAGTAAGTAATGTATATAATTTTTTTAGACAAATAGTAATATAAAACTATACATTAACGTCTGTTCCTGTATGAATAGTTAACATAAAACAAATACCTACTTACACATGGAATCACAACTATGTAAGCATTGACTTGTCACTTAGTCAACAGCACGCTTGTCTAATCAATTCTGTGAACCATTGTCCAAGTTGAAACAGGTTTAATAACAATTAATAACAGTTACTTGTGCCAATTAGAGAACTCAAGCTTGTGAGTCAGAATAAAAATATGCACCATATAAGGATCTAAAATTGCAATAGTATAACAACACCAAGTCGAGAGTGAATAAACTTATTGAATTATCGTTGTTAGACACATTGTACGGTTGGGAAAAGCAAGATAATGAAATAAGGAAGCTTTGGAACTCAATTGTTTCATAATTAGGACTAAAAACAACACGGAAATCAATTAAAACAACTTACCTTGATGTCGAGATGCAGTCACTTTCTCTGTTATAAACGCACACTTTCAACGTTTGACCTTCATAATAACTAGCAGGGCTTAGAAATAATAACATCTGTTGTGCAATAAAGGCTATAATAATTGTATTAAATGGATTGTCGGGTTTTTATTTGACAATACAACAGAATGAATACAAAACTCCGACGCCATTATAAATATTAAATGACGTTTTTTTTTTTTTCAGTGTTGCCATTAGTAAAATATATTTTTTCCGGGATAGTGTCCTCTGTTGGGGAATAGCTAAGCTTCTATTTAGAATAGTTTCACTTTTAACTGATAGATGGCAGTTAGTGTTAGTAGTGACATCTAGTGATTAAATGCTAGTACCAAGTAATATGGTGCTATTAGCAGATGGCAAAAATCGCTTTTCAACCTGCCATCTATTGACATATAATTAGAACTAAGTACTTTAAATATTAATTATTAAAGCTTTCTATCCGCCGGTAGGTGCCGCTACTAGCTCACTTCTACTGATTCTTTATATGCTTAGAATTTGTAAATTTTCACGACGAATCCAATCGTCAAAGTAGGATAGTTTTTATTAATAAATTATTATAATTCAATGTCAATTTATGTTCCATTATCAATAATTTATGGCTTGCTAGCGTTATCGGCCTGTTCTGATTATTTAACATAGTTGGCGCATATTTAAAATTCCGAATACATTAGTGGTAGTTTTCATGCAATGGCATCCTTCTTAGTGCTTTTAAAGACATGAACACGAGAGCAACAAGATATGCGGCTTTGAAATAAACATTAGTAGAAACCCGTGTATTAAAAAAAATATCACTTTACCTAAAATAATTTATAATCATTGTCGAGTATTTTATGATTCAGTAGTACCAATGTTAGAAGAAAGAAAGAAAGAAAGAAAATATATTTATTTAGCACACAAATAAAAATAATAACATTCCACTCAGCATTATGTTATGGTGCCAAATAGCCGACATCAAGACGCTGATTTTCAGTGGTCGCCTGAAGAAAAAAACAACAAATAAAGCGCTGCGTAACGATGAAAATACCAAAAAAATACGATAACAAGCATTCTGAAATTAAAAACGAAAAATGTTATCGACCGATAAACTAAAATTTGTTGGTTGTTCTGAGAAAACTTTTAGATTTAAATTAACTCAGTTTCTGAATGAATTGCGCCGCCTAAGGACCAAGAGGTGCCGGGTTCAAATCCCGGGTCGGGCCAAAGTTTGTGGCTGGGTATTTCAATATTGAAATGACTCAGTAACACCCCGGAGTCGGGAAGTTGGCGGTTTATTCATCCCCGTGCCTCGGAAAGCACGTTAAGCCGTTGGCCCTGCGCCTGACCTCTCTCCGTCTCACCGGACTATGAGAGTGAAGGAATAGAGAGTGCACCTGTGTTTTGCGTACACACTTGTGCACTATAATATCTCCTGCGCAGTTGGCTAATCCTCGTTACGATTGGCCGCCGTGGCCGATATCGTGGCCGATATTGTATAATTAGCACCGATCATTCGTACGAGGTATTACAATGACATTGCGTTTGATTCAATGGTAATTACAGGAAATTGCGTATACCTACTGATATTAGTACTTAATGTAACTAAGTTGATAACATCTGTTTAAAACTTATAATGTCTATAATAATACTACGAATTGGTAAAAAAAGTCATAAATACCGTAGAGCTTGTATGAAAAGGATCATGAATGTTGAAGAGGCGAGTGAGGTGTGTAATGATCGTGCCATATGGCGTTCGGTTCTCTCTGCCTACCCCGCTAGGGAACTGGCGTGAAGTTTAGTAAGTTAGTAAAAAAATGAAGGACTCCGGGCTGTCATACTGAAGCCACCCTTATGCATGTGTAAAAGAGACTTAGGGCTGATTTTACAACAGTCAGATAAAAGATAACAATCGAATAAATCACAATCCGGATGATTGTAAAATGTCATTGCCTGTTTCCTGAGTGAATTACCATACGACATCCGCAAATTAGTGACTTTATTCTTCATCGTCAGTTAATTCTTATCTGACTTTTAAAAAATCGGGCCTTAGGGATACCAGAAATCGGAAATGTGTAGCGCTTATGTCAATGTGTGATGTAAGTTGCATGTCAAGTTGGAGCTCCTTATAGTTAGTGGTGCGGAGTCCTTTTTTACTAACCCGTGGTTTATACTTACCTGGCGATATGTCACGTTTCTAGCCGGGATTCAGGGGCGTAGCTACCGCCGTATCTGCCGTATCAATTATACGGGGCCCCCGGGCCATGGGGGCCCCCGAAGTGCGTAAGCAAAAATTAATAAAAACTTCAAAATTAATAAATCAGTTTGCCGAAAAAAAGGCAAGGAGAGTGTATATTCAATTTGAATTTTAATTGTTTGAAAAAAGTGACAGGTAGATAATATATTTCTATTAATTTTATGCAAACATTTTTTTCTTTTGTGAGAGATCTTTACCCTTCATAAGGGCCCCCAAAAACTTTTTATACGGGGCCCCGTCAAGGCACGCTACGCCACTGCCGGGATTCCATATTACATTGGAGGGTCTGCCTGACCTTCATAATCCGATAATTAGTGAGAGGAACCAGATTACAAAACTGGTTTAAATAGGTTTCAAATACGTTATTATCTGTCTCATGTTGCTATGGATACCAGACAATAGACAGACATACGCTCAATTATTCTTTTCATTTATTAGTGTGTAAATAATACATAAGTAAATGTTTGTGGAATGATGTCAGCATGGGGGGCAGCCTTCGACTATTTGGATTTTATATGCATATATAATTAATATGCTTTTAAATAAATCACCTTTAATTATAAACGACAAAACAGTTGTTAATGAGAGAGTTCCGTACAAACGATGAACTCCTAGATAGCAGTTTATCAAGTTATTTAATAATTTAAGCTCGGCACAGGCTCAAGGCGGTAAAACTGAATGGGGTCCCTCGTCTGAACGGGGCCTCTAGTCTGAACTAAGCCCCTGGCCTGAACGAGGCTCCTTATCCTAAAGTGGCCCCGGCCCTGAATTTTTTAAAAGTGTCGGGGGGTGTTTTTTTTTTAAATTGCTATGCCCTGAATGAGGCCCTCGATTTTTTTAAAGTGTCTGGGGGTGGATTTTTTTTTTAAATTGCTATTCAGTATATTCTGGAGGCCCCTACTAGAGACCGGGTGTCGGGCCCAAAATGATAGCAAATTTTTTATCATAATGATTTTGCCCACAGCCGATTCGATTAGCATGTCAACAGATGGCGTTAGTCGAATTGTTTACGATTTGCAGTGCATCCTACAACGCGCTGACGATGATTTTCTCATTGTTGGTTAATATACGAGAAAATATTTCACTACTACGTATTTTATTTCAGATGAAGATTACATATGTATCATATTGAACTCTAAAAGTAACTGTAATTTTGGGAGTGAATTTATTTGAACAGTTATTCACTACATCGATAAAATGTTAATGTTACAGTACAAAACTAGTTCTAGTTAGGGAAAATGCGTTTTATCTAAAAACTGCTTTTTAGATAAAACGCATTTTCCATCATTAAATACTTATTATATACAATGTCATTTGTTAACCGACTTAAAAAAGGAGGAGGTTCTTAATTCGACTGACTTTTTTTTGTATGTTACTCGATATCTCTGAGAATTGTCAACCGATTTCCAAAATTCTTTTTTTATTCGAAAGGGTTTACTCCTGAGATGGTCCCATTGCCACCAAGTCAGGACCTGATGAAGGGGTCCCAGGAAAATCGGGGAAAACCCTCAAATTTAATAGGCACACATGTGCCTATTAAATTTGTTCTATCAAATTTGAGGGTTTCCTTAGGGTATAATCTTTATCACGTATAGAAATATTTACGCAGGCTGGCACCGACTCCAAAACTAACTAATTATTGTAAATATTTCAATACGTGTTAAAGATAATACTTTCATCGAAGCAGTTGGAAGAATTTATTTTATACTTATTAGTGTTTAGACATTAAATAGCTATTGAGGCAGGTTCTTACTAGTTTTTTTTTCATATTTTTTTTTTTTGCGGGGATTTTATAAGTCGGTTTTTATTATTTGTAAAAATTTAATTTATTTTTAAGTACATATTCACTGGGGACATCCCCCCCTTCGGACCGCGCCTCATCAGACAAGGTCATATACATTAATTTCATATTTAAGTCTGTGAGTAGCTTATGCACCTGTGTTATGTAAATCACTAGCTCGTCGCCTACATTATCACATACCCAAAACCCGATATACCATTAGTCGTCTTTTACGACACGCTAGGCAAGGAACACAGATGGCACATTATTTTCAACCGACTTCAAAAAAGGAGAATGTTCTTGGCACCGACTTCAAATTTATAAGTATTAATACACTATTACTTTGGCCTAAGGAAATAGATTTTTTACTTTTATTAGGTTCGTTTTGGAAGTCGGTTTTTTTTAAGTCCAAAACCAACATGGGATATTACAAAATTTCAGTATACTGTTTTTTCTCCCCTTCCCCGATTTTGAAATGACGCAAGACAAAGTCAAAAGTAGGTAGGTACGTGAAATTAATATTTGTTAAAATTTCTCGTTAATCTGCACTTCAAGCAACTGTGTAAATAAGAGAAAATAAAATGGAAAATTAATTTTAAAGTCAATTTCTTTATCTTTATCTTATAGCAAACATCTTTGCAGTAATAACTCTGTCTCTTTGACAACGACGCATTCAGTTATTTAAAAATTGCGCCATAATGCAGAAAACGCATTAAGTGAGCCCTTTTGAAATTGACACATCCGGCGCAATGACTGAGTTAGCGCAATGCGCTGCGCAGACTAGTGTTAAATGTTTAAAATAATATACATACCTACATATAAAAATAATATCCTCCTAACCGATTTCGGTCACGGTGGCAAATCTCAGGATTAGCCAACTGCGCCGGAGCTATTATAGTGCACAAGTGTGCGCAAACACAGGTGCACTCTCTGTTCCTTCACTCTCATAGTCCGGTGAAACGGCACCGACATGACCGGAGAGAGGTCAGGCGCAGGACCAACGGCTTAACATGCTTTACGAGGTACGGGGGTGATAAGCTACCAAGTCTCTGACTCCGGGTTTGTATTAAGTAATTTCAATATTGAAATATCATCAGCCTCTTGCCCTTCTCCTAGTTCATCTGTCGTCGGCGCAGCGTGTCTTCTTCTTTCACACGTCCCGGTCAGCCGTCATCAAGCTATCCACTCCCATTTCACTCATATCATCTTTCACACAATCCATCCATCTCTTATTTGGCCTTCCTCTTCCTCTCCATCCCTTAACATTCATACTCATCACTCTTTTTGTCACATGTTCTTCCTCTCTTCTCATCACATGCCCATACCAAGATAAACGGTTTCCTCTCATCTTATCTACCACTGGTGCCACTTTCATACTTCTAATATATTTATTTCTTATCTTGTCCATTCGCGTCACTCCACACATCCACCTTAACATTCTCATGTCCGCTGCATGCACTCGTCTTTCATCCGTCTTCTTCACGACCCAACATTCCGATCCATAAATGTTTCAATATTGAAATACCCAGTTACAAATATCAAGCACGACCAGGGATTTGAATCCGGGACCTTTAGGCCCTCTATTCCCAGTTTCCCCCGAATGCTTTTCCTCGAACTGGGGAAACTGAGAATTATTGTTGTATCTTCCCCTGAATTCATAACCGGGGGAAACTGGGAAGAAAATGATCCCATCTACCCCCGAAATATTATTTAATTTATAAATCCATTTTGGGAACTAAAATCGCCTATTAGTATTAATAAAATAAACTTAAGTTTTTTATAGGAATTATTAATACAAAGTTTGGTTCGGTATCAATTTTTTTTTATTAAAATAATAACTGTATTTTACATTTTGATAGTGCTGCGATGCTTCCGCTGATTATAAATTAACAATCATAACTTGTAACATACAAAATAATGGAAACCACATTTCAATAATTGCTACCTAAAATCAGTCTAATATGTAATAAAAATATTTTATTTACTACCTATGATATTATTATTATCCTACATTATTATTTTATTATACTTACTATTTTTTTTTTAAATACACAGCTCCTAAAATCAATTTACAATTGAGACATAACCAAAAATACGGCAAATAACGGATTTTACATATGTAGAAATAAAATATACCGTCAAATAGAGTCAGAGGAATTGTTCGTGATTCAAGCAGTGGATGTAAAATTAGTGATTACTCACGTTGTGGGCAACTTCCAAGCTTGACAATTACACAGATTGATGTTTGGGTGATGAGGATCAAAACAATATATAACACAGATCGAAGTGATAACTTTTTACCAGTGATTGGAATAAAATAAGTTGGAGCGCGGCAAAAATGATGCGTCTCCTCGGACGGTCGCGCGGGAAGTGACTATAATCACAGAGTAATAATATACTACGATAACGTTAACAACAACGTTAACGTTAACTATAATTTTATAAAATGAATAATCATAGCAATCAATATAAACTCAAATATGAAAATATGATCATAGTGGTATGAAGAAAATACTATTTATCTTTTATCAAATATTATTTCTTAAGATTAAACAATTTTATGACTTATTTTCTGTAATGATTTTCTGATATGTAGGATAATAATAATATCATAGTATAAAGGTAATAAATGGAATATTTTTATTACATTATAGACTGATTTTAGGTAGCAAATATTGAAATCTGGTTGGCATTTTTTGTTTGTTACAAGTTATGAAGAATCCACTATCAAAATGAAAAATACAGTCATAATTTTAATAAAAAAAAATTAATATCTAACCAAACATTGTTTTAATCATTCCTAAAAAAAACAAGTTTATTTCATTAATACCAATAGGCAAGTCGCGATTTTACTTCCCAAAATGGATTTATAAATTAAATAATATTTAGGGGGAAGATGAGACCATTTTGTTCCCAGTTTCCCCCGATTATGAATTCGGGGGAAGATGCGACAAAAATTCCCAGTTTCCCCCGTTCGGGGGAGAGCATTCGGGGGAAACTGGAAATAGAGGGGCCCAGCCTACTAAAAGACCAATATGGCACTCAAACCTATACCTATGTGGCTACACATATATATACCTGTTACCTTACCTTACTTGAAAACCATTACCTTTACAACACATATACGTACCAGTACATAGCCTCAAAACCATTACCTTTTACCAAGATACCTGAAAACATTATCGTACCAGCTCTGAGAAGAACTTTTGGAAACACAGACGGTATCAAGAAACATTAGCGGTGGAGCGCTGGTAGCTCAATGGCAAGGACACGCGCCTCTTAATCGAGGAGTGCGGGTTTAAACCTGGGCACGTACTTTCGGATTTTTCAAGTCTATAAACGTATTTATACCACTAGCTCGACGGTGTAGGAAAACATCGTGATGAAACCTGCAAATTCAAACAACTTTGGATTTGTAACCATGATCCAAAAATTGTCTGGTTCCCGTATCCGGTTTAGGAAGGTCAGATCGGCAGTCGCTTCAATGTAATTACCAGACTCGCTAAATTATGGATCATAGTCTAAGCGGACCCCGTCTAAGCACGGGACATAACGCTAGGGAGATGATGAGTCGGTATCAAGAAACATGGAACAAATAGCCCTGTGAAGAACTGACACTGTGCATTAAGAAACAGGAGAGTTAGCTATGAAAATAGCTCTTTGCATCGTAACCCACAGCACATCACCATAGTACGCAAGCACACACAAAGCAGGAGGCTCAAGCATGCAGTCGCAGCACCAGTCCTGTCCCAGCTAGGGTTGCCAACCGTACTTTATTATAAAATATTATACGTTATTTTGGGCAATTGTACTCTATACTGTATGAAGAAAATAAAGTACGCGAAAGTACTTTATTTCGCATGATTTGATTTTTCTGGTATACAGTTTGAGTATACTCATTATACAAAAAAGTTGTTGGTTTTGATTGTTAGAATATTTGTGAATAATTGAACGACAGTTACTGGGGTTGATTAGCAATGATAATTAATAATAATAATAATAATAAATATTTATTTCGAACAACTCATACAGTTCATATAGGGTTAGTATTAATCTTATCAAAATAGTGTTAGTAAAAATATTTCATAAATTAAATTAAATTAAATTTTTATGTCAATGAATATCACCGAGAGCGATTAAATCAGGTGTAGCTATATTCTCATTTAATCACTCTCCGCACCATACATTTCCATAAATGTGAGTTGTACCTATCAGCCACTGTCTCCAGGATGCTATTGCGACTGGCACGTAGTCTGTTTATCAAGGATGTGGTTTTATTACGAATGATGGCGTGAAATCCATCAGTATTTCACGCCATCATTCGTAATAAATTACCTGTTAAAAGTTTCTAAAAGTAATGCAAAAAATGTTTTTAAGCAAGACGACAAAGTAAAATATATCGTGCTTTATTTAGACAGTATGTACATTTTTTTCTGCCTTAAATAGCCAATATACTTTATTTGCAACCCTAGTCTCAGCCGACACGCGATACGTCGACCGAGCTCTGCACGGAGGTAGCATACGTCCGCACACCACCCGCCTGCCGCCGAAATGGAAGAGCATCGCCGCTGCAGGGAGTTTTGTTCGCGCGCGACGAGCCGCGAGCGCCGCCGATCAGCGTGCGAGCGAGAGATCGATGTTAACTGTCACTGGCTGAAATTCTTTAGTTCTCATGGAAATTTCCACTGTAAATAATGTTGTTTATATTTGTTTGTTCTGTGATTGGATAAAAACTGTATTTTCTTATTGGTTGATAACGTGTTCCTTTGTAACTAATTTTATATACATTTTGGATTTGTAACCATGATCCAAAAATTGTCTGGTTCCCCTATCTTCGGGTTACAGAGGTCAGATCGGCAGTCGCTTCAATGTAATTACCAGACTCGCTACATCCCGGATCATGGTCTAAGCGGACCCCGTCTAAGCACGGGACATAACGCTAGGAAGATGATGATGTGGCCTTTTCCAACAATAAATCATTCCATTACATTCCTTTTGATCTGGAGTTTCACTCAACTACGTTCTTCCAACCAAAGCTAGCTAGTAAAGACAGCTACTAAACCTACATAAATAAAAATGAAGATGGGTAAATAGAAAACTGTTAAAAAGCAGTGACAAGCGGCTAGCTCGTCGCCTACACAATCACACACCCAAAACCTAATATACGATTAGTCGCCTTTTACTACCTGCTAGGCAAGGAACAGTTGTCACATTTTTAAATCCTAGACCAACGTTGGTATAAGTAAAACGAATCGAAATAACAATAGTCCTTCTTGACGTAAGTAGGTATGTCTATTTTGTATTACAAAGAAAAAATAAATGTGTTGCAAATATGTTAATCAATTGCAATGACGTACTGTAATGCAACTATATTTAATTTTATTGCATTAATATGCGCGTTAATTGTGATTGTATTTAAGTTAATTATTATCGTATTGATTTTTATATCAACGATGACACACTATTATATACTCTTTTATTATAAAGAGGAAATGTATGTATGTATACATACATAATGTCACGCCTTTTTCCCATAGGTAGAGATCACACTTCCATTTGTTACATTTGTACGTATGTATGTATGTACCTATGTATGTATGTATATAACGAATAAACTCAAAAACTACTGAACCAATTTCAAAAATTATTTCACTATTACAATGCTACATTATCCCTGATAGGGACTTCGTCATTTGAGTCTGTAAGCTGTCGAACCTATGAGGCAGTGGAAAAATTCGCAACAGCGTGCTTCGCAACAGCGGCGTTCGGAACTACGTAGGGGACCCGTATTGTATAAGTTACCGGAAATATATGAAGCCTAGGAATTCTAATACAATTCCTAGGAAATGTATACAATTCCGAGAGTAGTTAGGAAATGTATAAAATATTGTTTCAAAGATTCTTTAATACACACATTTCCTAGTAATTGCATGAAATTCCGATATTGTACTAGGAAATGTATAAAATGAATGTTTTCTGTGAATAAATTAATAAAACCAGTTTGTGAACTAAGAATCAGAATATTGGATAAAATAAAGCGCACATATTAGAATGCCGAAAATGTTTGTACCTAAACGAAAATACATACATACATAATGTCACGCCTTTTTCCCATGGGGGTGGGCAGAGATCACGTACTTCCATTTGCTACGATCCTGACATACACCTTTCGCTTCTTCTACATTCGTAAGTCTTTTCATACACGCTCGTCGGTTAAGGGTGCTGTTTACCTGACCTAAACGTAAATGTCTAGATTAAATGTCAAAAGTTATATTCCTAAGTTAAAAATGTCAACATTTAATACGCTTAGGTAAGTACGTTATATGTATTTCATATTAATTTTACCTTTTTTTAACAAATCTAACTAATATGTATAATACACAAACCCCATGTTAATCTGGGATTTCAAAAGAATGTGCCGACTGTGTTTCTTGCCTAGCAAGTCGTAAAAGGCGACTAATGGTATATCGGGTTTTGGGTATGTGATCGTATAGACGACAAGCTAGCCACTTGTCTCTACTTTTAAAAAAAAAATCCATCTAACCCAGCGCAGTTTTATTTTTGGCTGAATGTTGTTAAATAAACTTGCTGCCCCATTGACTATGCCTACCCCTTCAGAGATAATGGGCGTGATGTTATGTATGTATAATACATAAATATAGAGAAAACATGCGAATGCTATATTGGGCTTTTGTCAAGGCTTTGGCGCTGCAGGTCTCTAGCTGTCCTTGGCGTGTAGTGTTGCCAGCTACACTGTTTTAAACAGTATTATATTGTTTTTCACTAAATTATACTTTTTACTGTTAAACAAAAATAAAGTATACAAAATACTGTTTTCAGTATCACATTACGTTTCAGTTATAATTGTGATGAGGCGTATGAAGTTTTTAAAAAATATTGTAAATTAGTAACTTGAGCGAGAAGCTTTGCTAATTTTTCTAAAATACTGCTTAATATTCTTCATAGACCTGAATATACTTTATGTCTTGTAAAAAACGTTGGCAACCCTCTTCGCGTACTAATCGTCTCAGATAGCTTTCGCTCACCATCGCAGCTTCGGCTTGCTCAGCTTCAGCCGCCGAGCCTCGCTTGCAGCCTTCTGTTCCTCAGCCCACAGGCCGGCTTTTCCCCTCTGTGCCTACCATTGAGCTATTATTACTAGGTACGTATAGAGAAGCTATGCCAAACAAAAATATTATCACGAAGCATGGACTGAGCGTGTTTCAGCATTTGCAGCGCTAAAACTAACAATTGTCGTCTAATTAAGCTATTAAAACACGCAGCGCTAGATCGCTCATAGAGTACATTTTTCTCGCGACCAAAACGTCGTAAACGCCGTCAATTTCATGGCGCTTACGGGTGAACGTAGGCGAGTGACTAAACGAGTTGTTGCCGATCGGCAACAACGCACGCCGCAAAAAACTTGTTCGCTGCGTCGGTTCCATACGCTAGTAATAATAGTTCAATGGTGCCTACACGATTAGTGTTGCCGAACTATCGATAGTTTGACTATCGATATTTGACCTCGGAAATCATCTATAATATCAATAGGCCTATCAATAGTATCGATAGCTCAGTTTGGTAAAATAGTATCAGTATAGTGCATTCGATATTGAGCTTCGATAGTATCGATAGTATTGCTGTGTGTCGATAGTATTGCTACTCACGGGGCTATCGATACGATCGATAGTATCGACACTATCGATAGTATCGATAGGGCTATCGATACTATTGCTTTTGCCCAACTAACAATAGTCTATCGATAGACTATCGATAGTGGACTATCGAACGGCAACACTATACACGATTCTGAATTACACTCTAGGGCAGTGCTTCTCAAACTTTTTATGCTATGGAACCCTTTTAGGAAGCGGAGTATCGACTTTAACGGATTTTCCCCCAGGAGTTATGATATTTATGATCAGTACCAATTTTCGTGGAACCCCCAGAAAGGCTTCACGGAACCCCAGGGTTCCGCGGAACACACATTGAGTATAGCTGCTCTAGGGGTAGGCGAGGCGAATTTACAGCGATTCATATCTTGTTACTTAAACTTGATAAATTAGCAAATGTCTACCTGGGGCGAAGCCGGGGCGAACTAGTATTTAATAATTTTATAATTTCAGTTCCTATAAAATATTCCAAGTACAATTTAAAGGTACATTTAAAGGTATTGTGCGAAAGAAGTGAACCCGCGGCCTTCGGTTTCGTGGCCAGGGTCTCTGACCACTCGACCAACGGGCCAGTCTAACATAAATAGTATCTCACCTCTGACATCATTATTTAATCTGACTAAAATAATTTTGTATGCGAATATGGACATCTTAGTGAAATGTGCTTCATTATAATTATATTTGCACATATGTTTTCAGTATAAATAGTCGCTTTATTTATTCTTTCGTTGCATAGGCTATAAATCATGTTGTGTGATGAAAATTATTTAATTACCAACACACTTGTGTTAATAAGATTATGCTAATATTGGAAATCTTAGTATAAATACGAAAGAGAGCTGGTTGCAGATCAAAAACGTCGCAGGATTACAAGATGGCGTTCAAAATACTTGCATTGGTGTGCCTGGTAAGTTCCAATTCGACTAGCTAGATGGCGCATTCGGTAGTGACTCTGCCCCATGCGCCAATAGTTGTAAGTTCGATCCCCACACAGGACAGACATTCGTGTGATAAATACTTGTGTTTGTTCTGTGTCTGGGTGTTAATATCCAATATTTAAGTATATATTTGTAATACTACTGTTGATTCTGATATCCGTAACATTGCCTACCCCTTTCGGGGTTGCAGTCGGCATTATGTAAAAACCACCTAATACGCTTTATGTTGCATTTAAACGATACTAAACGAGGAACATAGTTGGCAAATTGGCACATTGGCACATTCTTATCGAGGCCCAGACATGATCAGACTTTGGACTCTATATTTTGGCTAAAGAAGTTTTAAAGGAGCAAAAATACTAGAAAGTTCTTTTAAACCTCCCTTGACCAAAATTTAAAGCAATATAGGGGCTTTAGAGGAGCTTTATTGCTCCTTCAAAGGGGTTAGTGGAGTTTGGTCATAGTATAGTTTCGTCATTACAAAAATATGGTGTTGTTTTGTCATTGTTATATTAAATTTAATTACCCTGGTTTAGTTTTGTCATGAACTCAAAGTACAGAAGCTCCTTTTGCCAATAAACGAAGCTTGCTTATTACTCCTCCGTCAAAAATATGTTTGTCTATTCCAGATTGCTTCAGCATGCGCCAACCCAGCTCCAGCAGCTTGCGGCGGTAACGAGGTCATCAGGACCGGCCAGCACATCGTCGGCAACAGTGGGGGCCTAATAGGGGGACTTGTGGGCAACGTGCTGGACACCGTGGGGGGCATCACCGGGGAGGTCCTCGGAGCTGCTGGGGGTCTCGTTAACGGAATCCTAGGAGGCGGTGCTCACACTGGCGCGGGTGGTTCGGTCAACCTTGTAAGTTTAAAAAACCGACTTCAAAAAAGATACTAATAAAAGTAAAAATTAAATTTACTTAGGCCTAAGTTATACGTATTTTAATACTTATAAATTTGAAGTCGGTGCCAAGTTAAACAATGACTTGGCACAACTGAAGCTAATATTAGTAGATAATTATCACCGAAAATTTATCTGTTAAGTGATAATTGAACCTATACCAATTCAAGCACAACACAAGGTAGCTACTGGAAACCGTTGAGGAGTTCCCTTAGCTGTCCTTTGTCTTCATCATCAGACCCCTAATGACAGTCACAAGCCATCTAGGTGTAAAGTTCTCATCAATACAAAATAATCAAGCCCAAGCACAAGGTAACTGCTGCAAATCGTTGAGGAGTTCCCTCGACTGTCTTTTGGCTTTATCATTAAATCGACTCCAGACCTTCATTAAATTAAAGTGCTTTAAAATAATTATTAAGAAACTAACAAACACACTAGTCGCCCCTACGATCTTCAAAGGTTCCCCTCGATTTCTTTGTGATGCCATCATCAGATCCTTATTTTGGGATCACCCTTGGGATATTTCTTTTCCAACAACATAAGAATCATCAAAATCGTTTCATAAACCAAGACACCAACCAGCTAAGAAAGAGCTGGATTGATTTTGATGACTTTAATTTGAGAGCTGGTCTTAAGCCTCTTTTAATTTAGAGAAATAATTAAGGTACCGCAAATAATTAAATCGGTCCAAGGTAAATCTTACATGGGGAACTGAAAAGACTATAATGAACTAGCTTGAAGCCATATCTCGGGCTATTATTGTAATTGTTTTTAAGTAATCGGTTTTTTCACAGGGTCTTAACCTGCAAGGTCTTCTTGGTGAGTATTCCACTAATATAAATGTGAAAGTTTGTGTGTCTGTATCTTTGACACTTACTCTGCTTTGAAGGCTATTTGATCTTAAAGATGGATGGATTGCGTGAAACATGATATGAGTGAAATGGGAGTGGATAGCTTGATGACGGCTGACCGGGACGTGTGGAAAAGGAAGACATACTGCGCCGACCCCGGATGAACTGGGAGAAGGGCAAGAGGATGATGATGATAGTCTTATCTGGAAGGTTCACAAAAAACAAATTATAAGAAAATTTTAATATGATTTTAATACATCACGGGCGTGATGTTAAGATAATATTCCTAAAATCAAGTTACGCAGACGAATTCACGGCATGATTATAGTTTTTAACATAAACCTAATTAATAGACATCTTGGTCAAATGTTTAGCCACGATAGATATGCTTAGTCTGGAGTCAGGGAGTTGCTGAGCTTGCCTAAAACCTTCCTCTTGAATCACTCTATCTACTGGTGCAAACCGCATCAACATCCCTTGTGTAGTTTAAAAGATCTAAGCGGACAGAAGCGACGACTTAGATGTATATATATACTATGTTATGATGATGATTATTCTTTTGTTTTTCAGGTCTTCTGGCTGACGCTATCACCGGTAAGATATATATTATATTTTTCAATAGTGTGTTCAGTATTGTTAATAATAATAAAAGTTATATAGCAACAATTTAATAAATTACATATGTATTAACTACTATAAATGTTTGTGACGATAGATGTTTGTTTGGAGTTCTTTTACGAGAAAACTAATACACAAACACACACACATAACATCACGCCCATAATTCCCGAAGGGGTAGGCAGAGTGAAAGGGGCAGCAACTCTCTTAACCACATTCGGCCAAAAGTATAACTGAGCTGGGTCAGATGTAAAATTGTGAAAAAGTACTGACTAGTGGCTAGCTCGTCGCCTACACAATCACATACCCAAAACCCCATTAGTCGCCTTTTACGATATGCTAGGCAAGAAACACAGTTAGCACATTCTTTTTGGGTCCCAGACCAACATGGGACAAAACTAATTAACCGATTTTGATGAAACTTAACAGTAGTATCGTTCATATATCAGAATAAGACATAGGTTTTTATAATTGAATATATATCAAGGTGTTTGTGTACAAGGTAGTATTTTTTTGCCAACAGATGTCGCTGGATCAGCAGGCGCTATCTTGAGAGACCTCGCTAATCTGAGTAAGCTTTTTACATCCTTTTTGATTTATTTTTAACCGACTTCAAAAAAAAGGAGGAGGTTCTCAATTCGCCTGAATTTTTTTTTTTTTTTTTTTTTTTTTTTTTTTCTTGTATGTATGTTACTCGATATCTCTGAGAATTGTTAACCGATTTCCAAAATTTTTTTTTTAATCGAAAGGGTTTACTCCCGAATTGGTCCCATTGCCACCAAGTCAGGATCTGATGAAGGGATCCCAGGAAAATCGAGGGCAACCCTCAAACTTTATAGGCACGTACAATGTGTTTTAGACATTTTCTAAGATTTTTCAAGTATTTACGTATGGTACTTATCATCTTATGATGGTGAGCTGATGATGGAAGGTACAAATACTTAACGATTAGGAATTAGTTTATGATTCTTTAAATATTGATATCTTCGAGAATTGTAAGACGATTTTCAGAGTTCTTTTTTTTATTCAAAAGGGTATATCCTGGAGTTGGTCCTATTGGTACCACATCTGGATCTGATGAAGGAATCTTAGGCAAATCGAGGGAAACCCTCAAGTATTATAGGCGCGTACAATCTATTTTAGTTATTTTCTAAAACAATTCAAGTATTTACGTCTGGTATTCATAATCTCATGTTGCTGAGCTGATGATGGAAGGTGCAACTCCTTAACGATTAGGAGTTCGTGGATAATTCTTTCAATATTATAGGGCCATATTGAGTGTTATTCTCGAGATAGTCTCAATTTCACCAAGTCTTGGTCTAGTGATTGGATTCCATGAAAACGAGGGCCACTCTTAAATTTTAACGACATGTTAGGTGTTTTATTTATTTTTTCTAAAACGAGTCCAGTATTTGTGTCTTGTACTCATCATGTTATGTTGCTTAGCTTATGATGAAAGGTATAACTCTTTGAAGATTAGTAGTTTTTAGTAAATCTTTAAACATTAAAGGCTCGTTATACCTTTTCGTCTTTAGTCTCATAAGACCGGCACTGTCTCATTAAAGCAGCTCGTTTTGATTTGGTCTACCTACCTATTAATAAATTTCACTAAAAAGTAACAAATAAGTTAAATTTTAACAAAAATAAAAACCGACTTCAAAAAACCCTGCAAAAATGTTTATAAAAAAACACAAGTAAAAACTGCTTTGATAGCTATTTAAATGTCTAAACACTAAAAAGTATAAAATAAATTGTTTCGACTGCTTCGATGAAAGTATTAATCTTTAACACGTATTTAAATATTTACAATAATCAGTTAGTTTTGGAGTCGGTGCCAGCCAAAACTAAAAAAAAGTAGACACTTAATAACAAATTACCTTACTAATATCAATATGAAACAAATTAGTTAAAATATGAGTATATTAACTTACTATTGATTTTGTATATTCAAAACCTATTTTACCACCCTTCACCAAGAAACAAATAATTGCAAATTCCGAAATGATGATATAATTACGCGGGCTGGCACCGACTCCAAAACTAACTGATTATTGTAAATATTTAAATACGTGTTAAAGATTAATACTTTCATCGAAGCAGTCGAAACAATTTATTTTATACTTTTTAGTGTTTAGACATTTAAATAGCTATCAAAGCAGTTTTTACTTGTGTTTTTTTATAAACATTTTTGCAGGGTTTTTTGAAGTCGGTTTTTATTTTTGTTAAAATTTAACTTATAAGAATTATATACTAAATAAATTATAAGAAGGAATCCAAAATTTTCATCAAATTATATCTATTAAATTAAACTGCTACGATAGCAGATTATACCTTATATAATAATTAGGGAAGTGGCGTGAAGTTAGTTATGAAATAATTTCAATGTTTATTAAATATCTCGTTAATAGATAATAATTAATAATATAATAATAATCTTTATTTCTCACCATAAGCGTTACAATTTACATTATATGAGAAAACAGTAATTATATTGTATATTACTCTAATATAATAATTAATTAATTACTCTAATATAATCTAAAGATAATATGGGAGCCTTTGAATATTTGTTTTGTTCTGTTTTTAGTATTTCTATTGTTATAGTGACAAAAGAAATAGGTACATTATGTGTGAAAATTTTAACTGTCTAACTATCCCGGTTCATGAGTAAAGCCGGACAGACAGACGGACAGCGGATTCTTATTAATAGGGTCCCGTTTTTACCCTTTGGGTACGGAACCCTGAAAAGACATATCTGTTAGTCGAGTTGTCAGAGACCCTGGCCACGGAAACAAAGGTTGCGGGTTAGAATTCCGCTTTACCCCAGCAAATGTTTCGTGTGATGAACACTGACATTCGTACTCGAGTCATGGATGTTTATAAACGTGTTTAAGTAAGTCAATCTGATACCTAATATCCTAAGCACAAGCAAACATGCTTAGTTTCGAATTAGTGTGTAAGTCTAGAATTTTTTAATTTATTTATATATGGACATTTTCTTTTTTTTACAGAAATCCCTGGAACTATCGATGATGTTCTGAACCTGGTCATTGGCAGTACGTATAATAGCAAAACTAATTGATTTGTTATGATTTAGACTATTTTAAAATACATCGTATCTCTTTGCCGTTCCCGCTAGGGAAATGGCGTGAAGTTTAGTTAGTTATATCAGGCCCGAAATCCCAGCCAGGACCAGCCTTTTTTATTTTAATTTCATACTTGGAGCATCGATTGGGCATCAGTTGACATTTTATCAGTGAAAAATCATTGACTTGTTTTACTTTTTGTTGACTATTATTACTCTTTAGGTTATGGGCTTAATGCATTTATTTAGCTAGTTTTTTTTTAAATAGTTGCCATTTTCTGTGGTCGTATCACTGATGTTTTATGTTATAATGCCTAGTTGGCGCGTCTCTCGGTGGAATCATCAATGCTGTGCTCCCAGGAAGTAAGTATTGATCCAATAATATTTATATAAAATAGCTTCACGTCATGTATAATTTTAAAAAGTTTGGGCAGCACTAAAGTGTGACACTTAAGAATTAAATATTCACGACTAGCGTATGAAATAAAATAATTGCAAAGTTTTCAATACTGGCTTATTTACCACCATTAGTATTATATATTTTTTTGATCAGACTTCAAATATTGTAAATTAAATAAATTTAAATTATTTTTATTGAGCAATAAACCATTTTTATTTTATTTTTATTTATTTATTTATTTCATTTAATCCGTGCACTAGCCCTAAGAAAATACACTAAAAGAATATTTCAAAGGTTTTATCCTTTCAAGAATTTTCACTAAAATATTACTTGTTTTCAGGTGGAACTCTCATCGGAAACCGTAAGTATTTCTTTTTTTCAAATCAGTTTTATAAATTTGGTTTAAATAGTACTATTTTGTATAATATCACATGTATGCATTGTTTCTGATAAAAAATAGAAAAAAAACTTATTTCTTGATTTATTAATTAGAGGATTATTTATATTAATGGACCAGGTCCACTTGCGACTAAGGGCATTGCATTTTCTTTTTTTATGTAAGTACTTATATTTTTTTTCTTCCGCAGTGGTCATCGGTCTTATCAAGATCCTCATTTGTGTCCTCGGATCACCAGGGCTCACTGGAAACCTTCTCGGAGACAGCAGACCAGGTGAGTTCTGTCATCATGACTTAAGATCATAAGAGAACTCATACTTGTGAACAAGTGCAACCTTCAGGGGGGGCAGTCGGAATTGAGGTTACGTCAGCCATAAACTTAACTCAGTTTAAAAAATTATATTGCTTATGTTAGCATGGGGGAGGAGCGAGATCAAAGTTTATCCTTGCTGACAAGGCGGAAGGCTAGCGGGTTCAAAAATACCGAAATTCTGTTTAAGTAATACTGCATATGATTGGTTTCTAAAAGATAAATACTTAAGTTACTTAAGAATTAGAGAGCCCAATCATTATGACGGTGACAAATCTCATCATGAACCAACGAATAGAATGAAATTAAGTTAATCACTTTCTGCTTTCCGCATACAGATTCATAACGATTTAATTGCACGGACATTTTTTTACGTAAAAAAATGTTAAATCGTTATTAATTTCTCAGTGTGTTGGTACGTTACCAAGAAATTAAACGAAATGAAATAGTATTTATCAGGCTTATTCAGACTTCAACAAAGCACTTATAAATGAAAAGAGATCAACCGAGAGAAAGAAGAGAAAATATGCTGATCTGCAACACACGCAGCATAGCCTTTTCCGAATAAATACAATTTTACTTATCTGTTTTGTCTTCCACCAGGCTACAACAACCCACGAGATATTCCAGCCATCTGTGCGCCCAGATACGGAGTCAAGTTCGGTCTCAAGGCTGACCACGGCGACTACAGCAACGTGGATGCTATCGCTGACGATTATGACTTTGGAAACATCGATGCTAAGCTCAGGGATCTTCTGGACAAGGCTACTGATGGAGCTGGACTTGATGGACTTAACGGTTCGTGTCTCTGTACTAGCTTCAGCCCGTGGCTTTCCGTTGTACATCGTTAAACCATAGCCTATCCTACTAATATTATAAAAGCGAAAGTTGTTTGGATGTTTGTTATTCTTTCACGCAAAATCTACTGAATAGATTTTAATGAAACTAACTAACTAACTAACTAAACTTCACGCCACTTCCCTAGCGGGGTAGGCAGAGAGAACCGAACGCCATATGACACGATTCTTACTCACCTCACTCGCCTCTTCAACATTTATAATCCTTTTCTTACAAGCTCTACGGTTTTTATGACTCCTAACATCACCTTCTTTTAATACACGACCAATCTGGTCGTGGTAGGTGAGCCTGGGCCTTCCGCGGCTCCTACATCCTTCCACATTCGCATTGTATATCTGTTTAGTCAATCTTTCGTCATCCATTCTTTCCACATGTCCGAACCACCGGAGCATGCCTCTTCTTACCTTGACTCCGACGCTGTCCTTCAGACTTTTAATGAAACTTTAGAATAATATAGCTTATACACCCGAATAACATATAGGATATGTTTTATCGACGTACCACGCGAGCAAAGCCGCAGGCAGATGCCAGTGTGCTATAATTTGTGTCAGTGTCTTTTATCCAGAATTTTTCAGTAGTTTTTAAATTTATCCGTTACAAACATATAGATTCACATAGACAGCTTTCCATCCAACCCAGCCCACTGTTCCATGTTGGTCTGAGACTTAAAAAGAATATGCCAACTGTGGTTTATGCCTAGCATGTCGTAAAAGGCGACTAATGGTATATCGGGTTTTGGGTGTGTGATTGTGTAGGCGACAGGTTAGCCGCTTGTCACTGCTTTTTCACAATTTTCCATCCAACCCAGCCCGGCTTTATTTTTGGCTGAATGTGGTTGAAGGGGCTTGCTGCCCCTTCGACTCTGCCTACCCCTTCGGGGATTATGGGCGTGATGTTATATATGTAACATATAGATCTTACCTCTTTATAATATTATTGTAGATACATAGACTGGTTCAATGGCGCATTTGGTAGTAACCCTGTCCTATGCATCCAGAGTTGTGGGTTCCCACCAAAAACAAACATTACTGTGATGTTGCTTGTGTTTATTTTGTATCTGGGTGTCAATATTTAATGTTTAAGAATACTCGTAGTCTGGAAACTGGAATTTCAACCATTATTAGTTTTTTTTTATTATTTGTCGGGGATCGCCTTAAAAGTTAATTTGCTTGGGTCACATGGAAATTTGTGATAGGAAAACATTGCATAATACTGAGACTTTAGTCAAAAACTGTTGGAGATCATACAAATCATAACAAATAAATAAATAAATTCTACAGACTGACACACCAATTCCCTAGTCCCAAACTAAGCTTATGCTTGTGCTATAGATACTAGGTGAACGGATAGACATACTTAAATACGTTTATACTTACATACTTAATAACGTTTACTGAAACATCCATGACTCGAGTACAAATGTCCATGTTCATCACACGAAACATTTTGCTCTAGCTGGATTCGAACCCGCGACCCTTGGTTTTATGGCCAGGGTGTCTGACCACTCGACCAACGGGCTAGTCATAGATGATAGGAGTTAAAAGGAATATACGGAAGGGATTCGTTCGAGATGGTAAATCTGAACTCTCCTCATGAATCGATATGTTTTTTTTAATATATTTCAATTGTTTCAGGCTCCCAAAGATTGGTGACCAAATGGGTTCTGGAACTGTCTTCCCTGGTTAAGCACTGCCGTAAGTATAACTTTGTTATTAAGTTGTTCTTATACTCATCGTCTTCCTAGCATATACTCGTAATACCTAGTCGGGGTCAGCTTAAACCATAATCATGTATTCAGTACTTTTTAATGGAATCTATCTAGATATGATTATCAACACCATCATCTTCCTAGCGTTATGTCCCGTGTTTAGACAGGGTCCGCTTAGACCATGAGCCAGGATTTAGCGGGTCTGGTAATTACATTGAAGCGACTGCCGGTCTGACCTTTTTAACTCTAAGATAGGGGAATCAGACAATTTTTGGATCATGGTTACAAATCCAAAGTTGCTTGAATTTGCAGGTTTCATCACGATGTTTTGCCTCACCGTCGAGCTAGTGGTATAAATACGTAACATAGATTTGAAAAATCCAGAGGTACGTACCCGGGTTTGAACCCGCACTCCTCGATTAAGAGGCGCGTGTCCTTACCATTGAGCTACCACCGCTCCGCTATGTTGATATGATTATCAACAAACTATATAAAAACGATAGGTGAATTGTATAGACATCAAAAAAGTATATGTAATAATATAAAGTACTGACAAGATAACGACGAGATATATATCTCTCTAGAGATGTTTTCTAATGAAACTACTGAGTTTCATTAGAAATTGTTGTTTAATTAAGGCACTTTTTTTTTATAATAATAATAATCATTTATTCCTCACCTTATACATAAACAGAATACAATTCTTAGTAAACATAGGATCTGATGGATTATGGTAGGCTGACACCTGAACTAGGACAGGTCCTGTATCTCAGGTAGTCAACCCTCCACCCCCTTACAAGTTCAAGTAAAAGTGTTTACAAAGCGGAAGACTAAAATTATTTTTTGTAATATACATATAATTATAACAATATGTAGGTACTCACATTGTTTTTTTGTTTAATATAGTCAGGTAAAAGTTATTTTTTTTAATTTCAGGCCGCAACAACAAGTGGAATCGTGATGATATCATCAGGGTCATCACTATTCGTAAGTAAATATTATAAATTTCACCTGGGTAGTTCCCGTCCGCCGCCAGCACCGTGGGAATACGGGGATAAAATATTGCCTATTTCGTTGATGAAGTAGCTTTCAAATCAGTTCAGTAGAGATGTAGGTTCGATCCCCACCCAGGACAAACATTCGTGTGATGAATACTTGTGTTTGTTCTGTCTGGGTGTTAATATCCAAAAATTAAGTCTATATTTGTAATACCACTGTTGACTCTGATATCCGTAACACAAGTGCTTAAGCTACTTACCTCGGAGTCAGATTAATGCGTCCACACGCATGTGTAGTCTGATATTTATTTATTTATTACATATTTATTTTGCTGTACCCTGAACTAATTTTAAGTTCACTCCAAAGACCTCGCGCAGTAAGTTGCGTGTGACGTTGTGTTGGCTCCAAGATGTTACTTAAGTGAAGCCATTCGTAACTAACTCACTGCCAACTTAGAACCCGCCCATTCGAAAGTTCTAAGACTCAAACTCTATTAAGATGCGGTCTCGCTCTGAAAACCCAGCCCAGTCTTGTTTTTGGTTGTGGTTAAGGGAACTTGCTGCCCCTTTGATCCTGCCTACCCCTTCGGGGATTGCAGCCGTGATGATATGTCTAAGCTGCGCCAATGAGACACGACCTGAAAATGTCGGTTGGTACTTGTAATGACAGGTCGGACCGTCAGCAAAAACAGAATTTCAAGGAGGTATAAGGTACAAAATTGCGACCTTAACTATTTTTTTACGTTATGTACTGACGCGTGCGACGGTATAATGGGCGAGAGAGAGAGAATGATTAGTGTCACCATTTTGTAATAAATAATTAGATTTTTGTTTATTTTTGACTAGATTTTAGTTTACAATTAAATAATATAGGTACATATATATTTAAGCCAAACAATTACAAATTTTACATACAGATTAATAACAAATAGCTCAGATAAGCATAATTTTATATAAGTTATACATAGATAGATACACAGTTTTTCAAGTACGATGTTTAAAAAGCTTACTTTTACTATCATAAGTAATTCATAGTTATCAAAAAATACTTTCAAAACGTATTTCAATGAAATATATATAACAGTATATAAAGGCCCGTTGGTAATAAATAAATAAATAAATAAATACATTTTAAATTCGTTTCTTTAATGGCACGAGTTATAAGTATGTATCGCTCTGAAAAGTGAGTACTCGGTACTTATTTATTCGTTTTTTTTCAGTTTCCAGGATCCTGGGAGGAGTAGGAAATGGTTACAGGTACAACCGTAAGTATTTTATGTCGTATAATTTATATATCATAGTAGCAGCGTTCCGCGGTTTCGCTCTTAATTCCCGTTCCCGTGGAAAAACGGGGATAAAATGTATCCCATGGTAATCGCTGGTAAAGACTGGCTCGATGGCGCATTCGGTAGTGACCCTGCCCCAAGCGCCAAGAGTTGTGGGTTCGATTCCCACCTAGGACAAACATTCGTATGATGAATACTTGTGTTTCTTCTGTGTCTGGGTGTTAATATACAATATTTAAGTATATATTTGTAATACCACTGTTGATTCTGATATCCTTAACACAAGTGCTTAAGCTACTTACCTCGAAGTCAGATCAATTTATGTGATGTAGTCGGATATTTAAAAAAAAAAAAAAAAAGTAGCTTTCTATTGGTGAAAGAATTTTTCAAATCGGTCCAGTAATTTCGGAGCCTATTCAATACAAACAAAGAAACAATCAAATCTTTCCTTTTTATAATATATATATAGGACTAGCTTCTGCCCGCGGCTTTTCTCGCGTAATACATCGATAAAACATAGCCTATATGTTATTCGGTTGTATAAGCAACATTATTATACTAAAGTTTCATTAAAATCCATTCAGTAATTTTTTCGTTGGAGAGTTTTCCATTATACTGTTAATAGAATGTCAATTTCATATATTAATAATGGTTTTTTTTTCTTTACAGTTGGAAGACGCATCGTCAACCGTAAGTAAAAATTTATTTAAATATATTTAAAATAATTAATGAAAAAATTATTTAGTATCTATACAAAAAAGTGAAAATAAAAATCCACTTAAATAAAGACACGATGATTTTGAGAGTTTTTGACTAGATTTTAGTTTACAATTAAATAATATATATATTTATATATATATATATATAAGTCAAACAATTACAAATTTTACATACAGATTAATAACAAATAGCTCAGATAAGCATAATTTTATATAAGTAATACATAGATAGATACACAGTTTTTCAAGTACTTACTTACTTTTACTATCAAAAGTAATTCATAGTTATCAAACAATAATTTCAAAACGTATTTCAATGAAATATATATAACAGTATATAAAGGCCCGTTGGTCGAGTGGTCAGAGACCCTAGCCACGAAACCGAGTTTCGCGGGTTCGAATCCCGGTAGGGGCAAACGTTTCGTGTGATAAACATGGACATTTGTACTCGAGTCATGGATGTTAATAAACGCATTCAAGTATGTCTATCCGTCCACATAGTATCTATAGCACAAGCTTATAAGCTCCGTTTTGTCAGTCTGTAGAATTTATTAAAAAAAATATTTATAATACATTTTACTTCTAGAACTCTTCAGATACATCAAGGCTACAACAAGGAAGCACTCTTCATTCAAGAAAATCAGTAAGTTCCTAATAATTAGTTTGTAAAGCCTAGTGAGAGTGGAAGAACAGATAATGCATCTGTGTTTGCGGATATTTGTGCAATATAATATTTAATTCATTGGCTAATTTTCATTGAGATTAGCCGCAATGGAACCGTTAAGGACATTAATTCCGCCTCGTATCACATTCATGATCTTTACAATACAATTATGTACTAAGTACAAGTATATACTAATCTAAGAGAACAGACAGAAGCAGTCGCTTTATTTTATTGCATCACTAATTATTATAAAATAAAGTCCTACGCCGCGTCTGTCTGTCTGGTCGCGACAAACTCAAAAACTCCTGCACGGATTTGCGGTTTTTACCAATAGATAGAGTGATTTCCGCGTCCTCCTAAGGTTAGTTGCCTTACAGACGCGGGAAGTTATTACTACCAAGAAGTAGTAATAACTTTTTGGTAATAGAATCTCAATAATGTACAAATGAATAAAAAGACTTAATTCAAAATTCAATTTAATACATAGAACAATCATCCTCTCTTGCCCTTCTCCCAGTTCATCTGGGGTCGGCGCAGCATATCTTCTTCTTCCATACGTCCCGGTCAGCCGTCATCAAGCTATCCACTTCCATTTTACTCATATCATCTTTCACACAATCCACCCATCTCTTATTTGGCCTTCCTCTTCCTCTCCATCCACTAATATTCATACTCATCACTCTCTTCGTCACATGTCCTTCCTCTCTTCTCATCACATGCCCATACCAAGATAAACGGTTTCCTCTCATATTAATACATAGAACAGAATGATATAATTCGCCCACAGAGCTAAAACTCCGAGGCCAGCTCAATACAATCCACTCCTCAAGCAGTATTTTATTTAGACCAACCAGTTCATCACTTTAACCCATAAACACCAATACATAGGATGATTTAAGAAGAAGATTTATACATACGTATGTCGATGTCGATGGTGCAATAAACCATTTGAGTAAAGACACATTTAATGAGCCTGACCTTTCGTTGCAGACTGGGACAAATATGAATCTACCATCATTAAGGATATCTCCAAATGCAACAGATCCAGCTTCAACGGAGCTATAAAGGACGAGTCTGAGGACTCCTACAACAACGTTGAGAACGACGACGACGTTCAACACTCATACGACACCTCCAACAACTCAGACAGCGATGAATTTGATAACACAGAAAGCTCCGAACAGAACTCGGAGGAGACCCGTCAACAACAAAACAATTCCCAACAAAACAATTCTCAACAAAACAATTCTCAACAAAACAATTCTCAACAAAACAATTCCCAACAAAACAATTCTCAACAAAACAATTCTCAACAAAACAATTCTCAACAAAACAATTCTGAACAAAACAATTCTCAACAAAACAATTCTGAACAAAACAATTCTCAACAAAACAATTCCCAACAAAACAATTATCAACAAAACAATTCTCAACAAAACAATTCCCAACAAAACAATTATCAACAAAACAATTCTCAACAAAACAATTCTCAACAAAACAATTCTCAACAAAACAATTCTCAACAAAACAATTCTGAACAAAACAATTCTCAACAAAACAATTCTGAACAAAACAATTCTCAACAAAACAATTCCCAACAAAACAATTATCAACAAAACAATTCTCAACAAAACAATTCTCAACAAAAAAAATCACAACAAAACAATTCACAACAAAACAATTCTCAACAAAACAATTCACAACAAAACAATTCTCAACAAAACAATTCTCAAGAAGAACAGGAATCCGAAGAGTCTCAGGAACAACAGGACCATTCTGAACGAGAACAGTCCCAGCAATCTCAGCAACTACAAAACTCCCAGCAGAACCAACAAAAACAAAACTCCCAGCAGAACCAACAACAACAAAACTCCCAGCAGAACCAACAACAAGGAAACTCCCAGCAGAACCAACAACAACAAAACTCCCAGCAGAACCAACAACAAGGAAACTCCCAGCAGAACCAACAACAACAAAACTCCCAGCAGAACCAACAACAAGGAAACTCCCAGCAGAACCAACAACAACAAAACTCCCAGCAGAACCAACAACAACAAAACTACGAGCAGAACCAACAACAACAAAACTCCCAGCAGAACCAACAACAACAAAACTACGAGCAGAACCAACAACAACAAAACTCCCAGCAGAACCAACAACAAGGAAACTCCCAGCAGAACCAACAACAACAAAACTCCCAGCAGAACCAACAACAACAAAACTCCCAGCAGAACCAACAACAACAAAACTCCCAGCAGAACCAACAACAACAAGGTTCTCGACAATCACAAGGCAGCCAACATCAACAAGGCAGTTCTCAACAGGACTCACAGAACTACGGAGAGAACACTGAGACTAGTTCGGAGAATTCAGAAAATTCTCAGGATTCATCGGGTAGCCAGTCTCAGCAAGAATATGAGGAGCGCTCTTCGAGTGGGGGACAATCTCAAAACGGCGGTCAGATCATCCAAGGATCCCAAGAGACCGGGTCGGGATCAAGCAGCAGTCACTTTAAGTCTTCTAAGACCCAAAATAGCCAGCAATCAAACCAATCCAGCAATAAGACCAGTAAAACCAGGTCCAGTACAACCAAAACCGGTTCAAAGACCAATATCTTTGGTTCTTACAACTAAGCTTGTTGGATTATTGGGCAACCATTTTGTTAATTAATGGTAATTAGCATTATACCGCTATTTAAGTCATTAAAAGTAATTTATGAGCAATGTATTGTTTTATTTCTAAGCCCCTTTTGTAGCAAAGTTTGCGTCAAACGCATTGACGTGGGTTCGATTCCCGCGTCAGCATAGATCAATTGTTGAAAGGGCTGTTTGTAGTTCTATCGTTTTTTATTTTCACGATACAAGTGCATAAGTAGTCAATTTCTAATCACGTAGTTCCTGTTCCCGTAGGAATACAGGGATAAAATATAGCCTATGTTACTCGCTGATAAACAAGTTTCCATTGGTGGAAGAATTTTTAAAATCGGTGCAATAGTTTAGACGTCAAATCGTACCAAACAAACAAACTCACATACTAGGATTTGAAAAATCCAGGCTTCAAACCCGGGCACGTGCCCGGGTTTGAAGCCGCACTCCTCGATTATGTGGCGCGTGTTCTTACCTTATACGTATTTATACCACTAGCTCGGCGGTGAGGGAAAACATCGTGATACCTGCAAATTCAAAAAACTTTGGATTTGTAACCATAATCCAAAAATTGTCTAGTTCCCTATGTTTTGGTTACGAAGGTCAGATCGGCAGTCGCTTCAACGTTACCAGACTCGCTAAATCCTGGATCGTGGTTTTAGCGGACCCCGCCTAAGCACGGGACATAACGTTATAAAGATGATGATATACCATGTCAGAAAACTAATACCTAATACAGATGGCTTTTTGCTGTCATACGCAAAAAACACCTTCATTGCTAGGGAGAGTGCGGGCTAGCTCCAACAGTATCCTAAAGACCATAGCGGAGAGATATGACTTTTCTATTGAAAAATTTCCTCCGGATTCTAATTAAGAGGGGAGGCGAGCATTGTATTTTCCCTACAAACGTTCTCAGCCGATTCCTCCTTGATTTGTAACACTAAAGAAATTATTTTCAAACTTAAAATAAATATGTATTTACTTATTCTATGCTCCTATGACACTTTTTTCTCGATAACTTGTTGTTCCAAGCAACTAGAAGCCCTAATAAATGCCAAAAAGTAGCTAATTTTTATTACTACTAAAAATATTTTGTGTGCAGATTCAGTAAGTATTTACAAAAAAAAACTAAACATAGGAGCCTAGTACAACTACTTATTATTTCATTGGCGAAATTGTTTTCACATAGGTCCAATTTTGGAGGAGGAAATCGTCGAGAGCCTAACATCGAATTTTAAAATTTTAATCTATCTATACTTATAATAAATCTGTAGAGAGGTCAATTCTGTACATGAAATATATTTTCAAAATAACTATCAGGGGGTGATTAGTGATCGATACTGATGCCAAAAATGCAATCAGTAATTTTTTGTCTGTCTGTCTGTGTGTCTGTATGTTCCTTTTAGAAACAAAAACTACTCGACGGATTTTAACGAAACTTGGTACAATTATTCTTCATACTCCTGGGCAGGTTATAGTATACTTTTCATCACGCTACAATCAATAGGAGCAGAGTAGTGAAGGGAAATGTTGGGAAACGGGAGAAGTTACTCCATTTTTTTGATCTTCCGTCGCGTGTGCAGCCTTAATGGTTAAAGTTACATAGAAATCATGTATGACGGAAATAGTCTTTATAATATTAACCATAAACGCGGGTGACATCGCTGGCACAGCTAGTTCATAATATTCGGCACGAGCTGCAGTTGTCCCTGGCTAGCGCGAGCATTAAGGCGCGACAGCTACAGCTATTTCAAATATCTATTTTTTAAATGTCTCAGCTCGCGTCCGCTTTTAAGTAGGTGTATAAGTTTACGAAGCTTGTTATAAGTCTTTCTAACCAAAATAAGATCTATCTAATCTTATTAAATAAATTAATTATAATATATGAGTGTTGTAAGAATTCACCTTTGAACGAGCTTAATCTATTCTAATCCCAAATTACAGTACAATGTTTTAGCTAATTTGTAATCTTTTTAATACTATTTCTGTTTAGCGATTAACCACGTCTAAGCTACTTGGAAACACTAAATTAGGGTTCAGCTGGATATTCAATTAATTAAAACTGTATTTTGGTGGTTACAAATTATTTTTCGCGACCGTTTTCGCTATTCCCAATAACCCAGCTTAATTTTTTTTTTGGGTAAAGTAAAGAGCTTTGTGCTCTTTGGACTCTGCGAATTTGGATGTGACCATAAGAATATATAAATAACTATAATGTCCTCTTAACCGATATCGGTCACGGCAGCCAATCTCAACGAGGATTAGCCAACTGCGCAGGAGATATTATAGTGCACAAGTGTGTACGCAAACACAGGTGCACTTTCTATTCCTTCACTCTCACAGTACGGTGAGATGGCGATTCGATATGAAAGCCGAGTGGGGTGTGTCAGGATCGTGCTATATGTCGTTCGGTTCTCTTTGCCTACCCCGCTAGGATAGTGGCGTGGAGTTTAGTTAGTTTTATTTCGACATCATCATTCTCCTAGCATTATGTCCCGTGCTTGGTCAGGTTCCGCTTCTTCATTAATTCTTGGATTTTGTAACAATGTAATGTTAAAATAAATTTTTGGTTCTGGAGCTTCGCCGGCGGCTTCACGCTCGCTTCGCTCGCTCGGCTCGCTCACTCCGATGATTATTGACAATATAAATACCAATGGTCTCTGATTCCTTTGACGAATTGGTTTTCCTCCCCGCACATTGTTTGCTGTCGCTTTATTATCATATTGCCCAATGGTCATGTAGCAATTTAATATGTATTCATAATGACCAGACAATGTGATAAATAATGAAGCTTAAATAATAATTAATCAGTTTGCCTGATATAGCTAGCCATTATTCAAAATGCCCGGGCATTATCAAATTAAATCATTTATTGCTTCCATAATTTAGGTACAGTAATTACATTAAATTATGGACCCAGTCGGGCACTGCAAAAGTTAGGAGAGAAGAAGAGGATACAATATTCTAGACTCTATTATTAGTTTTTGTGTATTAAAAATATTATATTAGTTGTTTATAATAAATTTGTGGAGTTGTGTTAACTTTGGTTTACATACATAACATCACGCCCATAATCCCCGAAGGGGTAGGCAGAGTCAAAGGGGCAGCATGCCCCTTCAACCACATTCAGCCAAAAATAAAGCCGGGCTGGGTTAGATGGAAAATTGTGAAAAAGCAGTGACAAGCGGCTAACCTGTCGCCTACACAATCACACACCCAAAACCCGATATACCATTAGTCGCCTTTTACGACATGCTAGGCAAGAACCACAGTTGGCATATTCTTTTTAAGTCCCAGACCAACATGGGATAGTGGGCTGGGTTGGTTTAGTGTTTATAATTATTGTACATTTAATTAGTTTCTGTATTGTCTGTAATGTAAATGTTTAACATGGAACGACTTTAGCATGTGATGTTTTTTAATATCGTTTACACTGGAGAATTGTTATTTATCGTTAAAGTATTCTTTAATAGTATAATATGTTTTATTTAAAAGAAATAGTTATAATTTATGTATAAATAAATTATTATTAGTTTCATTTATTATAGCATCGGGTAACTTGTTATAAATAAATAAATATCCAACGACATCACATACATTGATCTGACTCCGAGGTTAGTAGCTTAAGCACTTGTGTTACGGATATCAGAATCAACAGTGGTATAACAAATATATACTTAAATATTGGATATTAACACCCAGACACAGAACAAACACAAGTATTCATCATACGAATATTTGTCCTGGGTGGGGATCGAACCCACAACTCTTGGCGCATGGGGCAGGGTCACTATCAAATGCGTCATCGAGCCAGTCAAAACTATACCTATTATAGTAACTATACCATAATTAATACGGTAGGTAAGTCTGTAGTCTTTTTAATTTCACGTAACACATATGAAAAGCTAGATTAGATTATATTTATGATTATATTATACTAGACTAGATTTATGTAGGTACATAGTGTCACCTAAAGCATGTATCATTACCATGAGTCGTCTTTTACAACATGCTAGGCAAGGAGCACAGTTGGCACGTTCTTATTAAGTCCCACACCAACATGTGACAAATAAATCTCTATATTTAAATCTCAACAAATAAACAATTACCTAACTTACCTTATCAACCGCCAATCTGATAGCATCCTGCGTCAGTGGATTAGTGATCTTAATCAAGCAGAAGTTAATTACAATTACTGAGATTACAAAGTATTAGTATTAACCGATTTCATTCATTACGTTTCTCAAATGTCAAAAAAGGTGTGGTTCGCTTTCAATAACTGGAAATGTGTTATCTATAATCTATACTTATAATAAATCTGTAGAGAGGTCAGTTCTGTACATGAAATATATTTTCAAAATCACAGGGGTTTAGTTAGTAATTATCAGGGGGTGATTAGTGATCGATACTGATGCCAAAAATGCAATCAGTAAAATTTTTGTCTGTCTGTCTGTCTGTATGTTCCTTATAGAAACAAAAACTACTCGACGGATTTTAACGAAACTTGGTACAATTATTCTTCATACTCCTGGGCAGATTATAGTATACTTTTCATCACGCTACAATCAATAGGAACAGAGTAGTGAAGGGAAATGTTGGGAAAACGGGAGAAGTTACTCAATTTTTTTAACTTCCGTCGCGTGTGCAGCCTTAATGGTTAAAGTTACATAGAAATCATGTATGACGGAAATAGTCTTTATAATCTTAACCATAAACGCGGGTGACACCGCTGGCACAGCTAGTAAATAATAAATAAATAAATTCTCCAGACTGACACACCAATTCCCCAGTTCCAAACTAAGCTTATGCTTGTGCTATGGATACTAGGTGAACGGATAGACATACTTAAATACGTATATAAACATCCATGACTCGAGTACAAATGTCCATGTTCATCACACGAAACATTTGCCCCTAGCGGGATTCGAAACCGCAACCCTCGGTTTCGTAGCCAGGGTCTCAAACCACTCAACCAACGGGCCAATCAATTATAAAGAGGAAAGGTTTGTTTGTTTCCAATAGGCTCCGTAACTACTAGGCCGCCGATTTGAAAAATTCTTTTACCAATAGAAAGCTACTTTATCAGCGAGTAACATAGGCTATATTTTATTCCCGTATTCCCACGGGAACGGGAACTACGCGGGTGAAACCGCGGGGGGCTGCTAGTAATATAATAAAGTTGATAAGTTTGTTTGTTTGCTTGAACGCGCTGATATCAGGTACTACTGGTCCGATTTGAAAAATTCTTTCAGTGTTAGATAGCATTGAGGAAGGCTATAGGCTATATAACATTAACCACAAACGCGGGTGATAGCGAGGGCACAGATAGTTATCAATATATCAAGCAAAACATCGCTAATTTTTATCAGATTTTAAGTAAGTGTAGCGTAAGCGCATATGTTTTGTAAATCATAATTGACGAAAGTACAAACATCTGATTCAAACAGCTAATAAATAATATATCCGACAGCATCACATACATTGATCTGACTCCGAGGTAAGTAGCTTAAGCACTTGTATTGCGGATATCAGAAACAGCAGTGGTATTTACAAATATATACTTAAATATTGGAAAACACCCAGACACAAAACAAACATTCATCATACGAATGTTTGTCCTGGGTGGGGATCGGAACCACAACTCTTGGCGCATGAGGCAGGGTCACTACCGAATGCGCCATCGAGCTTGTCATGTCCTGCCGTGTGTGTCTTTTTTTATCAAGAAAACTTCCCTATTACAGTGTTGGTGGATTTTTATTTTTACATACATAATACTGACTGGCCCGTTGGTCGAGTGGTCAGAGACCCTGGCCACGAAACCAAGGGTCGCGGGTTCGAATCCCGCTAGGGGCAAATGTTTCGTGTGATGAACATGGACATTTGTTCTCGAGTCATGGATGTTTATAAACGTATTTAAGTATGTCTATCCGTTTACCTAGTATCCATAGTACAAGCATCAGCTTAGTTTGGAACTAGGGAATTGGTGTGTCAGTCTCAAGAATTTATTTATTTATTTATAAGATCACGCCCATTATCCCCGAACGAACCACATTCAGCCAAAAATAAGACCGGGCTGGGTCCTATGGAAAATTGTTTAAAGGTGGCTGGCACGTCGCCCATATACCTACCCAAAACCTGATATAGGTACATTTAGCTTTTTACGACATGCTAGAAAAAAAACAACACGAGACGCGCGATCCCGTGTACGTCTTTATAAAGGCGTGAACGGTACATCCCGGGGGTTAAGTCGGTATACCCCGCCCACTACCACCTTGGGCGGAGCAGGGTCTATCAGCTACAGGGTATCGGAAGTCCGACCCCACACCTTGCAGATATCCCCCGGTTTCAGCGGGACGGTGCGGCATTCCCCTTGGTCAACAATAAAAAAAAATCCCCTGGGTCATCAAAAAAAAAACGGTCGTCGTCTACATAATGACAAACCTAATACCTAATACAACAGTAGTTGCCTTTTACGACATGCTAGGGAAGGAACCAAGCTATGTTTATGGTATATTTGAAAAAAGGAAGAAAGAAAGAAAGAAAGAAAGAAAGAAAGAAAGAATGAAAGGAAGAAAGGAGGAAAGGAAGAAAGGAAGAAAGAAAGAAAGAAAGAAAGAAAGAAAGAAAGAAAGAAAGGAAGAAAGAAAGAAAGAAAGAAAGAAAGAAAGAAATTTATTTATTTATTTGACACAACATGAGTTAGCAGCAACAAAGACACAAAAAAAACAGAGTGTGCCAAAAGGGCGCCCGCTCAGTTCGAGTCGAAGTCGAAGGTTCGAGGTACCTTGCGGCAGATCACGACGCTGGTTTTCAGCGGGTGCCTAATCCATTATACTACACTATTTCAACTATAACATATGTTTATGGTACATTTAAACTGTCTTTATTTTCGGAGTATTTTTATTTTACTAAAAAAAATCAATTTATTGCCTATTGATACGGAACTAAGTAAATTATAATATTAGGTTATAGATCCACAAATGCTTTAGCCACGTGCGAGATTTTGGAAAAAACGTGCTATTTAAATCTATTTTAATCTGATAATGATTAAAACTAGACGGTTTAAGCTTGTTGTTCGCAAATTCAGTCATTGATAACTCGTAGGGACGGGACACGCGATTCGTCGTAACACGAGCCGAAAGATTTGGCCTCGTCAACTAATGTTAAAAAAACTAAATGACATGTCGCGGAGTTTAAAGGTATCGGCATACCATAGAAGGCAGAAAAAGAACTTTTAATGGGAATTTTAGATTTGATCTTCGATGTAACGGAATCTTTTTGTTAATATCAATGGTGGTAAACAGTCATACGACTAATTTTGTAGTCAGCAGTAACCGCCAAGAGGCTTTTGCTAGATATTACAAGAACGATATCGACTGCAGGGTGGTTGGCCATTCGATAATATGGTAAAGTTAAATAAATAAATATCACACTACATCACATACATTGATCTGACTCCGAGGTAAGTAGCTTAAGCATTTGTGTTATTACAAATATATACTTAAATAAATATTGGATATTAATACCAAGACACAGAAAAAACACAAGGTTCATCATACGAATAATTGTCCTGGGTGGGGATCGAACCTACAACTTAGGCGCATGGGGCAGGGTCACCACCGAATGCTCCATCGAGCTTGTCAAATACTGCTATCTTGCGTATTTTTTTTGTTTGACAAACCCGTTGGTCGAGTGGACAGAGTCTTGGTACTAGGTGAACGGATAGACATACTTAAATACATTCATAAACATCCATGACTCAAGTACAAATTCGAACCCACGACTGTGCGTTTCGTGGCCAGGGTCTCTGACCACTTGACTGACGGGCCTGTCGCTAGCTAGCTAGTTTAAATATCCCCGCAAACAATTTTGCCCGGCCCCGCAACATTGCCCAAACCTTTTATCAGTGATGTCGGGCCGAATGTCCCGTCCCTAAGCGTAGAACGTTTGATGAACGACTATTAGATTGAAGCGCACATATAATTTTTGTATATAAACAGTAGGTTTCATGCATTCAGTCAAATTGTCGCCATAACTCAGTGGAAACACATATTGCGAGATATGGCGCGTCTTCTGATCCTGGTTTGTGCCCTGGCAGTCGCCTCTGGTACGTGAAACATATATTATTAGTAGCTGTTTCCCGCAGGAGCGGTGGTAGCTCAATAGTAAGGACACTCGCCTCTTAACCGAGGAGTGCGGGTTCAATCCCGGGCACGTACCTCTGGATTTTTCAAATCTATGTACGTATTTATACCACTAACTCAACGGTGAGGGAAAACATCGTGATGAAACCTGCAAATTCAATTAACTTTGGATTTGTAATCATGATCCAAAAATTGTCTGGTTCCCCTATCTTAGGGTTACGAAGGTCAGATAGGCAGTCGCTTTAATGTAATTACCAGACTCGCTACATCCTGGATCATGGTCTAAGCGGACCCCGTCTAAGCACGGGACATAACGCTAGGAAGATGATGAGTAGCTGTTTCCCGCAACTTTGCCCGCGTAGACTAATATTTCACTGTGCATTTCCGGGATAAAACATAGCGTATATTATTATGTTGTTCCAGACTATAATCTATCACTGCGCCAAATTTCATCCATATCCGTTCAGCAGTTGACATATCTTAAGTTCCAGTCCAATATTGGATAAGTGATTCGTGAAAAAAAACTAGTAAACTTTATTAATTGTAGAATTTTATATATATTTTTTTATACAAGTATTAAAATTATTAATAAGAACAAAGTTAGCAATTTTAATATTCGACTAAATCACGCATATCGGGAACCTCGTCTACCTTATGTTATGATGTAACCATAAGAAATAGGGATTAATTTAATATTTATATAACAGTGCCTCGCGGTTTGACCCGTCTAATTCCCGTTCCCGTAGGAATACGAAGATAAAATAAAGCTCATATTACTTACTGATAAAGTAGCTTTCCATTGGTGAAAGAATTTTTCAAATCGGTCCAGCCGTTTCGGGGCCCATTTAATGCAAACAAAAAAACAATTCGTCCCTTCTTGTTTATAATATCGCATTTATAATATTAGTATATAGATTATTTCTTGTATATTATATTGCCTTAAAATACATACATACATAATGTCACGCCTTTTTCCCATGGGGGTAGGCAGAGATCACGTACTTCCATTTGCTACGATCCTGACATACACCTTTCGCTTCTTCTACATTCATAGGTCTTTTCATGCATATTAATGTAATTCGGTAATCCATTACTTTAGTGCTGCGAATACTACCCATAACAAACATATATCACAGTTAAAACAATGCAGTTATTTTTCATACTGAACTAACAAAAATAATTATTTCACGTGAAAGACAATAGGAGCGAACAATTTTCATAAAATCTGGCGACAGTACTGAATTTTTCCACGTAAATCCCTCTAATATTATAAACGCGAAAGTTTGTATGGGTGGATGGATGGATAAGTGGATGTTTGTTACTCTTTTACGAAAAAAATACTGCACGGATTTTAATGAAACTTTACAATAGTATAGCTTATACGTTAGAACAACACATAAGCTATGTTTCATCGATATACTACGTGAGCGAAGCCGCGTGCAGAAACTAGTATAATATATATGCTTTCTGATTTTGAACAGTAGGTCTTTATAACCTAAAAAATAAAAAACAAAATCATCAAAATCGGAGCTGTATCTAACGACTTTCTAAAATTGCTTGTTTTTTTTCTTTATTGACTCGACTATAGAGACGTTATTCAAAACCCGATTAACGACACGCGACGTTTATCGTCATATGATTGAGCACGAGTCAAAAATTATAGGTAACAAACTAATTAGAAAGATAAACAATAGTTTTATCATCATACTTAATACTAGATTGATAACGACGTTTTCTAATGCCTAAATCATGTCTGGTCAGTCACATACATTTTATATTTCGTATAGACTTGACACAGGTAGATGTCGCTACAGGCATCATTTAGACGGATTGAGAGATAAAACCGAATTAAAACGTTATTAATTCACTTTAAAAAAATGTTGTTTTCATAAAATAAGCTTTTTACGTCATTTCTTAGATAATTTATTAAATTTAGGTGAAAACCATGAATATAAAATATTTCTTCAGAAGCAAACTAAAATAATCTTTGTTTTAAAACCATTAATTTTACACAGATGACGTATTATTACTAAGAAACAACTAACCTGTGCTTGTAGCGCCATCTTGTATTATTCCTGACAAACAGGCTAAACTTTGCTGTAGTTCCAATTACTCACCACTGTCGCTGTTCTAGCGCGAGTTATAGCAGTAACTGTTCAAGTATGGGCAGTGACCCTCTGTTGTACGTAGTATATTATTACTCTGTGCCTAAATGAGTCAGATTCACCTAAGAAGATTCCCAAGACAGGTGTTAATACTACATTTCATGCATCGTACTTTTTACGAATCAAATTATTCGTTTTATTTGACTTTGTGCGCTAACATCATTGTAAAAAATAATCAATCATCTCTATTTAGTTGTAAACACGGTTTATCCATTTTCTTCATAAATTTATTACTAATTTAAATTTAGCAAAAATATCGTATGAATTGCATACTACGGGAATTGGAAAGTTTACTTATAGAGAATGACACTATTATTCACGCCACATCATTAATCGATATGGCCGGCATCTTGTCATCGAGTTAAGATATTTTACAAAAGATATTCCATATGCGTAAATTTCAACCGAAATAATGTTCCGAACCCAGTGACAACAAAGAAGTGTGTGTCGGTCGACCTGATTAAGGCCTCGCAAAAAATGCTGAATCTGTTAAATCCGCCATCTTGGAAATATGACGCAAGTCGAAAAAATTAATAAAAAGTCCATTTAACTGCCCTAGAACTATTTATCGAATTGAAAAAATAATCGAATGTCTGTCTTAAGGATGCATAACTATTAACGTCAAATTCAAAGTGTCACGGAACTCTTCCTTGGTGAAATGGACTGTAATAAATACATATTGATTAATCTATTTGAAATTAGAATATACCTAATCATAAATGTTTTTTGACATTTTCTAGATAAGAAGTTTGGACAATATCAAATAAATGACAGCTATCAGCTTATGTCAAATAAGATATTATTATATTGACAGCCCGTTGGTCGAGTGGTCAGAGACCCAGGCCACGAAACCAAGGGTCGCGGGTTCGAATCCCGCTAGGGGCAAATGTTTCGTGTGATGAACATGGATATTTGTACTCGAATCATGGATGTTACATAACATCACGCCCATAATCCCCGAAGGGGTAGGCAGAGTCAAAGGGGCAGCATGTCCCTTCAACCACATTCAGCCAAAAATAAAGCCGGACTGGGTTAGATGGAAAATTGTGAAAAAGCAGTGACAAGCGGCTAACCTGTCGCCTACACAATCACACACCCAAAACAAGATATACCATTAGTCGCCTTTTACGACATGCTAGGCAAGAACCACAGTTGGCATATTCTTTTTATGTCCCAGACCAACACGGGACAGTGGGCTGGGTTGGATGGAAAGCTGTAAAAAAGGAGTGACAAGTGGCTAGCTCGTCGCCTACTCAGACACATACCCAATAGCCCGTAAACCATTAGTCGCCTTTTACGACATGCTAGGCAAGAACCACAGTTGGCACATTCTTTTTTTTTGTCCCAGATCAACATGGGCCAAGTCCCAGACCAACATGGGACTAAACTAATGTTTATAAACGTATTTAAGTATGTCTATCCGTTCGCCTACCATCAATAGTACAAGCATAAGCTTAGTTTGGAACTAGGGAATTGGTGTGTCAGTCTAAAGAATTTATTATTATTATTATTTGACATAATAAAGCGGTGGTAGCGTAATGGACACGCACCTCATTACTGAGGTGTGCGGGTTCAAACCCGAGCTCTTACCTATGGATTTTACAATGTATGTACGTATTTATACCACTAGCTCAGGGGTGAGGGAAAACATCGTGATGAAACCTCCAAATTCAAACAACTTTGGATTTGTAACCATGATCTAAAAGTTCCCCCTATGTAAGGGTTACGAACAACAAATACAAAAAAACAGAGCCATGGCTGGCTATCTTAAAATACGAACTAAATTCTACAGACTAACACGCCAATTCCCTAGTTCCAAACTAAGCTTACGCTTGTGCTATGGATACGAGGTGAACGGATAGACATACTTAAATACGTTTTAAACATCCATAACTCGAGCAAAAATCTCCATGTTCATCACACGAAACATTTGCCCCTAGCGGGATTCTAACCCGCGACCCTTGGTTCGTGGAGAGAATCTCTGACCACTCGACCAATGATCCTATCAAAACTGAACTAATTTCATGTTGTTCATGACATGTCCCAGATGAACAGTTGATGCGTTCAGAACACTTAATTAATCGGTGACGTTCTTCCAGCTATTCCCGTTGACGATCCAGTCATCAGGAAGCTGGTTCCCGATGGCCCCCGCTTCATGTATGCTGATGGTGAGGATGGTCAATCCAGGCTGGTGGACTCTTGGGTGAAGGTCAGCGACCTTAGGGATATGTCCCGTTTCAACGCCGACGCCGACACGCAGTACCATCTCTTCACAAGGTGCGTTTGAGTTGATTTTGTTATGTCCTGTGCAAAGGACTTTAGTTTTGAAGTCCTTTCTGTATCTTTTCCGTCAACTACTACAATATTTTAAACGATTCTATAGTAAGACATACTATGTACTGGGGAAGGGACATGGTCTGTCACGTATATCGTGAGTGCAATATACAATTCCAAAGAATTTTTTTGGTAGTCAGTCTAATGGGTACGACGATCGCTCGAATATTCAGAATCGTTAAATACAGGATCATGGTCTAAGTGGAGCACCATTAAGAACGATTTCGATTTCTGACGGTCTATGTTAAAAATGGATTAGTCACTAATCCAGGTCACACATTAGTTTTTGACAGTATTTCTACCGCCACTTTCGGTTTTCACGATGAAATTTTATGTCCTTCTCTAGGGCCAACCCGTCAGTGAGCCAAGTGCTCGTCATGGGCAACACTGACCTGATCAGCGCCAGCAACTTCAACGCCAACAATCGCGTTATCGTCCTCATCCACGGTTTCCTGGGCTCAGCTACTGCTGGATCCAACGTCGAGATGGTTCCAGGTGAGTCCTCCACTTAATTCTAGAAATCAGCATACTTCTTGCTAGCTCGTTGGTTAATTGGCCAGAGACCCTGACCATGAAACCAAGGGTCGTGGGTTCCGCGAAAATTTACAAAATAGTAAGTAAGTAAGTAAACAATATTTGCAACCAACTGGCACACAAAAATACAAAAATACAAAATAAGCATACAAAAATAAAAATAATAAAATATTAAAGTAACATAAAATATTATTTTATTAGCACAGACTGGAAAGTATAATGTATAATGTATAATGTGTACCACAGTGTTGAAAATTGGTAGAAGCTCAGTGGTTTTCTTGCTCAAAGAACAAACAAAATGTTACAGAACAGATAAAATGGTCATGTAGTTTCTTAAAAATGGACCAGGAGTTTCTGAAAAACTTGAGGATTATTGTTGTATCCTTAGATATTAATGATTGATATTCAATTTTCTGGACTGGCAATTCTAATTGTTTATCCACTTCCAGCTTTCCTGGCTGCTGAGGACGTGAATGTCATCGTCGTAGACTGGAGCAGAGGGTCCCACTGGGGAATGAACGGAATCGAAGTCGGTGAGTATGACTCATTTCAGTTTCTAATTCATATATGGATAAATGGTCATATTTGAAGAGCGGTGGTAGCTCAATGGTAAGGACACGCGCCTCATGACCGAGGAATGAGGGTTCAAACTTGGGCACGTACCTCTAGATTTTCAAATCTTTGTACGTATTTATACCACTAGCTCGACGGCGAGGGAAAACTTTGGATTTGTAACCATGATCCAAAAATTGTCTGGTTCCCCTATCTTAGGGTTACGAAGGTTAGACTAACAGTAGGTAGTTTAAATGTAATTACCGGACTCGCTAAATCCTAGATCATGGTCTAAGCAGACCCGGAATAAGCACAAGACATAACGCTAGGAAGATAACAAATTTTCGTCGCATGTATTCGATTCTCTGTTATTAGTCTTTCCTTTTAAAGTACATCGACTATTTATAAGTGCTTTTTTGAAGTCTATATAAATAAATAAATATAACGAGGCTAAATATAACGTTTAAGCGATGGTCGTACCAATGAGACCGAATACAAAAAAAAATATTACATTGAGAATATAGGTGACAGATCATGTCCCTTTCTCAGTACATTTTTACTCGAGATAATTCGAATTGCTCTTTCTCTGTATCAGGCCGTGCCACCGCTCGCTTCCTGAACTGGTTTAACGGTGCCACCGGAGCCTCCGCCTCCCAGTACCACATCGCTGGGTTCAGTGTTGGCGGCCACACTGCTGGTATCATCGCTCGCAACATGAACGGAGATGTACCTTACGTGACAGGTAAGGCAAGACAAGCGTTTTTATTGTACCATCACGCCCGTTATTCCCGAAGGGATAGGCAGAGTTAAGGGGACTGCTGGCCCCTTTAACCACTTTCATCCAAATCAGAATGGGCAGGGTCAGATGGACAATTGTGAAAAAGTAGTGACAAGTGGCTAGCTCGTCGCCTACACAATCACATACCCAGTGTACTAGATGATTAACCATCTCTTCTCCTGTCCAGCCCTGGACCCAGCCTCCAGATGGGAGACCGATGAAATCGTCAGCACCAGGGATGCTTTGTACACCGAGGTCATTCACACCAGCGCTGGTATCAACGGTTGGGGCGACCCCCTCGGTCACACCGATTTCTACCCTAACGGAGGTCGCTCCATGCCTGGCTGTGTTCCCAACATCGTCTGTGACCACCAGAGGTAATCAGCTTTGAAATACCCAGATAAAAGAATTGAAATATTGTAGATATCAGTTAGATGTCAGTAAGATGTCAGAAGGCTTAGTCCGTTTGAAAGGGCTGAAGTCTCAAAAAATGGATCCCGGATAAAGATCATCAAATGTTCGTTAGTAAATAATAGTCAAGATCTTATAAATATCAAAGCCAAAAATTTTGTCAACCCTAGTAAGCTGTCATGTCAGAAAACCAGATTATTAAGGACCTACAGAAAGGCCTACGTACCTATTTTACCTAATAATTGTCTACTTTAATAGTTTTTCTATTTTTCATTCATAAATGTTTGCTACCTCAAGTAAGGATGTCATTATACTCAAGTACTGGCTTCAAAAAATTACATGTAAAAAAAAAATATATGATGTCAATTTCTAATCTTAAAATTTTTTGTCGTTCCGCTAATTAGGTAGAAATGTAGGTATATTCTGCGGAGTTTACTCTTTGATTTTACTGAAATAGGGTTGGCACATCAGTGGAAATAATAATATTTTTTCATTTTTTTGGGCTATGTTATACAGTGTTACTACGGTTCTTAAATTTTGTGGACTCGTTATAAGGCCACATTTAACCTACTTTCGGCTTTACAGGTAGTTTTGTAACACCTGTAAGTATACATACATTACATACATTATATATCATCACGCCTCCCATCCCTGAAGGAGAAGGCAGAGTCCAAGGAGGGAAAAATTGCTTGAACTACATTCAGTCAAAAATAGAATTGGGTTGTGGTGGAAAAATTTGAAAATATAGTGTCAAGTATCAGAAGGATTATTCCACTTTGTTCACCTGGGTGAAAAAAAGTGGAATTTCTGGTGTCTTCATATCACCTCGGAATCATTTCACCCAGGTGATATCACCCAGGTGAAATAATTCTACATAAGCGGAGGCCTTTGTTCACCTGGGAATTGTTTCACCCAGGTGAACAAGGGCGTTTTTTTTTTATTCGTCTTGTGGACCTTTATAGCCCACATAAAGTATGCTAAAAATGTACTATCAGTATGAATTCAACTCTAAATGTATTTAATTTAGAGTTGCTCCATTGGAGGTTTTGTTTTAACATACATAGGAAAAAAATACGGGATTAATGGTATAAAGTCTCTTTGGTGACTGGCCGAAAATATGAATAGTTTTGTTTTTGGTAAAAAAAATTATAACAATAACACCCAATACTCGATACAACATTAGTCGCTTTTACGACATGCTAGACGAGGAACTCAGTTGGTAAATTAAAAATAATTGAATATTGGATGTCAGAGATGCTCAGACTACAGACAGATGTCGCCAGGATGCTAAATGCATCTTTCATCTCTTTCAGATCTTACGAGTACTTCGCCGAGTCCCTTGTGACCGGTGGATTCAGCGCCGTTGAATGCATAAACCGCAACGAGGCGTCCATTGGATCTTGCTCCCTGAGTGGAAGACTGCAGATGGGAGGAATCAGGCCTAAGACTGGGTAAGGATATCTTTAGCTAAGTCTTTTGATAACGTTTCACTATGTCACTGTTCACGATCCCACGAGCAACTTACATAAAGGTGTTCATCCCAGGGCTTTAGCCGGTACCCTGCCTGTAGTGGGCCGGGTATACTACTGTGCGGAGCGTGGTCCTCCTACTGTCTCGAGGCACCGAAAGTCTAATACACCCCGCTGATTTCCCCCATTTCAACGGGATGGCGCGTAACGCATGGGTCAATAAAAAAGGAGTTTGATAAAGTTAACTTTACATACGCACGTTAAAGAACTTAATAAACAGAAAAAATTGGCCTACGTCCTGAGGGGCAAGGCATATTTAGCCAACGCATCGAGTAGCAACATTTGGCCTACGTGTCAAGCGGCAAAATGAAGACTACACCCGAGCGGCCATTTTTTTACTACAACAAGAGCAACAAAACTTGATCTGCGGCTCAGCAGCAAAATTTGACTTATACGTCGACCGGCAAATTTAGCCTATCCTCTAGACTGTATATATATATTGGTCCACGGACCAATCGGCAAAATTTAGCTAACCGCACTAGGCAGTATTTACTTATATACACACAAAACATCACGCTTATTATCCCCGAAGGGGTAGGCAGAGTCAAAGGCCCCTTTAACCACATTCAGCCAAAAACAAAACTGGGCCGGGTCAGATGGAAAATTGTGAAAAAGTAGTGACAAAAAGCTAGCTTGTCGCCTACACCCCACGCCTACACACACATACCCAAAAACCCGATATACCATTAGTCGTCTTTTACGACATGCTAGGCAAGAACCACAGTTGGCACATTCTTTTTTTAAGTCCCAGACCAACATGGACCATGGCGGTATTTTACTGGTCTTAACTTGATTAGAGCCTATTGCCTGACCTGAGTTACTAATGTTATTTTTGTTTGTTGCAGCGCCACTGGAGTCTACTTCCTGAGGACTAGGAGATCCAGGCCCTTCTCTCTAGGCTAAATGACTAAGAATATGGACTGAAAACAATAAACGAGCTTTAAATATTTCTACAAATATCGAACTTTTATTTCATACAATATTCATTATTATCTCCTATCCCAGATTTATCATATCTAGTTAACAAATCCGATAGAATGTTGTGGGAGGCTCAGGGAGGTTTCCGGAATGGTAAAAGATGTACAGATCAAGTCTCTCTCTTCGCAACATCAAGGACAAGCGTCTGGCCAAAAGTCAGAAGGTTTTTTGCGGTTTTGTGGATCTGGAGAAGGCTTTTTTGACAGGGTTGTACGAAAGGATCTTTGGGACATATTGCCGAGATATGGGATTGACGGAGCATTACTTCGTGCTGCGCAGTCCACCTATGTGGGCTGTACGGCATGTGTGCAAGTGGAGAGCAGCCTGTCGCCCTGGTTTGACGTCAATATTGGCGTCATACAGAGATGCGTGCTGTCTGCTCTGCTGTTAATCCTATATCTCTACCATTGTCTCCGGAGGATCAGATCTATGAATGTTGGAGTGCGTATGGGTGACTTAGTTGTGAACTGCTTGCTTTACGCGGACGATGCCGTACTTTTACCAGAGTCGGCATCGGATCTGCAGCAACTAGTCACAACATTGAAAATAAGGAGAGGCTTACATTTGAATGCGACGAAAACAAAGATAATGGTGTTTGAAAGAGATGAAACCAGAACGGAAACAAGGATAACGGTTGATGATGTAGTGCTGGAACAGGTGAATGAAATTGTATATCTAGAATCTACATTGAAGGTACTCGCTGATAAAGAAAGAAGAGTGAATGCAGGGGATAGGGTGAATGGAGAGTTAAAAAAACTTCTAGGCAGTAAAGTCTTAAGCCAGAAGGCCCAACTCGCTATACACAATGCGGTGCTGATTTCTACGCTAGCATATATAGAAGCGAGAGTTGGGTATGGCAGAAATAGCATGAAAGTAGAATAAACGCGGTCGAGATGCGTGCGCTGCAGAAAATCTGCGGTGTATCGCTCACAGACTGCGTTCGGAATGATAATGTAAGAAAGAGAGTCGGTCTGAAAGACAGCGTCGGAGTTAAGGTAAGAAGTGCCATGCTCCGGTAGTTCGGACATGTGAAAATAATGGATGAAGAAAGATTGTCTAAACAGATATACAATGCGAAAGTGGAAGGATGTACTCGTAGGAGCCGCGGAAGGCCCAGGCTCACCTACTATCACGACCAGATTGGTCGTGTATTAACAGAAGGTGATGTTAGGATTCATAAAAACCGTAGAGCTTGTATGAAAAGGATCATGAATGTTGAAGAGTTGAGTAAGGTGTGTAAGGATCGTGCCATATGGCGTTCGGTTCTCTCTGCCTACCCCGCTAGGGAAGTGGCGTGAAGTTTAGTTAGTTAGTTTTTGTTGTTACTCATGTTTGTAAAAATATGAGTAGGGTCACGAAGCGGAGCTAGTGGAGCATAAATGACTCAGCAAAAGATACTAATCTTTTTAAGTCTCGTGCTGTTTTGTTTAATTATCATTGGAAACGTGAACTTTATCTTTTTTTTTGGTTTTTTACATCTTTTAGGTTTAGATGTTGTGGAACGCGAGGTCCCCGGTTCGATTTCCGGTTTTGTCTAATTCGCACTAAATGTGGAAGTTCTTCTGCCGAGCTACGTCCTGTTTGCTCGGGCACCTAGCTCCGACTAACCGTGAGGTGTATTGAAAAAAACTGCCTATTGATATTATTGATATTGATATTGTATATTTTGGAAAAATCGTGCCATTTCAATCTATTTTAATCTGATACTGATTAAAGCTAGATAGTAAACTAATTTGTTTTAAAAAATTCAATTATTCAATCATTAAGATAACTCGTAGGGACGGGACACGCGATTTGTCGTAACGCGAGCCGAAAGATTTGGCTTCGTCAACTAATGTTAAAAAAACTAAATGACATGTCGCGGAGTTTAAAGGTATTGGCATACCATAGAAGGCAGAAAAATAACTTTTAATGGAAATTTTGGATTTGATCTTCAATGTAACGGAACCTTTTTGTTAATATGAATGGTGGTAAACAGTCATACGACTAATTTTGTAGTCAGCAGTCACCGTCAAGAGGCTTTTGCTAGATATTACAAGAACGATATCGACTGCAGGGTGGTTGGCTATTCGATAACCTTTGTAATATCGTAAGGTTAAATACTGTTACATTGCGTTAATCTTTTGTTGGAGGGTACTTCATCAGTTTTGGGTTGATCTATTTTTGCTGTAAAATTAACATGATGACGATTCAGACACTTTTGAAATTTGTTATTTTTTTTTAGTGACGATTCGGTCACCAACAAAAATAGCTGCTTTACAGTCAAAAAAAATATCACAACGGTTTCTTTTAATTAATTCATAAAAAATATATTAATGTGGTAAAAAATAACACCTTGATTTTTCTTCAGTTTTGTTTGTCGTTCTTGGATGGAAAACAGTAATTGGCTTTAAACAAACTGAAGGACTCTTCTTTACTATGTATATTCAATGACATACTGAAACTAAAGCTTAGTATGGGCCTTTACCGCATTACATTATAACACATTTAACAAACTTACATTCACAAGAGCATAATTGGAAAACAAAAGCTATGAATAAATAAATAAATTCTTCAGACTGACACACCAATTCCCTAGCTCCAAACTAAGTTTGTGCTTGTGCTATGGATACTAAGTATGTGAATTGATAGGCATATTTAAATAAGTTTAGAAACATCTATGACTCGAGTACAAATTACCATTCATCACACAAAACATTTTCCCCTAGCGGGATTCGAACCCACGACTGTGCGTTTCGTGGCCAGGGTCTCTGACCACTTGACTGACGGGCCTGTCGCTAGCTAGCTAGTTTAAATCGATCCCCGCCAACAATCATTTACTAACATTGCCCAAAACTTTTATCAGTGATTTCGGGCCGAATGTCTCGTCCCTAATCGTAGGAACGTTTGATGAATGACTTTTAGATTGAAGCGCACATAATACATTTTGTATATAAACAGTAAATTTCATGCATTCAGTCAAATTGTCGCCATAACTCAGTGGAAACACATATTGCGAGATATGGCGCGTCTTCTGATCCTGGTTTGTGCCCTGGCAGTCGCCTCTGGTACGTGAAACATATATTATTAATAATATTCGAACCAGTCAAAAATAAAAATGGTTTGGGTTAGATGGAAAATTATGAAAAATTTGCAACAAGTGGCTAGCGTGTCGCCTGCACAATTATATAACCACCACCAGATACACGATCGGTCGCCTTTTACGATATGCTAGGCAAGGAACACTGCGCTCTGCAGGGGGGGCTCCGAATACTCCTAAGGCACCTGTCGTAGGAGGTGACTAAAAGGGCCTTTAGGGTCGTGGGAGCTAGATGAGGAACCACTCTAGCACTCAATCGTCCCCGGAGAAGGCGACTGCTCGTGTTACACCCTGTTCGTTAGGATACGGGTACACAGCTGTCTGTGTTGTCGCACACACCACACTAGGTGTTCTGGGGGAGAATCTCACTCCCTCTAGATGGGCCGCAAGGCGGCAGCGCGCGCTGCGTAGACTTTTCGAGATGCATCTGAGAGTTTTGCGTTCAGCGCCCGAAGAATGACAGCCGTGAGGTTCAGTCGGTAGGGGAACCGGTGTTGCCAGCCGATTTCCGAGCCCGACACACCCTTGTAGGCTCTTACTCGTGTCTACCTGGACGGTGGGTGAAGGTAATCCTCACGTTACGAATCACGATAAGTGATTCGTAAAAAAAAAACAAGTAAACATTATTAATTGTAGATTTTTTTACATAAATATCTGTTTTTTTTTATATAAGTATGTACAAAGGAAGCAATTTTAATATTCGATTAAATCAGACATATCGGGGACCTCATCTACTTCATGTTATGACGTAACCAAAAGAAATAGGGAATAATTTTATATTTATTACATAGCAGTGCCCTGCGGTTTCACCCGCCTGATTCCCGTTCCCGTAGGAATTCGGAGATAAAATACAGCTCATATTACTTGCTGATAAAGTAGCTTTCCATTGATGAAATAATTTTTCAAAACGGTCCAGTAGTTTCGGGGCCTATTCAATACAAACAAACAAACAAACAGTCCATTCTATCCTCTTTGTAATATCGCGTATTATAACATTAGTATGTAGGCTATTTCTTATATACGTCGCAGGCAACTTGTATGATTCCGCCGTTTACATACGGCGTCGTCAGTTTAAAAACGCTCGCAGTTATGTATTATGCCGAAGGCTATAACTGGATCAATTGTTACAATTAGTTGTTCTTCTTCGGTTCTGGCAGTAGGCTGGCTGACAATAGGAGCGAACAATTTTCATAAAATCTGGCGACAGTACTGAATTTTTCTATGTAACTCTCACTAATGTTATTGTTAAAATTAATGTAATGGAACGCAACCATTTTTTTAGTTCCTAATTTCGATACGTGTGGCGCTCTCTCTCTCTTACGAAATCGCGAAAGTTTGTATGGATGTATGGATGGTGGATGTTTCTTACTCTTACGCAAAAAGTACTGCACGGATTTTAATGAAACTTTACAATAGTATAGCTTATACGTTAGATCAACACATAAGCTATGTTTCATCGATATACTACGTGAGCGAAGCCGCGTGCAGAAGCTAGTATAATATATATGCTTTCTGATTTTGAACAGTAGGTCTTTATAACCTACTAAATAAATCATCATCATCAAAATCGGAGCTGTATCTAAGGACTTTCTAAAATTGCTTGTTTTTGGTCTTCGTTCACTCGACTAGATAAGACGTCATTCAAAACACGATTAACCACACGCGACGATTATCGCCATATGATTGAGCACGTGTCAAAAATTAAAGGTACCTATCATACTAATTAAAAAGATAAACAATAGATTGTATCATCATACTTAATACTAGATTGATAACGACGTTTTATTATGCCTAAATGATGAACCTTAACAAATACAGATTGATTAACCGATTTGAGATTAGAATGTACCTATAATAAATGTCTTTTGACATTTTCAAGATACGAAGCTTGGACAATGTCAAATAAATGACAGCTAAAGATAGACGATGTGTCATATTATATATTATGTCAAATAAGATATATTACTTATTATTTGACATAATAAAGCGGTGATGGCTCAATGGACAAGCACCTCATAACCGACGGGTGCAGGTTCAAACCCGAGCACGTGCCTATGGATTTTTCAAATTTATATACTTATTTATACCACTAGCTCAGCGGTGAGGGAAAACACGTGCAAATTCAAACAACTTTGGATTTGTAACCATGATTCAAAAGTTCCCCTATCTTAGGGTTACGAAGATCAGCAGTCGCTTCAATGTAATTTCGCTACATCCTGGATCATTGTCTAAGCGGACCCCGTCTAAGCACGAGACATAACGCTAGGAAGATGATGAAGAAATAGTTCGACATGTGCAGTATGTTATAATACCGTTAGGTCACATCTTAGTATGTCTATACAAAATCTATGGAAATATTGCTTTTTAAGGATTTAACAAGAGCATGCTCATAACTGTTGGTGTTTTAACCCTATTGTGATTTTGTATAAAACAGAGCCATCGCTATTTTAAAATACGAACTAAATTCTACAGGCTGACACGCCAATTTCCTAGTTCCAAACTAAGCTTACGCTTGTATTATGTATACTAGGTGAACGGATAGATATACTTAAATACGTTTATAAACATCCATGACTCGAGCAAAAATCTCCATGTTCATCACACGAAACATTTGCCCCTAGCGGGATTCTAACCCGCGACCCTTGGTTCGTGGAGAGAATCTCTGACCACTCGACCAATGATCCTATCAAAACTGAACTAATTTCATGTTGTTCATGACATGTCCCAGATGAACAGTTGATGCGTTCAGAACACTTAACTGATCAGTGACGTTCTTCCAGCTATTCCCGTTGACGATCCAGTCATCAGGAAGCTGGTTCCCGATGGCCCCCGCTTCATGTATGCTGATGGTGAGGATGGTCAATCCAGGCTGGTGGACTCTTGGGTGAAGGTCAGCGACCTTAGGGATATGTCCCGTTTCAACGCCGACGCCGACACGCAGTACCATCTCTTCACAAGGTGCATTTGAGTTGATTTTGTTATGTCCTGTGCATAAGACTTTAGTTTTAAAGCCCTTTCTGTATCTTTCCCGTCAACTACTACAATATTTTAAATTATTCTGGAGTAAAACATACTATGTACTGTGGAAGGGACATGATCTGTCACGTATATCGTCAGTGCAATATACATTTCCAAAGAAATTTTTTGGTAGTCAGTCTAATGGGTACGACGATCGCTCGAATATTCAGAATCGTTAAATACAGGATCATGGTCTAAGTGGAGCACCATTAAGAACGGTTTCGATTTCTGACGGTCTATGTTAGAAATGGATTAGTCACTAATCCAGGTCACACATTAGTTTTTGACAGTATTTCTACCGCCACTTTCGGTTTTCACGATGAAATTTTATGTCCTTATCTAGGGCCAACCCGTCAGTGAGCCAAGTGCTCGTCATGGGCAACACTGACCTGATCAGCGCCAGCAACTTCAACGCCAACAATCGCGTTATCGTCCTCATCCACGGTTTCCTGGGCTCAGCTACTGCTGGATCCAACGTCGAGATGGTTCCAGGTGAGTCCTCCACCTTATTCTAGAAATCAGCATTCTTTTAACTGGCTCGTTGAGGATCATTGTTGTATCCTTAGATATCTATTACAAAGAATGATTTTTTGTACTGGCATTTGCAAATTCTAATTTTCATCCACTTCCAGCTTTCCTGGCTGCTGAGGACGTGAATGTCATCGTCGTAGACTGGAGCAGAGGGTCCCACTGGGGAATGAACGGAATCGAAGTCGGTGAGTACGACTCATTTCAGTTTCTAAATCATATATGAATGTATGGTCATATTTAGAGAGTGGTGGTAGCTCAATGGTAAGGACACACGCCTCATAACCGAGGAATGAGAGTTCAAACCCAGGCATATACCTCTAGATTAGTGCTTCTCAAACTTTTTATGCTATGGAACCCTTTTAGGAAGCGGAGTATTTGACGGGACCCTAGAAGAGCGCGGGCGGTAGTGCGGGGGGGGGGGAACCATGATCTAAAAACTGTTTGGTTCTTCTATGTAAGGGTTACAAAGGTCAGATCGACAGTAGCTTAAATGTAACTCGCTAAATCCTGAATCATGGTCTAACTGGACCCCGACTAAGCAAAAGACATTACGCTAGGAAGATGACGAATTTTCGTCACATGTATTCGATTCCATTTTAATGTTCTTTTTAAGTGCATCGACTATTTATAAGTGCTTTTCTAAAGTATATATATACTTTGATAACGAGGCTAAATATATTGTTTGAGCTATGGTCGTACCAATAAGATCGACTACAGAGAAATAAATAAATAAATATCCGACTACATCACGTACATTGATCTGACTCCGAGGTAAGTAGCTTAAGCACTTGTGTTACGGATATCAGAAACAACAATTACAAATATATATAATATATATTCGAAGATCTATGGGGCGTTTCGATACATATACTAAGACATATAATACAATGTATTGCCCCTATCTTGTCAAATATTTTTAATAAATGTGTTGATATGGGTCAATTTCCTAACTTAATGAAACATAGTAAAGTTATTCCTTTATTTAAATCAGGTGACAAAAGTGACCCATCTAATTATAGACCAATTTCTATCCTGCCAGCACTGAGTAAAATCTTTGAAAAAATTATATTTAGTCAAATAATATTTCACCTTAGAGTCAACAATTTATTACATAGCAATCAGTATGGATTTACCAAAGGGAAATCCACTACTGACGCAGGAGTGGCACTTACAAAACACATTATCGAAGCTTGGGAAAGAAAACAGGATGCTGTTGGAATATTCTGTGATTTGTCGAAGGCATTCGATTGCGTTGACCATCAAACTTTACTAATGAAGCTACGTCATTATGGTGTATATGGGAACTCACTTAGTCTGCTGAAGTCTTATTTATCTGATAGGCTTCAAATAGTGAGTGTAAATGGTACAAACTCTTCTGGTGCCCCATTATCGATGGGAGTACCCCAGGGCTCAATATTGGGACCTCTGCTTTTTCTTTTATACATTAATGATCTCCCTTATTTTGCAAAGGATTTATGTGAGATAGTTTTATTTGCTGATGATACTTCCCTGATTTTTAAAATTAATAGACAAAAGGAATTTGTTGACGATGTAAATAACGCTCTCTCACGAGTACTATATTGGTTTTCTACCAACAACCTACTACTTAATGCAAAAAAAACAAAATGTGTTAAGTTTTCAATGCCAAACACAAGGCAAGTTAATACACAAATCACTATGAACAATGAAGCAATTGATGTAGTTAACTCAACTGTATTTCTTGGAATCACCTTAGACGCTAAATTGCAATGGGGTTCCCATATTGCGGCCTTGGCAGGAAGACTTAGTTCGGCTGCATATGCAGTCAGGAAAATACGACAATTAACAGATGTTGAAACAGCAAGATTGGTGTATTTCAGTTATTTTCATAGCGTAATGTCATATGGTCTGCTGCTGTGGGGATCTGCGGCTAATATACAAACTATTTTTGTATTGCAGAAAAGGGCCGTTAGAGCCATATACGGCCTTAGACCACGTGACTCTCTTAGAGATATTTTTAAAGAAATTAACATTTTAACAATTGCATCATAATTTATTTTAGATTGTATTATGTATATATATAAAAACATTGACCAATTTCCTAAGAAGTCAAACACTCATAGTTTTAATACTAGAAATAAACACAAACTTGCTGTTCCAAACCATAGACTCCAGAAGAGTGGTAATTCATTTATTGGTCTTAGTATTAAAATATTTAATAAACTTCCAGAAAGTCTACTAGCATTACCTTCACATAAGTTCAAATTGTGCATTAAAGCGTTCTTAATGAAAAAGGGCTATTATAAGTTTGAAGACTTCCTAAATGATAAGCATTTATGTTTAACTTCATAATGAAGTGTTCACCTGCAGTGTTGTTACCTAATAAGTACCTATAGAATATTAAGCACGAAATTGTAAATCTTTGCATTTAAAAGAGTAACTATCGAGTTTCTTGCCGGTTTCTTCTCGATAGATTCTACCTTCCGAACCGGTGGTAATCCTTTTTTCTGTTTAAATTGACTATTTATAAGTGCTTTTTGAAGCCTATATAAATAAAGAGATTTTGAATTTGAATATATATACTTAAATATTGGAAAACACCAAGACACAGAACAAACACAAGTATTCATCATACGAATGTTTGTCCTGGGTGGGAATCGAACCCACAACTCTTGGCGCATGGGGCGGGGTCGCTACCGAATGCGCCATTGAGCCAGTCCAGAAATAGATTGCACTGAGAATATAGGTGACAGATCATGTCCCTTCCACAGTACATAGTATGTTTTACTCCAGATAATTCTAATTGCCTTTTATTTTGACTTCATCAGGCCGTGCCACCGCTCGTTTCCTGAACTGGTTCAACGATGCCACCGGCGTCTCCGCCTCCCAGTACCACATCGCTGGGTTCAGCGTTGGCGGCCACACTGCTGGTATCATCGCTCGCAACATGAACGGAGATGTACCCTACGTCACAGGTAAGGCAAGACAAGCGTAATCCCATAAATGCCTTAAATTTTATTTCTTAGTTTTTCAGTAGATTTTTTTGAGTCATTAAGATATTTTGAAAGTAGATTTTGTACTCTTACTTAGCATCTCATTTCTATATTAACTCTAGGATAGGAGGAAGCACTTTTGAGCCTACTTCTGAGTTGGTTTGTTGAACACAATTGTTTGTTTATTTAATTTTTTTATCGCGCCAAGCCAAGTAGTCATGCTCACTATAACGTCGCTGGGGTGGTGGTGTTATGTGGCGGGTCGTTACATTCCCTAAAATATGGTTGAGTGAAGCGATGGCTGACACATACGTCATGCTTGGGAACAGATGCCACCTTGGGGGACTGGTTTGCTCTGGTTAAATTGAAACTGGGAAAAACTGGTAAAATTTTCCTTAAATTTTGTAAACATCGTTATTTTTAACCGACTTCAAAAAAGGAGTTCTCAATTCAACTTTAGTGTCTAACAAGCCGACTTCATGACATGGTACAGTGGCAAATGATCTATAGACCCTTGTAAAATATGTGAGTATTTTGACTTTGACTTTGACTTTGAAAGAAAGAAAGCTAAGTCTCTAAACCATCTCTATACCATTCCTATGCCATCCGGATTAATTTGAAAGCAACATGGTTTTAGTTCTAAAACAGTGCATTGCATAAATTACATATAGGGCAAACGCTGCGTATCTGCTAGTCATGTTAATATTATAAAGAGGAAAGATTCGTTTATTTGTTTGTATTGAATAGGCTCCGAAACTACCGGACCGATTTTAAAAATTCTTATACCAACAGAAAGCTACTTCATCAGCGAGTAACATAAGCTAAATTTTATCCCCGTATTCCTACGGGAACGGGAGCTACGCGGGTGAAACCACGGGGCACTGCTAGTGAAATATAATTTGAAATATCTGTTTAGCAATTGGAAGTAAGTTGTTTTGCCTATAGTGCAGCGCTGTCTTAGAAATGTATGGTACATCAATAAAACATAGCCCATAGGTATCCAGTCTATAACCTATGTCTGTACTCAATTTTATCTAAGATCCTTTAGTAATTATTGAGTTTATTCGTTACAAACATACAAAAACACAATTTTTTTCATTATAAACATGTAGTAGATGATTAACCATCTATTCTCCTGTCCAGCCCTGGACCCAGCCTCCAGATGGGAGGCCGATGAAATCGTCGGCACCAGGGATGCTTTGTACACCGAGGTCATTCACACGAGCGCTGGTATCAACGGTTGGGGCGACCCCCTTGGTCACACCGATTTCTACCCCAACGGAGGTAGCCTCATGCCTGGCTGTGTTCCCAACATCATCTGTGACCACCAGAGGTAATCAGCTTTGAAATACTCGAATTAAAGAATTTCATTTACTTGATTGTGTACTTTCGACGATATCCGTAACACAAAAAAACAGGCTTTGTCCGTTTAAAAGGGCTGACGTCTCAAAAAATGGATCCCGGATAGAGACCATCAAATGTTCGTTAGTAAATTAAAGTCAAGATCGTATATATATACACATACATACAACATACCAACCCTGAAGGAGAAGGCATCCAACCCAGCCCACTGTCGCGTGTTGGTCAGGGACTTAAAAATATATGCCAACTTGCCTAGCATGTCATAAAAGGTGAATGGTATATCGCGTTTTGGGTGTGTGATTGTGAAGGCGACAGGTTAGCCGCTTGTCACTGCTTTTTCATAATTTTCCATCTAACCCAGCCCGACTTTAGTTTTGGCTGAATGTGGTTGAAGGGGGCAGGCTGCCCTTTTGACTCTGCCTACCCCTTCAGGGATTATGGGCGTGATGTTATGTATGTAAGGAGAAGATAGAGTCCAAGGAGAGATAAATGCTTCAACTACATACAGTCATAAATAGAATTGGGTTGGAGTGAAAAATTGTGAAAATGTAGTGACAAGTATCATAAGAATTATTCCACTTTGTTCGGAATCATTTTACCCAGGTGAAATAATTCTGCATTAGCGGAGGCCTTTGTTCACCTAGGAAATGTTTCACCCAGGTAAACAAGGGCGATTTTTTTTATTCATTTTGTGGATCTTTATCACCCACATAAAGTATGAAAAAAATTCACTATCAGTATGAATACCATTAGGTATATATCATTTAGTGTTCCTTCATTGATGTTTTGTTGTAACAAACATAGGAAAAAAATACATTTCATGGGATTAATGGTATAAAGTATCTTTAGTGACTGACCTAAAAAAATGTAAATAGTTTTGTTTTTGGTAAAAAAAATTATAACAATATTATATTATATATAATATTAAATTATAAATTATAACACCCAATACTCGACACAACATTAGTCGCTTTTACGACATGCTAGACGAGGAACTCAGTTGATAAATTAAGGATAATTGAATATTGGATGTCAGAGACACTCAGACTACAGACAAATGTCACCAGGATGTTAAATCTTCTTCCATCTCTTTCAGATCTTACAAGTACTTCGCCGAGTCCCTTGTAACCGGTGGATTCAGCGCGGTTGAATGCTTAAACCGCAACGAGGCGTCCATTGGATCTTGCACCCTGAGTGGTAGACTGCAAATGGGAGGAATCAGGCCTAAGACTGGGTAAGGATATCTTTAGCTAAGTCTTTTGATGACGATTCACTATGGGTCACTGTTGAGTTAGATAAAGTTTACTTTACATATATACGTACATACGAAATTCCGCAGGCAGTGTTCTTGAAACACGTTAAAGAGAAAAAAATTGCCTGCGGCAGAGTCAAAAGCTCCAAACTACATTCAGCCAAAAACAAAAGTGGGCTTGGTCAGATGGAAAATTGTGAAAAAGTAGTGACAAGTGGGTAGCTGGTCGCCTACACAATCACATACCCAAAATCCGATATACCATTAATAATTGTCTTTTATGACATGCTAGGCAAGAACCACAGTTGGCACATTCTTTTTAAGTCCCAGACCAACATGGACCATGGCGATATTTTACTGGTCTTAACTTGATTAGAGCCTAGTGGCTGACATGAATTACTAATGTTATATTCGTTTGTTGCAGCGCCACTGGAGTCTACTTCCTGAGGACCAGGAGATCCAGCCCATTCTCTCTAGGCTAAATGACTAAGAATATGGACTGAAAACAATAAACGAGCGTTATATATTTCTACAAATTTCGAAGTTTTATTTCATACTATATTCATTATTATCTCCTATCTCAGATTTATCATATCTAGTTGAAATCCGATAGAATGTTGTAAGAAGTTTCTGAAATGGTAGAGGATGTAGAGATCAAGTTTTCTTTCTTCTCGACATCGAGGAGAAGCAACTGGCCAAAAGCATAATTGGAAAGCAAAAGATATAAATAAATAAATAAAGTCTTCAGACTGACACGCCAATTCCCTAGTTCCAAACTAAGCTTGTGCTTGTGCTATGGATACGATGTGAACGGATAGACATACTTAAATACGTTCATAAGCATCCATGACACGAGTACAAATTCGAACCCACAACTGTCGGTTTCGTGGCCAGGGTCTCTGACCACTTGACTAACGGGCCTGTCGCTAGCTAGCTAGTTTAAATATCCCCGCCAACAATCATTTAATAACATTGCTCAAACCTGTTATCAGTGATTTTGGGCCGAATGAATCATCCCTAATCGTAGGAACGTTTGATGTATGACTTTTAGATTGAAGCGCACATACATTTTGTATTTCGGAAGACAGGATCGTTCAAACCTGAAACTTAATAATTTATAGGTATAGCATGATTAAAAAATATAGTTTAAAGGTTATTGCAGTATAATTATAATAAAGCTATATTTTTATTATTACCCCACCTTCCTTATTGTATTATTAGCTGTGCCAGCGGTGTCACCTGCGTTTATAGTTAATATTATAAAGACTATTTCCGTCATACATGATTTCTATGTAACTTTAACCATTAAGGCTGCACACGCGACAGAAGCTTAAAAAATTGAGAAACTTCTCCCGTTTTCCCAACATTTCCCTTCACTACTCTGCTCCTATTGACTGTAGCGTGATGAAAAGTACCTATACTATAACCTGCCCAGGAGTATGAAGAATAATTGTACCAAGTTTCGTTAAAATCCGTCGAGTAGTTTTTGTTTCTATAAGGAACATACAGACAGACAGACAGACAGACAAAAATTTTACTGATTGCATTTTTGGCATCAGTATCGATCACTAATCACCCCCTGATAGTTATTTGGAAAATATATTTCATCTACAGATTTATTATAAGTATAGTTTATAGATTACACGGCAGATATACAAATATTTATAAACACAGTAAAAATTATAAATATATACAATATAAAAAATAGACAAAACGTATATACACTGAAATGCTAACCTACTTATAATAATAGTTCATTTATTACTCAGTAATGAATGTAAAATACAGTGGCGGCGCAATACCTAAACTTGATGTGGGCAAGGTATATTTTGCGAGGCCCTCTGACGGTCCTGTCTGGGAGGGTCATATTATCAAAGTTCCTGTAATCATTCTATATCAATATCTAACAGTTGAACTCCATCCCCCCCGCGCCCATTATCGGTCAAGCAACTGTTCGTATCCCTGCTAGGGACCTCGTACGGTTCTTTGCTGTCCCAGGCCTGGTTTAATTCATTCACATTCATTTCGTGCGCCGAAGAGTGAAATATCTTTATATTGAGAAATAATTCTAATGTATTACATTTGGATTTTCCATACTTTTTCAAATCTATTTTCATCTGAGAGGCGTGAGGCCCTTTGCACCGCGAGGCCGTGGGCGGACCCACACCGCCCACGCCTTACGCCGCCTCTGGTAAAATAATACCATTAATTTTACGACAAGTTCGCGAAATGTACTCTTTACTTACTTTACAATACACTCAATGAATTAATGATTCAAGTAAAATTTTATATCACCGCAAACGGCACGTAAATGACTTCCAATCAATAAAATTCACGAATAAATAATTGTTAAATCTGTGATGTAATGTAAATAACATGTAAAAACCAATTATTCAGTAGGCTGCTTTTTCTTAACAAAATGAGTGTAGTAACTTTTAGTACTGATCTTATAATTACTAACTAACTAAACTCACGCCTATAATCCCCGAAGGGGTAGTCAGAGTCAAAGAGGCAGCATGCCCCTTCAACCACATTCAGCCATAAATAAAGCCGGGCTGGGTTAACTTAAAAATTGTGAAAAAGCAGTGAAAAGCGGCTAACCTGTCGCCTACACAATCACACACCCAAAACCCGATATACCATTAGTTGCCTTTTAGGACATGCTAGGCAAGAACCACAGTTGGCATATTATTTTTAAGTCCCAGACCAACATAAGGCAGTGGGCTGGGTTGGATGGAAAGCTGTGAAAAAGGAGTGACAAGTGGCTAGCTCGTCGCCTACTCAGTCACTTAAATGCCCGTAAACCATTAGTCGCCTTTTACGACATGCTAGGCAAGAACCACAGTTGGCATATTCTTTTTTTTTGTCCCAGATCAACATGGGACTATCTTATAATTAATGCGAAATATACTTTACCGAGAGTGTCGGGTTGATGGAAAACCAAATTAAATGAATATTATAAGATATCCACTTCGTAGTAGCGATGGTTTTTCTACCGCGTTTTTGTCAAATGGCGGGAAAACAAACTTCGTCTGCACCCAACTCCGTCGTTCGAATTTCTCAAATTATTTCCAATCGTAGTTATTACGCTGGTTCTCACTGTTAATCCTGGTTATTAGCATCAGGTTCGTATCTAAGACCATAAGATTGTATCAGTATGGGGATGAATAGTTAAAAATAATAACAGCGAAGACCACGGCGTAGGTACCATTATAAATTTAATTTCGTACTATAACTTTTTTACAATATGACTTACGCTGTGACATCAATTTCCATACAGCCTTGCCGTGAACATTTTATTAGGCATTCTAAATATTATGCCGTTTGTGGCAATAAACAAAAATAGGTTTTACTTATTTTACAATAATGCTTTTATAATAGACTTATTTCATAACTGAACATGTCTATATGTTAAAGATAACTTCGGAAAACATTTATGTCCACCCGTGTGAAGCCGGGGCGGGCCGCTAGTTATTTATTGTATATATACAGATCTATATTTAATATTATCTGTTTAATATAAAAACAAAAATGATATATTGTACCTAAACAGATTACGAGAGTTTAAATTGTTTTGTCAAAGTCCAAAGATTAAATTGATACAGGTTGAATAAATTGGGCCATTTAATTACTAAACAAACATACATAACATCACGCTCGTAATTCCCGAAGAGGTAGGCCAAATCAAAGGGACAGCGTGCCTGTTTAACCACATTCAGCCAAAAATAAAACTGGGTTAGATGAAAAATTGTGAAAAAGTAGTGACAAGCGGCTAGCTCGTCGCCTACACAATCACATACCTAAAACCCGATATACCATTAGTCGTCTTTTACGTCATGCTCGGCAAGAAACACAGTTGGCACATTCATATAAAGTCCTAGACCAACATGGGACATTTAGTTATCAAAATAGCATCTTAGAAGTTATTGAGGATTCGCAGCGCCGACAGAGGACCTAAGATGCTTCTTCTGTCCCGTGGTCCCTCACGCCTGGTGCGCGGTGACTCCTCCACAACACCTTAAGGCCGCGTCCTGGAGTCGGCGGTGCGGGCGGTACGCATACAGCTCGACGCTCTTGCTCCGCCGCCCGCACCGCTGTCGTCGAGAACAGCTACACACAAATATAACATAACATAACATCACGCCCGTAATCCCCGAAGGGGTAGGCAAAGTCAAAGGGGCAGCATGCCCCTTCATCCACATTCAGCCGAAAGAAAGCCGGGCTGGGTTGGATTGAAAATTGTGAAAAAGCAGTGACAAGCGGCTAACCTGTCGCCTACACAATCACACACCCAAAACCCGATATGCCATTAGTCGCCTTTTACGACATGCCAGGCAAGAACCATGCTTCCACAAACATATAAAATTGATCAAGACGCGTGTGCCGTCGCCTGCGCCGCCCGCTCTGTCCGCTGGCGTCCAGGCCGAGATCTCAAGGGTCAGCACGCGAGAGATGCGTCTGGTGCCACGAGCAGTCTGTAGGCTGTGACTCTTCAAGTGGCCGGCTTGACAGGCAGCTAAATAACCTCTAAAAAATAAATCTGGGTTGGGTAGAATTATGAAGTGGCTAGCTCATCGCCGTCACTATCAGATACTATATCCGATACATCATTAGACGCCTTTTACGACATGATAAGCAAGGAAGATAGTTGGGTCATTCCTTTTGCGACCCAGACCACATGGGACCATATAGTTCCTATGTTCAATGCCAGAAGTATTTATGCCAGAATATTAAAATATAACACCCTTCATAATTAATTAATATCAGTTAGACAGCACGTGTTTAAAGCTAAAGATTATATCGATTAACCTTTGATTGGAATTTTAATCAATTAATGATCGATTTTTTTTAAAGAAACTAGTCTTATTTCTGTATCCGTATGAATTTAATGGTATCAAGTGATACCATCAACTTGGTTGATATATTTCAAATTCAAATTCAAAATATCTTTATTTATATGGGCTTGGAGTTATTGTATTGGCAAGAAAGTACTTATAAACAGTCAATATTCATAAAAAAACGATAAATAATACTACCACCGGTTCGGAAGGTAGACTCTATCGAGAAGAATCCGGCAAGAAACTCGATAGTTACTCTTTTAAATGCCAAATTTTTAAAATTTGTAAATTTAATTAGACTAGTTAACACTGCAGGTGAACACTTAATTATGAAGTTAACCATAAATCCTTCAGAACAGCGACTGAGGGCTTTCACTTTTATGGATTGAGAATCTTTTAAATGCATTTGATATGATTATATTTATAAACGTATTTAAGTATGTTTATCCGTTCACCTAGTATCCATAGCTTTAAGCTTAGTTAGGAACTAGGGAATTGGTGTGTTACTCTGGAAAGTTTATTTATTATTTATAAATCCGTTGGTATCAGGATGCGAGGTATCAGCTCTGTTTGCAATACTGCTGGACCAGTTAAAACTGTAGCACCGATCACGTCATAGCAAAGAAATGTTACTTAGAGTCTGGTTCCGATGCATAAATTTGGTCTGCGATGTTATTAACCGACTTCAAAAATAAGGAGGAGGTTCTCAATTCGACTGTTTTTTTTTAAACTGCGATATCTTCTAAGATATTGCGTTGCTATTCTCCTATGGGCTTCTATGTATATCAGACATCAAAATTTTATTAGTAGCTAAGTCGTGAAAGCGTAACAACCACCGTCTATACAGGTCGCGCTTGGCGATGATCAATTCTGCAAACAAGGTTATTACTGAGCCACTTGGTATATTTTTGTGCCCCTTGTGGTTACCCATCCCAGTTGGAACCACGACCGGGGTTGCTTAACTTGCGTTAGCGCTGCGACCTCTAAGTAATCGAGTTTCACACTCACTCCTTACCTTCATAAAGTTTTCGTTCGATTAGCGTGATCAAACGTACAGACAAACTTCTAAAAATCATTGTTTCGGGTCTCCTATTGCGTTCATAAAGCCCCCTAAATAGTTTTTTTTTATATATCTCCAATCATGTCTGGTCAGTCACATACATTTTAGATTTCGTATAGATTTGACGCAGACAGATGTCGCTACAGGCATCATTTAGACTGATTGAGAGATACAACCGAATAAAAACGTTATTTTTTTCACTTTTAAAAAATGCTCTTTTCCTAAAATAAGTTATTTACGTCATTTCTTAGATAATTTATTAAGTTTAGGTGCAAAACATGAATATAAAATATTTGCTTCAGAAGCAAACCAAAATAATCTTTGTTTTAAAACCATGAATTTTACACAGATGGCGTATTATTACTAAGAAACAACTAACCTGTGCTTGTAGCGCCATCTTGTATTATTCCTGACAAACAGACTAGATTTGCTGTAGTTCCAATTACTTACCACTGTCGCTGTTCTTGCGCGAGTTAAAGCAGTAACTTTTCAAGTATGGGCAGTGACCCTCTGTTGTACGTAGTATATTATTACTCTGTGCTCCAATGTACAGATAGCGACCAGTTACAATGTTATTATATATATATATAGGTATACATAAACAAAAGTTTTTATGGATGAATAGATGTGTGGATGTTTGTTACTCTTTCACGCAAAAAGCACTGCAGGGATTTTAATGAAACTTTACAATAGTATAGCTTATACATTACAATAACATATGAGCAATGTTTCATCGATGTACCACGCGAGCAACGCCGCGGGTAGAAGTAAAATATATGAAAAAAGGGGAAAAAATTGTCAATAAGGAAAAAAAAGCAAATATCCATTCCGATATGATGTTTATTCTTTGCATACAAGCAATAGTAGTTAACACATAAAATAAATATCTATGCAAAGACTCAAATAATGTATGACAGCCTCTTAATAGTAAACACGTCTTTGTACGGCTACGTCTTTAATAGTAGTGACAAGCGGAGTGGAAGCGAGCTCAAAATTCAAAGGACTTCTACAAAACACGTAATTTTGTAAAGATCCCATAAATTTCTGAAGATCGTTCGTTTCTTCAGAGAGTACCAAGTAAATGTTTAAAATATTTAAATCGCTCCCGCTACCGCTCTTTTAAACGCCGTTATTAAAGACGTATCTTTACATTCGCAGTTCATGTAAGTTCAGAATTTAAATCAGGTGTTAAACCGTAACAATTTAGTCGTATAGAAGCGAAAGTCTTTGAATATTTGTTCATATGTGTAAGCTTGTGATAATGGTTTCCATCAGATGACTTGTGAATATTTGTAGTGATTGATCTGAAAGAAAAAGAAATAGAATAGATTAGTGAAATGTTTATTTAGAATGTACTGTATAATGTTTTATAGTCTTTAAGTTAAATTATCAAAAAATGTTACATGCGTATTTTTTGCTTTATCCAATACTCGAAAATTTTCAAAGATACAGCGCTTCAAAGATTTATTTCACTTGGATGGTAAAATTTTACACACCTAGTGACGTCACGCGGTACTTTAACGCGCTGTATCTTCATCATTTTTGGTTTGCTGAACAAAAGAAAAAATACGTGAGCAATATTTTTTATAATCTCATGGACTTACCATGCTCAATTGTATTTTGGACTAATGGGTGTTTACGGAGCTAATTACTCTTATGACCTTGCGTACGCCATAAGTGATGGGGGCGTGAAGGTGTCAGTATATGTATACGCAGTTTTTGGTGGTCCCGGAGGGGCAATACAATATTTTGTGGTACATGGGGTAATTTTTTTTTTTGTTCTGGGGTTGCTATACCATATTATAGATAGGTTCTTATAGTAAATAGACCTTGGCACACCAGTTCCGATGTGCCAAGGTCTAATAGAGGCAGTGTGGGGCAGTTGCCCCACTTGCGTACGCCCATGTATGTAGGTATGTAATAGTAATTGTATGTCTCTCTGCCTACCCCGCTAGGGAAGTGGCGTGAAATTTAGTTAGTTAGTTAGTTAGTTAATAGTAATTAATACGTACCACGACAAATTATAGTTTTAACTGCTTTTCATGGTTTTAGGTTTCATAGCGGGTGTTGCTGAAAAAATAATAAAAAAATACCAATAAATTATCTATCATCTAACCCAGCCCGGCTCCATTTTTGGCTGATGCGGTTGAAGGGGCTTGCTGACTCTGTCTACCCCTTCGGGGATTGTGGGCGTGATGTTATGTATGTATGTATAAATTATCTGGGTACTGTAACTTGTGCTATGGATACTAGGTAAAGGATAGCCATACTCAAATACTTTCAGAAACATCCATGACTCGAGTACGAATTGGGATGTTGACACCCATTATATTTAATTTTGAAATATCAATTCTGAAAAAGAAAATATCGTAGTATGCTGGTAAGCCTTATTGATTTTGTATTATATCAAGTTTAAGATTTTTAATTTTACAAAAACTGTATAACATTAAGTCAGTTGACTGTACTAACTAGTGACGTCACACGTTGACAAGCCCATACAAAATCTATGAAGTGATTTCGTTTTGTCAGCTCTTAAAAAGTATCTCAATTGACTAGCCAGTCTACATTCCTATTATGATGATACTGGTATTATTTTTGGGGCTGGATATTTGTGATACTATCGCTAATTCTAATATATTTACATAAACATTTGAAATGTCTAGAACATTGCAGAACTATCGTAACTATCACTTTTGTTCTTTTTCTATTATTATTACGTAGGGTGTTAGAAACTTAAAACATCAAAAACCATAATATTTATGTAAGTTTTTTTTTTTTCACATTAAAGTAGCTTACATACGCTTTAGCTCATTGTGTTGTTATTATGTAAATAATATGTGTTTCTCGGTAAGTGAATTATCTTTGTAATTCTTTAAAAAAAAAAAAAATAAAGATCTTTAAATCTAGCTTGACTAACTTTTCTAAACAAAAAATATATTTCAAAATCGGTGCATTTTTGCCTTATTTGGTAAGGCAATTTGAAAGCTGATGGTCTATAATATCACCCCTTAAAGGGATCGCTACGTATTTCCAATAACCCTGTAAATTATATTGTTTCATATATATTTATTTATTACAATACCCTAATAAACGTGTAGTGTAATTTTTTTATTTAAAAATATACTTACTTGCATTTTTCATTACTGGAACTGAAAAAAAAGAAATAACATTTAAAATTTTTATGATTTTTTTTTTGTTTTCTAACCGGTTTCGGTTATCGTGACATTATAAATAACATTATGAATATTCATTTCAGGCCTGTCAAAGTCTAAACTTATAATATGAGCCCTTATATTTAAGGCATACTATAAGTGGGTCCATAAAAAAGGTTCCCATGGTCTGGGACTTAAAAATGATTAGCCATCTATGTTCATTGCCTAGCATGTCGTGAAAGGCCTTTAGTCGCCTTTTATATACAGGGTGTATATTGAGGTTCGGATGTGTGATTGAATAGGTGACGAGCCACTTGTCTACTTTTCACAATTTTCCATCTAACCCAGCCTAGGTGGCAAAATGTGGTGAAAGGGTCTAACTACCCCTGTGACTCTGTCCATCCCTTCGGTGATTACAGGCGAAATGATATGATGATAAATAAGGTTACAGAAGTAAATTACTACTAACTAACTAACTAAACTTCACGCCACTTCCCTAGCGGGGTAGGCAGAGAGAACCGAACGCCATATGGCACGATCCTTACACACCTCACTCGCCTCTTAAACATTCATAATCCTTTTCATACAAGCTCTACGGTTTTTATGACTCCTAACATCACCTTCTATTAATACACGACCAATCTGGTCGTGGTAGGTGAGCCTGAGCCTTCCGCGGCTCCTACATCCTTCCACTTTCGCATTGTATATCTGTTTAGTCAATCTTTCGTCATCCATTCTTTTTACATGTCCGAACCACCGGAGCATGCTTCTTCTTACCTTGACTCAAACGCTGTCCTTTAGACCGACTCTCTTTCTTACATCATCATTCCGAACGCAGTCTGTGAGCGATACACCGCAGATTTTCACTACTAAATTACTACATATCTATCTATCTACTTTGGCGTGATAATATGTATGATACTAACCTCCTCCCAGAAGATTTCCAAGACCGAACAAGAGTGCTCCGATACCACCTGAAAAATTACAACATTAATATTTATCATAGACGAATCTCTCGGTAGCCTGCTTAAAGACCTGTGTAGGGCTCAAAATTCGTGGCGGTAAATATAATACTGAAATTACTCAGTAACAGCTCGAAATCACTAAGATGGCAGTTTATCACCTCCGTGCCTGTGAAAGGACGTTAAGCTGGTCCGAAGCCTGACCTCTTCAGTCATGTCATTGCCGTCTCACCGGACTATGAGAGTGAACGAACAGAAAGCGCACCTGTGTTTGCGCACACACTTGTGCACTATAATATCTCCTACGTTGGCTAATCCTCGTTGAGATTGGCTGCCGTGACCGATATCGGTGAGGAGGGTATACTTTATCATTATTTACATTTAACATTAGGTAAACAATTAGGAAAGCGCGGGAAGAAGGACATTTGACCAGGATGCTAGATTGAGCGAGAAAGGTGGTGCTACCAACTGGCCGCTAGGCCTAATTCAACCTCTTTTGATAACTTTTTATTTTATACTTCTTTTTTACATTGTCAATTTCTTGCCTTATTATCGCTGTCATATTTGGGTGGTGCCACGTATTTCTTTACTTCATATTATTTTTAAACTATATAATTTCAATTCTTTTCTGAGCTCTTTATTTCCTTATTTCCTTCCACCCTTCACTCCGTAACAGGTGGTAGCTAGGGATTGGAATCCAGCGGCATTTTTTACTGGATTAAGCACATGACGTTTGATCCAGCAGAGCTGAAATTGTGTAAGACCCAGCTGGATTGCTTGATGCAGCATTCCAATGTCTAGTAGAGATTAAAATCCAGCGGCATTGAGCCAGCTCATGTCGCTGGATCCAGCAGAGCTACAATTGCGCTGGACCTAGCTGAATTGCCTGATCCAGCATTGCAATCTCTAGTGATAGCTTAATGGTAAGGCTTCTCACTTGCTAAGCCAGTTGAACCCAGGTATGTGCCTCTGAGTTTTCAAAATCTAAGTATGGATTTATGCCACATGCTCGGCGGTGAGGGAAATATTCACTAATGAATAAATAATAATTAAATTTGTTTGTGTTCCTACATAAAACTTACGAAGGTCATTCGATCAAAATTATCAAAAAGTAATTAATTGCTAATTTGTTATAAAGTGTCTACTTTTTTTTAGTTTGGCTGGCACCGACTCCAAAACTAACTGATTATTGTAAATATTTAAATACGTGTTAAAGATTAATACTTTCATCGAAGCAGTCGGAAGAATTTATTTTATACTTTTTAGTGTTTGGACAATTATATAGCTTTTAAGGCAGGTTCTTACTTGTGTTTTTTTCATACACATTTTTTGCGGGGCTTTTTGAAGTCGGTTTTTATTTTTGTTATGTTGTAAAAACTTATGTTTACTATATCCTTCTGGAGATTGGATACTGGATCAAACAATTAAACAATCCAGCTGGGTCTAACACAATTTCAGCTCTGCTGGATAGCAATCCGTAATTGCAGTTAATTAATTAAAAACGTTCTTACCGGTCAATGGGCCCAAAACGTATTTAGTGAGAGCATTTACGCCATCACCTGAAAAAGAAAATGTAGTGTTTGAAGAAAGCTTTGGACGGACAAACAGACAGGTATATAGAGACACTAAGACAGTACTTTAGTTTTTGAAATTCTTTATCAGAGTGAAGTTTTCACTTCCAGCAATAGTATTTAGTTTAGATGTAGATTAATGAAGTTTAGGAAATTGTAAAGTTGGCAGCATTTAAAAGAGTAACTATCGAGTTTCTTGCCTGTCTGCTCTCAGTAGAATCTACTTTCCGAACCGATGGTAATGTTTTCTGTATATTGACTATTTATATGTGATATTATGGGGTTTATGAAAATATATTTTTAATTTGTATGACTCACCGACACCATACAAAGTGGTCTTTAAAACAGTATCCAGTACATTTCCTAGTCCACCTTGACTTCCTGAAATTACATAAAATTACAGGTAAATATATATATATATACATAAATCATCAATTTTGACTGGCTCGATGGCGCATTCGGTAGTGTCCCTGCCCCATGCGCCAAGGCTTGTAGGTTCGATCCCCACCCAGGACAAATATTCGTGTGATATACTTGTGTTTGTTTTGTGCCAGGGTGTTAATAATATCCTATATTGTTTGTAATACTACTGTTGATTCTAATATCCGTAACACAAGTGCTTATCTCGGAGTCAGATCAATGTATGTGATGTAGTCGGATATTTATATTATATTTATTATACACACATACATAATTACATACATAGGATGATAAACACATTGCTCTCCTTTCCGTCTGTCGAGTAGAACTCACCTGACGGCGCTTGGGTTGCGGTCTCGGTATTGGGCTTGCAGAGGACAGTGCCTACCTGCAAAAAAAAAATTTTTTACATACAAAACTAAACTTCACACAACTTTCGAATAACGTGTCCCATGTTGGTCTGGGACTTAAAAAGAATGTGCCAACTATGGTTCTTGCCTAGCTTGTCGTAATAAACGACTAATGGTATATCGGATTTTGGGTAACTGTGTAGGCGACGAGCTAGCCACTTGTCTCCTTTTTCACAATTTTCCTTCTAACCCAGCCCAGTTTTATTTTTAGTTGAGTGTGGTTAATAAGGTCTGCTGCCCCTTTGTCTCTGCCTACTCCTTCGTGGATTACAGGCGTGATGTTATGTATGTATTAGGTAATACGAAAACAATATCTAAACGCGGTCGAGATGCGTGCACTGCGTAAAATCTGCGGTGTATCGCTCACAGACTGCGATAGGAATGATGATGTAAAAAAGAGAGTCGGTTTGAAAGACAGTGTTAGAGTCAAGGTAAGAAAGAATGGATGACGAAAGATTGACTAAACAGACATACAATGCGAAAGTAGAAGGATGTAGGAGCCGCGGAAGGCCCAGGCTCACCTACCACGACCAGATTGGTCGTGTGTTAACAGAAGGTGATGTTAGGAGTCATAAAACCGTAGAGCTTGTATGAAAAGGATCATGAATGTTGAAGAGGCGAGTTAGGTGTGTAAGGACCGTGCCATATGGCGTTCGGTTCCTTCTGCCTACCACGCTAGCGAAGTGGCGTGCAGTTTAATTAGTCATTAGCTAAATTGTACGCGGACGAAGTCGTCAGCAAGAGCTAGTTTAAAATACTAATTAAGATGGTGTCACCATTTTAAATATGTACCATAGGTAATACTTTAAATTCTAATTCTAATTAATTATACAGAATTCAGTACCTATATAAGATAAATACTTAATTAAGATAATAATATAACTTTGCAATGACGACAGTGTTTAAATTTTACATCTATTCTATTGTTTCTTTGTTAATGGCGAAAACGTTCAATGTTTTAAATATTCATTAATTGATTAGTAATGAACTATTATTATTTAGAAAATGTACTATTGCTCAGTGGTCAACTAAATGTCTCATTATTCGAGGGGTACTGTTTCAAAACTAGGCAGGTTCCATAAGAGATGTTATGAAGATCGGAACAAAGTTTGAAAATATAAACTTTCTTTGAGATCTTGTTTTCTGTTGTAACTGTTGAAGCGGTGGAGGTCCAGATAGATGGCCTTCGTAACCGAGGGTCGCGGGTTCGAATCCCGCTAGGGGCATGTTTCGTGTGATGAACATGGACATTTGTACTAGAGTCATAAATGTTTATAAACATATAAAAGTATGTCTATCCGTTCACCTAGTATCCATAGCTCAAGCACAAGCCTAGTTTGGGACTAGGGAATTGGTGTGTCAGTCTGGAGAATTTATTAATTTATTCATGTCCCGTTCTAGCGTTGCCTGTCCATGATCCAGGATTTAGCGAGTCTGGTATTTACATTGAAGCGACTGCGATGTGACCTTCGTAACCCTAAGATAGGGGGACCAGACAGTTCTATGATCATGGTTACAAAATACAGGTTATATAATAAACGTTATTGATTTTGACAATTCATAAAATAATTCTTACCACCAACGTCAAATACCATAATGTTGTCAAAGTGTTTTAAAAAATAATTAAACTTACCATCAAAAAGAGGATGTAGAAAGACTTCATTCTGCCTATGTCTGGTCGTCTGTATTATTGAAAGGCACTGTGAATTAACAGACAAATTGCCGCTTATATATCGTTCAAATATACAAATATATGGAAATCAGGCTGAAGATTTATTACCGATCTTACAAAGGATTAATTAGGGAGGCTCCGAGGATACTCCATAAAAGCCATTGATAAACGCCGAATTACAATGAAAAAGACATTTTGAAAATACTTCAGCATTCGATAAATTATCTTTGGATTCCCATGTACGTATATTTTCTTTGATCAACGAACAATTAACGTTTGAATTTGCGTAAAAGACTTGCAAATACACAAGTTTAATCAAACAGTGAAATAAATATTTCTTTGTTAAAACAAAACCGATCTGTTGGATAAATAAATAAATAAATAAATATCCGACGACATCACATACATTGATCTGACTCCGAGGTAAGTAGCTTAAGCACTTGTGTTACGGATATCAGAATCAACAGTGGTATTACAAATATACACTTGAATATTGGATATTAACACCCGGACACAGAACAAATACAAGTATTCATCATACGAATATTTGTCCTGGGTGGGGATCGAACCCACAACTCTAGGCGCATGGGGCAGGGTCACTACCGAATGCGCCATCGAGCTTGTCAAAAAATAAAAAAGCCGTTGTTTCTATAATATACAAAATACACACTAAAAAGTAAATCATGAGTGCCGAATCTGATCGGCAGTGGCTTCAATGTAATTGACTATTACATTGAAGCGACTGACGTTCTGGTCTGGTTGAAAACAACCTGAATCGCTAAATCCTGAACTATGGTCTAACTAAGCGGAGCCTTAAGCACGGGACATAACGTTAGGAAGATGGTGATTATCGTACTGGGCGCCCAATGGAGAGCAAGGCTCTCCTGGAGACATGCCTGTTTCCAGTGGCGGATTAACAGTCTTGGCCGCCCTAGGCCCCAGACACTAATTCTCAGTACTAAAGCGTCATCACATAATTTTTATCACGATTGGCCGCCTATAATATCTGGCCGCCCTAGGCCCGGGCCTACTGGGCCTTAGGGTAAATCCGCCACTGCCTGTTTCCTAGCCAATATGGCCATCAGTACTGAGATAAAGATCGTTTTCTGACATGTATGTAAATTCTTCAGACTGGTTCCCTAGTTTCGAAATAGGCATGTGTATGGATACTAGGTAAAAGATAGATGACTACCTCGATAGCCTAGTGGTAGCATGCGCCGCCTAAGGAACAAGAGGTCCCGGGTTCAAATCCCGGGTCGGGCCAAAAATTTGTGGCTGGTTATTTCAATATTGAAATTACTCAGTAACCGTCTGGAGTCAGGAAGTTGGCGGTATAATCACCCCCGTGTCTCGGAGAGCACGTTAAACCGTTGGACCTGCGCCTGACCTCTCTGTGGTCAATTGCCGTCTCATCGGACTATGAGAGCAAAGGAATAGAGAGTGCACCTGTGTTTGCGCACACACTTGTGCACTATAATATCTCCTGCGCAGTTGGCTAATCCTCGCTGAGATTGGCCGCTTTAACCGATAGCGGTTTTAACCGATAGCGGTTAGGAGGACATTAAGAGATAGATATACTTAAATACGTTTACAAACTTCCATGATTCGAGTACAAAATATGTCTTTATTGTAATCTCAAGATATATTAGCCCCTAGAAACCTTTGGTTTCATGGCCAGCGTCTCCGATCACTCAATCAACGGCTCTGTGTGATAATAACGAATAGTAATATACATGTAGTGTATTAGGTTTATGATAGTGGAAATTTTATTTTATTTAATTAAATTGATTTATTTTCTGGTATAGTTTGTAAATAAACAAAATTTTATTTGATTTGTAGATGAGCAGCTAGGTACTTGTCCCCAGTCCCCTCTTTCCCACTTGGCACTTTGGGCACGTGATTACCAATGGATCTTTGAAATTAGTTACGCACATATATTTCAAAGTCAAAGTCAAAGTCAAAATACTCTTTATTTATATAGGTTTGAAACAAACACTTATAAATCGTCAATTCAACAGGAAATATCAACTACTACTACTACTGATAACTATCAACTTTTTGATTTACTAATGTGCCTAGAGCCTTCATTTAAAGACGGTCATGCTTGTCTCTTATTTTTCATAGCTTTTCATAATTTTTTACTAAAACAGGCAACAATTTCCTTTAAAAATTGTTGCTGTTTGAAGTACAGACTGCTTGCCCAGAAAGGTTGTATGCTATCGTCTCATTTAATGACATAGCAGAAAACGGTAGCAGGAATTTTCATTGTCTTTTAGAAAGCAAATAGATAACGTTATGAATATGTATATTAGTTAACATACAAGGTTAAATTGTTATAACTATTTTGTTAGCCGAAGTTGCACACATCTATCACACGGCTGTACCGTGAACACTTTTGATGTGTGAGTGGTGATGGGTCACGTGCCTCATAGTTTATGCAAAGTGTGTTCGTTCAAAACTAGGAAATATTACCATATATTGACAGGCCCGTTGGTCAAGTGGTCAGAGACCCAGGCCACGAAAGCAAGGGGCGCGGGTCCGAATCCCGCTAGGGGAAAATGGTACGTGTGATGAACATGGACGTTTGTACTCGAGTCATGGATGTTTATAAACGTATTTAAGTATGTCTATCCGTTCACCTAGTATCCATAGGACAAGCTTTTAGCTTAGTTTGGAACTGGGGAATAGTTGTGCCATTGTGGAGAATTTATTTATTTATTTATATCACAATTTCCTGGCAGGGTGGATAGAGAGAATAGGCTAGATGACTAAAAAATTATATTTAGTCCGTCGGTTAGATTATAAAAAAATATTGAACACGTATTTTTTATTTATTTGTCAAACAAACATTGACGAAGATACAATGCATTCAAGTTGCGTGTGACGTCACAATTTCGTATAATTTTTACTAAATAGTGACGTCGCAAGCCCCCACTCCAAAACTTTGATGCTCTTTATCTTTGTAATTTTTTGTTTATTTGATAAAGCGAAAACTACGTGCCTTGTATTTTTGTATAATTTAACTGACGGACTAAATAGAATTATAGTTTTTTAATGCAGTCATCATCCCTATTGAACGCCATATAATGTTAATTGTCCTATACACCACATTCCCTTTATTGACATTCATAATAGGTTTGATTTGAAAACCATTTTTCTTACAACCCTCCTTCATGGTGGTAATTAGTTGTGATTGACAATTTGTCACTACATTTTTACATATAAGCTACCCATTCGTAGTCTATTATTCAAAGATCTTATCCTCAGGCGGCAAAAGCCTACATAACTCAAAAAAAAAACTATAGTTTGTAAGTTATATTATAAAAAAATTATAAATACTCAAAAAAATACAAAGATTGACAGCGCTTCAAAGATCTGAGATGGTGGCGATTTACGTCGAGGAGAGTATGTGGGTCGGGCGGAAGCTCAACGCCAGGTGAGCACCAAAAATAATAGAGTTCAACTGGAGATGGAGGAAAAGCAGCTGGCTAAAGAGCGTGAGATGCGTGCTGGTAGAAACAAGACGGGGTACGGCATTTCGCTTATCAAATATAATGAGAAATCAGTAGCCGAGCAACAGAAGATAATAGACGAGGATGCTGATCAAATAATACTGTTAACGTCCAAATCGTTGGACAGCATTATTTTACACACCCAGTGACGTCACGCTGTACTTTCCTAACTTCATTCCCATCTATCCTAACTCCATTTTATTCTTAGCTAAAAGTGATTTGAGCACCTTACTGTTCTTTGGACTCTATGACTCCGTTTCGGTGTATTTGTACCTATAAACTTAGTGGCGAGAATAACTTCGTCAGCGCGATGCAGGATTGTAAGGTGTTTCTGCAAGTTCGATCAACGTCATCTGTTGACATATTATTGGAGCTATAATCCTGACTATCTTGTGGCGCGGTCACCACACATTGCACGTTATTTATTATTGCACCTACATCTTACGATTAACATCACACATGTTGTACTTAGTTCTAGAAACAAATAGAGTAGTAATTATAATATATTTTATCAGATGTATGTTTGACTGGCTAGATGGCGCATTCGGTAGTGGCTAGTGTTGCCGTACGATAGTCCACTATCGATAGTCTATCGATAGACTATCGATAGTGGACTGTACCCATTAGTCGCCTTTTACGACGGACTGTAGCATGTCGTAAAAGGCGACTAATGGTTTAACAGGTTTTGGGTGTGTGATTGTGTAGGTGACAGGTTAGCTGCTTGTCACTGCTTTTTCGCAATTTTCCATTTAACCCAGCCCGGCTTTGTTTCTGGCTGAATGTGGTTAAATGGCCATGCTGCCCCTTTGACTCTGCCTACCCCTTCGGGGATTATTGGCGTGATGTTATGTATGTATCTAATTCGTCAGGTGCGCTAACTTAAGGATTACGAAGATTAGGTAGTCAGTCGTTTGAATGACTCACCAGACTCCGTAACTCCAGGATCATGGTGTTAACGGACCCCGATGAGGTCAGGACGATAGTACAGGACTTAACGACAAGAAAATAAGGACCATTGGACGTGAATAAAAAGCAATTATGGCAACATTTACTGTACTGACCTTTTAACTTTCAAAGAAAGTTTAAAAAGCAAAAAAAAAACAAAACACATTTTAAAATAAAAAAAGAAAGAAGTACAATTATTTTTGTCGCTAATTACTTGTAATTGATATAACAAGTAATTTTATGTAGATTCTACGTTGACTTGCCTTCAACTGCTATCTGAAAAAAAGAAATTAATATTAATTAGTATTTAATTCACTTGACAATTTTCTTCCATTCGTCTTTGTCGTATCGAATTTGAGCGATTAATTGGACAACGAATCACGTTTAATAGAAATGAATGAATAATTACATGAAATGCTTTATTTAATTGGGTCCCACGTTGGTCAGGGAGTGAAAGAGAATGTGCCAACTGGTTTTCTTGGCTAGCATGTCGTAAAAGTAGATTTTTATGGCATTACAGTGATATGACGTCACGATATGGCGATACAAAAAACAAAATTCAGTTTGGTAATTTGATTGTTGAAAATTTTTATATAGGTAGGTACCTAGTGTAAAATGGCTAGCTCGTCGCCTACACAATCACATACCCAAAACCCGTATACCATTAGTCGCCTTTTACGACACGCTAGACAAGGTACACAGTTGGCACATTATTTTTAAGTCCTAGACCAAGATGGATCTAATACAATAAGTTATACTACTCTATTGGTGTAATTCTCTTAATTTATATTTGTGATTTAAGTAAATACTTAAAGTAACATACCCGAGTCAAGTTTAAGTTTAGGATTTCATGGCGGTTTTTGCGGTAGCTGAAATTGAAAAAACAAATTTAGTAGCTTTCGTACCTGGCTTCGTCCGAATAGGACTTTCTTATAGATACACTATAGTCCTGCATGATTTTTTGAGATGAAAAGTAGTTCTTTCTTAACATTCAATCTTTTGGTGTCTCAAGTTGCATTCGAAATGCTTATTGGTTAAAACGCGAGAATTTAACAGACATACAAAGCTATTATCGCATAAATGATATTAGTAGATAGTAAAGAACTGATTGAATAATTTTGACAGCATAATCAATTTAATAAGCCGTTTTTTTGCAGCGATACAAACGCGATTCAGTCTCGATGCAGCATCGATAAAGTCGCAAAATTTTTACACACACGCGTAACTAAAAGTAGCGATACAATCGCGATTCAGTAGCTGGCCGCCTCGCATTTGAATCGCGGAATAGTCGCGAATCAAACGCGATACAGCATCGATTAAAACGCGCGTATGAATCGATACAAATTCTTGTTGATCGCTGGTCGCGACGCAGTCACGCAACTGTCAAACGCTATTCAAAAAGTCGCAATGCGTAATTGCCCTTACTGTTTCATCAACTAAAAGATGACAAGATAAAACAATGACATCACGTTTATAGTTAATGTTATAGACTATAGCCTTTCTCAATATATGGGCTATCTAAAACTGTAAGAATTTCTTAAATCGGACCTGTAGTTTCTGAGATTAGCGCGTACAAGCAAACAAACAAACTAACTCTTCGGCTTATTCGTAAGAATAGACACAATGCAATACTCTTTTGCGATCCTGCGGGATCTATAATCTTCCAGGAATCCAGGAAAAATTGACAATGTCTTTTCTGACGGTGTATACAGACAGACAGAGTTACTTTCGCATTTATAATATTAATAAAGATAGTAACACTTATCCTAGATTAAATTTTTATTTTAATGAAACTCACTTGTTGTAACTGCTTTCATAGGCGCTTTGCCTGGTGCTGAAAATATTTAAATAAAATAAAGTAAAATAAAATATATTTATTATGGCACCGTAACATTCTGCTTTTTGCAATTTTGCAATTTCACGCATTACATTTCGGTAGATTATAATTTGTCGAAGTGAAACTGCTAAATCATAATATCATCATCTTAAATAGATGAACGAATATTGGTCGCTATATCCCCTAGTCATAGTAATAAATGTTATTTTAAAACAGTATAAAATCGATATACCTATCTATAGGGATGTAGATCCCTGTGGAACTAAAGTTAAACGTCTGTGAATGTTTCCGGAGGTCTCAAAATGCGCTACCTCGCAGTAGCCAGTACCCAGGTTAGGAAACAGTGACCTAAGATCATGGACAAATAAGGAGACCTCAACCTATACACGGGATATAACGTTAGGAGGGTCATAAAATAAGAGGTATACCTCCTCCGATGAGGGCTCCGAGACCACTTAGAAGACCTCCAAGAAGACCTGAAAATAAATAAATATATAAAGGTTCAACGACATTTATTTACTCATAAAGAACAGAGTTCACTTAAAATGAGCTTATACACTATAGCTAATTTAGTACAAAAATTGCTAACGTCTGGTACATCGCACATTTACAAATTTTGAATAATAGATTCTAGTAATTTTTCATATATATGTACAGTTTAAATTTTTTCTATAGACGCCATATAGACTTATACGGCGTCTTTAAAAAAAAAATTGAAACAGTAGGTACATATATATGGCTCTCCTATAAATCTTTAGGTAAATTGTTGTATAATTGTGCTCCAATATGTTCCTTTTGCCGTGTTAAATTGACTTTAAGGGCTCGATGGCGCATTCGGTAGTGACCCTGCCCCATGCGCCAAGAGTTGTGGGTTCAATCCCAACCCAGGACAAACATTCGTGTGATGAATACTTGTGTTTGTTCTGTGTCTGGGTGTTAATATTGAATATTTAAGTATATGTTTGTAATACCACTGTTGTTTCTGATATCCGTAACACAAGTGCTTAAGCTACTTACCTCGGAGTCAGATCAATGTATGTGATGTAGTCTGATATTTATATATTATTATTATTAAATTCTTGGTGTAGTTAATATAATTTTATTCGTGTTTCTCAAATAATGTGTAAACGTTCGTTTCGTGAAAGTTATATGCAAATGTATTTTGTTTGCTAAAATTTTTCTGATTAGAATGCATGTTGAGTAAGTATAACTTTGATTAAGGTTAAATAAATTCGTTTTTTTATATAGTATTTTTGTATTCATTAAATTATCGTACCTGAATAGTTTTAATTAGTTTGTTTTGTGATGTTTGTAAACTTTTTAGATTTGTTTCGGCAGCACATTCCCACAGTTCAATCAAATAATCTAAATGTGATTTCACCAATGAATTGTAGGTATATAGTCATCTCAATCCTGCGCAGTATACAACCAACTACTAATACATAATTTAAAGATATGAATTTAGATCTAACTTTTTCTATATATAAGTTTATCGTCTAGTTGTAGTCCTAGATAAAGTTCTTTATGTGAGCGATGTATCATTTCACCATTAATGGTAAGTGGGATTTGCTGCGGAATGAGCTTATTTTTTGCAGAGAAGATCATGTAAGATGTTTTTTTGTATTAATTGTTAAGAGATTCTTATGGCACCAGTTATTATATATAATTAGGTCCTTTTGGGCTTCTTTTATGAGCTCAGGAAGATTTATCCAAAGTAAAAAAGACAGGTGTCATCTCCGTATAAAGTAATACTTCCTTTTAACTCTAATTGGTGACATTATTATTGTATATTGAAAATAGCAAGGGTCCTAATATTGATCCCTGTGGGATTCCGCATTTAATAAGGCGCGAGCTACTGCAAAAGTCCCCAATTTTAACAAATTGTAATCTATTGTCTAAATATGATTGGAGAATTATATAAATTTTAATTTAAATATTAGAAATCATCACACATTGATTTGATTCTGAGGTAAGTAGCTTGAGCACTTGTGTTACGGATATCAGAAACATCAGTGGTATTACATTATATAATATTGGATATTAACACCCAGACATAGAACAAACATGTTTGGTCTAGGTGAGGATCGAACCCACAACTCTTGACGCATGAGGCACGGTCACTACCGAATGCGCCATCGAGTTAGTCAAACGGTTTTATTGAAAACAGTGATGTGGATAATGTACTTAAAGCTATATAAATAAAAATATATAATGCTTAAAGCTAAAGATTGATAAGAAGAGTGATTGATGACTGGAGGTACCTAGGACCTACCGGATTATTTTTATAGCTTTTAGTAGGCACGTTTACATCATCGTCTTCAATAAAACAATTTAATAAAAAAAAAAAATTTACTTATTTCATATTTTCAAGTTTATAGTATATTTTTTTTTATAGTGTGATGTTTTCTATTAGTCAAAAACCCTTTTCTTTGATACCTATAATGAGGGGGTTGTAAAAAAATATGTAATCCGCCATTTTGTTGACGGCCATTTTGAATACCTAAGCATTTTTTTCGTGGTTTACTGTGTTCTGTTTGTCAAGTTATTTCATTTGATACCCATATTGAGGGCTCATGAAAAAGAATGTAATCCTCCATTTTGTAGCGGCGGCCATCTTGGATTTACAATAATACAGAATATACCTAATTGTATTGTCATCAGAACTAAAAGTGTACTTATACTAAATTTCAGATCAATCTGTGAACTGAAAGAGGGTAACATTTCAATAACTAAATTTGACCCAAATAAATAAACAGGTCAAGTTTAAAAAAATCGTTTAAAACCTGACTTACCGGTCAATGGCCCCAAAACGTATTTTGTGAGAGCATTCACGCCGTCACCTGAAAAAGAAAATGTAGTGTTTGAAAGAAGCTTTGGACGGGAAAACAGAAAGATTACAGACACACTGAGACAGTAGTTTCGTATTTAAAATTCTGCTTCAAAATATTTTTAATTCTAATTTGTATTTCAAAATTTAACTCACCAACACCATACAAAGTGGTCCCTAAAACAGCATTCAGTACATTTCCTAATCCACCTCGACTTCCTGAAATTACATACAATTACAGGTAAATATATAAATAATTACATGTTACTCATACATCATCATCTTCCTAGCGTTATGTCCCGTGCTTAGACGGGGTCCGCTTAGACCATGATCCAGGATTTAGCGAGTCTGGTAATTACATTGAAGCGACTGCCGATCTGACCTTCGTAACCCTAAGATAGGGGAACCAGACAATTTTTTGATCATGGTTACAAATTCAAAGTTGTTTGAATTTGTAGGTTTCATCACGATGTTTTCCCTCACCGTCGAGCTAGTGGTATAAATATGTACATAGATTTTTTTAAATCTAGAGGTACATGCCGGGGTTTGAACCCGCACTCCTCGGTTAAGAGGCGCGTGTCCTTACCATTGAGCTACCACCGCTTGTACATATAACTCATACATATAATCATCAATTTTGACTGCCTCGATGGCGGATTCGCTAGTGATTGCCCCATACGCCAAGAGCCGAGAGGTTCGATCCCCAGTCAGGACAAACATTCGTGTGATGAATACTTGTGTTTGTTCTGTGTCTGGGTGTTAATATTCAATATTTAAGTCTATATCTGAATACCATTGTTGATTCTGATATCCGTAATTACGCAATTCGTGTTCGTGTGTGAGGGATAAACATTTTAGACGGCTAGATTCATTGTTTTTTTTTATTCTAAAAATACGCTATACGACTTTCCAAAATATTAGTAAGTCTAAAGTATTAGTCGGAACCGTCTCTTCAACTGTCATAATACCCCCAATTTTCCTTCCGGGCTCGCTATCGAAACTCCGCAGCGCCCTCTAGAGGACGGCACCGCCCCCGTTGGGAACCTTTTGAAAACATCGTAATGAAACCTCAACATCCAAATAAATAACTATGGATGTGTAACCATGATCCTAATTGTTTGGTGGTATCAAAGAACGGATAGACAGTTGCTACAATGTACTTAGCAGACTCTTCAATTCCTGAATCATGGTAATTCCTGAATCATGTAATTCCTGGATCATGGCTTAGGCGCAGCGGTTCGCTTTGTCGGGACAAAGCACATTACACAACGATAGGTAGATGAAGATGATGACATATACCACTAGCTCGACGGTGAAGAAAAACATCGTGATGAAACATGCAAATTCAAACAACTTTGGATTTGTAACCATTATCCAAAAATTGTCTAATTCCTTTATCTTAGTTACGAAGGTAAGAGCGGCAGTCGCTTCAATGTTATTACCAGACTCGCTAAATCCTGGATCATGGTCTAAGCGGACCCCGTCTAAACACGGGACATAGCGTTAGGAAGATAAGATGAAGATGATGATATGTTTGATATTTGACATGGTTGACAGAGATGGGACATTTAGTATATAGAGCGGCAAATATACACCCTACTAATCTACTAAACGGGAAAGTTTGTTCGGATATTTATTATTCTTTTACGCAAAAACTACTCATTTCTTTTTATTAAAGTTTAGGATAATGTAGCTTATATATCGACGTACCACGCGAGCAAAGCTGCGGGAAGAAGCTAGTCCATACATGTATACATACATACGTACATTCACAGGATGGTAAATACGTTGCTTTCCTTTCTGTCTCTCGACTAGAACTCACCTGACGGCGCTTGGGTCGTGGTCTCAGTATTGGGCTTGCAGAGGACAGTGCCCACCTGAAAAAAAAAGTACAAAAATGAGGATTTTTTGTCAAAAGAGGTCTCGCTCGTAGTACATCGACAAAATGTATCCTATGTGTTATTCTGATGTTTAATGGAAATTTCTCCCATACATTTTGCGTGAAAACGTAACAAATATCCACATGTCCATCGATGCGAACTTTTGCGTTTGTAATATTATTAAGTATGCGGTATTTAAAACAAAAAAAAAAGAAAAAATATATTTAAATATATATATAATCTGTACTAATATTAGAAAGCTGAAGATTTTGTTTGCTAGAACGCGCCTATTTCAGGACCTAATGGATCGAGTGAAAAATTATTTCAGTCTTAGCAAATTTATCGACGAAGGTTATATACTAGAAGTAATACTGACGGGACTAAACGCGATATGCATTATGTAGTACATGAGTACTTACAGCTTGACGATTCGGCTGTAAGCACTCATGTACTACATAATTGCATATCGCGTTTAGTCCCGTCAGTATTATTTCTAGTGATAATGCAACGCGAAAGTTTAAAAAAGAAGGTTATATGTAACATTAACTATAGCCGCAGGTGAAACCGCAAGCACAGCTAGTTATTTTATTGAACGTTATTGCTAATTGGGTCTTAGCAATTCATAAAATTAGATTTACCACCGCCGTCAAATACCATAATGTTGTCAAAGTCTATTAAAAAAAAACTTACCATCAAAAAGAGGAAGTAGAGAGACTTCATTCTGTCTATGTCTGGTCGTCTGTCTTATCGCAAGGCACTGTGAATTAACAAAAAAAAAAGTACCTCTTATATATCGTTCAAATATACAAATATATGGAAATCAGACTGAAGATATATTACCGATCTTACAAAGAATTCATTAGGGATCAAATGATACTGAATATAAGCCTAAATAAACGCCGAATTACAATGAAAAACACATTTAGAAAATACTTCAGCATTCGATAAATTATCATTGGATTCCGATATATATTTTCTTGGTGATCAACGAACAATTGACGTTTGAATTTGCGTAAAATACTTGCAGATATGCCAGTTTTATCAAAAGGTAAAGTGAATATTTCTTTGTTCAAACAAAAGCCATGGTTTCTTTAAATGCAAAATACTAACAAAAAGTAAATCATCATCTTCATAGCGTGATGTTCCATGCTTAGACGGGGTCCGCTTAGACCATGATCTAGGGTTTAGCGAGTCGGGTAATTACATTGAAGCGACTGCCGATCTGTACTTCGTAACCCAAAGAACACATAATTTTTAAGTCAACACAAAAAATTAAACCGCAGAAATAACTAAATAATTTCTAAATTAATGTAAGTAAGTAATAAATATCAAACTACATCACATACATTGATCTGACTCCGAGGTAAGTAACGTAAGCACTTGTGTTACGGATATCAGAAACAACAGTGGTATTGATATAAACACCCAGACACAGAACAGACACAAGTATTCATCATACGAATGTTTGTCCTGGGTGGGAATAGAACCCACAACTCTTGGCGTATAGGGCAGGGTCACTACCGAATGCGCCATCGAGCCAGTCAAAAAGTATACCTAAGTATATATTTTAGTAGTAATTTTGAGTTTTAATAAGTTTTTAAACTAGTATTGGTATGACTTTGGAGTCGGCGCAAAAAAATCAAATTAATTCATGAATCGTGTACGATTTTTGGTATGTTTCTCTTTGTCGCTGTTAATTAGATTGAGTTATTTAATTTTTAAGGAAATTATTGTGTGTTTAGTGATCTTCGCTCAAATATTCGAAAATTCGAAAACAATTGAATCTTAAGACATTCTTCTAAAATTTGTAAATCGAACGATTTGACAGTATCAAATGACCGAACGAGGTAATATAAGGGGTGGTTAACCACATGCGCGCTGGCGATCCGATAAGGAACTTCGCTAACGCTTGTATCGCGCCACAGACTTCCGCAGAGTTCCGCACTATGAGTTCTTAGTAAACAAGTCTGTGGCGCGATACGAGCGGTAGCGAAGTTCGTTATGGAATCGCTGGCGCGCATTTGGGTAAGCACCCCGGTAGGTTCCTGAGTTGTTTAGGTACTTAAGCTATTAATTATTGTATAATCCTACTTTAACAATTATATACCAACATGGGTAGGCCTATAAAATACTGCTCGAATGCGAAAAAGATAAAAAAACAAGGTACGACACTTGATAAAGCTGTTATCGACCTAAGAAATAAATTATTTGCGAAAGGGAATGTGTCGCACTGAGTAGATTAAAAACCCTTTGGGGCCATTCATAAAGTACGTCACACGAATTTCATGATTTTTTGACCTCCCCCCCGTCCTTGTCACAGCTGGTCACATTTATGGGACCCCCCCTCCCTAGTGTGACATCACATGTTTTGCAATTTTACATCCAGAAATTGCAAATTATTATGATATATTAGATTTTGAAACGTGATGTCACGAAACTTAGGACCCCTCCCACCCCTTGTCACACCATGTCACACATCGGAGACCCCCTCCGTCTTCCTTTACGTGTGACGTACTTTATGGATGGCCCCTTTAGGGTATTACTACATCTAGAGCCAAAGTCAAAGTCAAAGTCAAAATATTCTTTATTTATATATTAGTCACGGCAGCCAATCTCAACGAGGATTAGCAATGCGCAGGAGATATTATAGTGCACAAGTGTGTACGCAAATACAGGTGCACTCTCCCTCACTCTCATAGTCCTGTGAGACGGCACCAACATGACCGGAGAGAGGTCAGGCGCATGACCAACGGCTTAACATGCTTTACGAGGCACGGTTGTGATGGAACCGCCAACTTCCTGACTCCGAACTGTTACTGAGTAATTTCGAAGTGAAAATAATTAGCCACAATTTTTTGGTTCGACCGTGGATTTAAACCCGGGACCTGTTGGTCTTTAGGCGGCTATGGCATGCAACCACTAGATCAACGCGGCAGTTGGAAGCAAACATACATAGTCACTTGTCATTGCATTTTCGTTGTTCTGCTCTGTTTCAACTCAAGTTTATTTTTGGCTTAATGTGGTTTTATGAGTCCTATTTTTTTTCTTGCTGAATTTGGTACGCACCATTCCGCTAAAACCGGAGGAATCATCGGGATCTGATGGACTCCCAGGGTCCTCGAGCAAAAAAGAGGGCCCTGCTCCGCTCAAGATGGTAATGGGCGTCCAAAAAAAAAATTAGATACACATTCTTTTAATACTAGAAATAAATACTAGCTTACTGTTCCAAATCACAGACTTCAAAAGAGCGGTAATTCATTCGTGGGGTTAAGTATAAAAATATTTAATTTGTTACCACAAAGTCTCATTGACTTACCTATGCATAAGTTTAAATTACATATAAAAAATTGTTTGATTAAAATGGCCTACTACAAGGTAGGTGGCTATTTAAATGATAACAATAGCTGGTTGGCCTCATAATAGGCTGTTCACCTGCACTAATAGATCTAACTTGTATATTTTTTTAAAGTAATATTAGTTATAAGACTTGGCATTTAAAAAGAGTAACTATCAAGTTTCTTGCCGGTTTCTGCTCGGTAGTAGCTACCTTCCGAACCGGTTGATATTGAATTTGTTTTGAAGATTTATAAGTGCTTTGTTGAAGCCTATATAAATAAAGATCATTTCATTTCATTTCCAGGTACACCGACTAAACCCCTGGGATGTACCGTCTACGCCTTAATGTAAGGTGTCTACGGGATCGCGCAACGCTAAATCATCGTAAACACCCCAGGGTCGACCCTGCCTTAGCTGAACCTTGCCTAGGGGATGATGACCCGGTACACGGGGATCGTCTCCCAGACATGCGGACCCGTGCAAGGCGGGTAAGAGACCCCCAGCCTCTCACCCGCGTTCTTTGACTCTGCCTATCCTTTCGGGGACTGCGGACGTAATATGTATATGTATCTACATACTTAGGAAACGTCCCCATACTACGTGACTTGTTTAGGGAGGGAGTAAGCTAAGTCACAGGGGGGGGGGGGGGGGTTCGAACTATATCATGTGTCAGGATGATATTATTTTAATTTGTTTCACTTTCTGCCTGCGAAGTGATTTAAAGTCATATTTGTTAATACTACGTAACAAAGGGGGGTTAGAGTATACTACGAGAAGGGAGGGAAGGAGGTTACTAGCTATTCAGCTAGGTGCTGGATCCATCTACATGTGCTGGTCCAGAGCCGCCGGATTTAATTCCCTACTAGAGATTGGACTGCTGGATCAGGCAGTCCAGCTCTATTTTAACTCTGCTGGATTCAGATAAAAATTCACGGGATTCGAAATCCATTGACAAGGTGCCAGTTTTGGGTGTCTATATTTAAATATAGATCTAATTGCTACTTGTTTTTCGGTGTGAGAAAATGAGCATTAACAAATGGATTTGTAACCATGATCTAATTCGTTTTCATAATTTTCCATCCAACCCAGCACATTGCCCGTGTAGGTCTGGGACTTTAAAAGAATGTGCAAACTGTGTTTCATGCCTAGCATGTCGTAAAAGGCGACTAATGGTATATCGGGTTTAGAGTATGTGATTATGTAGGCGACAAGCTAGCCACGTGTCACTACTTTTTCACAATTTTCCATCTAACCCAGCCAAGTTTTATTTTTGGCTGAATGTAGTTAAAAGGGCCTGCTGCCCCTTTGACTATGCCTACCCCTTCAGGGATTATGGGCGTGATATTATGTGTGTGTATGTGTGCGCTAACTTAAGGATTACGAAGATGACGAAGTCAGTCGTTTGAATGTGATCACCAGACTCCTTAAATTCAGGATCATGGTGTTAACGGACCCCGATGAGGACAGGACCATAGTACAGGACTTAACGATAGGAAAATAAGGACAATTGGACGGTAATAAAAAACAATTATGGCAACATTTACTGTACTGACCTTTTAACTTTCAAAGAAAGTTTAAAAAACAAAAAAACACCATTTGAATTAATAAAAAGAAAGAAAGAAGTGCAGTTGTTCTTGTCGCTAATGACTTGTGATTGATGTGTTTTTTTTTATGAAGATTCCATGTTGTGTCGCTTTCATACGATAACTGAAAAAAAAAATTGTAATTAACTCACTTGACACTTGAATGGATGACGAAAGATTGACTAAACAAATATACAATGCAAAAGTGGAATCGACGATGAAGTGACAATACCTCCTAACTGTAGATATGCAAATTTTACAGGAGAATGAAAAAACGATCCAATTTGTTTTGATCATAAGACGTTCATATAACTTTAGATTATTTTATTATTTGATAACATACGAGAAAAAAATAATAGTCCACGCGAAATTGAGATTTTAAGGCTACTGCATTAAGAAAGTCGATTCCTAAAAAAATATTAGTTAGGAGGTATTGTCACTTCATCGTCGGAATGATGTAGGAGCCGCGGCAGACCCAGGCATACCTATTATGTGCAAGTTGAGTAATTAAAAGTTACATACCCAGAGTCAAGTTTCAGTTTAAGCTTTCATGATGGCTTTCGCGGTAGCTGAAATAAAAAAAAAAGAAAATGTTATTTTACTAGCTTTTGTACCTGGCTTCATCTGAATAGGATTTTTTTTATAGATATAGTCCTGCATGATTTTTTGAGATGGAAAGTGGTCCTTTCATAACATACTTACAATCTTTTGGTGTCTCAAATTGCATTCGAAATGCTTAATTGGTTAAAACGCGAAAATTTAACAGACAGACAAAGCTATTATCGCTTTTATAATATTAGTAGATAGTAAAGAACTTGTTTTAATAATTTTGACAGCATAATAAATTTATTACGGCACTTAAACATTGCGTTTTTTTTGCAGCGATACAAACGCGATTCAGTCTTGATGCAGCATCGATACAGCCGCAATAAATCTACCTTTACACACATGCCTTACTAAAAGCAGCGATACAATCGCGATGAAGTCGCGCTTCAGTAGCTGGCCGCGTCGCTGCTGAATCGCGGAACAGTCGCGATTCAAACGCGCGTATGAATCGATACAAATTCGTGTTGATCGCTGGTCGCGGCGCTGTCACGCAACTGTCAAACGCGCTGCAAAAAGTCGCAATGCGTAATTGCCCTCGCTGTTTCATCATCAACTATGAGATGACGAGATGAAACAATGACATCACATGCTTCAAAGTCAATTATTACGTGTTAATTATTAGCTGTGCCCGCGTTTTTACCCGCATTAATAGTCAATGTTGTATAGCCTATGTAAATTTTTTTCTAAACGGACCAGTAGTTCTTGAGATTAGCACTTTCAAAAAACAAACCAACCCTCCAGCTTTATAATACTAGTAAGTAAAGATTATTTGACGGGCCCGTTGGTCGAGTGGTCAGAGACCCTGACCACGAATCCAAGGGTCGCGGGTTCGAATCCCGCTAGGGGCAAATGTTTCGTGTGATGAACATGGACATTTGTACTCGAGTCATGGATGTTTATAAACGTATTTAAGTATGTCTATCCGTTCACCTAGTATCCATAGCACAAGCGTAAGCTTAGTTTGGAGCTAGGGAATTGGTGTGTCAGCCTGAAGAATTTATTTATTTATTTGTTTTAATTTATAGATACAATGCAATACTCTATTGCCGTCCTGCGGGATCTATAATCTTCCAGGAATCCAGTTAAAATAGTCAATGTCTATTGGGTGTATACAAACGGACAGAGTTACTCTCACATTTATAACATTAATAAGGATAGAAACACAAATTCTACTGATTTAAAATATATTTTGAAATACTTACTTGTAACTGCTTTCATAGGCGCTTTGGCTGGTACTGAAAATATTTAAATAAAATTAAGTTAAGCATATTTACTATGCCACCGTAACATTCTGCTTTTTGCTATTTCACGCATTAAGTTTTGGTAGATTATAATTTTTCGAAGTGAAACTGCGAAATCATAATATGTCGCACGTCAAAATGCGCTTGACCTTAAAATGCGCTGCCTCGCAGTAGGCAGTACCCAGGTTAGGAAACAGTGATCTAAGATCATGGACAAATATTAAGACCCCGGCCTACACACGGGACACAACGTTAGGAAGGACATAAAATGAGAGGTATACCTCCTCCGACGAGGGCTCCGAGACCTCTTAGAAGACCTCCGAGAAGACCTGAAAATAAATAAATATAAATATCAAACATTATCACACACAATGATCTGATTCCGAGGTAAGTAGCTTAAACACTTATTAACAATTTATTACTTAAATATTGGATAGTTCATTTAGGGGGTTAAGTATAAAATTATTTAACAAACTACCAGGCAATATAATTGAACTGCCTATGCATAGATTTAAATTACACATTAAAGATCATCTTATGAGAAAGGCTTATTATATTATCGAAGACTTTTTAAGTGAAAAATATTTGTAATTGCTATTATACATAATTTCTTTTTTAGATTTGTATAGCATAGTAGCTTAAGAATATGATAATTGTTATTGATACTTATTGTAAATTTGGCGAGGAAAAGAGTAACTATCGAGTTTCTTGCCGGTTCTTCTCGGTAGAAGCTACTTTCCGAATCCGGTGGTAAATTTTTATTTTACATTTGTATGTACTGACGATTTATAAGTGCTTATTTGAGCCTACGTAAATAAAGATCATTTCATTTCATTTCATTAACTCCCAGCCACAGAGCAAACATGTTTGTTCTGGGTGAGGATCGAACAACTCTTGACGCATGGGGCACGGTCACTACCGAATGCGCTATCGATCCAGTCATTAAATAATAGTAATATATACAAACAAACACTATTGCTAGACTGTTTACCTATCGATGCTTAAATAACCAAATTTAAATATGAAAAATAACTGATTTCACAAAAATTGGTTTCTTGACATAGATGAGAGAGCGTAACAAACAAACTCACATTCGCAAATTCCTGCTCCGGAAGGTTACTCAGTAATTTATAGACAATTTATAGACAAGCTCGATGGCGCATTCGGTAGTGACCCTGCCCCATGCGCCAAAAGTTGTGGGTTCGATCCCCACCCAGGACAAACATTCTTGTGATGAATACTTGTGTTTGTTCTGTGTCTGGGTGTTAATATCTAATATTTAAGTAAATATTTGTAACACCACTGTTGTTTCTGATATCCGTAACACAAGTGCTTAAGCTACTTACTTCGGAGTCAGATCAATGTATGTGATGTCGTTGAATATAATAAAAAAAAAATCAATATTAAAATAACCAGCCACAAATTTTTGGCCTGACCTGAGATTTGAACTCTGTGATTTGACCTCTTGGCCCTTAAGACAGAATAAATTAACACTCACCTGTAAGACCTCCAACAGTCCATACCAGACCATCACCTGAAACAATCAATTATATAAACTTACATCACTGAAATTTGAGTGAAATATTATTTAAGACCCTAAATTATTCATCAATGGGGATGTTGACTGGCAAGTCAATTGAGATACTTTTCAAAAGCTTGTCTGTTTATGACGTCACTAGTTCGTATAGTCAACTGACTAAATATTAAGCAGTTTTTGTAAAATTTAAAACCGTAGATTCAATATAATTCAAAATCAATATGGTTGTGCAACATACTACGATACTTTTACAGAATTGATATTACAAAATTAAATACATATTATAATGGTGTCAACATCTCTTTTTCTATACAAATATTATAAAGAGGAAAGGTTTGATTTTTTGTTTGTATGAATTGAACAGGCTCCGAAACTACTTGGCAGATTTCAAAAATTCTTTCACCATTGTAAAGCTACATTATCCGGAAGTAACATAGGCTATATGTTATCCCGATATTCCCACGGGAACGGGAATTACGCGGGTGAAACCGCGGGGCGCTGCTAGTCATTTATAATTAAAATTATTTCTAACCAATTAAAAAACAAACTGTGCAAATTTGTTTTTTAATTGGTTTGAAAAAAAAAAATATAGTCTGTCGTCGAGTATGCCAAGCCATGACGTCACACCTCAGTATTTCTGTACATAAACTATGTAAGCATTGCGTTTTAACCACTTATAAAAAGCACCTACTCTACCCTATCCGTGATACTAACTAACAAACTAACTGTTAGTTATTGAATGTTAATATTAAAATCTTATAATAGAAATGTGTTTCTAGAATTCCGAAAATGGTGGTAATAATTTAGTAGCTTACCAAGTTCGTAGACCGTTGAGCCTAGAAAAGTTCCAAGAGTGTTTCCAGCGCCTCCTGTGGTGGCTGTAATAAAAAAAATCGTTCAAACGCTGGCATAAGCTTATCTGTAGGCTTTTTCTAGTGTCAAGAGTTTTGAGAGTGATAGCTCGTGGTAAAAATTGCACGTGTCCAACTGTACACCTTATTCCTACCAGGTTATAATTGTTCCAATAAAAATACGACGCCATCTATTGACGACAAAAAAAATTCTCAACATTTAAACTTGGATTAACAAAGGTCTTAACTACTTTTTTAGAGATATAATAAATAAAACCGTGTTTCTAAACTTTGAAGTTATTTTCTCATGTTCATCATCTTCCTAGCGTTATGTCCCGTGCTTAGACGGGGTCCGCTTAGACCATGATCCAGGATTTAGCGAGTCTGGTAATTACATTGAAGCGACTGCCGATCTGACCTTCGTAACCCTAAGATAGGGGAACCAGACAATTTTTGGATCATGGTTACAAATTCAAAGTTGTTTGAATTTGCAGGTTTCATCACGATTTTTTCCCTCACCGTCGAGCTAGTGGTATAAATATGTACATAGATTTTTCAAAATCTAGAGGTACATGCCCGGGTTTGAACCCGCACTCCTCGGTTAAGAGGCGCGTGTCCTTACCATTGAGCTACCACCGCTCATAAGTTATTTTCTCATGTTATTGTCTATTAAAATATGCTGTTTTTGACTAAAATAAGAATGGCCAATCCAGCTCATTGCTTATATGTAGATTAGTATGTGATTAGTGGCGTATTTGTGAGTTCGGCTTCATCGGTTCTCATACTAATTTTATAGCATGCCCCTCCTACTAGTTTTTTCTGTTCTGTGTAGATATTGATGATGATGAATGATGATGATGATCTTACCCGGCTGAGGCAGTGGCTCAGGCATGCACAGCGCAGCACTGATCTGAAAAAAATAATCAAACATATTCAAATCCCCACTATTATCATAAATGCAAGTCACTTTGTCTGACTGCTTTCCACTGAACAACTTAACCAAAAAACAGGTTAGCCATCGGTGAGATTGCAAAAAAAAAAAATACATTGTATACGTATTTCACGGACTAATAAAAAAAGAAGGACTCGCCACTAACTAGACGTTGAGGCAACTGCGGAGTTCCAACTTGACACGCAGTTAACGTCACACATTGACATGAGCGCTCCAAATTACTCACACACGCACAAGGGTAGCATTACACTGTAGTATGATAGCGAGAAGTCCTACTTTTTTTAACTAGTAAATAAATTCTTCAGACTGACACACCAATTCCCTAGTCCCAAACTAAGCTTATGCTTGTGCTATGGATACTAGGTGAACGGTTAGACATAGTACGTGAAGAATTTTTTCTTTTGTCCAACAAACCAGAAATAACGACGATAGGTACTGCGCAACAGAGGTCACTAATAAAATTATCCCTCCCGGGAATACTTACCATCAAGGTGATAACAAAAACGACCCTCATTTTGTCAGTGATGTTTAGAAGGCTTGGAAACACTAAGGAATTATTATCTAATTACCTCTTTTATAGCAATTATCTTTAACCCGAATTACCATTGAAATGTAATAATGAATAAAAATTAGCTACACGTGAGATGAATATCGAAGTAATTATCTTGTAAGAGTAAATTTTGTCATTATTTCTTCCGTAATTCAGGATAGCCTTGAAACAAAGAGCAATTATCATAACAAGCATTAGCATATTATTACTATTAATGATGAAAAGAAATGAAGATTTAGGTGTCTTATACAAAGTGTTAATTTTAATAGATGACGTTGGAATTGTTAGTAGTATTGCCTACATGGGAGGTATGTTGGCAATATTACTAACAATAATAATGTCCTCATAACCGATAACGGTCACGGCGGCCAATCTCAACGAGAATAATGCATCTGCGCAGGAGACATCATAGTGCATAAGTGTGTGTAATAGTCCGATGAGACGGACCGACATGACCGGAGAGAGGTCAGGCGCAGGACCAACGGCTTAACGTGCTTCCGAGGCACGGGGGAGATTAAACCGCCAACTTCCTGACTCCGGACTGTTACTGAGTCATGTGAGTGAGTGAGTGATGTGCTGTTACCACACCACCATTCACAAACACACTTATTGCATACAGCTTTTATACACACACACATACACACACACATACTCGCACTCACACACACACACACCCACTCACATTCACACACACACACACACACACACGCACACACACACACACACACACACGCACAAATCCACAACACTATTACCCGTGTTCAGTGTAATCTCTACGCCCTGTGCATGTGTGATAATTCCTAGTCCGTAAAATAAGATGTTATATAAATTAAACCTAATTATATATTATTTAACTTAGCTTTACTGAACCGGAGCTACAATGTTTTGAAATAGGTAAGCATAATAGGGATGATGACTGCATTAAAAAACTATAATTCTATTTAGTCCGTCAGTTAGATTATACATAAATACTAGACACATATTTTTCGCTTTATCAAATTAACAAAAAATCACAAAGATAATGAGCATCAAAGTTTTAGAGTGGGGGCTTGCGACGTCACTATTTAGTAAAAATTGTACGAAAGTGTGACGTCACGCGCAACTTGAATGCATTGTATCTTCGTCAATGTTTGTTTGACAAATAAATAAAAAAATACGTGTTCAATATTTTTTTATAATCTAACTGACGGACTATACAGAATTTTTTAGTCATCTAGCCTATTATTGAAACTCACTGGATGGTTATTGCGACACAGGTCTGCGAGCCTAGTGTAAATGACCAATGTCAATCATTGTATGTTTTATGCTTTATGAAAATAAAAAAATATTATTATCATTATTTCAATGTTGAAATAATCAACCACAATTTTTTGGCTCGACCGTGGATTTGAACCCGGGACCTGTTGGTTCTTAGGCGTGCATGCTACCACTAGACCAACAAAGCAGTTGAATACATACATAGTCGTTATGAATCATAGATTTAGAATTTTTTGACTACGCAAAAGATACATAAAGCGTGGGAGCGAGAAATCCTGCTGAAATACAAACCGCCCGAGAGAAAAAGAGACAGCGAATGAAGTACCTATATGTCAATGTTTTTGCGAGTAAGAGGCCATAGCGTCCCGGTCTATTCTACGTCGCAGTGAAATTTGTGCATTTATGTATTAAACCTTGGATTATAATCGAGAATATTAAATGTGCAATTGAGGTGACTTGTTCTGTACGTGATTGTGAGGTTACACGACGGAATAATCCGAATAAATACACTTTTCACAGGTAAATACGATTTTATCATTAGATTTTTTCAAACCATATTTTGTCAAATTGTTGCTAGTAATCAGTTTAGAAAAATATGTTTACAATAGTATATTGATTATAATTTATCTTTCTAAGTAAACATCGTGATTATAATCAGAATTGGGGAAAATATTGTGTAAAATAGTAAATAGTTTGGTTACGCTAGTGCTTGACAAAGCGGTGACGTCACGAGTATCGATAAAAACTTAATCGTCTTTTAGCGACATCATGACATGAATACAAAGTTATTTAGCCAAGTTATGTTGAAATATAATTATATTCACATTGGGAACTCATTATCTCCGTAAATTTGTTAGTTAAGTAACTGATATTTTTTCTAGGTTTCCAAGCAACCCAGCATTGTGTAAAAAGTGGATGCGGACTATAGACAGACCAGATTGGACTCCCAGTAAGAACTCCACTATCTGTAGCAAACATTTTGACGGCAAATGACGGCAGCAAAAAAATTGTTGCACTGCATATTATTTTTAAATAACTAAATGACACCAAATTAAAAGTTGTTAATATATTATTTGTTTCATTTCATTCCATCAATCAAAGCAAAAGTCATATCTTTTTGTCTTAGTATAAATCATAGAACATATTTCTATTTTTTTTATTTTTTACACACTGAATATACGAAGAATTTTGCTATTTCATTGTTTATAGAACTGCATAGAATGAGATTTCTTACCGACTAATTCCAATTTACCTAATATATACAACTACTGATTTCAGTCAATGACATTAATAATTAATCAAAAGTATAAAAAATCGTTTTAAATACCTATATTCTTAGTATACAACTGAATCAGTCGATAATGTGAAAGTGCGTCTTTGACAACACTATTTTTAACTCACACATAGACGTCAACCAACACATGCTTAAATTTATTTTGGTCATGTCTCCGAGCCGTCTTTGTGTATCTTGTACATCCTAAATCTATGTTATGAATTCATTTTCGTTGTTCTGCTCTGTTCCAGCTTAATTTTATTTTTAGCTAAATGGTTTTATGAGTCCTAGTATATTTTTTGACTCTGCCTATCCCTTGATGGATTGCGGGCATAATATGTATATGTATCTACATACGGGAACGTCCTCATACTGCATGACCCGTTTAGGGGGGAGGTATTTAATATACTACGCTTAATCACAAGGGGGTGGGGTGACTTAGATTTTTGACACGTAGGCTAGCATACTTATACTACGTGTGGTCAACGAGTGGAGGGTGGTTGCGCAGTATGGGTCCGTTCTCATATTATCACGCCCACAATCTCCCACAGGGTTGGGTAGAATGCACACACACACACTCACACACACATGCACGCACGCACGCACGCACGCACGCACGCACGCACGCACGCACGCACGCACGCACGCACGCACGCACGCTTGCACGAACGCACGAACGCACGTACGCACGCACGCATGCACGCACGCACGCACGCACGCACACACGCACACAACACACACACACACACATTTGTATCAAAATAGTGACAAGTAGCTAGCAGGCTACTTGTCGCCTCATACTCTCAAACCCAATACACCATAAGTAATATTTTGCGACATGTTACGCAACCCAGTTGGTATATCAATGTTAGGTCCCAGAGAAACATGTGACTATGACTCGATCATCATGCAACTCAGAAAGGTATCTGCGGAGATGATCAAGGTGGCGCTATCATCGAGCTACTAGTGGAGCTACTTACATCAGAATCAGATAAATATAATTGATATCTATACTTATAATAAATCTGTAGAGAGGTCAATTCTGTACATGGAATATATTTTCAAAATAACTATCAGGGGGTGATTAGTGATCGATACTGATGCCAAAAATGCAATCAGTAAATTTTTTGTCTGTCTGTCTGTCTGTCTGTATGTTCCTTATAGAAACAAAAATTACTCGACGAATTTTAACAAAACTTGGTACATACTTTTTATCACGCTACAATCAATAGGAGCAGAGTAGTGAAGGGAAATGTTGGGAAAACGGGAGAAGTTACTCCATTTTTTAAGCTTCCGTCGGGTGTGCAGCTTTAATGGTTAAAGTTACATAGAAAACATGTATGGCGGAAATAGTCTTTATAATATTAACCATTAACGCGGGTGACACCGCTGGCACAGCTAGTACAAAATAAAAGTTGAGTGTAGAGATACACGCCTAACTAAAAAACTACTAAATTTGTGGAAGTATTGCCTTTTGACACTCGATACAAAATTACGATAAATAGGTGGTACTTTCATGGTACCCTGTTTGTCTGGAACCCCTGTTCAGGAGACGAAAGACAGAAAGATAGATCTAGTGCTTTAAGCCTAGCTAGCACGATAGTCTTAGATATTAATCAGACCAGACTCGCTACATCAAAGATCATGGGCCAAGGAGACTCAGCTACGAAAACAATAAATAAAATAATAAATAAATTCTCAAGACTGACACACCAATTCCCTAGTCCCAAACTAAGCTTATGCTTGTGCTATGGATACTAGGTGAACGGATAGACATACTTAAATACGTTTATAAACATCCATGACTCGAGTACAAATGCCCATGTTCATCACACGAAACATTTGCTCTCTTTTGCATTCGAACTCTTCGAAATTCTCGGTTTCGTGGCCAGGGTCTCTGACCACTCGACCATCGGGCCAATAATAATATAATAGCCGTGGTAGTTAAGTGTTAAGGACGTGCGCCTCACATTGAGTTAGGATTGCAATGCTGGATCCGGCAGTTCAGCTAGATGCTTGAACCAGCTACATGTGCTGATCCAATGCCGCTGGATTTCAATCCCTACTAGAGATTGGAATGCTGGATCAAGATATCCAGCTGGTTTTAGCACGATTTTAACTAGTTTCGCAATCCCTAAACAGGGATCCCTTTGGGTTTTTTAATTCGAAGTACAGATCTAAATACCTATTGTTCGTCGGTGACATAAAATGCAGTGCATTAAAATAATTTTAGATTTGTAACCATGATCTAATTGGTCAGGTGCGCTTATTTAAGGATTAAGAAGATTAGATACTCAATCGCTTGAATGTAATCACCAGACTCCTGAAATCCAGAACAATGTTCCCAACGGACCCCGATGAGGACAGGACGTCAGTACAGGACTTAACGATAGGAAAATAAGGACAATTGGACGTGAATAAAAAACAATTATGGCAACATTCTCTGTACTGATCTTTTAACTTTCAAAGAAAGGTTAAAAATCAAGAAAACACTATTTGAATTCAATATAAAGAAAGAAAGAAGTACAATTGTTCTTGTCACTAATGACTTGCATTTGATGTGTTTTTTATGTAGATTCCATGTTGTTTTGCCTTCAGTTGCTATCTGAAAAAAAATTAACATTGATTAGTATTGGTATGTCAGTCTGGAGAATTTGTTTGTTTATTATTATATTATGAGCTTCATTTAGTCAAACATCGAGTTGGGTTAGATGGAAAAGTAGTGGCAAGTGGCTAGCTCGTCACATAATCACAATAGCAATACCCAATACACCATTAGTCGCCTTTAACGATATGCTAGGTAGAACGCAGTTGATACATTCTTTGGTGTCCCAGACCAAGATGTATTTAATACAGTAACTTTTACTACTCTATTGGTGTAATTATCTTAATATGTGTATGTAACTAACTAACTAACTAAACTTCACGCCACTTCCCTAGCGGGGTAGGCAGAGAGAACGTCGCCATATGGCACGATCCTTACACACCTCACCTGCCTCTTCAACATTCATGCTCCTTTTCATATAAGCTCTACAGTTTTTATGACTCCTAATATCACCTTCTGATAACACATAACCAATCTGGTCATGGTAGGTGAGCCTGGGCCTTCAGCGATGATGATGTAAGAAGAGAGTCGGTCTGAAAGACAGCGTCGGTGTCAAGATACGAAAAGGCATGCTCCGATGGTTCGGACATGAGGAAAGAATGCGAAAGTGGAAGGATGTAGGAGCCGCGGAAGGCCCAGGCTCACCTAGCATGTGCAGCTTGAATACTTAAAAGTTACATACCCAGAGTCAAGTTTAAGTTTAAGCTTTCATGGTGGTTTTCGCAGTAGCTGTAATAAAAAAATATATATATTTATTTAGAAAAGGATTTTTTTATAGATAGACTATGCTAAAGCCCTGTATGATTATTTAAGATGAAAAGTGGTCCTTTCTTAACATCCAATCTTTTGGTGTCTCAAATTGCATTCGAAAAGCTTAATTGGCTTAAACGCAAAAATTTTACAGACAGACAAAGCTATTTTCTCATTTATAATATTATTAAATAGTAAAGAAATTGATTTAATAATTTTGATAGCATAGTAAATTTATTGGGGCCCTTACACATTGCGTTTTTATGCAGCGATACAAACGCGATTTAGTCTCGATGCAGCATCAACAAAGCCGCAAAATATCTATCTTTATACACACGCATTACTAAAAGCAGCGATACAATCGCGATGCAGTCGCGATTCAGTAGCTGGTCGCCTTGCTGCTGAATCGCTGAACAGTCGCGATTCAAACGCGATACAGAATCGATTCAAACGCGCGTATGAATTGATACAGATTAGTGTTGATCACTGGGGATCGTTTGTATCGCAAAAAGTCACAAACCCTTTCATTGTTTCATCAACTTTAAGATGAAACAATGACATCACATGTCAAAGTCAATTATTACGTATTAATTATTACTGTGCCCGCGTTTATGGTGAATGTTATATATATAGCTATATCCTATAGCCTACCTCGATAAATTGGCTATCTAACACTGAAAGAATTCTTCAAATCGGACCAGTAGTTCCTGAGATTAGCGCTTTCAACAAACAAACAAACTCTTTAGTTTTATTATATTCGTTAGTATAAATACTATGAAATACTCTTTTGCCGTCCCGCGGGATCTATAATCTTCCAGGAATCTAGCAAAAATAGCCAATGTGTTTTCTGAGGGTGTATATAGACGGACAGAGTTACATTTATAATATTAATAAGGATGGAAACAGTAATTCTATTGGTTTAACATATATTTTTAAATGAAACTTACTTGTTGTGACTGCTTTCATAGGCGCTTTGCCTGGTACTGAAAATATTAAAATAGAATAAATTAAAATATATAGCACCGTAATATTCTGCTTTTTGCAATTTGGCAATTTCACGCATTAGATTTCGGTAGATTATAATTTGTCGAAGTGAAACTGCTAAATCATGATATGTCACGTTAAATTGTCAACTGTTAAAATTACTCTCGTTATAGGAGTCTTCCCCAACTTTTTTTTCTTCCTTTATAGATGAATATTGGTCGTCATATCCCCTACTAAGTAATAAATTTTATTTTAAAGCAATATACATCCCTACATCCCTGTGGAACTAAAATTAATCGTCTGTGAATGTTTCCGGAGGTCTCAAAATGCGCTACCTCGCAGTAGCCCGTACCCAGGTTAGGAAACAGTGATCTAAGATCATGGACAAATATCCAGACCCCGGCCTATACACGGGACACAACGTTAGGAAGAACATAAAGTGAGAGGTATACCTCCTCCGACGAGGGCTCCGAGACCTCTTAGAAGACCTCCGAGAAGTTCTGAAAATAAATAAATATAAATATCAGAAATTATCACACACATTGATCTGATTCTGAGGTAGTAGCTTAAGCACTTGTGTTATAAAGTGTGTTATAAGCATAAAATCAGTAGGTAGCCATATCTAAGTTAACATACAGATAGCGCGCGAGTTGAATGCAGAGCTCAGGTATGTCTCGTCTCAGGCCCTGACTGCATTCAACGCGCGCGCTATCTGTACGTACACTTTTTTTTTTTTTTTTTTACTTGAGGAATGCATTTACGCACCATCCAAACAGAGTCCTGGGTGGACCTATAAGGGTGAGTCGGGCTCGAAACCGGTAGCAAACTCTGGAGACCCTACCGACTAAACCTCAAGGCTGTCGTTCTTCGGGCGCTAACGCAAAACCAACGGGATCCCCACTGTCGGGATTCATCTCGAAAAGTCTACGCAGCGCGCGCTGTGCCTGGCGGCCCATCTCGAGGGAGTGATATTCTCCCCCAGAACACCTAGGGTGGTGTTTCACGACCACATAGACAGCTGTGTACCCTATCCTGACGGACCGGGTGTAACACCTGCAGTCGGCTTCTCCGGGGACGATAGAGGGCCAGAGGACCACCTCCCCTAACCCCCACGACCCCAAAGGCCCTTTTAGTCGCCTCCTACGACAGGCAGGGATACCTCAGGAGTATTCGGAGCCCCACCTGCAGGGCGCATGCTGTACGTACACTACTACAAGTTTGTTTAACTGGGTAATTATGTAAAGACTAGCATCTGCCCGCGGCTTTGCTCATGGTACATCGATGAAACTTAGCTTATGTGTCATTCTAATGTAGATTGTTGAACCCGGGATCTCTTGGTCCTTAAGGCAGAATAAATTAACACTCACCTGTAAGACCTCCAACGGTAAATACCAGACCATCACCTGAAACAATCAATTATATAAACGTCACTGAAATTTGAGTGGGAATTATTTAAGAACTTTAATTATTTATCAATAGGGATGTTGACTGGCAAGTCAATTGAGATACTTTTTTAAAAGCTGCCAAAACGCAATCACTTCATAGATTTTGTATGGGCTTGTCAGTTTAAGACGTCACTAGTTTGTATTGTTAACTGACTAAATATTAAGCAGTTTTTGTAAAATTTAAAACCGTAGACTCAATTTAATTTAAAATGTTTTGCAACATACTACGATACTTATCTTAAAATTGTCTGGTTCCCTATCTTAGGGTTACGAAGGTCAGATCGGCAGTCGCTTCAATGTAATTACCAGACTCGCTACATCCTGGATCATGGTCTAAGCGGACCCAGGAAGATGATGATATTTCTAACCAATTGTTTTAATTGGTTTGAAAAAAAATTAATAGTCTGCCGTCGAGTATGCTAAGCTGTGACGTCACACCTCAGTATTTCTATACAAAATCTATGGAAGCATTGCGTTTGAACGACTCATAAAGATTTTTCAAATGATTGGTGGTGTCATCTACCATTACTAACTAACTGTTAGTTAATGAATGATAAAATTAACATCTTATAATAGAAATGTGTCTCTAGAATTCCTAAAATGGTTGCCAAGTATCTGATGGTAAATAATTTAGCAGCTTACCAAGTTCGTAGACCGTTGAGCCTAGAAAAGTTCCAAGAGCGTTTCCAGCGCCTCCTGTGTTGGCTGTAATAAAAAAAAATCGGTCAAGTGCTGGGTTAAGCTTATCTGTAGGCTTTGTTCTAGGGTTAAGGGTTTTGAAAGTTATGGCAAAATATGTTCACCTTTATTTTTATAATATTATGTATTATTAGTAATTAATATTTTAGTACTTGTATTATGTCAATGATATAGTAAATGTCGTATATACCTTTAATGAGGATACATTTTAGGATTTGTCCTGGAAATGTCTACTTTTAATGGTTTAATTTAAATTGTACACTGTTGGTATATCAATAAATAAATAAATAAATACTATATTATTTATTACGACTAAACTCTCTGCCTACCCCGCTAGGGAAGTGGCGTTACCTAAGTTTAATTAATTAGACTATGGCTCGAGTATAACTGTCTAAGTTCATCACGTACTGGTATTAGAACCTATAACATTTGGTCTCTAATCATCGAGACATATAGCTCGTCATAAGTCTATCTACCATCGATGCAGATGCAAAAATAATAATAAATAAATATCAGACTACATCACATACATTGATCTGACTCCGAGGTAAGTAGCTTTAGCATTTGTGTTACAGATATCAGAAGCAACAGTGGTATTACAAATATATACTTAAATATTCAATATTAACACCCAGTCACAGAACAAACACAAGTATTCATCATACGAATGTTTGTCCTGGGTGGGGATCGAGCTCACAACTCTTGGCGCATTGGGCAGGGTCACTATCGAATGTGCCATCGAGCCAGTCCAATGCAATGCAAGTCCTCTTTAAAATTGGAATATCTCGAAAGTTATCGTACTAAATTAAACTGTAGCGGTGGTAGCTCAATGGTAAGGACACGCGCCTCTTAACCGAGGAGTGCGGGTTCAAACCCGGGCATGTACCTCTAGATTTAAAAAAATATTATGTACATATTTATACCACTAGCTCGACGGTGAGGGAAAACATCGTGATGAAACCTGCGACTTCAAACAACTTTGAATTTGTAACCATGATCCAAAAATTGTCTGGTTCCCCTATCTTGGGGTTACGAAGGTCAGATCGGCAGTCGCTTTAATGTAAGACCAGACTCGCTAAATCCTGGGTCATGTTCTAAGCAGACCCCGTCTAAGCACGGGACATAACGCTAGGAAGAGGATATCGTACTTAATTAAACTCCTATTAAAATTTCTGATCTAGCAAAAATATGGTAAGATGATGTGAGGTGTTAGTACCTGCTCGATATGAGAGGTCCTAGGTTCAATTTGCGGATCAGCCTGATCGAAATCTAATCCAAATATTGCAACTACTCAATACCAGGTCAGAGTTATGAAGTTACCGTTTTTTTACTGTGCCTCGAAAAGCAGGTTAAGCTGTTAATCTTCTCCGGTCATGTCGGTGCCGTCTCACCGGACTATGAGAGTGAAGGAACGGAGAGTGCACCTGTGTTTGCGCACACACTTGTGCACTATAATGTCTCTTGTGTTGGTTAACTATCGTCGAGGTTAGCCGCCGGGACCGAATCGGTTAGAAGGATATTATATCCAACAGTAGAAGACAGTTAATGTAGGTAGATTTTGATGATGATCTTACCTGGCTGTGGCAGTGGCTCAGGCATGCACAGCGCAGCACTGATCTGAAAAAAGAAACAAATAAATTTGTCTGACTGTACCTTTCCACTGAACAACCTAACCAAAAATGGCTGAACTTTAGCCATAGCCGATGAGATTGCAAAAAAAATTGTACAGTTGCGTATTTTATGGACTAGTAAAAAAAGAAGAACTCGCCACCAACTAGACGTTAAGGCATCTATGGAGCTCCAACTTGACACGCAACTAACGTCATACTTTGACATAAGCGCTTCAATTTACAGATTTCCAATATCTGGTATCCATAATAATCTCACTTACACATGCATAAGGATAGCTTCACGCTGTAGTATAATAGCATGGAGTTCGTCCTTTTAGGGTTACGTACCCAAAGAGTAAAATGGGACCCTATTACTAAGACTTCACTGTCCGTCCGTCCGTCCGTCTGTCACCTGGCTGTATCTCATGAACCGTGATAGACAGTTTAAATTTTTACAGATCTATTTCTGTTGCCGATGTAACAAATAATACAAAAAAAAAGGATTCAATAAATATTTAAGAGGGCTCCCATACAACAGACATGTTTTTTTTTCTTTTTTAAGAAAAAAAACTGGTACAGAACTCTTCGTGTGCGAGTCCGACTAGCACTTGGCCTTTAACTAGTTCGTGACGTATTTTTTCTTTTGACCAACTACCATACTGCACAACAGACGTCACTAAGCGCTTAAAATTGTACCATGTAAAGTTTGGCGATTATTTTACGATCTCCTCCTTCCTAGTAGAAAAGGGAATGCTTACCATCAAGGTGATAACAAAAATGACCCTCATTTTGTCAGTGATGTTCAGAAGCCTTGGAAACACTAAGGAATTATTATCTAATTACTTCTTATATACCAATTTTCTTTTGCCCGGATTACCATTGAAAAGTGATAATGAATAAAAATGAGCTACATTTGAGATGTATATATCGAATTAATTATCTTTTTAAGAGTACATTTTGTCAATTATTTCTTCCGTAATTCGGGATTGCCTTGAAACAAAGAGCAGTTATCATAACAAGCATTAGCAAATTATTACTATTAATGACAGTCGTATAGGCAAATAGTTATTGATGAAACAGGTATTTGTCCCATGTTGGTCTGGGATATAAAAAGCATGTGCCAACTATGTTTCTTGCCTACCACGTCGTAAAAGGCGACTAGTGGTATATCGGGTTTTGAGTATGTGATTGTGTAGGCAACGAGCTAGTCATTTTCCATCTAGCCCAGCCCAGTTTTATTTTTAACTGAATGTGATTAAAGGGGCCTGCTGCCACTTGGACTCTGCTTACCCCTTTGGGGATTATGAGCGTGATGTTATGTATGTATTATATTTCATTCATTCATATTATACATCATTAACACCCATATGGTGGGGATCGAACCCACACTCTTGGCGCATAGGACAGGGTCACTACCAAATGCGCCATCAAGCCAGTCAATTAAACTATTAGTCGTCTTTTACGACATGATAGGACCAAATTACGACCTACCACATTTTTTTTAAGGATAAGGGTATGACGGGGAAGAATCTCTTTCAGCTTTGTTTAGTTTCATTACCAGTGGCGTAGCGTCGACTAATATAGAAATAGGCGAAGACGGATCAGTGAGGCCCCTTTCTTTCGTTCCCAAGGTCTTCCCAATACATTTATTTGACCGCACATGCAAAGCCCTTCGCGAGGCCCCTTTAGGTGCCAGGCCCCTTTATGTGCAAGGCCCCTTTAGGTGCGAGGCCCCTTTAGGTGCGAGGCCCCTTTAGGTGCGAGGCCCCTTTGGGTGCGAGGCCGTGGGCGAGGGCCCACTTTCTCCCTAGCCTAGCTACGCCTCTGTTAACCACACAAAAAAGCCATATTATATATGTATATACACACACATAATATGTAAAAAAATTACGTAGGTACATATACTTTTAAATAACAATAATGTCCTCCTAACCGATATCGGTCACGGCGGCCAATCTCAACGAGGATTAGCCAACGCAGGAGATATTATAGTGCAAAAGTGTGTGCGCGAACACAGGTGCACTCACCGACCTACGAACCTGGGTAAGCTGGGTGTAGCTGGGTATTTTAATATTGAAATTACTCAGTCCGGAGTCAGAAAGTTGGCGGTTTAATCACCCCCGTGCCTCGGAAATCGGAATGCACGTTAACCCGTTGGTCCTGCGCCTGACCTCTCTTCGATGTCGGTGTCTCACCGGACTATGAGAGCGAAGGAACAGAGAGTGCACCTGTGTTTGCGCACACACTTGTGCACTATAATATTTCCTGCGTTGGCTAATCCTCGTTGAGATTGGCCGCCGTGACCGATATCGGTGAGGAGGGCATGTATGTATTTGCTATTTATCTCTTTAATTAAGATCTGAAGCGGTTTATTACGTTGCAGGACTTTAATTTATAGACTTGTTAATTACTTTGGCAGTTTTAACGTTTTACTTAATATATTGGCATTTAAAGAATATCAATATGTTTTCGATGTTGTATTTGCATGCTGTAGGTACAAAATGTTTTTTGAATAAAATACATTTTAATGTATGTATTTTAAATAAATTATGAAGATTATGACAAAGGCAAAAGGACGGGTTATATAGCTCAATGGTTAAGACACGCGCTTCATAACCGAGGGGTGCAGGTTTAAACCGTATGTGTTACATGTTGGTCTGGGACTCGAAAAGAATGTGCCAAATGTGTTTCTTGCCTAGCATGTCGTAAAGGTGGCTAATGGTGTATTGGGTACTGGGATTTGTAATTATATAGGCATCGAGTTAGCCATTTGTATTTGTAACGTGAAAGTTTGTATGGATGGATGTACGGATGTTTGTTACTCTTTCACGCAAAAAGTACTGCATGGATTTTAATGAAACTTTACAATAGTATAGCTTATACATTAGAGTAACATATAAGCTATGTTTCATCGATGTACCACGCGAGTAAAGCCGCGGGCAGAAGCTAGTTATTAATGATTTTCCATTTAACCCCACTCGATCGACTTAAGGTCGTTGAAGGAGCTGTAGAATAATTATTTCCAATTTCTCACAAATAAAAACACTTTAGTTTTTTCCGTTAATTCTTAACACATTTCATTACGATCTTTTATTTCGCTTGCAATCGTCTGCAGATTGTTTGTGTATAAATTTGCAATAAAATTTACAACATTTTGGTGCAATCTATTATTTATTCTCCCGTTTGCAAGTCAAAATGTTTAAATATATAGCAAGCCGTTTTCCAACCACATTTTCACGAGCTGTCTGGTATACTTGTACTTAAGTTCGGTGACAAAGACATGTGGTAATACCATACATACATACATATTATCATCATAATCCCCGAAGGGGTAGGCAGAGTCAAAGAGCAGCCGTTAACCACAATCAGCGAAAAAATAAAACTGAGTTAGATACTTCCTTCTTGGTCCTAGCGCGACATAGGCCAAAAATAAAATAAAAAACGAGCTCTATAATGATAACTAGTCAAAAATAAAATTGAATTGAGCTGGGTTTGATGGGAAATAGCGAAGTAGTGACAAGTGGCTAACTCGTCGCCTACACAATCACTTATGCAAAACCCGATATAGCATTAGTCCCTTTTTATGACATGCTAGGTAAGGAACACAGTTGGCACATTATTTTTAAGTCCCAGACCAACATGGGCTTGAGGAGCTTCTTTTGTTTTTGTCCCTTGTTGAACTTGGTACTAACTGTCCCTTGCCTGGCATGTCGTAAAAGGAGACTAATGGTGTATTTGGGACTAGGTTTGTGTTTGTGTAGGCGGAGCTAGGCTCTTGGCACTATTTTTCACAATTTTCCATCTAACCGAACTCAATTTGTGTTTATTTTTGGCTAATTCTGATTTAAGGAGATCATTTTTCATTTTAATTCTATCCCATGTGAGTCTGAGACAAAAAAAAATGCGCCAACTGTGTTTTTACTTCTTTGCCAGAATGACATGAAAGTCGAATTGGGTCGTATCGGGTTTGTGATTATGTTGGCGACAAGCTAGCTTATTGTCATCTTTCATACATTTTGCAATTTTATCCAACACAATTTTGGTTTTGACTAAAAAAAACATCAGTCGAATTGAGAACTTTCTCTTTGTATTTTGAAGTCGGTTAAAAAGTGGCCAAACAGCTTGTTGGAGTACCACTCTGATACAGGCATTGAAATATTATGTAAATTTTTATCTGTGTGTGACCTTTGAAAGGATGTTTTTTACATAATTAAACTATATGAATATTAATTTTTAACCAACTAAAATTCTATTACTTTTCTAATACGCAGTAACCATACTATGTATTAGAGAAGCCATTGGTTTTTTAACATTGTTTAATGATGCGAAGAACTGATAATGAAGTGAATCAACAGTTTATTTGAATCCTAATGGCGCTAAATTTATTTCTTTCAGTACTTAAACTTGCTAAATGATACCCTTAACAAAGTATCAATGTTGAATGTGTTTGAATACTAGTTTTTTTACGGTTTTACCTACAGAATTAACAGAAATATTTTATTTTATTTTATTTTATTTGGGATAACAAACAGTTTACACAATGAACGTACATTTATGATTATATATATAACAATTTTGGTTTGTTTATTGTGAAACCTACACCGCTATCCACAGGTTAATTTAAGTCGTATCACTTGACAACTAAAAATAAAATAAAACATAAACTTAATTAATTTTAAATTAGGTGGTAAACAAATAATGTACAGATTTGTAAGCTGTGAAACAGTTATGATTATGATCTATTTATTTCTTCAAATTAAATGGTATTTCCCACGTTGGTCTGGGACTTTTAAAGAAAGTGCCAACTGTGTCGATAATTAGCGAAAATTTAATGTTTTTAGCCCCATGTTGGTCTGGGACTTAAAAAGAATGTGCCAACTGTGTTCCTTGCCGAGCATGTCTTAAAAGACGACTAATTATTACTTTGTGTTAGGTCTGTGATTATGCCGACGACGAGCTAGCCACTTGCCACTTTTTCACAATTGCCAAAATAAAATTTAATTAGGTGGAATCTAATTAAATTTTATTTTGGCTTAATGTAATTCTAATAGCTTATCAATCCTTGGTCTTTGCCAACTATTTCTGGGATTGCGTGCATGATGGTATGTATGTGTACAAATGTCTTATAAATAATGTGCCAACTGTGTTTCTTACCCAGCATGTCGTAAAAGGCGACTAATGGTATATCGGGTTTTGGGTGTGTGATTGTGTAGACGACGAGCTAGCCACTTGTCACTACTTTTTCACAATTTTCCATCTAACCCAGCTCAGTTTTATTTTAAATGGGCCTGCTGCCCCTTTGACTCTGCCTACCCCTTCGGGGATTCAGGACGTGATGTTATGTATGTTTGTATGTACATTTACAAACAGACTCATCTATCTATTAACAAAATAGCTAGGATGTAACTTAGATAATGCAAAGTAGACTACATTTATTGTTCTTATCATTTAATTTGCTTGTTTTCCATTTTGCCGTATTATAACTTGAGCTAACTTAGGTATATAAGAGACCAATGACTTATTTTAATTCAGTGCCACCAACTCTTCTAACCAAATATCAATATGAAAACCTTCGTAGCAATCGCTGTTCTGGTAAGAATTATAGTTACAAAATTTGTTTTAATTAGTTGACAGGCCTGTTGGTCGAGTGGAGACCCTGGCCACGATACTAAGGGTCACGGTTCAAATCCCGCTAGAGGCGAATGTTTCGTGTGATGAACATGGACATTTGTACTCGAGTCATGGATGTTAATAAACGTATTTAAATACCTATGTCCATCCGTTCACCTAGTATCCATAGCCAGTGGCGAACTAACCGAGGGGCGGAAGAGGCGGTCTGCCCCGGGCCTCTGGTCCTGGGGGGCCTTATATTATCTCCAAGTTCTTGTAATCATCTATGTCAAACAGTGGACCCTTGTGGCTGGGTATTTCATTATTGAAATTACTCAGTAACAGTCCGGAGTCAGGATGTTGGCGTTTTAATCACCTTCGGAAAACACGTTAGGCCGTCGGTCCTGCGCCTGACCTCTCTCCGGTCACCTGTGTTTGCGCAGACACTTGTGCACTATATCTCCTGCGCAGTTGGTTAATCCTCGTTGAGATTGGCGGTCGTGATTGATATCGGTTAGATGGAGGACTGTTTTTAATGTCGAAATAATGGCCTATTTCTAATTGCATAATGTTAATGTACAAACGGTACTTGAAACCAAAATTTTATTTAAATTTTTTGTTTGTCACCCAGTTTGTTCTTTCTGGGTAATCACCGAAACGGCTAAAGGGATTTTGATAGGATATCACTGGTATTGCAAAGAGTAACTTAGGCTTTAAAATAAAAGCTTAATAGTAAAGGACTCGGCATCTCGATGGCGCATTCGGTACTGACCCTGCCCCTTGTGCCAAGAGCTGTGGGTCCGTGAACAGCAGGCGCCTTTTTTAACCACATTCAGCCAAAATTAAAACTGGGCTGGGTTAGATGTAAAATTGTGAAAAAATAGTAATAAGTGGCTAGCTTGTCGCCTACTCAATCACATACCCAAAACCCAATATATCATTAATCGCCTTTTAAGACATGCTAGGCAAGAAACACAGTTGGCACATTCTTTTTACGTTCCAGACCAACATAGGACCAAATTTTAGTAAATAGTTAGAAAAAAACTAGTTTTAAAACGACATTCTGTATATCTTACGAAAGAGATAACAGTTATATCTACATCAAATTAAAACATTATAAAACACAAAATTACTGCAATTTCATGAATTTAAGTGAGTTAAATGATAAAAGGGGATTATTCAAGACGTCCATAGACAAAACACAATTTTGCAATTAACGTGACAAGGTGATTGACACTAGATTTGACTGGCCCGTTGGTCGAATGGTCAGAGACACTGGCCACTAAACCAAGGGTCGCCGGTTCGAATCCCGCTAGGGGCAAATGTTTCGTGTGATGAACATGGACATTGGTGCTCGAGTCATGGATGTGTATAAACATATTTAAGTATGTCTATCCGTTCACCTAGTATCCATAGCACAAGCATAAGCTTAGTTTGGGACTAGGGAATTGGTGTGTCAGTCTGAAGAATTTATTATTCTTATAATTTATTAGATGCGTGATCCAAGTGTCAGTTCAATAAATCTTACGTGTGATGTTGTATATTACAATACCTAGCTATTTACTCTTTTTCCAGATCGGAGTGATCGCTTGCGCAACAGCTGGTGAGTAGATAAATATATGTATGTCTAAATCCCAGCCAGACTTCAAGGCAGATAACTCTTTCAACTACCTTTAGCCAGAAATATGACTAAAGATGATAAATAATGCTGAAAACCAGCGTCGTGATCTGCCGTAAGGTAGCTCGCGACTCGAGCTGAGCGGGCGCCCTTTTGGCACACAATTTTTTTTTGTGTCTTGGTTGCTGTTTATGTCGTGTCAAATAAATTAATTTCCTTTTTTAAAAAAAAAAAATTGTGAAAAAGTAGTGATAAATTTTAGACTTGTCAGTACTTTACCACAACTTCTTTGTTGCTTTTTAGTAAAATAAATATTTTAGATTAACTATTTTACTAAAACTATAACCTAAAACTTGAAAGTTTATTACTAGCTTGTGTATTTACTCAAGGATTAAGTACTAAAGTAATTTTAATAAAAAAAGAAAGTTATATTTTCTCTTATATATAAAAATGAATTGCAGTTCGTTAGTCTCGCTAAAACTGGAGAACGGCTGGACCGATTTGGCTGATTTTGGTTTTAATTTATTGGTTATCTTCTAGGGAAGGTTTGTACGGTAAATAATAAAAAAAATCAGAGAACGTAAATAAAATAACGTACATACATACATAACATCACGCCCATAATCCCCGAAGGGGTAGGCAGAGTCAAGGGGCAGCAGGCCCCTTCAACATTCAGCCAAAAATAAAGCGGGGTGGGTTAGATGGATTTGTGAAAAAGCAGTGACAAGCGACTAACCTGTCGCCTACACAATCACACACCCAAACCCGATATACCATTAGTCGTTTTTACGACATGCTAGGCAAAAACCACAGTTGGCATATTCTTTTTAATTTTAAGTCCCAGATCAACATGGGCTGGCTGGGTTGGATGTAAAGCGTACCTATATAATAAATAACGTTTGTTATTTATATTGTGTTATCTCTTTCACAGAAGGTAAAAATTCCATTGGAGAAGTGTTGGAGGCAGCTGTGTCTGGCGTCAGTAAGTATAAACTTGATTTTTTATTAATACACGGACTAACCGCGTAGAAGTCGAATATGCTTCTAAAAGGAGTTTAATGTAGTACGATAACTTTCGAGATTTTCCAATTTTAAAGAGGATTCGCATTGCATTGGACTGGCTCGATGGCGCATTCAGTAGTGACCCTGCCCAATGCGCCGAGAGTTGTGGGCTTGATCCCCACCCAGGACAAACATTCGTAAGATGAATACTTGTGTTTGTTCTGTGTCTGTGTGTTAATATCTAATATTTAAGTATATAATTGTAATACCACTGTTGATTCTGATATCTGTAACACAAGTGCTTAAGCTAGCTATGTGATGTAGTCTGATATTTATTTATTTTATTTATTTATTTATGTGAATTCAACCATTTTGACACGATGTTGTCTAACATTTTTGTAATTTTTTTAAATTAGATTTTTATGCTGAGAGCTTCAAATAGTATTTCCGTATGTATTACAATTAGTTTTCTGTAAAGTGTTGCAGTATGCATGTACGAGCCATATCATATCTAGACTGAAAATTTGTGTATAAATGTGTAGTATTTATAAACAAACTCATCATCTTCCTAGCGTCATGTCCCATGCATAGTCGGGGTCCGCTTAAACCACATTAAAACGACTACCGATCTGACCCTCGTAACCCTACAATTTCTGGATCATGATCTGATCAATTGGGGAACCAAACAATTTCTGGATCATGGTTACAAATCCAATGTTGCTTAAATGTGCAGGTTTCACTACGATATTCAATGGTATAAATACGTACATAGATTTGAAAAATCCATAGATACGTGCTTGGTTTGAACCCGCACCCCTCAGTTATGAGGCGCGGGTTCTTACCATTAAGCTACCACCGCTCTCGCTCGCTCCGTGTCGTACAAACCGTGAATGTTATAAATAACATATTTTTTGTTAATTTTCGCAGAGAATGTCACTTCAGGAGGTACTTTGCAAGGAACTACTGGTTAGTATATTACGTGTTTGCTACTTTTATTCACATACATACATAACATCACGACCGTAATCCCCGAAGGGGTAGGCAGAATCACAGAGGTAACAAGCCCCTTTAACCACATTCAGCCAAAAATAAATCCGGGCTGGGTTAGATGGAAAATTGTGAAAAAGTAGTGACAAGTGGCTAGTTTGTCGCCTACACAATCACACACCCAAAACCCGATATACCATTAGTCGCCTTTTACGACATGCTAGGCAATAGACACAGTTGGCACATTCTTTTTAAGTCCCAGACGAACATGGGACAGCTTTTGTATTTTAATTTTTAAATTGTCTTATATTGTGACGTTGTCAAACTTATATGTACTATAAAATAGTGTATCATTTACGCTATAGTACCTAATTTTAGTTTGAATTTTGAAATACCATTATATATTTTTTTAAACATTTCTGTAAATTAAAGTATTTGCCCCGTTTTTCGTATTCTCAAACTATTTATTTTAATATGGTCAGGTCTAACAGGCCCGTTGGTCAAAGATCCTGGTTACGAAACCAAATGGAAGGCAGGTTCAAATCCCGCTTGGGGCAAATGTTTCGTGTGATGAACATGGACGTTTGTACTCGATCAGGATGTTTATAAACGTATTTAAGTATGTCTATCCGTTCACCTAGTATCCATAGCACAAGCTTATGAGCTAAGTTTGGAAATAAGGAATTGGAGAGTCGGTCAGGAGAATTTATTTATTTATTATATTTCAGCTGTCGTGGGGGCTATTTTAAGACTGGTTGGCAACATCATTGGAGGATGTAAGTATATAATGTTCGTAATTTATATAAATACTAATATTATAAAATGCGAATGTTACGGTTTCACATCTAAATCACTGAACCGATTTTGAAAATTAGTTTACGAATGGAAAGCTACTTTAAGCAACTAACATATGCTATATTTTATCCCCGTAATACCACGGGAACGGATACTATGCAGGTGAAACCGCAGAGCGCTACTAGTATAAAATATTTGGAAACTTATGAATTTAATAGACAATTGATATTATCTAAGTATACTTATAATAAATCTGTAGAGAGGTCAATTCTGTACATGAAATCTATTTTCAAAATAACTATCAGGGGGTGATTAATGATCGATACTGATGCCAAAAATGCAATCAGTAAAATTTTTCTCTGTCTGTCTGTCTGTCTGTATGTTCCTTATAGAGAAACAAAAACTACTCGACGGATTTTAACGAAACTTGGTACAATTATTCTTCATACTTCTGGGCAGGTTATAGTATACTTTTTACAATCAATAGGAGCAGAGTAGTGATGGGAAACGTTGGGAAAACTGGGAGAAAATAGTCATTTTTTAAGCTTCCGTCGCGTGTGCAGCCTTAATGGTTAAAGTTACATAGAAATCATGTATGACGGAAATAGTCTTTATAATGTTAACCATAAACGCGGGTGACACCGCTGGCACAGCTAGTACTAATATTATGTTTTATGTGTAAGTAATTAATGATCATAATTATTTTTCTTTTAGTCAAAGATGATGCCATCCCATCACACATTGTTGCAGCTGTCAACACAGGTAAATCTTTTTAATATTTTTTTTGACATTGGTAATGCATTTTCGTTCGCTCCAGTGTAGGGTCCAATTTTACGAAAATGTGCGATCTCGGATAGAAATGATATTCAAAATACGCGTATTCACGAGAGCTCTAAGGTGCAAAAATAATTATTTGAGAAAGTCAAAAACGAGAAACGTTATGGTCGAAATAAAAAAAATTAAAAAAAAAAAACAATTATCTACCGATTTTTTTATTTTGGTGCTCGATATTTTGGAAACGAAGAATGATAGTTTATGTTAAGGTTTGCTCTGTAGCCTAACCTTTTTGATAAATGTCATGTCCATGCTCGATAATCGGTGAATTTTTTGACAGTAAAAAATAAAAATTATTCTATTAAAATTATTCTTTTATTTTTCTTTGTTAACATAAACATTTAGGTAGATTATATTTTTGTAATGGAAATTCCATAAATTACAATTGGTTTACGGGTTCTTCTTTTCACCAATCAGAACACTCGGAGTTTTCCGCCAAATTATGTGCAGAGACATGATTGGTTGAAGTTGGGTGAGACGTTATCGAATCAGAACATGGTGTTAGCGCGGAATAACATAGAAACAAATTCTAAAAGATTGAGAAGATTGAAGAGAGGCTGCTATGACTTATTTGTAATGCCGAGAACTAAAATTTTGTATGTGCGTCAAATATCATAAAATAAATTAAAATCTTATTTAGTTGAGGTGTGTAAGGATCGTGCCATATGGCGTTCGGTTCTCTCTGCCTACCCTGAAGTTTAGTTAGTTAAAATCTTATTTCAAACGCAAATCTTTTAATATCGATTATAAAACTAGAACTGAAGAAATTTTATTAGAAAAAGTAACCAACACTTCATTTAAATTTGTTGATTAATACGAATCACCTAATTGCTTTTCCAGCTTCCACCGTCATCCCCACTGATTAAAATCTGGTAATTATATTATATTTTAGTTTTTATATCCATCACACTGTAGTGTTCTCTGATAAAAGGTATTTTTTGCATAATGAGATTTTAATTGATTACTTCTAATATACCGGGTAAAATAAAAAAAATATTTTATCCGACTTAAAAAAAAAAAAAAAGCTTTCCGAGCCGGTTTTTGTAAGTATTTTGAGTGAAACCCTAATTCTAAATAAGCCCTAGTTACTTATTGTAACATCAGCCATCTGTCAGTGAAAGTCCTTTCAAAATATGTTCAGCCGTTTCCAAAATAACCCGGAACCAACAGAAAGACCGACAAAAACTCTTAAAATCTTCCCACTTATGCAAATTAGGATAGTGTTGTTGGTTTTATAACTAGTTGATAGTGCATGTGGAACTAGCCTGTAATTGTCTATTGCAGTTAGTTATTGACGTGTTGATGTATTACCTACATTTATGTATTATTGTAAACAGATGTTGGTTAATCTAAATAAATAAATAAAAAAACGTTTTTTTGGCATACTTGTCCTTAAACCTAAATGTAGGTGTTTTGTAATAAGCTATTAGGTTGACATTACAAAAAGATAGATAAGTACTACAATATTAGGGCTACTATAAGGTAGAAGATTATTTAAATGTTATGGATATGTCGCAGGCAATTTGTATGATTCCGCCGTTTACATTCGGCGTCGTCAGTTTAAAAACGCTCGCAGCTATGTATTATGCTGAAGGCTATAACTCGATCAATTGTTATAATTTCTTCGGTTCTGGCTGTAGGGTCGCAGTTGTACCTAACATTCCTCGCTTCGCTCGTCGTCGTACCTATTATTTTAACTACTACCTAACCTGACCTAATCTAAATACTTGCGGCATACTATATAATGACCGCAATTTAAATTTGCCTTCGGTAACGAGACGAGCGAAGCGAGAAATGTTAGGTACAACTGCGACCATACAGCCAGAACCAAAGAAGAATAACCAACGTCGAAATTATAACGAGTTATAGCCTTCGGCATAATACATAACTGCGAGCGTTTTTAAACTGACGACGCCGTATGTAAACGGCGGAATAATACAAATTGCCTGCGACATATATATGGCTTGTCTCAGAATATGCTGTTCGCCTGCACTGATAGATATTGACTAAGAAATTGTAACTACATAATAGCTATTAAGACTTGGCATTAAAAGAGTAACTATCGAGTTTCTTGCCGGTTTCTACTCGGTAGAATCTGCTTTTTGAACCGGTTCATGTTTATTTTTTCTGACGACATATAAGTGCATTTTTGAAGCATATGTTGATAAAGATCATTTCTTTTCATATTTGTATAGATTGTTTATACAATATCTTGATATTTGGAGACCGAATATTATAAACGTCGTTAATTTTGTTTTACAGATTTAAAACCCTGAAGGAGACATCACAACACGACTGACGCCGGCAAAAGACCACGACGCAGTTAACACCACTGACTGAACATCACAATGAAAAGTCAAAATCGCTGGTCAAAAATGAATTATCCAATATATATTTTAAAATAAAGAACTATTTCAAATGTTAACTAAGTTGTTTAATTACTATGATTTCAAACAACTTTGAATTTGTAACCATGATCCAAAAATTGTCTGGTTCCCCTATATTAGAGTTACGAAGGTCAGACCGGCAGTCGCTTCAATGTCAACCAGACTCGTTAAATCCTGGATCATGGTCTAAGCGGACCCCGTCTAAACACGGGACATAACGCTAGGAAGATGATGATGATGTTGTTTAATTATCTATTTACTATCTACCTACATAGGTACATACATTTATGACCGCAATCCCTGAAGGGGTAGACAGAGTCCAAAGAACGATAAGGTCCTTAACCTAACCGTAGAGCTTGTATGAAAAGGATCATGAATGTTAAAGAGGCGAGTGAGGTGTGTAAGGATCGTGCCATATGGCGTTCGGTTCTCTCTGCCTACCTCGCTAGGGAGTGGCGTGAAATTTTGTTAGTTAGTCCTTAACCCACACTCAGCTATAAGCAAAATTGTGTGGTTAGATAGAAAATTAGGAAACAATCAGCCAAAAAAAACGGATTTTGTGAAAAAGTATTGACAAGTGGCAAGCTCGTCGCCTACACAATCACATACACATAATAACATTAATCGTCTTTTACGGCATGCTAGGTAAGGAACACAGTTGGCACATTCTATTTAAGTCCCACACCAACATAAAAAAATAATTTAAAAAAAAATATTTTACTGCCAGCACAAAGAAAATATACAAAAAAAAACATTCAAGAAAAGAAAAACTCATCGCTATGTTTCCAGAAGTTCCCAAACTACGCTAAGCCTGCTTTTTTTTTTTTTTTTACGTGAGGAATGCATTTACGCACCGTCCTAGGTTCGGCCTACGAGGGATGTGTCGGGCTCAGAGGCGGGGAAAGCAGTCTACTACCGACTAAACCTCACGGTGGTCATTCTTCGGGCGTTGGCGCAGATTCCGGGCTCCCCGCTGCGGGACTGTACGCGAAATCTACGTCTACGCCGCAGCCGATCCATGCGGCCCATCTCGAGGGAGAGGCAACCTCGCCCCCAGAACACCTCGCGGTGCTTATGACGGCACAGACCACAGTGTCACCCCATCCTATTTAACGGACGAGGATCAGGAGGAAATGAATGCAGCCCCCCCCGCAAACACTCCACAGCCCCAAAGGCCCTTTTAGTCGCCTCCTACGACAGGCAGGGATACCACAGGAGTATTCGGAGCCCCCCTGTAGGGCGCACGCTATGCCTGCTTAGATAACTCAAATAACGGTATGCCTGTATCGTTAGAAACCAATGTCCACATAGGACTTGTGTAAAATTATACTATACTATTTTTCTTGGTTAATTAGTATTCTAAGTAATTCTATTAACCTCCATTTTAGAACCGCTGAACTACACCATCTAAAATTAAAATCTTACTAATAATTTAAACGCGTAAGTTTGTATGGATGGATGGATGGATGGATGTGTGGATGTTTGTTACTCTTTCACGCAAAAAGTACTGCATGGATTTTAATAAAACTTTACACTAATATAGCTTATATATTAGAATAACATATAAGCTATTTTTCATCCATGTCCCATGCGAGAAATGCCGCGGACAGAAGCTAGTAATAAATAAATAAATATTCTAAGTGTTTAAAATCATTAATATTTCAATAAAAGATCATCAGGGAAATCATCATCCTCAAGAAAGTGCAGAACCTCTCACAAATTCAAATTCAAATTCAAAATATCTACCTAAGTATCTTTATTTATACAGGCTTCAAGAAAGCACTTTTAAATAGTCAATATACAAAAAAAAATTTACTGGCTCCATGGCGCATTCGGTAGTGACCCTGCCCCATGCGCCAAGAGTTGTAGATTCGATTCCTACCCAGGACAAACTTTTGTGTGATTAATACTTGTGTTTATTCTGTGGCTACATACATACATACATAACATCACGCCCATAATAGTAGGCAGAGTCGAAGGGGCATCATGCCCCTTCAACCAAATTCAGCCAAAAGCCGGGCTGGGTTGGATGGAAAGCTGTGAAAAAGGAGTGACAAGTGGCTAGCTCGTCGCCTACTCAGTCACATACCCAAATGCCCGTAAACCATTAGTCGCCTTTTACGACATGCTAGGCAAGAACCACAGTTGGCACTTTTTTTTTGTCTCAGATCAACATGGGCCAAGTCCCAAACCAACATGGGACATATGTTCTGTGTCTGCGTGTTAATATCCAATATTTAAGTATATATTTGTAATACCTGTTCAATTCGGAAAATCAACTAATAATATGAATCTACCACACACGGTGGTAGATTCATATTATTAGTTGATTTTCCTATTGAATTGACGATTTATAAGTGTTTGTTTCAAACCTATATAAATAAGAATAAGAATAAGAATAGTTTATTTGGTCTATATCACTTATCAAGTAAATACATATAGAAAATAATAAAATAAAAAAACAAACAATTAGTAATATAGGACCAAAATGGCGCCCACTCAGCATGTGTCGAGGTGACGATAAATCACCAAGACGCTGGTTTTCAGTGAGACCAGGCGACGAGGGGGCGTCAGTAAATCAAATAAAGAGTATTTTGACTTTGACTTTGACCACTGTTGATTCTGATACTTTGTTGGAGTCAGATCAATGTACCTATGTGATGTAGCAAAAAATAACAAATAATGCACATATGAATCGCGTGTTCTTACGATTGACGTATTACCGCACCAATTAAACAGAAACCTGAGTAGATAAGGTAGAAAAGTAATTAATTAAAGTCATTTAGACGACATTAGTATCAGACAGAATAATAGTTACATTATTTTTATCTGGTCGGTATGTTATTTGCGTCGTATCTGCATTTTAATATACGCACATTATTACCTTTAACAGTAGGTAGGTAACTACCGAGTTTCTTGCCGGTTTCTTATTTTACAGGCCCGTTGGTCGAGTGGTCAGAGATCCTGGCCACGAAACCGAGGGTCGCGGGTTCGAATCCCGCTAGGGGCAAATGTTTCGTGTGATGAACGTGGACATTTGTACTCGAGTCATGGATATTTATAAACATATTTAAGTATGTCTATCCGTTCACCTAGTATCCATAGCACAAGCATTAGCTTAGTTTGGAACTAGGGAATTGGTGTGCCAGTCTGGAGAATTTATTTATTTATTTTATTTATTGGTGACAATAATCTTCTCCTAACCGATATCGGTCACGGCCAATCTCAACGAGGATTAGCCAACTGCGAAGGAGATATTATAGTGCACAAGTGTGTGCGCTAACACAGGTGCACTCTCTGTTCCTTCACTCTCATAGTCAGGTGAGACGGAAATTCAACATGACCGGAGAGAAGTCAGGCGCAAGACCGGCTTAACGTGCTTTCCGAGGCACGGGGGTGATTAAACCGCCAACTTCCTGATTCCGGACTGTTACTGAGTAATTTCAATATTGAAATAACCAGCCACACATTTTTGGCCTTGACCCGGGATTTGAACCCGCGACCTCTTGGTCCTTAGGCAGCGCATGCTACCACCAGACCCACGAGGGAGTCAAGTGGGCTATGTTGCTTCTCGGCAGAAGCAACATACTGAACCGGTGGTAGATTCATATTATTAGTTGATGTTCTTGTTGATTGACGATAAGTGTTTGTTTCAAACCTATATAAATAAAGAGTATTTTGAATTTTTGAGTATTTATGGAGTTTTGGGTATGTGATTGTGTAGGCGACGAGCTAGCCACTTGTCACTACCTTTTCACAATTTTCCATCTAACCCAGCCCATTGTCCCATGTAGGTCTGGGACTAAAAAAGAATCTGCCAACTGTGGTTCTTACCTAGCATGTCGTATAAGACGACTAATGGCATATCAGATTTTGGGTATGTGATTGTGTAGGCGACATGCTAGCCACTTGTCACAACTTTTTCACAAATTTTCATCTAACCCAGCCCAATTTCGTTTTTGGCTGCATGTGGTCCCCATTGACTCTGCCTACCCCTTCGGGGGTTATGGGTGTGATGTTATGTATGTATGTATGTTGACTTTGACTTTGACTTTGTTATATCGCAAAAGTAAGTTTAACCACATTCAACCAAAAACAGAACTGGGCTGGGTTAGATGGAACATTGTGAAAAAGTAGTGACAATTGGTTAGCTCTGCGCCTACACAATCACATACCTGAAACCCCTTATACCCTTAGTCGACTTTTACGACATGCTAGACAAGACAAGAAACACAATTAGCCGCCGTCCTATTGCCCAGGCGTCTGTGTGCGCTGCGCACATCGCTCATAAATGCGATTTGGACTCGCCTTTATTCACAGAGCAGTAAAGATGTGATATCGTCAATTTTCAAATGTTTTGTCATGAAAGCGATTAAAAATGTTATCTACATTATTTAATCGGTCTGGTTATTTAAGATACAATTACCAAATTCGTTAAATCCTGTATCACAGTCTTCTAAACTGACCTCAACTAACGGGACATAACATTGTGACGAAGAAGAAGAAATAATTGGAAATCATGAGATAGTTTAAGCACAGAGTAATAATATACTACGTACATACAACAGAGGGTCACAGCCCATACTTGAAAAGTTACTGCTATATCTCGCGCAAGAACAGCGACAGTGGTGAGTAATTGGAACTACAGCAAAGTTTAGTCTGTTTGTCAGGAATAATACAAGATGGCGCTACAAACACAGGTTAGTTGTTTCTTAGTAATAATACGCCATCTGAGTAAAATTCATGGTTTTAAAACAAAGATTATTTTAGTTTGCTTTTGAAAAAAGAAAATTATATTCATGTTTTTCACCTAAATTAAATAAATTATCTAAGAAATGATGAAATAACTTATTTTATGAAAAAATAATTTAAAAAAAATTAAATAATAACGGTTTTATTCGGTTTTATCTCTCAATGAGATGGAACATTGTGAAAAAGTAGTGACAATTGGTTAGCTCTTCGCCTACACAATCACATACCTGAAACCCCTTATACCCTTAGTCGACTTTTACGACATGCTAGACAAGAAACACAATTACCCGCCGTCCTATTGCCCAGGCGTCTGTGTGCGCTGCGCACATCGCTCATAAATGCGATTTGAACTCGCCTTTATTCACAGAGCAGTAAAGATGTGATATCGTCAATTTTCAAATGTTTTGTCATGAAAGCGATTAAAAATGTTATCTACATAATTTAATCGGTCTGGTTATTTAAGATAAAATTACCAAATTCGTTAAATCCTGTATCACAGTCTTCTAAACTGACCTCAACTAACGGGACATAACATTAGGACGAAGAAGAAGAAATAATTGGAAATCATGAGATAGTTTAAGCACAGAGTAATAATATACTACGTACATACAACAGAGGCCCAACTTGAAGAGTTACTGTATAACTCCCGCAAGAACAGCGAAAGTGGTAAGTAATTGGAACTACCGCAAAGTTTAGTCTGTTTGTCAGGAATAATACAAGATGGCGCTACAAACACAGGTTAGTTGTTTCTTAGTAATAATACGCCATCTGAGTAAAATTCATGGTTTTAAAACAAATATTATTTTGGTTTGCTTCTGACGAAAATATTTTATATTCATGTTTTTCAGTTAAATTTAATTAATTACCTAAGAAATGACGTAAATAAATTATTTTATGAAAAAGCATTTTTGTTAAATTAAATAATAACGTTTTTATTCGGTTTTATCTCTCAATCAGTTTAAATGATGCCTGTAGCGACATCTGTCTGTGTCAAGTCTATACGAAATCTAAAATTTATGTGACTGACCAGACATGGTTAAAGTGACATTGCAAAAAAATATACATATTCTTTTTATTTTTACTGCCATCTACCGGTGAGTAGATATCAAGAATCAAATACTATGCTAAAAGCAATACGTCACTTTAATGCTATTTCACGGAAGGCACAGCCATGAGATGGCGTTAGTGTTAGTGTAGAAGATAATTTTGCTATTGACCACTAAATGTCAGTTGTATGTATTTTGTGTAGATATTTTATAAAACGTATAAAATACAATTAAAAAAAAAAACGTTTTTTTTTTATTGAATGTTGTTTGGGTGGGTGTGAGTGGATATATAGATAAAAGTTTGTTTTTCAATTGTAAAGTTTTGCATAAAGATATGTACTGAGCTGAATTACCATAAATATCCACTATGTATGTTAAAGAATAGGTACACAGTTTTAACACGAACTAGTAATAAAAGAAAGACGAGAAAGACGTTGAGGCACCTGCGGAGCTCCAATTTGTCACGCAACTTGCATCGCAATTTACACCCATTAAAATCTTACCCACACCAGGTCTGGCCAGTCACATACATTTTAGATTTCGTATAGACTTGGCCCAGACAGATGTCGCTACAGGCATCATTTAGACTGATTGAGAGATAAAACCGAATAAAAACGTTATTATTTCATTTTTAAAAAATATTTTTTCATAAAATAAGTTATTTCATCATTTCTTATATAATTTATTTAATTTAGGTGAAAAACATGAATAAAAAATATTTTTTTCAGAAGCAAACTAAAATAATCTTTGTTTTAAAACCATTAATTTTACACAGGTGGAGTATTATTATCAAGAAACAACTAACCTGTGCTCGTAGCGGCATCTTGTATTAGTCCTGACAAACAGACTAAACTTTGCTGTAGTTCCAATTACTCACCACTGTCGCTGTTCTTGCGCGAGTTATAGCAGTGACTTTTCAAATATTGGAAGTGACCCTCTGTTGTACGTAGTATATTATTACTCTGTGCTCACACATATTTATAAGTGGCTTCACGCTGTAGCATGACAGCTCTGAGTCCTTTTTTTTACTAGTCCGTGGTTTTACATTATTTTTATTTGTAGAACGCAATGCGGATGTACTAGCATGCTAAAGATATGCTGAGGTCTTCTAAGATTAAAAGTGTTAATGATTTTTACATACAAAAAGGGCATATTGTGACATCTTCAACAATTCATCTTATCATAAATTATTTACAAAGTCATAGGGGCAGCTAGCCTCTTAACCACATTCACGCAAAAATAAAACTAGGCTGGGTTAGATGGCTAAATTGTGAAAAAGTAGTGATAAGTGGTTAACTCGTCGCCTACACAATCTCATACCTAAAACCCCATATACCATTAGTCGCCTTTAACGACATGCTAGACAAGGAACACAGTAATTGGCGCATTCTTTTTAATTCAACCAACATGGGATTAGAAATTAATGATATATTAGTCTACCAAGCATTATCTTCTCAAAGAACCTTGAAAACGTTGATTAACGCAAAAATGCGACGAATTAATTAAATAAAAAAACAAGCGATTTCGTTTAAAGTCTCATTATTATAATTAAATCTTCAACATGTTTATTTCTCTTTTTTGTTTAACTAACTTCACGTCGTTTTCCTGACGGGGTGGCAAAGAGAGCCGGGCGCACACACAAACACACCCCATGGAAAATTGGGAATAATTTGAAAAGAAAGAAAAAAAACAATTCTTTTAATGACAATTAAAATCAAACATGATTATGAAATGGTTAGTAACAATAAGTGTTCGAGCTACTACTGAATGTGTAGTACTCGTATTTCACCAACAGATGGCGTTGGGTGTAGATTGCCTCGCGGTGGCATTTCGTTTTACCGAGTACATATATACCCAACGCCACAGAGTTCTAATTAGATAATAAGTATAATATAGATCAAAAGATACGGTAAAACACCAATTATAATTAGACCTAAGAATGTAAAGACAGTACGTGCATTAAAATACTTCACTAGAAGTCCGGTGTTTCATTCAGTCTTCCTGTGACGGTGCTGGGTCCTAGTCTATACAATAAGTGAGTAAGTACATACGTAACATCACAGCCATAACCCCCGAAGGGGTAGGCAGAGTCAAAGGGGCAGCAGGCCCTTTTAACCACATTCAGCCAAAAACAAAACTGGGCTTGGTTAGATAGAAAATTGTGAAAAAGTAGTGAAAAGTGGTTAGCTAGTCGCCTATACAATCACTATAATATTTGATATAATAATATTTGTCTGCCTCGTTGGTCTAGTGGTAGCATGCGCCGCCTAAGGACCAAGAGGTCCCGGGTTCAAATCCCGGGTCGGGCCAAAAATTTGTGGCTGGGTATTTCAATATCCAAATTACTCAGTAACAGCCCGGAGTCAGGAAGTTGGCGGTTTAATCACCCCCGCGCCTCGGAAAGCACGTCAAGCCGTTGGTCCTGCGCCTAACCTCTCTCCGGTCATGTCGAATTGCCGTCTCACCGGACTATGAGAGTGAAGGAATAGAGAGTGCACCTGTGTTAGCGCACGCACTTGTGCACTATAATATCTCCTGCGCAGATGGCTAATCCTCGTTGAGATTGGCCGCCGTAACCGATATCGGTTAGGAGGACATTATACAATCACATACCTAAAACCCCTTATACCATTAGTCGCCGACGACATGCTAAGCAAGAAACACAGTTGGCACATTATTTTTAAGTCCCCGACAAATATGGGACAAAGTAAGTAAGTGACACTAAAAAGGCTCAGCATCTGTCCGGCAGCAAAGTGGTGCCTGGACCCTGGCCTTCCGTAAATACCTTCAAGTATGAGTGACAAGTGTCGAGCTGATCGCCTACATGACGCAAACCAATATTCAATAGACTGGCTCGATGGCGCATTCGGTAGTGACCCTGCCCCATGCGCCAAGAGTTGTGGGTGCGATCCCCACTCAGGACAAACATTCATATGACGAATACTTGTATCTGTTCTGTGACTGGGTGTTAATATTAAATATTTAAGTATATATTTGTAATACCACTGTTGATTCTGTTATCCGTAACACAGGTGCTTAAGCTACTTACCTCAGAGTCAGATCAATGTATGTGATGTACTGTGATAATTATTTATTTATACCAGTATTCGCTTTTGACGACATTATAACCAAGGAACACAGTTGTGGCATTCTTGAGTCCCAGACCAACATAGGACCAGCATATAAAAAAAATTAAATGCTTAGATACACACAAACTGACAATAAATTTTGGCGTTCCATGAATTTGGATGAAAACCAAAATATACATTCCTTTTCGCATGCAATCGCATAATTCATCCATTTAGCTGCATCTTCGTAATCAGTATTACTATTGAACTCAATTTTAATATAAATTACAGTATTTAACATGAGACGTCTGTTGAAAAAAAGGTAGTTTTAAAATGCTCTGTGGAGACTTGGCAGGAAAAATGAAAATCTTTATTCTTCTCTTATTGGTAAATATATTTTGTTTATATAACAGAAAAAAGGGAGCGGTTATAGTTAAGGAGGGTTATTGTAAATTCGTCACGAAGTAAATTCGTCACATTTTTGTACTCTCCATACATTCAAAGTAAATTCGTCACATGCGTTAAAAAATATGTGTTAATTTGTCATAGGAAGATAAGGGTTACTGTAAATTCGTCATAATTTCTTATTTTACTTATTTTTTGCATAAAATAGCAAGCAAACATGCGCTTCGTTCGGTGCGGGTTCAAATCCGGACACGTACTCATGGATTTTTCAAATCTATGTACACATATTTGTGCAGGCGACAAGCTAGCCACTACTTTTTCATAGTTTTCCATCTAACCCAGCCCAGTTTTATTTTTGGCTGAATGTGGTTAAAGATGCCTTCTGCCCTTTTGACCCTGCCTACCCCTTCGGGGATTATGGGCGTGATGTATGTATGTATGTATGTATGTACACATATTATGTACATTCAAGTAATAGTGGATGAGTAACCATTTTCCAAAATTGTCTGGTTCCCTCATCTAAACGTTATGATTCGTCAGTAGTCGCTTCAATGTAACAAATTCATCATCCTCTTGCCCTTGTCGCAGTTCACCTGTGGTCGGCGCAGCATGTCTTCCTCTACCTACCATACGTCCCGGTCAGCCATCATCAAGCTCACTCCCATTTCACTCATATCATCTTTTAAACAATCCATCCATCTCTTATTTGGTCTTCCTCTTCCTCTCCATCCACTAACATTCATACTCATCACTCTCTTTGTCACATGTCCCTCCTCTCTTCTCATCACATGCCCATACCAAGATAAACGGTTTCAATGTAACAAATTTAATACCCTAAATCAAGGTCTTAATAACTAGATTAAGACGGGACGCTAGACGATACTGGAGACGTATCACCTGATGGTAAGCCGAGGCGGACCTGATGTACGGGGCCCTGAGATAATCCTACTCAGGGGGTTGAAAGCGTTTACTTATAGGGAACCTCGTTCGTGAGATATGAGTAGTGTCTTCAACAGGACTTTTTGGCAATGTGGCATGGGCTGCAGCCCAAACACCCCTATAGCAGATCTGGTCCTGATGGTGAGTGACTACCGCCGGCCATTGACAACCTGCATCAGAAGAGTTGTTGACGCGTCACCTTAGGAGACATTGGGCAACCAGCACCCACCTGGGGACCGCCACGAAATGTTTTGTCCTACAATAAGCAGAGAAGATAAAACTGTGAATTATAGAAAGCATTTTAATAACTTATTTCACTTAAATAATAAATCGACTGGCCCGTTGGTCGAGTGGTCAGAGACCCTGGCCACGAAACCAAGGGTCGCGGGTTCGAATCCCGCTAGGGGCAAATGTTTCGTGTGATGAACATGGACATTTGTACTCGAGTCATGGATGTTTATAAACGTATTTAAGTATGTCTATCCGTTCACCTAGTATCCATAGCACAAGCATAAGCTTAGTTTGGAGCTAGGGAATTGGTGTGTTAGTCTGCAGAATTTATTAAAAAAAAAAAAAAAATAATAAATAAATATCCGACGACATCACATACATTGATCTGACTCCGGGGTAATATTAATCATTTGTGTTACGGATATCAGAATCAACAGTGGTATTACAAATATATACTTAAATATTAGATATTAACACCCAGACACAGAACAAATACAAGTATTCATTACATGATTGTTTACGTGGGGATCGAACCCACAATTCTTGGCGCATGGGGCAGGGTCACTACGGAATGCGCCATCGAGCTAGTCAATTGAGATATTTGGGGTGGTCATATCGTCATAAACATACATACTATAACGCCCGTGATTCCCGAAGGGGTTGGCAAAGTCCAAGGGGCAGCTAGTCCCTTTTACCACATTCAGCCACCAAATAAAACTGAGCTGAATTTGATAGTAAATTGTGGAAAAGTAGTGACAATAAATTACTTATAATAGCGGAACCTTACGGAAGTCTCATTAACGTAATTAAATGTTTGCAGGCTGGCGTTGTATTAGGCGCTCCATCTGGTAAGTATTTTTTTTTACCTATTAGTAAGCGCGCAGACGGTAGACTGTTTGTCTGTCGCAGACAAAGTCACATAAATATAGAAATAAAGTGCGCTGAGAAAACAAGTACGTGGTATGCGATTTTATTCATCTTCCTAGCGTCATGTCCCGTGCTTCGACGGGGTCCGCTTAGACCATGATCCAGGATTTAGCGAGTCTGATAACTACATTGAAGCGACTGCCGATCTGACCTTCCCCCTAAGATAGGGGAACCAGAAATTTTTTGGATCAAATTTGTTTTCACCTGTTCGCACCGCGAGACCCACATGTGTGTGTGTGTGTGTGTGTGTGTGTGTGTGCGCGCGTGTGTGTGTGTGTGTGTGTGTGTGTGTGTGTGTGTGTGTGTGTGTGTGTGTGTGTGTGTGTGTGTGTGTGTGTGTGTGTGTGTGGGTGTGTGTGTGTGTGTGTGGGTGTTGGTAGTTGAGTCATTGGAGGTTTAAACATATGCATGTTGCTTAAGTATTTTTAATTATGTATGTTTCAGGGGCACAACCCCCCGACATGGCAGAAATGAAAAGGGCTTTGAAGGAAGCATGTAAGTATTATTGCCAGACACTCAGTATCGAACAGGGATGTTGACACATGTTATCAAATTCATGGAAAGTTATGTTTTATACATTAACGACAGTATTTAAAAACCTATCATAACATTTTAAGATTTTATTTATGCGTCATAAATCAAAGAAAATCAATTTAAATTGCGTTATTTAATATCCATTATCACGTGACTGCGAACGGCATCAAAGCGCGATGACGTCACTGACCGCCAAACAAGTTGACATATTCGTAAGAACTCACTCAAGATCAGGTTCACTTTGACAGAGCGCGAGAATTTTCATCGGTTAGTGCTGTAATTATAGTCACGTGACAGTGTAGAGCGTTTTGGCGGGAATTCTAAAAACTAATTTATTACGTATTTTTTTATTGAAGTATAACGTGTTTTGTCATGAAATTAATATTTTCGTATTTAAATAGGTTCTATCTATGAAACAAAATCAATTCAATTCTAGTCAACATCCCTTATTGCTATATACGAGTAGGTAGTAAATTAATTTATTTCACACAACATGAGTTAACAGCAACAAAGACACAAAAAAAACAGAGTGTGCCAAAAGGGCGCCCGCTCAGCTCGAGTCACGAGCTACCTTACGGCAGATCACGACGCTGGTTTCCAGCGGGCGCCTAATCCACTTCGCACATCTGACCCCACCCACGGCACTCATCAACGAGAGAACACGTCGAAAGGATCAGATGTACGAACTAGAGGAACGGCGAGAGAAAATATAGTTAAACATTTATTGATAAATCATCTATTTTTTACAGTGACAATAGCCAAGGGCACTGTGGATGCATTTCTATGTAAGTATAGTAATTTAAAAGATTTTTCCAATATTATACATACATCGACAAGCCAGTTGGTCGAGTGGTCAGAGACTCTGTCCACGAAACCGAGGGTCGCGGGTTCGAATCCCGCTATGGGCAAATGTTTCGTTTGCTGAACGTGGACATTTGTACTCGAGTCATGAATGTTTATAAACGTATTTATGTATGTCTATCCGTTCACCTAGTATCCATAGCACAAGCTTATAGCTTAGTTTGGAACTAGGGAATTGGTGTGTCAGTCTGGAGAATTTATATTAATGTACGATCTAACCTAGCCTAGATTTTTGGCTGAATGTGGGGGGTTAAAGGGGCCTGCTGCCTGCTGATTATGGGCGTGATGTTATGCATCATCATCTTCCTAGCGCTAGGTCCCGTGCTTAGACCATGATCCAGGATTTAGCGAGTCTGGTAATTACATTGAAGCGACTGCCGATCTGATCTTCGTAACCCTAAGATAGGGGAACCAGACAATTTTTGGATCATGGTTACAAATCCAAAGTTATTTGAATTTGCAGGTCTCATCACAATGTTTTCCCTCACCGTCGAGCTAGTGGTATAAATACGTACATAGATTTGAAAAATCAAGAGGTAAATGCCCGGGTTTGAACCCGCACTTCTCGGTTAAGAGGCGCGTGTCCTTACCATTGAGCTACCACCGCTCCTAATGTATGTAAGTATAACATTTTTTTGGGTCAACTGTCCATTTAAACCGTTGTTATGACAAGTGGCTAGCTTGTCACCTTTTATGGTTCTTCTCGGTAGAAGCAACATTCCGAAGTTCCTAGATTCATATTTTTAGTAGAATTTCTTGTTAAATTGACGATTTATAAGTGTTTGTTACAAACCTGTATAAATAAAGAGAATTTTGACTTTGATTGTTACAACTTACTAGTCAAGAACTTTTAAATTAGTGTCTTATAAATGTTTTTTTTTTAGTGCTAGCATATCAAGTCCTAAGAAACGCTGCTAATATAGCTAATGGTAAGTACCTATTTATTTATTTATTTGTCAAACAAACATTGACGAAGAAATGCATTCAAGTTGCGCGTGACGTCACGCTTTCGCAAATTTTTTACAAATTAGTGACGTCGCAGGCCCCCACTCCGAGACTGTGAAGCTCTTTATCTTTATGATTTTTTGTTCATTTGATAAAGCGAAAAATATGTGTCTAGTATTTTTGTATAATCTAACTGACGGACTAAATAGAATTATATTTTATTTAATGCAGTCATCATCCCTATTGAAACGGACAATTGTAGAGGATTACTGGTATACGTGGAATGGACATAGTTTCGCCTGCACCGCACTTAGTGAGAATTTCAGCTCGGATTATATTTCTTTGTAAGGCCGTAACTCTGAGTTGAGTTCCATTACACAGTTTACGCGGAATTAAATTTCTGAGTAGAATTATTGGAACACCAAGCCTCAGCTTATTTTTTTCATATTATCTTTCTATGCCACTTGCCTGGAGCGGTAAATTTAGAATTATGATGGAATGATTTCATTGACTGATCAGATTTTAATGACACAAATTGCCAGTGATTTTAGACAGGTTATAGGTAGTTATTTAATGCAGACACGTGTTTTATACTGCTTTGTTTTTTATTTAAGTGTAGATTTCTAACGCCTCACGTGTTCAAAAGATCAAATGTCACTGGAAGTCACATATTGCTATGCATATTTTAACAGGCGTTTAACTTTTTAAATTAACTTTAAATGACGATATTTTTTGTGCTGACATTAGTTTTCAATAGAATAATGTGGAAACCGCAATAAAATCCATTGTATAGTTTAGCGATTACAGACATATATACACATATACGTACAGACAGACAAAATTGTAAAATCTACTTATTTGTGTTTTATTAGGTAGGTACTCTTCTCTGATCCTTCACAGTCTTTTTTTTAGGAATTTCTTAATTGTACAGTCATTAAATTTCTACTGATTTATTTTATGTGTAGATAAAGCTGAAGAGTCTGTTTGTATGCTTGAACGCGATAAACTCAAGAACTTCTTAAAAAAAAATATTTCAGTGTTAGATAGCCCATTTATCGAGGAAGGCTATATGCTATATATATAACATTAACCATAAACGCGGGTGAAATTGCGTGCACAGCTAGCTTAAACTATAATTTATTTATAATTTAATTTAACATCTGGAATTGTAATAATCCATTGCCATCAATATGAATTTGAATTTGTAGAAACCCTTCGTAGTAGTCGCAGATGATGCGCGCGATCTTACCATTAAACTAAAGAAGATACCTATTTTAAGATGTTTTTAAATTTTTATTCCAGTATCAACTGCCGGTTTCCCAGACATAAACGCGATGCTCGGTATAAAAGTATAGTACGTATCAATAGACCTACCTTTACTACATAGAACTAACCCGCCCACAATCCCCGAAGGGGTAGACAGAGCTCAATTAAGCTCAATCTGGACCTATGAACTTAGCCAAATATAAACTGAAAGAGCATGAAAGAAACGCGATCGAGATGCGTGCGCTGCGGAAAATATGCGGTGTATCGCTCACAGACTGCGTTCGGCATGATGATGCAAGAAAGAGAGTCGGTCTGGAAGACAACGCGAATTCAAGGTAAGACGAGGTATGCTCCGGTGGTTCGGACATCATCATCATCAACCTGTTGCAGTCCACTGATGGACATAGGCCTCTCCAAATGTTCGCCACTCTGATCGATTTTCGGCTACTCTCGTCCAGCTCCTGCCAGCCGTCTTGCGCAAATCGTCACTCCACCTGGCCTGAAGGCGGATCACCTCATTGCGGATTTGATCCCTGAGAGAAAAGCCGAGCATAGCTCTTTCCATAGCCCGCTGAGTGGCTTTAAATCTGTGAACCAGTCGTGCCGTCAGTGTCCAGGTCTCGGTTCCGTATGTCATAACAGGTAGGACGCACTGAATGAAGACTTTTTTCGTCTTTAGGCACTGTGGGATGGACGATGAGAAGACTAGACGTAGTTTTCCAAACGCTGCCCAACCCAACTGAACCCTTCTATTCACTTTGCCCATAATCGCCACACTGGGCAGGCGGGTTGGCGATCGCAGAGCGTAGTTTTTGAAGTGGTTCGAGCATGTGGAAAAAATGTATGATGAATTTGACTGAACAGATATACAATGCGGAAGTGGAAGGATGTAGGAGCCGCGGAAGGCCCAGGCTCACTTACCACGACCAGATTGGTTATGTATTAACAGAAGGTGATGTTAGGAGTCATAAAAACCGTAGAGCTTGTATGAAAAGAATCATTAATGTTGAAGAGGCGAGTGAGGTGTGTAAGGATCGTGCCATATGGCGTTCGGTTCTCTGCCTACCCCACTAGGGGAGTGGCGTGAAGTTTAGTTTGTAGACTTAAGTTTGGTTAGTTTGAAGATTGTGGAAAGGTAATGACAAGTACCTACTTAGTCCTGGCATCACCATCTAATTAAACACTTCAGTGGTAGTCATTTTATAATATGCTAAGCAAGGCCAGGGAGGTTTACAGTTGGTTAATTTTTTAGGTCTCAATCAACATAAATAAATAAATTCTCCAGACTGACACACCAATTCCCTAGCCCCAAACTAAACTTGTGCTTGTGCTATGGATACTAGGTGAACGGATAGACATACTTACATACGTTTAAAAACATCTATGACTCGAGTACAAATGTCCATGTTCATCACACGAAACATTTGCCCCTAGCGGGATTCGAACTCGCGACCCTTGGTTTTGTGGGCAGGGTCTTTGACCACTCGACCAACAGGCCTGTCGAATGGAACATATCACATAGAACAGTAATAAATGGTTTTAAATATTTTTTTCAGACATCACTGAACAGGACTTAACCGCACTGAAGTGAAGAAAGAACAATCACGGCAATTACGATTCAAAAATTAAAATAAGAGGGTCCTGTGTGTTATAACCAGAGGTCGGAATTAGGTAGAGTAATATTTATGTACTTGCATGGAAATGTTGATATTAATATGGATCTTCCCTGGATTTTTGATGGACAATCGCGTGTGTCCAACAAAATTACAAATAAGTTTAAAAAAAACCACAGACATGGATAAGATAAGTAAATCAAAGATAATTAACATACGATTTTTATTAGTCTCATACTTATACTTAGCCTTTTTTTGATTGGAATTTTGCAACTTCGGACATCAGATGTCGTTGACGTAAGTTTGGCAACGTCGCGCGTGCAGTGGTTTAAATTGTGTAATAGTGAATATTTTTTTTATTTAATAGATCACGGGACTTTTTCTGCTCTTTAAAATTAATCTCACAATTTGAGGCATATCCACTTTATTCTTTTGCTGTATGAAATGAGTGTAAGTACATAACCTGTACCTAATTCCGACATCTGGTTATAAAGTAGGTCTTACATTATACTTACATACCTGTGTACTTATTTATTGGCGTAAATCCGTAACTTTTTCTGTTGATATGATGATTGAATATACCAATCTATAGACTTCTATAAGTACTATTTCAATACCTACAATCTAATCCAAAATTATACCTATAAACACGTACTAGTAAAAAAAGAAGGACTCCGCGCCACTAACTAGACATTGAAGCTCCTCAGGTGCTCCACCTTGACACGCAACTTACGCCACACATTGACTTATTAAGTGCTCCAAATGACAGATATCTGATATCTGGTATCCTTAAGTATCTCACTCACACATTCAAAAACGTGGCTTCACCCTATAGTATGACAGCGTGGAGTCCTTCTTTTTTTACTAGTCCGTGCCTATAAATAAATAAATTTCCATCACATACATTCATCTGACTCCGAGGTAAGTAGCTGAAGCACTTGTGTTACGGATATCAGAAACAACGGTGGTATTACAAATATATACTTAAATAAATATTGGGTATTAACATCCAGACACAGAACAAACACAAGTATTCATCACACGAATGGTGGGGATCGAACCCACAACTCTTGGCGCATGGGGCAGGGTCCCTTAATGCTCTATCGAGCCAGTCAATTAATAATAGTTTTTTGACTGCCTCGTTGGTCTAGTGGTAGCATGCGCCGCCTAAGGACCAAGGGGTCCCGGGTTCAAATCCCGGGTCGGGCCAAAAATTTGTGCCTGGTATTTCAATATCGAAATTACTCAGTAACAGCCCGGAGTCAAGAAGTTGGCGGTTTAATCACCCCCGTGCCTCGGAAAGCACGTTAAGCCATTAGTCCTGCGCCTGACCTCTCTCCGGTGTTGTCGGTGCCGTCTCACCGGACTATGAGAGTTAAGGAACAGAGAGTGCACCTGCGTTTGTGCACACACTTGTGTACTATAATATCTTCTGCGCAGTTGGCTAATAGTCGGTGAGATTGGCCGCCGTGACCGATATCGGTTAGGAGGACATTAATCATAGTTTAAGTCAAATTTAATACATCGGGTGTGTGATTGTTTAGGCGACGAGCTAGCCACTTAAAATGTTCCGTCCATCTAAGCCCAGTTTTATTTTTTGGCTGAATGTGGTTAAAGGGGCTAGCTGCCCCTTTGACTCTGCCTTCCTCTTAGGGGATTTTATTATTTACTAGCTGTCGCGGCGCACTTCGTAACGCCCCGCTCTCGGATTTTTTTTTTAATTTTCCTTGCCATGTTTCCATATTTTCTCACCGTACAAACTTTTCCTGGAAGATTACAAATATTTCAAAAGCAAAATCAGCCCAATCGGTCCAACCGTTCTCTAGTTATAGCGAGACTAACGAACAGCAATATTTTTTTATATATAAGATTTATTTATTACGGTGTCACCCGCGTTTATGGTTAATATTATAAAGACTATTTCCGTCATACATGATTTCTATGTAACTTTAACCATTAAGGCTGCACACGCGACGGAAGCTTAAAAACTTCTCCCGTTTTCCCAACATTTCCCTTCACTACTCTGCTCCTATTAATTGTAGCGTGATGAAAAGTATTCTATAACCTGCCCAGGAGTATGAAGAATAATTGTACTAAGTTTCGTTAAAATCCGTCGAGTAGTTCTTGTTTATATAAGGAACATACAGACAGACAGACAAAAATATTACTGATTGCATTTTTGGCATCAGTATCGATCACTAATCACCCCCTGATAGTTATTTTGAAAATATATTTTAAGTACAGAATCGACCTCTCTACAGATTTATTATAAGTATAGATTATTAAGGTATACACAACGGGTAGCAATCTTAGCTTAGTTTAAAAAAGAAAGTTTTTTTTAAACTAGCAGTGCTTTTGGACTCAAAAGCGTGTAGGTACACATAGCATGATTAAAATATTGCACGTAACTAAAGTAGAGAACAACAAACCTTATCGGCTTTAACTTTTACCTTAACCTAAATATGTAATAACCTAATTAAGTATGTAAACCATATTATGTAAGATTTTAAATATCTGAAAGACAGCGTCGGAGTTAAGGTAAGAAGAGGCTTGTTCCGGTGTTTCGGACATGTGGAAAGAATGGATGACGAAAAATTGGTTAAACAGATATACAATGCGAAAGTGGAAGGATGTAGGAGCCGCGGAAGGCCCAGGCTCACCTACCACGACCAGATTGGTCGTGTGTTAACAGAAGGTGACGTTAGGAGTCATAAAAACCGTAGAGCTTGTATGAAAAGGATCATGAATGTTGAAGAAACGAGTGAGGTGTGTAAGGATCGTGTCATATGGCGTTCGGTTCTCTCTGCCTACCCCGCTAGGGAAGTGGCGTGAAGTTTATTTAGTTTAAATATCAAAATATGTAGGTATTTTTAAAACAAAGGTAAATCTAGAAAATTACGGCTGCGAAAATATTATTTTGTAGATATGTTTGTTGAGGGTATTTACCTAAATAAATTAAATGAGTCAGTTCTCATTAACACTTTAATTAGTAAAAGATAAACATCAATGAATTTTCGACAAGCACACACATTTCTCTCTTGAATTGCCCGACACGTGACGTTTAACTTATTCAAGGTAATTAAAACTTTTAATTAAAATTAAGTTGAAAAATACTCAAACGTGAACGCAGTTCATTAATATGTATCTACTTGAAATACCATAATACATAATTACATCCACTGATGCTTGACGTGCTCAATATATACATATTTATATACAATTTAGCATAATTATTTTATATGTTTGCGTAGTAAAATGCGTTTGTTTAGTTCGATAATTACGAAGTTTCAGAGGGGGAGCTCGTCAAGGTGATCTAAGGATTTTTTTTACCTACGAATATTATAAAATTTGGTTGAAGACTTAGACCATGGTGATGGACCTAAGAGTCTGGTTATTACATTGAAGCGAATGCAAACCTTTACATCACTTTTATAGAGGTACCAGACTAATTGGTTACGTATCTATAGTTATTCGGATGTGCAGGCTTCCTCATGAAGTCTGCCCTCACCTGCTGAAGATACTTAAACCTGGTAACGAAAAGTATACACTAGGTATGAAGGCTATGAAGCAGTTATAATAATGTCCTTCTAACTAATATCGGTTACGGCGGCCAATCTCGGTGAGGATTAGCCAACGCAGGAGATATTATAGTGCACAAGTGTGCGCGCAAACACAGGTGCACTCTCTGTTCCTTCACTCTCATAGTCCGGTGAGACACCGACATGACCGGAGAGAGGTCAGGCGCAGGACCAACGGCTTGATGTCTTCCTTTTCCATACGTCCCGGTCAGCCGTCATCAAGCTATCCACTTCCATTTCACTAATATCATATTTCACACAATCCATCCATCTCTTATTTGGCCTTCCTCTTCCTCTCCATCCACTAACATTCATACTCATCACTCTCTTTGTCACATGTCCTTCCTCTCTTCTCATCAGTCAATATTTATTATTAAACCAAAAATTTACTTGGATCAGATGGAAAAAATGTGAATAGGGACAAGTAGCTACCTCGTAGCCTTTAATCACTAACACTGTACGCAATACACCATGAATCACCTTTACGATATGCTAGGCAAGGAACATTCATGGCACATTCTTTTCGAGTCCCAGACCAACATGGGACTAACATTCTTGCTCAACAGGCTAGTTTATTAAAAAATAAATTACAGTCCATTATTGAGATAAAGAAAATTGTTTACGTATTTTTTCTTTTGTTCAGCAAACCAAAATTGTCGAAGATACAGCGCGTTCAAGTACCGCGTGACGTCACTGGGTGCGTAAAATTTTTCCGTCTAAGTGACATAACGCGCCCCATATCAGATCTTTGAATCGCTGCATGTTTGTAATTTTTCGAGTATTAGGTAAAGCAAAATACATTTGTATTCCATATTTTTTTATAATCCAACCCACGGACTAATTTTGAGTAAACGCCTATTCAAAAAGAAGCCCAATATCTTATAACCAAAAAACTAACTTAGTTTGTAAATATAAAAAGGATATCATTGAACTGTAATAAATAACAACTTAGTTAATTAAATGCATTAATTATAATAGAAAAGTGCTTTGTTTATCAGCATGAATATGTTATAGACTTCCAGTTAAGTATATAAAGCTAAGTGTTTACCTAATTCAGTGCCTAGGCATCCAGATATCCTAAAGACCACACAATGAAGGCTGTACTCGCTGTCGCTCTTGTATTCTTGGTAAGTTTTCTTATAGCATAACACCACGCCCGTAATCCTCGAAGGGGTAGGCTGAGTCAAAGGGGCAGCAAACCCCTTTAACCACATACAAAAACAAAACTAAGCTGGGTTAGATGGACTATTGTAAAAAAGCAGTGACCAGTGGTTAGCTCGTCGCCTACACAATCACACACCCAAAACCCGATATACTCGTACCGTTAGTCGCCTTTCATGACATTCTAGGCAAGGAACACAGGTGGCACATTCTTTTTAAGTCCTAGACCAACATTCGACATGGGTAAAGTTTCGATCGAGAAAAATAATTTGTCCCATGTTGGTCTGGAACTTGGCCCATTTTGATCTGGGACAAAAAAAAAAGAATGTGCCAACTGTGGTTCTTGCCTAGCATGTCGTAAGAGGCGACTAATGGTTTACGGGCATTTGGGTATGTGATTGAGTAGGCGACGAGCTAGCCACTTGTTACTCCTTTTTTACAGCTTTTCATCCAACTGTCCCATGTTGGTCTGGGACTTAAAAAGAATATGCCAACTGTGGTTCTTGCCTAGCATGTCGTAAAAGGCGACTAATGGTATATCGGATTTTGGGTGTGTGACTGTGTAGGCGACGAGCTAACCACTGGTCACTGCTTTTTTACAATAGTCCATCTAACCCAGCTTAGTTTTGTTTATGTATGTGGTTAAAGGGGTTTGCTGCCCCTTTGACTCAGCCTACCCCTACGGGGATAATGGGCGTGATGTTATGTTTGTAATGTTTGAGAAACATAATGATTATCGTCATCTACATAGCGTACTATCTTGTGCTTAGTCGGGGTCCGCTTAGACCATGAACATGGATTAAGCGAGTCTGGTTTTTACGTTAAAGCGTAAATTGTTTAACAAATATTTTTTTTATTTTCTAGGTCGGTTCCGCTACCTGCAGGCCTTTTGGTGAGTTATTATTTTTTATTTTATACTACCAGCTCCTCGGTTTCACCCGTGTAGATCCCGTTCCCGTGGGAATACGAGGATAAAATATAGCCTATGTTACTCGCTGATAAAGTAGCTTTCCATTGGTAAAAGAATTAATTATATCGGTTCAGTAGTTTCGTAGTCTATTCAATACAAACAAACAAATATATCAATCAAGTCTTTTCTCTTTATAATATTAGTATGCCTTGCTTACGTCCTTATTATTAAAAGACATGCTCGATGGCACATTCGGTAGTGACCCTGCCCAATGCGCCAAGAGTTGTGGGTTCGATCCCCACCCAGGACAAACATTCGTGTGATGAATACTTGTGTTTGTAGTGTCTGGGTGTTAATATCAAATATTTAAGTATATATTTGTAATACCACTGTTGTTTCTGACATCCGTAACACAAGTGCTTAAGCTGCTTACCTCGGAGTCAGATCAATGTATGTGATGTCGTCGGATATTTATTTATTATTAAAAACAATAAAATAATTTCTTGTTGTTAATTAAAATATTTTATTTGTTTGGCATAGATTCCAACAAATAGATTCCAATATTCCAAAATAGTTAGATAAAAATAAATAGTACATAAAATACAGACTATAGCCTAAACTACTTTACCTAACAGCGAGTAACATACATAACAATTACGCCCATAATCCCCGAAGGGGTAGGCAAAATTGTGAAAAAGTAGTGACAAGTGGCTAGCTCGACGCTTACACAATCACATACTCAAAACCCGATACCCCATTAGTCGCCTTTTACGACATGCTAGGCAAAAACACAGTTGACACATTCTTTTTAAGTCCCAGATCAACGTGGGACTGAATTAATAAAATACTAAAAATTATATGATATAGCAATTTATTATTTAAATTATTAAAATAGCTTCTCAGCTACACATTTAGTAAACACTCCCTTTTGAGTGCGTAATATTAATGACTAGCAAAAACTATGAATTTTGAGTGCATTAAAAAACTATAATTCTATTTAGTCCATCAGTGAGAGTATACAAAAATACTAGAGACATATTTTTGGTTTATTAAATTACCTAAAGAAAAAGTGCGTCTAAGTTTTGGAGTGGGGGCTTGCGACTATTAGGTAAACATTTTACGAAAGCGTGACGTCACGCGCAACTTGAATGCATTGTATCTTCGTCAATGTCTGTTTGACAATTAAATAGAAAAATACGTGTTCAATTTTTTTTTTGTTCCTAACTGACGGATAAACAGAATTTTTTAGTCATCTTGCCTATTAATGTTAAATTTTTCCTTTCAGATTTGTTCGCTAATCTCGGCAACATCAACAAGGTTTCAAGTGTAGCGAAAACCCTAGGTATGTAACGCTAGGTTTATTGCTAAGTATTCAATTACTTCATGTTGTGACATTAAACTTAACTTTGTGATAGAACAAGAGAATGAAACACATTTAAATATTACGTAAGGAATTGTATTAGCGGTGGTAGCTCAATGGTAAGGACACGCGCCTATTAACCGCGAAATGCGGGCTCAAACCCGCTCATGTACCTCTAGATTTTTCAAATCTACGTACGTATTTATACCACTAGCTCGACGGTGAGGGAAAACATCGTGATGAAACCTGCAAATTCAAACAACTTTGGATTTGTAACCATGATCCAAAAATTGTCTGGTTCCCCTATCGTAGGGTTACGAAGGTCAGATCGGCAGTCGCTCCAATGTAATTACCAGACTCGCTAAATCCTGGATCATGGTCTAAGCGGACCCCATCTAAGCACGGAATATAACGCCAGGAAGATGATGTAGGTATTATTTGACAATACAAATTTCAAAAGAGTTTCTTGCCAGTTCGCCCTGGTAGAAGCTACTTTCCGAATGCGGTGGTAAATTTTCATTTGTTAACCGACTTCAAATAAAAGGAGGAGGAGGTAATTTGTTATTAAGTGTCTACTTTTTTTTAGTTTGGCTGGCACCGACTCCAAAACTAACTGATAATTGTAAATATTTAAATACGTGTTAAAGATTAATACTTTCATCGAAGCAGTCGAAAGAATTTATTTTATCCTTTTTAGTGTTTAGACATTTAAATAGCTATTAAGGCAGTTTTTACTTTTTTTTTTATAAACATTTTTTGCGGGGTTTTTTGAAGTCGGTTTTTATTTTTGTTATATGTACTGACGAGTTATAAGTGATTATTTGAGCCTACGTAAATAAAGATAATTTCATTTCATTACAATTCATAGCATATGCTTGGCTCGAGTACCTAGCGTTTTCATATTAGCCCTTACGGCCATTGAGGACAAAGATGCAATTGTAAATAGTTTATGTTTAGGGTAAAAGGTACTGTTTAAAAAAATATACATACATAAGTTTTTAAAGATTGTTAATTGAGGTTTATTTATTTATTCACAAACCTTACATCTTTACAGTTAACACCAATGCAATAATGTGGAAAACCTTAATTAGCTAGTAATCTATACTTATAATAAATCTGTAGAGAGGTCAATTCTGTACATGAAATATATTTTCAAAATAACTATGGTGATTAGTGATCGATACTGATGCCAAAAATGCAATCAGTAAATTTTTTTTCTGTCTGTCTGTCTGTCTGTCTGTATGTTCCTTATAGAAACAAAAACTACTCGACGGATTTTAACGAAACTTGGTACAATTATTCTTCATACTCCTGGGCAGGTTATAGTATACTTTTCATCACGCTACAATCAATAGGAGCAGAGTAGTGAAGGGAAATGTTGGGAAAACGAAAGAAGTTACTCCATTTTTTAAGCTTCCGTCGCGTGTGCAGCCTTAATGGTTAAAGTTACATAGAAATCATGTATGACGGAAATAGTCTTTATAATATTAACCATAAACGCGGGTGACACCGCTGGCACAGCTAGTACTAAATAATACTATACTTACTTACTAATACATTTACATAATATATACTAAAATAACTAACTATATATAAAACATTTTTTGCGAGTTCACTTACATTCCCCGTGAACACATCAATCTGCTTGTAAACTTGGTTCACTACGCGAATTATTCTGATCAGCGGTGTTTAAGCCAGTAGATTGGTTTATGAAACATTTTGACAGAAGAGACAAGAGGCTAGCTCGTGACTGGTGTCGCCGTTCAATAGTCCGTATCGATAGTCTAAGTATAAGGCAAAAGCAAAAGTATTGATAGTATCGATAGGTCTATCGATATCACAAATGATTTTCGAGGTCAACTATCGATAGGCAACACCCAATCTACCATTAGTCGCCTTTTGATTAGTCGCTCGGCTCGATGGCGCATTCCGTAGTGACCCTGCCCCATGCGCCAAGAGTTGAGGGTTCGATCCCCACCCAGAGCAAACACTCGTGTGATGAATACCTACTTGTGTTTGTTCTGTGACTGGGTGTTAATATCGAATATTTATTTATGTATATATTTGTAATATTTGTGTGAATTTAGTTTGACTTCAGACTTCCAAATGTTGTGTTTTTCTAGGTGAAGACGTTCAGAATCTGATATCCTCCATCGAAAACATCCTGAAAACGAGCGGAAAGAACGTTTGTAAGTGACATTAATTATAGTCGAGTTGATATAAAAACTAACTTACTTTATGCCACTTCGCTATCGGGGTAGGCAGAGAGAACCGAACGCCATATAAGTTTGTTTGTTCGATTTCTAGAAATAAAATGAAACTGAATTAAAAATATATAAATATAGAAAAGTTTTTATATTTTAAGGAGAACCTAAGCTTTTTTCATTATACCTATCTAATATTAGAACACTACAGGGGACTGACTTTGACTTATAACGTATTTAATGTAATAAAGTTTATATTAATGGTTTCAACATTAAGAACATGTAAGAAATTGCTTATAAAAGTTAAGTAAAATATATATTAGCTTTATAGATTTGTGTAATATATTATACTCAGGATTATGAATTCCAGTTAACAGAAAAATATCCTGAACTAGATAAAGTAAAAAAAAAAATTGTATGCAACTGTAAGCAAATTTATGTTATAAAAGTTTGATAACAGACTAACTTACTAACTTCACGCCAATGTTGAAGAGGCGAGTGAGGTGTGTAAGGATCGTGCCATATGGCGTTCGGTTCTCTCTACCCCGCTAGGGAAATGGCGTGAAGTTTGATAACAGCTCTCTAATAAATCGTGTTTAAGGCAGGGAACTGAACAATATATATTTTTTTTTCAGCTGACAAGGCCACAGCCCTTCTTTCTGAACTGGAAACCACTGTGAAGGACACCATAGATAATGGTAATTTATTTTATATATATATATATTTTTAAATACGTTATATATTATTGCGACCGCAATCCCCAAATAAGCAGACACCAATAGGTCAACACTGAGCTCGTTAAACGACAATTAACCAAAAAATAAATTGAGAACTGGCTCGATGACGCATTCGGTAGTGACCCTGCCCCATGCGCCAAGAGTTGTGGGTTCAATTCCCATCCAGGACAAACATTCGTATGATGAATACTTGTGTTTGTTCTGTGTCTGGGTGTTAAAATCAAATATTTAAGTATATATTTGTAATTGTTGGTTCTGACATCCGTAACACAAGTGCTTAACCTACTTACCTCGGAATCAAATCAATGTATGTGATGTAGTCTGATTTTTATTTATTTATTATTATTTTACAGGTGGCAGCGTAAATGAGTTGATCAGTGGCATTATGAAAATCATCACTAAAATGGGAGACCAAGTTGGTAAGTCATTGGGATCATTTTGTTTTTTGGTTCACTAAAATGTCTATTATGAAGTCTATAGACAGCTCGATGGTGGCGTAGCTACCCAGGGGCAAGGCGGGGCAGTGCCCTGGGGCCCAATATTGGGTGTTGGGGGGGGGGGGGGGGGTAATATGCGACCAATCCTGTCGTGTATTAACAGAAGGTGATGTTAGGAGTCATAAAAACCGTAGAGCTTGTATGAAAAGGATTATAAATGTTGAAGAGGCGAGTGAGGTGTGTAAGGATCGTGCCATATGGCGTTCGGTTCTATCTGTTAGTTAGTTAGTTATATTATGTTGTTTTTCAGGACCTGACGTCATGCAGATCTTGAACCAACTCAAAGAAGTCATTGAAAAGAACATCGGCACCATCGGTGAGTTCTCTTGCATACTTAATTAACATCATCATCAACTGCCTAGCGTTACGAGTCGGGGTCCGCTTTGACTATGATCCAGGATTTAGCGCGTCTGTTAATTACATTGAAGCGACAGCCAATCTGACCTTCGTAACCCTTAGATAGGGGAATCAGAAAATTTTTGGACCATGGTGACACATCCATAGCTTTTGGAGTGTGCAGGTTTCATCGCGATGTTTACCCTCATCGCCGGTATACGTAAAAAAATCACAGGTACGCCTGGGCTTGAACCCGCACTCTTCGGTCAAGAGGCGCTTACCAATGAACTTCCGCCGCTCCGATTTAATAATTTATTATTATTTATTTTCCAGGCTCCTCAATCAACGAGCTTTTCTCTTTGGTCAACAGTATTCTTGGTATACCTAACGCAAGTAAGTTACTTTTTAATTGTAAAAAACAAAACCTTTTTTCAATAATAAAAGTGATTTATGACAAGCTCGATGGCGCATGCGGTAGTGACCCAGCCCCATGCGCCAAGAGTTGTTGGTTCAATCCCCACCCAGGACAAACATTCGTGTGATGAATACTTGTGTTTGTTCTGTGTCTGGGTGTTAATATCCAATATTTAAGTATATATTTGTAATACCACTGTTGATTCTGATATCCGTAACACAAGTGCTCAAGCTACTTACCTTGGAGTCAGATCAATGTATGTGATGTAGTCGGATATTTATTTATTATTATTTGATGACATTTTCAGTCCTAGACCAAACTAAACCAATCATTGCTTGAACGATATTTAGACATAGACTCAATACTGACGGGACTAAACGCGATATTCATTATAATAGTACCTACTCGAGTACTTACAGCTTGACATTTCGGCAGTGTTGCAACGACCTTGGTCACATGCGGACTCTAAATTAATTGTTTTCTTTATCAGACGGTGCTTTAAACACTGTTGCCGAAACTGTCAGCCCAGCAGCCAACAATGGTTTGAGTAAGTTAATTTACTACATACATAACTCAATCCCCGAAACGGTATTCAGAGTCAAACTCAGTCAAAGGGACAACAACACCACATTCAGCCAAAAATATTTTTGTTAGACTTTAGTTATATGTATATTATGGGTGTATAATAATTTGTACCCTGAAACAAACGAATAAATAAAAAAAAAGGAAGAAAATTCATGGGTACCGTAAAATAACAGTATTTTAAAGTAGTTAACACGTTTTCATTAGCAAACTAATATATCATTACGGCGTCCATATTATTTTTTTAACTATTAAAACAAATATTAGATCCCTGTTTGTTTTTTAACTGACTTACAAAAAAAGGAGGGGTTTTGAATTTTTTTTTTTTTTTTTTTTTCTTGTATGTATGTTATGTTCAATTTGTTTTCAATGTTGTTGCATTTTTTATTTGTTATTTTTTTTTTATTTCAGATGACGTTCTGTCGCAGCTATTTGGCTAGTAAGTAATATTTGTAGTTTTATGACCATTTTTAATTATTATTTTTGTAAGAAAAGGTATAGTGATGATGTCATCACTAAGTAAGACTGACTCGATGGCTCATTCGGTAGTGACCCTGCCCCATGCAAAAATACTATTCGTTTTATCAAATTAATAAAAAATCTCAAAGATAAAGAGCATCAAAGTTTTGGAGTGGGAGCTTGCGACGTCACTATTCAGTAAAAATTTTTCGAAAGGGTGACGTCACGCGCATCTTGAATGCATTGTATTCATCAATGTTTGTTTGACAAATAAATAAAAAAATACGTGTTAAATATTTTTTTATAATCTAACTGACGGACTTATTGTTTTAGTCATCTTGCCTATTCTGCGTCACCACGTAAAATTGATTGGCTTCAATGCCATTTAAACTTGTTCCATGGTTAATATTATATTCTCTAACGTTTGCTTACTCCAACAGGAACCAAGAGCAACTTCAATGGAACCCTTACGACACAAGCAACAGTTCCACCCAACCACGATAGATGGCGCTGAACAGCCACCCTTAACCCAACGCAAGAGCATGCTTGCTAACACGCAATCTACTAACCAACAGATGGCTCTTATCAAAAATACACTAATAATGTTTTAACAAGTATTACCATGTCTGGTCAGTCACTTACATTTTAGATTTCGTATAGACTTGACACAGACAGATGTCGCTACAGGCATCATTTAGACTGATTGAGAGATAAAACCGAAAAAAACGTTATTATTTCACTTTGAAAAAATACTTTTTACATAAAATAAGTTATTTACGTAATGACTTAGATGATTTATTAAATTTAGGTAAAAACATGAATATAAAATATTTTATTTAAAAAAAAAATTGTTTTAAAGCCATGAATTTCACACAGACGGCGTATTATTACTAAGAAACAACTAACCTGTGCTTGTAGCGCTATCTTGTATTATTCCTGACAGACTAAACTTTGCTGTAGTTCCAATTACTCACCACTGTCGCTGTTCTTGCGGAAGTTATAGCAGTAAATTTTCAAGTATAGGCAGTGACCTACTGTTGTATGTAGTAAATTATTACTATGTGGTATAACGTTGGAAAGCATTAATGGTTATACGTCAATCTACCCACCAAGAGATGGCGCTTATTAAGGCAAATGACGCTACTAGTGCACTGCGTTGGATTCGGTTACGAAACCCAAAATTTAACAAACTGGTTTCTAGTATTCAAATGTAACTATGAGAAGATCTGCCACTTTCAGCAATAAAAATCAGCACATGAGTATTCTATAAACCGAAATATAGCAACCAAGTTTGTTTGTAAATACGTTTACACTCAAAAATTTGTACAAAAAGTATTTAATGTAGTAACAAAGTCAAAATTAAAATATTCTTTATTTATGTAGTTTTCAAGGAAACGCTTATAATTAAAGCTATATGATTCTACGACCGGTTCGGAATGTTGTATCTACGAAGAAGAATCCGGTAAGAAACTCGGTAGTTACTATTTTCAGCACAATTTATACAAAGTGTATGAATCAGAATTAACTCTGAACCATGTTTTAGTGTGGGCCTGTCGTAGAGTATCAAAGTAAAAATTTAAACATAACATCCTTTTAGGTTATTAGAAACTTGGATGATGTATGGATGGTATCTACAAGTGTGCAAGTCTACAATGAAATCCATCCAAAGGACTGAATAAATCTTTAGGTATCTGGATAGCTTAGGTAATCAATATTATATCTATGTACTGGAATTGTTGCCATAAAAAAAACTGGGAACGAAATTATATAAATGCAAAAAAAAATTGTTTGCCTTTCTTTTTTCCTTACAACGATTCCTACGAACCTGTTAAAGATATGAAAGATTAAACTTCTAGCTCAAAGGAATTTAAACTTATAGGTATATCTCGAAGAACTAGAATCTTTAAAAAGCTGTATCGAACGCACAATAAAAGGAAAATCAAAATGTAAAGCAATCCTTAGACCACATAATATATTTTCTCTGTATAACAAGTCCTATGTCGGTCTAGCACTTAAAAATATCGTGTCAACTGTGTTCCTTGCCACGCACGTTGTAAAAAGCGATTAATAGTACATCAGGTTTTGAGTGTGTGATGGTGTAGGCGACGAGCTAGCCACTTATCACTACTTTTTCACAATTTTCCATCTAATCCAGCCGAGTTTTATCTTTGACTGAATGTGGTTTAAGGAGGTTAATTTCTGTTTAATCCTTTAGCCCACACGCACACATGTCTACACAATAATCCATCAAGTAATTGTGATCTTAAATGTCCAAATATCGAACAGGTTGATACACACATGTACTTGGGACTGCTCATTGACAGTAAATTTAACTGGAGTCCACAAATTGCACGAGTGTGTGACAAGCTACGTGAAATTTTGGCAAAATTTTACGTTATAAAGAGCCGCTTATCAATCAAAGCTAGACTCCTACTATATAATGCGCTTTTTGATTCAATCTTATCGTACGGCATATCTAGCTATAGCCGTACCCAGTGGCGTATTTACGCCCTAGGCCCCAGGCCATATATCTCGGAACTAAAGCGTCATCACTTAATTTTTATCACGATTAGCCGTCTCTAATATCTGGCCGCTCTAGGCCCGGGCCTACTGGGCCTTAGGGTAAATCCGCCACTGGCCGTACCTTCAAAACCTGTCTTGATTCAATATACAGATTGCAGCTCAGGACACTCAAGTTGATTGTACCAACAAAAGCAAAAGTCTCCTTTAAAAATTAATACGAATTATTCAAATATTGCAAAATCTTACCAGTATATGAAAAAGTTATTTTTTACATTTTAAAAGAACAGTTTTTTAATGAAGAGTTACAAATCACCCTGTACACACACGTCAAGTTGCACAGCAAAAACTCGTCACTGCATCGGCACTTAACTTCTACGGTGAACGGACGAGCAAATTCCTAATCCCCAGTCTAATTTATTCTTTACCCACCGCCACGCGTAATGCTATTACGAAAAATAGCATAAAACTTAAATATATTGCCGCTCGAGAGTATTGCTCTTTAATATCGTATAAGGTATTCAATAAGGATTCAATAGGGAGGGAAGGCAAATTAGTCACCGACTGATTTACTTTCCCTCCTTATTGAATTTCTATACACATTTATCACACTCATACACTGTTACATACACACCATAAAAAACACATTTACACATACATAACATCACGCCCACGATCCCCGAAGGGGTAGGCAGAGTCGAAGGGGCAGCAAGCCCCTTCAACCACATTCAGCCAAAAATAAAGCCGGGCTGGGTCAGATGGACAATTGTGAAAAAGCAGTGACAAGCGGCTAACCTGTCGCCTACACAATCACACACCCAAAACCCGATATACCATTAGTCGCCTTTTACAACATGCTAAGCAAGAACCACAGTTGGCATATTCTTTTTAAGTCCCAGACCAACATGGGACAGTGGGCTGGGTTGGATGGAAAGCTGTGAAAAAGAAGTGACAAGTGGCTAGCTCGTCGCCTACTCAGTCACATACCCAAAGGCGTAAACCATTAGTCGCCTCTTACGACATGCTAGGCAAGAACCACAGTTGGCACATTCTTTTTTTTTTGTCCCAGATCAACATGGGCCAAGTCCCAGACCAACATGGGACAAAATACACATTTAAGAAACATAATTTTTTTTTTCATCTATTATTAGGTAGTTTTACTATTTTATTAACTTGTTTATTTGTATTATATGAAGCACATGCTATTGTTACCTGCACTGCTTCAAATTATAATTATTTCTCTGCATGTTACATCTTAGGACATTTTATTTATATACGGCGAGGCGAGTGAGGTGTGTAAGGATCGTGCCATATGGCGTTCGGTTCTCTCTGCCTACCCCGCTAGGGAAGTGGCGTGAAGTTTAGTTAGTTAGTTAGTTATATATATACGGACCTACAGTAAGGTGCCTGGTGTCCTGTAATTACAAGTTCTTTATGAAACCTATATCAGGCACCAGTCTCAGAAATATGGGATGCATCTAAAATTAGCAACTAAGTCCTAACTCTTAAGACCTATTTGTTATGAGGAATTAATGCTTTTTATTATATTTTTTATTAGTATCAATAGTATCGATGTCTCTGTTAGTGCAATACTAGCTCTTTAATACCGAATAGACTATCGATAGTACAAAACTATCCATGAATATGAAGTATCGATAGTATCGATACTATCGATCGTTTAAATGATTTGACCGTTAAACTATCGTTAGCAAAACTATCGATATTTCGGCAACACTACTTCTGTCATGTTATGTTACATTCATTAAATTCAATGAACGCTTACAATTTTCTCACTATTTTTGGTACAATAGATTATTATTGTTACGATATCCCATTTCCACTTCAATATGTTTTTTATGGGAAGAATTTCTTTAAGTTAGTTACATATAAAATATTTCATGCAATAAGCTAACTAACTAACTATAGGTAATAAAAACAAAAGCTTGACCTAGAGCCCGTAGATTGGGCTGTACGTAAATCGCCAGTTGGCAATACATACATATCGTCACCCACGTAATCCTCCAAGGGGTAGGCAGAGTCAAAGGGGCAAGCTAGTAGTATAAATTCGTTTATAGATTTGGAGAATCCGGATGTACATGTCCGAGTTTGAAGCCGCAAGTAGTCCTCGGATAAGAGACGCGAATCCTTACCGTTGAGCTACCGCCAATACCAAGTCTAACACATCTAAAGAAATCTTTTTAATAAAAAAGTTTTTTAATAAAATGCTCTGATCTTATTTACTTCTTCCTGATTAATCCAATACGAACCAAGAGCGTTTACATCAATAACGCATCACACACTCTAAGTACTGAAACCAATGGAGATGCCCTATCCAAAAAAAATTGAAGCCCATTTTTAACGAGAAACAAATATGGCGCCTTTGCGTAGTGTCATTCCACTTTATTTATTTACATACTAATAAGTCTCTGAACAATTTGTTTATGTCGATGTTTCTGAATGTTACAAATTAGATTAAGTTATAATTAAAAATTTTATCAATATTGGCACAATACATTGCAAATTCCACTGACATTGACAACTGAAACAACGAGAAACCAAAATGGTAAGGCGGTTTTAATTAGGCATTTCTATGACGTCACTTGATGATGTTACCGAAAATAATTAAGTCAATTATATTGTTTTTACGTACAGTTTTGTAGGCTTGTTAAAAAAAGATAGATAGAGGTTTATGTATACAATATCGATATTAATCATATTTGTATGGCAGATTGTTCGTATAGAATAATATGTCGTCTCCATTGGTTTCAGTACTCAGAGATCACATACGACGACTTTAGTGCAACCGTTCCTCCCAACCACAATAGATGGCGTAAACAACCCACGCGAATCTTGACGCAAAATCATACTTGCCAATAGTTTAATCTACCCAACAACAGATGGCGCTCATTAGATTACCGCATCGTACGCTACTCGGTAAAACTGAAGACTTTACAGTCTTCATGTTTAAATGTGTCTATGCTTGCTAAGGATTATACACCTACCAACAGATGGCGCTTACCTACATTACACACTAGCGTGTTGATACATACTGCGCTGGATTCGGTTAAGTTTAAAATGTAACTGTAAAAAATATAGACATAAATAGTCCCATGTTGGACTTAAAAAGAATGTGCCAACTGTATTTGTTTCCTAGCTCGTAAAATGCGATTAATGGTGTATGTGATTATGTAGGCCACAAGTAAAAAAAAAGTAGTGACAAGTGGCTACCACTTGTCACTACTTTTTCACAATTTTTTATTTAACTCAGCCCAGTTTTATTTTTGGCTAAATGTCGATAAAGGGGCTTGCTGTCGCTTGGCTCGGCCTACCCCTTCAGGGATTAACGTTGGTAATTTCTCATTTTTTTTTTTCTATATTTCAATCCCTTACCGTCGTCCAAATTCAGCAGTAGTTTCGTATTTATTATATAAGTTAATATTGTCATTGCGATGCTATCGGACGTGTTGATGAGGAAATAGTAGGGGAGCTGGCACCAATTTTTGGGTAGGTATTAGAGGAAATCTAGAAACTTGTCCCATGCCTCTCCTATTATACCCAAACACGGAACTGCAGACCTGGCTAAATCACCTGGCAGGTAGAATGTCCCACCAAAATGATCTGTCTTTCTTTAAATCCTATTTATAGTCATAAATACCTTAATTACATTTTAAGTTGCCTCATAGATTTTTTATACTTTATTGCAAAATATATATATAATAAATCTTAGCTTTTTTTAATTCTTAAAACATTAAACTACAACATATAAAACTTGCATATATTATTGAATAAAAAATATATATATATAAAAAATTTGAAGTTGATTTAGCCCAACTACTCACCAGTCAGGTCTGCAGTTCCGTGTTGGGAATAATAGGAGAGGTATGGGACAAGTTTTCAGCTTGCCAAAAATAATTTCTCGCGAATTTGTTTGAGATTCATTACCTATCTCAGAGTCACAAGGTATCCTTGAGAATTCTTTCTGCATTGCAAAATCTACATAATTAACAGGCTATTTATTCATTGTGAAATCTAATTAACATACATGCATTTTAAATATAACCTATGTTTTAGAATATATGGAAAAACAAACATTAAATACATAAGTTTCTTTTTAATTTCTCTACTATGATGTAGTGTGACCAACTTTAAAAAAAAAACAAATCCAATTCGGTACATTTTTGTCTCGTCTATCTGAGCGATACCTAATAGTTAATGATGAAATGAAATTGTCTTTTTTTTAAATAGGCTTCAAAAAAGCACTTAAACAACAAGATCAATATCTAACGGTTAAAAAAATAGATTTTACCGAGAAGAAACCGGCAAGAAACTCGATAGTTACTCTTTTTAAAATGTCAAGTCTTAATAATTATTAGTTACAATTTCTTAGTCAATGTCAATTTAGCAGTGCAGGCAAGCGAACAGCCTATTCTGGGACGAACTATTTATTCTTCTATTTTGTATTAGCCCTTTTTCAATAAACAATTTTTAATATATAATGTAACTGTAAAAAATTACCGATCAATTTAGTCCCATGTTGGTCTGGGACTTGGCCCATGTTGATCTGGGACAAAAAAAAAAGAATGTGCCAACTGTGGTTCTTGCCTAGCATGTCGTAAAAGGCGACTAACGGTTTACGTGCTTTTGGGTATGTGTCTAAGTAGGCGACGAGCTAGCCACTTGTCACTCCTTTTTCACAGCTTTCCATCCAACCCAGCCCACTGTCTCATGTTGGTCTGGGACTTAAAAATAATGTGCCAACTGTGGTTCTTGCCTAGCATGTTGTAAAAGGCGACTAATGGTATATCGGGTTTTGGGTGTGTGATTGTGTAGGCGACAGGTTAGCCGCTTGTCACTGCTTTTTCACAATTTTCCATCTAACCCAGGCCGGCTCTATTTTTGGCTGAATGTGGTTGAAGGGGCTTGCTGCCCCTTTGACTCTGCCTACCCCTTCGGGGATTATGGGCGTGATGTTATGTATGTATGTATGTATGTATGTAATATATAATTGAAACTTATGTACAGCCAAATTAATCTCTACTATCACTCATTAAAGGCCACGTATTTCCAGTAACCCTGTATAAATCTAACCCATATCGAAATGAAATATTGCATGTAGTATTATTATATCATACATAATTACATAACATCACGCCCGTAATCCCCAAAGGAGTAAGCAGAGTCAATGGGTAACCACATTCAACCAAAAATAAAACTGGCCTGGGTGAGATGGAAAATTGTGATAAAGGGATGTCAAGTGGCTAGCTCGTCGCCTTCACAATTACATACCCAACACCCCATATACCATTAGTCGCCTTTTATGACATGCTAGGTAAGGAACACAGTTGGCACATTCTTTTTAAATCCAAGTAAATGTACCTCGATATGTAAAAAGACATATCGCTTGGTAGGAAACAATTTTATCTGTGAATATTCATGAATCGAGATGCAATGCAAATGCTTTCTTAAAAGACGTAGGCACATATTCTTTATTGTATGAGAGCTGGCATCAATTTTTGGGTAAGTATATCAGTTCCATGTTAGTTTGGGACTCAAAAAGAATGTACCAACTGTTTCTCGCCTAGCATGTCGTAAAAAGCGACTAATGGTGTATGGAGTTCTAGATTTGTGATTATGTAAGCGACGAGCTAGCCACTTGTCACTGCTTTTTCACAATTTTCTCCGAACCGAACTCAATTTTTGGTTAAATGTGGCTTAAAGAGCTTATCGACTGTCTCGTTGGTCTAGTGGTAGCATGCGCCGCTAAAGGTCGAAGAAGTCCCGGGTTCAAATCCCGGGTCGGGCCAAAAATTTGTGGCTGAGTATTTCAATATTGCAATTACTCAAGTAACAGCTCGGAGTCAGGAAGTTGGCGGTTTAATCACCCCCGTACCTCGGAAAGCACGTTAAGCCGTTGGTCCTGCGCCTGACCTCTCTCCGGTTATGTCGGTGCCGTCTCACCGGACTATGAGAGTGAAGGAATAGAGAGTGCACTTATGTTTGCGCATACACTTGTGCACTATAATATCTTCTGCGCAGTTGGCTAATCCTGTTGAGATTGGCCGCCGTGACCGATATTGGTTAGGAGGACAATATTATTAAAGAGCTTATCGTTTTTTGGCCTCTGTCTACCCCTTAGGGGATAATGGGCGTGATGGCAAGCTGACCGCCCCGCTACTCATGAGAGGCATGAGACAAGTTTCCAGCTTGCCTTAAATAGGTACCTACTCAAAAATGCTGCCAGCTTTCGGACCATTACGTAAAGTTAAATTGAAAAACTATGTTAAATTGAAAAATACGTCTTGAAACTATTTTTCCATCCGCGTTAAGGCATATTCTTTCTCATGAATATTTTATAAGAAATACTACCTAATTGATTAAATGCATTACTAATTGCTGTAATTGTTCAGCTTATCTCCGCGTGAATATGTTTAATATATAGTGGAAGTATATAAGGAGATCGCTTTTCCTAACACAATACCTAAGTTTCTAGATACCCTAAAGACCACACAATGAAGGCTGTATTTGTTCTTGTTTTCTTGGTAAGTTTTTCATAAAATATATTTTCAACCGAATTCAAAAAAAGGAGGTTCTGTGTTCGCGCATAACTTCGTCATTTATGAACAGATTTCGATGATTCTTTTTTTGTTGGAAAAGAGATATTCCAAGAGTGGTCCCATGATAAGGAAGCCAGAATCTGATGATGGCATTCCTGAGAAATCGATAGGAACCTTCGAAAATCGTAGGGGCGACTACTGCGTTTGTAATTTAATTCATTAAGTATTTTAAAACACTACAATTTAATGAAGGTTTGGAGTAAATCTGATGATGGAGCCAAAAGACAGTCGAGGGAACTCCTCACCGATTAACAGCAATTACGACTTAAAATTTATAAGTATTAAAATACGTATAATTTGGCCTAAGTAAATATATTTTTTCTTTTATTAGGTTCGTTTTTTAAGTCGGCTATTTTTTTATACGTTTTGAGAACCTTAATTAGGGCAATGGTTCTTACATGGCGTCGGACGTCTGGGGCGCGGGTGCGATCACAAGGGACTTATAGTTGTTGATGTAATAGGTTTTTGTCTCTGAGCTAAGTACTTCGTTTATCGTACCTTCGATATTTCATTTTGCCCTCTCTCCAGTCATGTCGGTGCCGTCTCACCGGACTATGAGAGTGAAGGAACAGAGAGTGCACCTGTGTTTGCGCCCACACTTGTGCACTATAATATCTCCTGCGCAGGCTAATCCTCGTTGAGATTGGCCGCTGTGACTGATATCGGTTAGGAGGACATTATTATTATTTCAAAGGCACTGGCGACGAAGACTGAAATATTTCGTGTGATGTTCATCACACGTAGTTTGCTTAACATCTTCTTCTCTGTCGATTCGCTCTTGACAGAGTGGTCGTGGTCACGTTGAGGCGTCCACGTTAGTAGACACAGCTTTCATCACGATCTCCCGCCATCTTTCTCTGTTTGCAGACTGTCTGGTACAGTCTGACACGCGCTTTCCCACTGCGGATTTCACCTGATCAGTCCAGCGCATAGGTGATCTGCCGCGTGATCTGGTTCCCTCTAAACTTAACATGCTTAGTCTGAAACTATTTATTGGACAATCATAAACTTATTCTTCGGTTCTGGAATTTCACTTTATTTTTGTATCAGATCAATAAAAAAAAAACTCAAAACTCAAAACATCTTTATTTACGTAGGCCTCAAAAAAGCACTTGTAAATTCTCAAATAACAGTTACAAAATAGAACAATTTGAATCTACCACCGGTTCCGAATGTCGCATCTACCGAGAAGAAACCGGCAAGAAACTCGGTAGTTACTCTTTTAATTGCTAGATTGAATAACAAATTAAAATGTACAGATTCAATTAATATTTATACCAAGTCTTACAGTTAATGTTCGTTAAAGATTCAGCCGAGTATTATTATAAGCAGAAGGTAAACCAGAGCAGACCAGCCTCCAAAGATGTCACTTGTTCACAATATAAATGATGTTGTCTTATATTTATTTTACGTGACAAAGATTTTCATATTTATAGTCAGGGTTTATTGTGATCTTGATTCTAGATTTAACTAGTTATGAAGTTGAAGCGACTATTCCCTGATCTCCAAATTCCTCAAACAATGGAACCAGACAGCTGGCTGATGGTTGCTCATCCATCGTTTTTTAAATATATCTACTTGGCAGCTATCTACTTCCTTTCGATAAAATTCCTTATTGACGCAATTAGAATATAAATATAAAATGTTAATAAATAATTTATGTTTTAACATTTTTCTTCGGCTTTTGTATACATAATTCAAAATATCTATTCTTTAAACTAACTTTTTAACTGGAAAACATCATTATTTATAGAATGTCCCGTGCTAAGTCGGGGTCCGCTTAGACTTCGATCCAGGATTTTGCGAGTGTTGTAATTACATTGAAACGACTGCCTGTCTGCCCTTCGTGATTCTTAGTCAAAGTCAAAATACTCTTTATTCATATAGGTTTGAAACAAACACTTAAAAATCGTCAATTCAACAGGAAAATCAACTAATAATATGCAACTACTACGGTTCGGAATGTTGCTTTTACCGAGAAGAAACCGGCAAGAAACTCGGTAGTTTTTTTTTCAACAACATGTTTTACAAGGGTGTATAGATCATATTTCCATTTGAACCAGGACTTAGATAGGGGAATTAGACAATTTGGATCATGGTTACACATTTATAGAGGACGTGCACGACGACGGTGCTGCCAACTGGTGTCGTCAATGGGAACTTTCTTCGACCATGAATACTTGAGATTGTTATGTTTAATAATTAACTAATTAACTAAACTTCACGCCATTTCCCTAGCGGGGTAGGCAGAAAGAACCGAACGCCATATGGCACGATTCTTACACTCCTCACTCGCCTCTTCAACATTCATGATCCTTTTCATACAAGCTCTTCGGTTTTTATTAAGTAAACAGAATTAGTTTTAATAGTCAAATGTATCGGCCCTCGCTTCCGTGTAGTTTGCTAATTACATGGAAGCGAGTGCCGATCTGAACTCCGTTACCATTATATATGGGAACCAGACAATATAGAATCTTGGCAACACATTCATAGTTGTTTGAATATGCAGGTTTCATCAGGATTTTATACCTCAACGTCGGGCTAGTGGTATAAATGAGTCCATAAATTTGAAAGCCGTATGAACAGGATCATGAATGTTGAAGAAGCAAGTGAGGTGTGTAAGGACCGTGCCATATGGCGATCGGTTCCCTCTGCATATCCCGCTAGGGAAGTGGCGTGAAGTTTAGTTAGTTAGTTCAATTTGAAAAATCCAGAGATACGTTCCCGGGTTTGAGCCTGCAGTCCTCTTAAATAAGGCGCATATTCTTACCCAATGAGGTAACTTTAGAGACTTTTTAAAATTATATTACAGTATATCATAAAATCCGTGAGCCACCCAAATACAAATACGCGATCGTTAAGAAATGCTGAGCATCTTTTTTTAGTTTTCATAACATAACATAACATCACGCCCACGATCCTCGACAGGGTAGGCAGAGTCGAAAGGGCAGCAAGCCCCTTTAACCACATTCAGCCAAAAATAAAGCCGGGCTGGGACAGATGAAAAATTGTGAAAAAGCAGTGACAAGCGGCTAACCTCACTAACCTGTCGCCTACACAATCACACACCCAAAACCCGATATACCATTAGTCGCCTTTTACGACATTCTTTTTAAGTCCCAGACCAACATGGGACAGCGGGCTGAGTTGGATGGAAAGCTGTGAAAAAGGTGTGACAAGTGGCTAGCTCGTCGCCTACTCAGTCACATACCCAAAAGCCCGTAAACCATTAGTCGCCTCTAACGACATGCTAGGCAAGAACCACAGTTGGCACATTCTTTTTTTTTGGTCCCAGATCAACATGGGCCAAGTCCTAGACCAACATGGGACAAAAGTTAGTTTTCATAATTTTTATAAATCTTTTTTTTCTTTTTCAGGTCGGCACGGCTACCTGCAAGCCTTTCGGTGGGTATCATTAAATTTCTATTTTATTTTTGTATCATTGTGTTATGTTTTAGTCGCCGTCACGAAAATATATATTTACTAGATATGCCCGCAGTTTCATCTGCGTAATGGTTAATGTTAAATAGCCTATAGCATCATCATCTTCCTAGCGTTATGTCCCGTTCTTAGACGGGGTCCGCTTAGACCAAGATCCAGGATTTAGCGAGTCTGGTAAGTACATTGAAGCGACTGCCGATCTGACCTTCGTAACCCTAAGATAGGGGAACCAGACAATTTTTGGATCATGGTTACAAATCCAAAGTTGTTTGAATTTGCAGGTTTCATCACGATGTTTTCCTTCACCGTTGAGCTAGTGGTATAAATTCGTACATAGACTTGAAAAATCCAGAGGTACGTGCCCGGGTTCGAACCCGCACTTCTCGGTTAAGAGGCGCGTGTCCTAACCATTGAGCTACCACCGCTTAAATAGCCTATAGCCTTCCGCGATAAATAGGCTATCTAACACTAAAATATCTTTTCAAATCGGAATAGTAATTTCTGAGATTAGCGCTTTCAAGCAAACAAAAAATTTAGCTAACTTTATAATATTAGTATAGATTTTGACAAACAAATCCACCAAGTCTCGAACGTAATGTGGAAAACCACTGAATGTTTATTTACAAAATGTCTGACGTAGATTAGTCTTGATACTACAGAAAGTGAAGCATATATTGAATCTGAGGAACACCAAAACTATTCCTAGAAATCATTGAATTTACTATTAAATTCATATTTTTTTTTGCAGATCTGTTTGCTAACCTTGGCAACATTGGAAGAGTCCAGAGTTTGGCTAAAACACTAGGTAAGACTGGCTCGATGGCACATTCGGTAGTGGCCCTGCCCCATGCGCCAAGAGTTGTGGGCTTGATCCCCATCCAGGATAAACATTCGTATGCTGAATACTTGTGTTTGTTCTGTGTCTGGGTGTTTATATCCAATATTTGTAATACCACTGTTGATTCTGATATCCGTAACACAAGTGCTTATGCTACTTATCTCTGAGTCATCCCAGATCAATGTATGTGATGCAGTTTGATATTCCTCGCTCCAATCACCCTATTCCCTGCATTTTCTCTTCTTTCTCTATCAGCGGAGTACCTTCCATTTCTGCTAAATGCACATCCTAGATATACAATTTCATTCACCTGTTCCAGCACTGCATCATCAACCATTATTCTCGGTTATTTCTGGTTTCTTCCCTTTCAATATATTTAATTTGCATATATTCCATTTGCATTTCAATATAGCTAACGAATATATTTTTTCTTTTAGGTGATGACGTCAAAAATCTGGTATCTGGTGTTCAAAACATCATCAAGACAAATGGAAAGAGTGTCTGTAAGTTACATCAAATTATTATCATCAAAAAGCGTGTCAAATCAAGTCGACACAATAACGAATCGAAAAATTATTTACATACATAACATCACGCCCATATCCCCGAAGGGTTAAGTAGAGTCAAAGGGGCAGCAGGCCTCTTTAAGCACATTCAGACAAAAATAAAACTGGGCTGAGTTAGATGGAAAATTGTAAAAAAGTAGCGACAAGTGGCTAGCTCGTCGCCTACACAATCACATAACCAACTTCCCATACACCATTAGTCGACTCAAGTCGCAATTATTAAATCTAGTATTATGAAGTCACATATTAATTATTGTTTTAATAACCAACTAATTAGAAAAGTAAGCTTTTCATCCAACCCAGCCCATGTTGGTCTGGGACTTAAAAAGAATATGCCAGCTGTGGTTCTTGTCTAGCATGTCGTAAAAGGCGACTAATGGTATATCGGGTTTTGGGTGTGTGATTGTGTAGACGACAGATAAGCCGCTTGTCAATGCTTTTTCACAATTTACCATCCAACCCAGCCCGGCTTTATTTTTAAATAACAATAACATATTTTAACCGTATAGGCAAATCAGGAGTTGTAATGCTTTAATTTTTTTTGTCTTTCAGCGGACCAAGTGACCACCCTTATAAAAGATCTGGAAATGACTATCAAGAACACTATAGAGAAAGGTACTTTCATGATATATATATTATATATTACATATATATAAAGAGTAGAGCTTGCATGAAAAGGATCATGAATGTTGAAGAGGCGAGTGAGGTGTGTAAGGACCGTGCCATATGGCGTTCGGTTCTCTCTGCCTACCCCGCTAGGGAAGTGGCGTGAAGTTTATTTAGTCCAGGCATATTAGGATTTCACCTCGGATTTAACCTTTATTTTGGTACCATATAACTTATCTCAAAACCTACCTATCGTAGGGTGCCCGCGTCTTCAGATATCCCAAGGTTATTAAAAAAAATGTATAAACAAAAATTGTACAGAATTTAATCCCCTACAATATTTATAATAAATATAAATAGCATAAAATCCATAAGAAAAAATGTGTTAAAAATCGTTTTTTTTACCTACGACCTTAGGATATCTGAAAATGCGGACACCTTATGTTATGTAGGTTTTGAGATAAGTTTAAGGGTACCACAATAAAGGTTTATACAAGTTTGTAGCCAACTATCTCTCATTCAGAGATTCTTGACTTTATTTGACTAATGTTCCTGGGTTAATTAGCCATCTGCGCCTAAGTTATTATAGTGCATAAGTGCGCAAACATAGCTGCACTCTCTGTTCCTTCACGCTTATAGTCCGGAGAGACGGCACCGATTTGGCCAATTCTATTAATTCACTACTAACTACATAGAAAGTTATGAAAAAGAACTTGGAATAGTTTAAGTAATGGCTAGCTTACCATCTACATAAGATGAATGAACGATGAATAAACGAGTAACTATCGAGTTTCTTGCCGGATTCTTCTCGATAGAGTCTATTCCGAACTAATTGCTAGTATTATTTCTTATCCTTTTTTATGTATATTGACTATTTATAAGTGCTTTCTTGAATCCCATATAAATAAAGATATTTTTAATTTGAATTTGAATGTTTTATGAAGATTTTTTAATAAAATATTTTTTTTTACAGGTGGAAGCATTAAAAACTTGATCAGTGGAATCCAAAACGCCGTCAGCAAAATCGGCAAAGAAGTTGGTAAGTCTAATTTATAATCCCATGACTGAAGTTAACTCACACTGAAATGCAACTTGTTTTTCGAAATAATCCGATGAAAAATACTACATACTAGGATTGGCAAGAAAATGGTCAAGAAATAAGGCCACCCCTAATTGTGTGGTCTTATTTCAATATTAAACAGAAAAAAAATAAAACTCGTCGCTCTAACATTTATGAAAAACCTATGATTTAAAATTCGGGATAATTAACATTTAACATAACTTAAATTCGGAGTTAATAAATTGTTTATTTTCCCTTTAAAATACCCTTAAAGAATTCTTGAAGAACCCTTTAACAGACAGGGAAGGCGGGATGTAAACGAATATTTATTTATTTTTATATATACAAGAATAAATCGTTCAATAATCGGTCGCATTTTTTTCAGGACCTGAAATAAAGAAAATCCTGCAACAACTCAAACAAGTCATTGACAAGAACATCAAGAGCATCAGTAAGTTATATTATAATCATACTTCAGGATATATATATAAACTAAAAATGTATACATAGAACTTTATTTTTAGTATATATGAAAACTAAAATATTAAAAAAATTTAAGAACCAGCATAAAAAAACACAGTGGTATCCTAAACACTCACGCATTCGGTAGTGACTACCCCATGCGCCAATAGTTGTGGGTTCGATCCCCACCCAGGACAAACATTCGTCTGATGAATACTTGTGTTTGTTCTGTGTCTGGGTGTTAATATCTAATATTTAAGTATATATTTGTATTACCACTGGTGAAAAATATCTCTCACATATTTTTTATACTGTTCAGCAAACTAAAAATAAAGATACAGCGCGTTAAAGTACCGCGTGACGTCACTAGGTGTGTAAAATTTTACCATCCAAGTGACGTATGCGCCCAATTTCGGAGCTTTAATTGTATCTTCATTTTTCGAGTATTAGATTAAGCAAAAATACGTTTTCAATAATTTTTGATAATCCAAGTAACGGACTAATAATTAATTTTGAGTAAAATACCCTATGGTGTTTATCAATTAATTTTCCAGGCACCTCAGTCACAGAGATCGTCACGGTGATAACCAAGATTCTTGGACTACCTCAACCAGGTATGTAATTTCATTGTTATAAATATTTTGTCAAGTTGCGCGCAACTTGAATGCATTGTATCTTTGTCAATGTTTGTTTGACAAATAAATAAAAAAGAAGTGTTCAATATTTTTTTTAAATCTAACTGATGGATTATACATATTTCTTTTGTCATCTTGCCTATTTTAAATGATGAACAGTGTTATGACCTATGCAGAAAATTACTGACTTGAGCATAGATTTAGGATGTAGTCAAAAAATTCTAAATCTATGGACTTGAGTTATCTTTTTTTAATCCAGACAGACACCAATTCCCTAGTTCCAAACTAACCGTATGAGCTAGTGTTATGGAGACTAGATAACGGATATACTTACCAAATAAATCCATCCATCCATCCATGACTCGTGTACAATCATCACACGTAACATTTGCACTTAACAGGATTCGAAACTGCGACCCTTGGTTTCGTGACTAGGGTCTCTGACCACTCGACCAAGGGACTTGTCATTTGACGTGGTATTTTCTGAAATTTCAGGCGCAATTGGAAACAATGTTGGCAAAGCTGTAGAAGGCGTCAAAGGTGCTGTTGGTAAGTTGACAAACGTGTACATACATTCATACATACATACATATGTTAGCGGTTTCCAACATAAGATCCGCGGACCATCAGTGGCCCATAAGGCATGTAATTTGGACCGCGAGGAACTTAAAAAAGTTATTATTTGTATAAGAGATTATTTTTAAATTATTACAGTTTATTTAAGGCTACGTGGTCTTAGCTAGCAGTTTTGAAATTAAAGTGGTTCATGGTCACAAAAGGGTTGGGAACGCCTGAATGAAAGTAGAAAGAAATTCTTTGTTCAAGACATATAGGCACTTTTGGTTGTGAAGGTTTAGTTTGGGTTAATTGAATTAAATGACAACACGATATTCAGCTATCTGGTTAAACGTTCCGATTTAATGGTTTGGCTATTTGATTGGGAGCCGTTTGAATGAACGGGCTAGGCGTCCAATTAGCTAGCTAATTTAACCAGATGGCTGCGACAAGTTTAAACTACAGTTACCGCTTACCATAAAACGGGCTATATGTATAAGTCCTTAGATATGTAGTATAAAGAATGTTTATAATTCTTGGAGAAGACTAATATACGAATACATAATTACGCCCGTACTCCCCGAAGGGGTAGAAAGAGTCAAAGCTTCATCCAAAAAAAAAAACGGGGCTGGAATGCAGAATTGTGAAAAAGTAGTAACAAGTGGCTAGCTCGTCGCCTACACAATCACACACCCAAAACCCGATATAGCATTAGTCGCCTTTTACGATATGCTAGGCAAGGAATACAGTTGGTACATTCTTCTTAAGGCAACATGGGAAGTCTAACAGGAAAAAAACAGCTGAAAACCTTCTTTCTTTTCAGACACTGTCTCCAAAGTCGTGAGCCCTCCTGCCGGTGGTTTGTGTAAGTTAATTCACATTAAAATAGCTCCTAACTGATTTCTTTCACGGCTGCCAGTCTCAACGAGGATTAGCCAACACAGGAAATACAACAGTGCACAAGTGTGTGCGCAAACACAGGTGCACTCTCTGTTCCTTCACTCTCATAGTCCGGTGAGACACCGACAAGACCGGAGAAAGGTCAGGCGCAGGACCAACGGCTTAACGTGCTTTCCGAGGCACGGGGGTGATTAAACCGTCAACTTCCAGACTCCAGGCTGTTACTGAGTAATTAAAATATTGAAGTATTCAACCACAATTTTTTTGACCCGACCCGAGAATTAAACCCGGATCCATAGGTGGCGCATGCTATCACTATATCAAAGAGGTATATAATACACAAATAGGTAGGTATGCGCCAACGCAGGTGTACTATCTGTTCCTTCACACTTATAGTGCAGAGCACAGTTCAGACGGACGTAAGAATGGAAAATTGTAAAAAATTAAAATCAATTGTGTATTTTAACAATGTTTCTAATAATTCCATTTTATTTTCAGTACCTGACATATTCAAGCTATTTGGCTAGTAAGTAACCATCAAGTTTTATAGATGTTAATTAACTAGTATTTTTTTATTTATTTGTCAAACAAACATGGACGAGGATACGTCAATGTTTGTTTGACAACACAAGTTGCGCGTGACGTCACGCTTTCGTACATTTTTTATTAAATAGTAGCTTTAAATCTTTGTGATTTTTTGTTTATTTGATAAAGCGAAAAATATCAGTTTAGTATTTTTGTCTAAATAGAATTATAGTTTTTTATGCAGTCATCATCCCTATTGTGTTCCTCTATTATTTTAAATAATAACAATGGAATCCTGGTTGTACCATTAAAATTGTATTTTCGTAATACTTTTTTACAAAATAACTTACATCTAAGACATCAAAGCGTATACAGCCTTGCTCAGTAATTTTTAATAGGCATTATAAATATTATGCAATGAGCGTTTAATGACAAAGAATTTTTGTTTTTTTTTCATACGATAATTTTATAGGTAATTTAACAATTGTCATTAAATGACTTTGTTTCAATAGAAAGGTGTTATTTTATTATTGGAACAAGTATTAAAAAACAGGACGTTTGTATTTGAAAAGATAAATTATCGAATTATTTACTATACGTTCCGAATAAACCATTAATGTAATTTGATTAATAGCATAAAAGCAAACATAGACTACTAAAAAAAGAAGGACTCCGCGCCACTAACTGGACGTTGGGGCACCTGCAGAGCTCCAACTTGACACGCAAATTACGTCACATGTTGATATAAGCGCTCCAAATTACAGACTTTCATTATCTGGTTACCATAGGAATCTCACTCACACACGCATAAGGGTGGCTTCACGATGTTATATGGAGTAATTTATCAACTCGAACCATAGTGACAGCGCGGAGTCACGGACTAGTAAAAAAAGAAGGACTCCACGCTATGATACTATAACGTGAAGCGACGTTTATGCATGTGGGAGTGAGATACATAAGGATACCAGATATCTGTCATGTGGAGCACTTATTATGTCAATGTGTGACGTAAGTTGCGTGTCAAGGTTGAGCACCTGAGGAGCTTCAATATCTAGTTAGTGGCGCAGAGTCCTTATTTTTTTACAGGTCTGTGCGCGGAGTCCTTATTCTTTACAATTCTGTGGGATGGATATGATTAATTGCATGAAAGTAAACAAGTGTCCTTGTAAAGTCTAAATCCTATTAAAGAATTTTGCTTTTCAGTTCAATTAATTAAATGTGGATTTCTTCAACAGGAAATCAAGAACATATACCTACCTACCTACCTACTACAGCACCGAATGGATCTCAACAGTATCAGCTGCAACAAAACCACGATAGATGGCGTTAACCAGCCACAAACGCAAAAGCATGCTAATAGATTATTAAGCCACCAATAGATGGCGCTAATCGTATTAAAGTGTCTCGCGTTTTTTAAATATTCTGTTGAGAAATTCATATTGGTCTCTAGTTGAAAACACAAGTGAATGTACCACAGACCACAGATACCCCGTGGAATGTACCAATATAAATTATCACATGAGTATTTTATAAACCAAATATATCGTCCAAGTTTCTAGATAATAGATAAGCAGTCTTGTTCGACTGTTAAAACAAGATGTTTTTGTGATGAAATGAAAATTTCTTTAACATGAGAACAAATTTCGTTAACCCTTTCCTACCGGCATACCGAAATTATTTAAATTTCGAAATCTTTTTGATTAATTCTGAATATTGTTTTTAAAATGAAACACATATATTTTTTTTTGATTTTTTTTGTGTCTAGAACTAGGTTTTTCAGTACCTAGACATATCTGTACCGTCAGCAATTTTATGTATAAATATATATGTATGTATGTAGAAACTTCGTTATAATTATTTGGAACTTTTTAGATAACTTTGTCAACAAATAATATTAAAATAATGAATAGTAGTAACAAATGAGACCTAAACCTCGCGATAAATAATCCACGAAACATTTAGATCAATGAGGAAATAAAAATATGTATACATCCATGATGTCAAAAATCAACAAAATTAATAAAATTTTAAAGGTGTGACAAAATGAAACATTAACCTCGTGGTACTCTACAAAACAATTTTTTTATCATTTAGATATAAATGAATATTACAGTGGGAACATTTGATATAAGGTTCCGACTATATAGGCCTCATGCTGCAGACATTCACATCTTCATCTTCTCTCTGAAGCAGTTGGCCAGTGTATCCCCCTGTTACCCAAACGCACATTTTTCAAAGTAGATTGTCGCCTCTTGAATAGTCCGGCATTGGAGAAGTTATCTGGTGAAGTTATCTGGTGAAGTTCTCCTTTTCTGACAAGCATCTTTAGTAGTCATCAGTCCTTGAGATCTATTGCTCAAGGACTGATGACTACTAAAGATGCTCGCCATAAGCTCTTCCTTCTTTAGATTCAATATCTTACGTTTTTGGGTAGCAAAAAGGCTGCTTTGGTATACCTACAATATTTTCTAATAATCCATCTATCAACACAAGAAAGATATAGGGTGGTGTGAAGTTGACAAAACATTCTTCTACTACTTCTGTGTTTGTAGTATATCCAGATGAACTATCTCATACTCCCCACTTTTTCCACTTACAATTCGGATCCGGAACAGGTTTTGGATGGGCAGGTGTTAGCGCAGTTCTTGACATGGACCCACTCGTTGAAGGTTAAACATTATAAGGGGTTTTTGACATGGACCCATAGTTTGAAGGTTGAACATTACAACAAATATCAGGGACGGGGCCAGGAACTGGAGATACTTGGTCAATTGGAGATGATGGGCGTGATGATAATCCCATTTCATTTAGGGCCTAGCATAGCTTCCTCAAAAACGTCATTGAAGTCTCTTGGGGCTCCCGGTGCGGGTAGATGAACATTATGCTCATTTTCTTCATCAGACGTATCCACCTCCGAAACATCGCCGAAGTTTGGAACTTCTTCAAGCAATATTGCTTCGATTAGGGCCATATCCTTTGCGATATATATGTATTTGGACACCAAAAATAAAAAAAGTATAATTTTATTATAAAGTACCTAATGAAATAATAAAAATAAACTACCCTCTTTGTCTACGCACACCATACAAAACACATACACAAAGTGACTGTCGGTACTTTTTAGTAAGCGCCAGTCTTGGGAACATTTAGGCACGAAATAATGCAAAATAATACCATACAATAATCTTTACACAATCTTTATTACATAATCTATGGTAATGATAACATAAAAGGCCACTTACCTACGTTATACAATTTTTAAAACAATTTACAAATGAAACTTCAATCACTTCGTCAAGTCTGCGACAAGTTGTAACTTGCAAATCACATTGATTGGCCGTTTACCGCGGGATATGGATGAAGCGCTCTAATTGGCCTAGGAAGTGATCCGAGAAAGTAACGTCAGTATTTTCGAGGCGCTGCTTGCTTGCGTTTTCGATATATTAGACGAAATGCGAGTGAGTTCATAAAAGTACCGTCAGATAGGAAAGGGTTAATGTTGTAAATTAATCTATCAAATTTTGTAGAGACTTAGATGACATATGAATGGTAAATACAATTGTGTAAGTTTACAATAAAATCCATAAGCACTGTATAACATCTTTAGGTATCTGGATAGCTTAGGTTATTTCTTTTCTGTTTGTATGGGAATTGTTAATCTTTGGGAAATTATACTTTGGCAAATTTATTTTAAGTTTTATTTTCTTTTTTTATCAAACTTAGATTGTCCTTAGACCAGGGGTTGCGACCCTTTTAAAACAGAACAAACCAACAAGCCGAAAAATTGTGAAAAAGTAGTGATAAGTGGCTAGCTTGACCCCCACACAATCACATACCCACAACCCCATATACTATTAGTCGCCTTTTACGACATGCTAGGCAAAAAACACAGTAGGCGCAGTTTTTTTTAAGTCCCAGACCAACACGGGACAATGGCCTGGGTTTAACTGTCGGTGTAAATCTAACGTATTTGGTCGCCATCTTGAAAATCTGACGTAATTGGTCGATAACGTTTAAAAAAAAAATACGAAAAGAATAATAATTCTGAGCCTAAGTATATTAAAATTATACATACGACAGAAGAATATTCATTAAATTCAACAAACGATATATAGGTAACACATATCTGTTTTCTAATCAATTATATTACTAATTCGAAGGTCAAATCTTCAAATGTTTTCTGCATTAACAATCTAGTACCTAACTACGAATAAAATACATCTTCTTCTTATATATAAAAATGAATTGCTGTTCGTAAGTCTCGCTAAAACTGGAGAACGATTTGTTTTGATTTTGGTTTTAAAATATTGGTAATCTTCTAGGGAAGGTTATTATGGTATAAAAATATGGAAACATCGCGAGAAAAATAATAAAAGAAAATCCGAGAATGGGGCGTTACGAAGTGCGCCGAGACATCTAGCTACCTATTGGATAAAAATTAATTCTCTACCGACTTGTGCACATAAAGATAGAAAAGGACATTAATAACTGGGAAAGTTTAATTGAGTCTTTTTAAAAACATATTTGAGTCATCTAGCCTATTATTAAAAAAGTAATGACAAGTAGCTACTTCATTAGTTGTCTCATACTCTACACCAACATTAAATCACTACGCTACTCCGTCATTCCCAAACAGCGTCACAGTAGATCCATGCTTCCAAAACAGATGGCGCTGGCAGTCACTTACATCGCGGTGGCGTTTAGTTTTAGTATATGATCTTTCGATTGTATACGGTCTTTCCATTAAATTGTATCCTACGTTCGTGCTTCTAACTTAATAGGGGCCGTTCAAGTATTACGTAAGCAGATTTATTACAATTATTTACCCCCCCATCCCCCTTGTCAGCAAAAGTAAGCATAGCTCTTACCCCTCCCCCCATGCTTACGTAAACATTTTTCAATTAATGTATTATTTATATATTCAAGCAAAGACAATGTGAGGGTTGCCAATCGTGTAAAAAAGTAAATAACTACCGATGACGTAATCATCACCTAGACTCCCCTACCCCCCATGTCATCCAAAATAAGCAAAGCAAAGACCCCCCCGGCCCCCCATAGCGCTTACGTAATACTTGAACGACCCCATAGGACGCGATTCGGGGGCCACTTGGGAGGCCTATGGCGCTCCATTATATTGCTCCGTACGGAATCAATTCCCTCACCGCCACTCCGTGTTTCTCTGACGTCATTACGGAAACCTTCCTCACTCAGACAACCTGCTACAGTTGGTATTTTTTAAGTCAACGATTTCACATTAATAAGAATAGATTAACACCTGTTTTAATGAACGTCTAATCTCGAATAAATAAAACAAAGTAGTCTTTTTCACGTTTATTCGTTTTTAAGTTGAAATTTAAAATGTCTAATTAAGTTAATGGCTAGATGTTTGGTATGGCTTAGGAGCGGCATTTGCTGCACCCCTCCTGCGGGGTCCTTGGTTCGCCGTACCGGGGGGAGCTTAGCCAAGAGGGACTCAGAGGTAGGACTCCTTTTTTTAACTGGTCCGTGAGGTACACTCATCAAAAAAAAAAATGGATTAGGTTAGGTTAGACGGAAAATTGTGAAGTTTAGAGATCGATTTAGGAGATTTCTTTGAAATAAGCATTACTGAAAAATAGGTAAATAGACTATTGTAATGATATCATCGTCCTAGCATTATGTCCCGTGTTTAGACGGGGTCCGCTTAGACCATGATCCAGGATTTAGGGAGTCTGGTAATTACATTGAAGCGACTGCCGATCTGACCTTTGTAAAACTTACACAGGGGAACGGGACACTTTTGGATCATGGTTACACATATGGATCATGGTTATCCATAGCCGTTGGAATGTGTAGTTTTCATCACGATGTTTTCCTTCACCGCCGAGCTAGTGGTATAAAAACGTACTTACATAGATTTGAAAAATCCAGAGGTACATGTGGGTTGGAACTCGCACCTCTCGGTTAAGAGGCTCGCTCGTATTGAGCTATCACCGCTCCCAATTTAAATAATAATTGTTTTTTAAATGCATAGTTGAGAAAAGTAAAAAAAGAGGCACTGTTTGTCACGCTATCCAATAGTTAATTGCAATGATAATAGTATAATTATATGGAAAACACTGACAAATATAATAGATATATATGTATTTATTAAATTCAAATGAAATTCAGGATATGTTGTTTGTAATTTAAATGTCTAATGTCCAAAGAAAATTTATAGTTCAACTAGGGGTGTCACCTCTATTTAGTTAATAATAAAAATAAATATTCGACGACATCACATACATCGATCTGACTCCGAGGTAAGTAGCTTAAGCACTTGTGTTACGGATATCAGAAACAACAGTTGTATTACAAATTTAAACTTAAATATTGGATATTAACACCCAGACACAGAAAAAACACAAGTATTCATCACACGAATGTATTTCCTGGGTGGGGATCGAACCCACAAATCTTGGCGCATGGAGCAGGGTCACTACTGAATGCGCCATCGAGCCAGTCAAATTAGATATTTTGAAGATAACACACATATTTAATTATCATCACACTTGTTATCCCCATCAGAGATGACAGAGTCCAAAGTGCCCCTGGACTCAAAGCAAGCTTGTTAAACCACGTTTAGCCAAAATGAAATCGACTTGAGTTAGATGGAAAATAGTTCAAAAGTGGTTAACTCGGCGCCGACATAATCACAAACGATAGTCAATACACTATTAGCCTCTTTTATAACATTAAAGGAAAGCCATAAACGGAATTAATATCGTTTAATAATTTACTTATCTTCGATATATCATCATCTTCCTAGCGTTATGTCCCGTGCTTAGACGGGGTCCGCTTAGACCATGATCCAGGATTTAGAGAGTCTGGTGATTACATTGAAGCGACTGCCGATCTGACCTTCGTAATGCTAAGATAGGGGAACCAGACAATTTTTGGGTCGTAGTTACAAATCCAAAGTTGTTTGAATTTGCAGGTTTCATCACGATGTTTTCACTCACCGTCGAGCTAGTGGCATATATACGTACATAGATTTGAAAAATCTAGAGGTACCTACCCGGGATTGAACCTGCACTTCTCGATTAAGAGACGTCCTTACCATTGAGATACCACCGCTGTATTTATCATTGATTTACTTGCGATTTATTTACAGCCTTATTTCGACAACACAAAAATCACTTTTATTAAAAAACATATTAACCTATTAGTGACATCCCTATTTATTTACTTAAAAAATGCAGATAATTTACTTCGATATATAATTTATTACTTTTCAAATACTAACTTGATACAATAAAAAGAGCTACGCAGATAAAAAACCACAACTGTCATTCGCTTTGTGATCTTTAGAACACGGCAGAATGAAAATATTTTTGGCTTTAGTCGTCCTGGTAAGTTTTTTACAGAGCTTAGTGTATTAATTTACCAATTTTCCATCTAACTCAGCCCAGTTTTATTTAGCTGAATGATTAAAGGGGCCTGCCTCTTTGACTCTGCCTACACCTTCGGGGATTACTGTCATTATGTATGTATGTAATCTATTTTTATACTGCTGCCTCGGTGGTCTAGGTCAAGTTTTGGTCCGACCCGGGATTGGTGTTTGTGTTATGTGGTCGATTATTTCAATGTTGAAATTACTCAGTAACAGTCTGGTGTAAGGAAAGCACGTTAAGCCGGTCCTGCTCCTGACCACTCGCCGTTCATGTCGAATTGCCGTCTCACCGGACATGAGAGTGAAGAAAAAGTTGTGACAAGTGGCTAACTCGTCGCCTACACAATCACATACCCAAACCTGATATAGTATTCGTCACCTTTTACGACATGCTAGGCAAGATATACAGTTGGCACATTGTTGATAAAAACAAAGATTATAAAATATAAATTAATATTTTTTTATTATTATTATCTATCCTGAAGGATTTGGCAGAGGCCAAGGCCAGCTAAAATTGGATTGGGCTAAATGGAACATTTTGGCAAAATAGGGACAATAACCCGATAGTCGCCTTTTACGACATGCTAGGTGAGGAACACAATTGGTCTATGGTTTTGATCCCACACGTCCCCTATATGGAACATTTTTAATTTCCTCAATTTCCAAGTGTTTAAGCATAGTTTATCTTTATTTTGGTTCTTATTTATGATATTGTCTAATATTTTTTTATTTATTTCAAGGTCGGCGCTGTCGCTTGCGGTGAGTAAAAAAATGTTGATTATATAAAACAAAACTATGTAAGTGACACTATTTTCTTGAGATTTTATGCAAATTTCCAACTTTTTAGTAAAATTTTTAACAATTTTAACGTTACTTGGAATACCACAAAATGGTAACAAAAGTCTATTTCATATTTTTCCAAGTGTTGCCTTTTTTAAGCTTACTATTGGCATCTAAACAACTAGCGACATCTATATTGAATATTTTAAAGCTGAAGAGTTTGTTTTCTTGAAAGCACTAATCTCAGGAACTACTGGTCCGATTTGAAAAATTCTTTCAGTGTTAGATAGCCCATTTATCGAGGAAAACTTATAGGCTATATTATAATCGCAGGCACAGCTAGTCTGTTATATTATACAAGCCCATTCCCTAACACGTAGGTATTGGAATAATTATTAAACTGTGAAATTGTTACCATTCACAATTAAAGATTTAGTAGTGACCCTGCCCCATGCGCCAAGAGTTGTGGGTTCGATCCCCACCCAGGACAAACACTCATGTGTTTCTTCTGTGTCTGGGTGTTAATATACAATATTAAGGCATATATTTGTAATTCCACTGTTGATTCTGATATCCGTAACACAAGTGCTTAAGCTACTTACCTCGGAGTCAGATCAATGAATGTGATGTAGTCGGATATTTATTGAATTTTTATTTTTAATGCAGACTCACCGAGCCAAATCACAAAAATAGGAGAAAGTGGCAAGAACTTGGGTAAGTATTTCAAGAATAATATGTATTTTATACAAGCTTATTTTTAGAAGGTATTTAAAAAACCTAAAGATTGTACATAATATATTGCAATAGTTTTTATATAATGTAATATTTTGTCCAAATAAAAATCACAAAACTTTAAAAACATCAGACAGGCCCGTTGGTCAAGTAGGCAGAGACCCTTGCCACGAAACCAAGGGTCGCGGGTTCGAATCCCGATACGGGCAAAGTTTTCTGTGACAATCATGGACATTTGTACTCGAGTCTTGGATAAACATATTTAAGTATGTCTATCTGTTCACCTAGTATCCATAGCATAGGTTTATACGCTTAGTTTGGTATTAGAGAATTGGTCTCAGATGAACTGGGAGAAGGGCATGTGAATGAAGATGGTGAATTTATTAATTTAAAATAATATTTTCACGCTACTTCTTTAGCGGGGTGCGGAAAGACAAAGAGTTTTTAAAACAGCTAGTATGTCCTAGATAAAGAGCAAAGTTTTTTATATTATAAACGCCAAAGTTTGTATGGATGGATATAATATGTTTGTTACTCTTCCACGCAAAAAGTGCTGCATGGATTTTAATGAAACTTTACAATAGTATAGCTCATACATTAGAATAACACATAAGCTATGTTTAATTGATTACCACGCGAGCAACGCCGGTAGAAGCTAGCGATGAATAAAATCAAAATCTACGTTCCCGATTCCAAAAAATATTTTAATGTAAAATAGCTACATTACTTAGATATGCTTAGGACTTTGACTGCCTCGTTGGTCTAGTGGTAGCATGCGCCGCTTAAGGACCAAGACGTCCCGGGTTCAAATCCCGGGTCGGGCCAAAAATTTGTGGCTGGGTATTTCAATATTGAAATTACTCAGTAACAGCCCGGAGTCAGGAAGTTGGCGGTTTAATCACCCCCGTGCCTCGGAAAGCACGTTAAACCGTTGGTCCTGCGCCTAACCTCTCTCCGGTCATGTCGGATTGCCGTCTCACCGGACTATGAGAGTGAAGGAATAGAGAGTGCACTTATGTTTGCGCACACACTTGTGCACTATAATATATCCTGCGCAGTTGGCTAATCCTGTTGAGATTGGCCGCCGTGACCGATATCGGTTAGGAGGACATTATTATTTATTATGCTTAGGATAACTATTAAACCCGATATCCCAAAAAAAAACCAGTTGGTGAAACCTCCGATAAAATATAATAAATTTTTTTTACAGGTGAACATATCAAAAACCTGTTAACCCAAGTAGAGGAATCCCTCAACGGGAGCAGCATGGATTTGCGTGAGTAATTGCTTCCTGTATCATAAAGCCAATTTTTTAAATATATTAAATAACTTAAATAGGAGCGGTGGTAGCTCAATGGTAAGGACACGCGCCCCTTAACCTAGGAATGCGGGTTCAAACCCCGGCATGTACCTCTAGATTTAAAAAAAAAAAATCTATGTACATATTTATACCACTAGCTCGACGGTGAGGGAAAACATCGTGATGAAACCTACAAATTCAAACAACTTTGAATTTATAACCATGATCCAAAAATTGTCTGGTTCCCCTATCTTAGGGTTACGAAGGTCAGATCGGCAGTCGCTTTTAAATGTAATTACCAGACTCGCTAAATCCTGGATCATGGTCTAAGCGGACCCCGTCTAAACACAGGACATAACGCTAGGAAGATGATGATTTAGCTACAAGAGAAATTCAAGTCGTATATAAATTAATGTTTCTCAAAAATACTCAATGTACCATGTTTACAGAAGAGGATGTCCTAAAGTTCCTCAAAGAAGTTATGAACATCCTTGATGAGACGCAAAGTGGCACAGGTGAGAGCAATTAATCAAAAAGTATATATATCTAACTAACTTACTAACTAAACTTCACGCCACTTCCCTAGCGGGGTAGGCAGAGAGAACCGAACGCCATATGGCACGATCCTTACACACCTCACTCGCCTCTTCAACATTCATAATCCTTTTCATACAAGCTCTACGGTTTTTATGACTCCTAATATCACCTTCTGTTATTACACGACTAATCTGATCGTGGTAGGTGAGCCTGGGCCTTCCGCGGCTCCTACATCATGCCACTTCCGTATTGTATATCTGTTTAGTCAATATTTCTTCATTCATTCTTTCCACATGTCTGAACCACTTGCTTTACGCGGACGATGCTTTTTATTATACTAAATAGACCAATTGTAATATACTGATGCATTTAATACCACACTCCAAATTTTTTCCAAGCTTCAAGAATCGTTAATATATCACATTTATAAAAAAAAGAGTAGGGAAAATTTTCACAATAAAACATCTAGTGCGACGGCTCGCAGCAGTATCTAAAAACGTAGGTTTAAAGATAACTTGATTTATTTTATTTATTTATTATGCTGGGGCCACACTAACGAGAAATGCCATTAATTATCGCGATAATGGACGTTCACCATAGGTGTAGCCACAACTTAACGGGATAATTTGACAATAGCATTAACAATGCCATTTGTTAATGCCATTATGATAGCTCAAGTGGCGGTACATCAAAGAGATTAACGCGAGAATTGATGCGATGAAGCGGCCACATTACACATATTAAAGTAAATTCAACGCCGTTTTTATCGCCAATAATGAGCATTCATGTTGACCGTTGAAGTGTAGCCACCCATTTTTAATGCGGTAAAAATTATCGCAATAATTATCGAGATAATGGGCATTGACGTTAAACGCTAGTGTGGCCCCAGCTTAACTTGATTTATTTTATTTATTTATTATAAATGGTACACCAATAGCAATACATATACACATTCATAGTAAAGTTTAACAGAGGTTACAGTTTAAATATGATCGCCAATTATAGGTATACACAACATTCTCTAAAACATGTGTTTTCCAGCAACTAGACTAAAATTAATATTAAGCAGCTTAATTAATATTGTGATGACGTAATTAAATATTTTTGTAATAAGTGACTTAAAAAGAAAAAACATGTATACCGTTATTTTTTTAAACAATTGCCATATTAAAATTTGGAGACATAATAGTAATAAATAATAAATAAATATTCAACGACATCACATACATTGATTTGACTCCGAAGTAAGTAACTTAAGCACTTGTGTTACGGATATCAGAAACAACAGTGGTATTACAAATATATACTTAAATGTTGGATATTAACACCCAGACACAGAACAAATACAATACAAGTATTCTTCACGCGAATGTTTGTTCTGGGTGGGGATCGTACCCACAACTCTTGGCGCATGGGGCAGGGTCACTAGCGAATGCACCATCGAGCTTGTTAAAGACATAGGTATACATAATATGTATGATATTATCATATCAATCACCGAAGGGGAAGGCTGAGTCAAGAACATAAACTCCTGTAACCAAATTTACCCAAAATCTTCTTTTCACATACATGCATATTATTGCGCTGGTATCCCCAAAGGGGTAGGCAGAGTCAAAGGGCCAAAGCTTGCCCGTTTAACCACTTTCAGACAAATAATCTGGCTGGATAAAGATAAATGATTGTGTAAAAATTTGTGACAAGTGGCTAGCTTGTCGCCTACACAATCACACACCAAGCCGTTATACCATTAGTCGTCTTTTATGACATGTTACGCAAGGGACACATTTGGCACATTATTTTTAAGTCCAAAAAATAAAAAGAAACTGTACCATGTTAGTACATGGTTCAATTTCTTTTTATTTTTTGCAAAAAACTATCCGTTTATTAGAGCTTGTTTTTTTTTTAAGTTTGAAATATTTTTTTATATTTCAGTTAGTGTCAAGAAAATCATCAAAGATGTACAGACCCTCCTGAAAAGCAACACTGGATCGTTGATAGGTAAGGAGCTTTTTTATAAAATAATGTCCTCCTAGAAAGAAATAAAAGACATTTATTGACCACAATATGAGACAGAAAAAAAAAAGGTAAAATAAAATAATCATGGGTTAACTATCAATAACATATAGTTAGCCAGTTTCGGACAAGATGATTTCCGCGACTCTATTTAGGATCTCTAAGTACTGAAACTAATGGAGATGACTTAACTACGAAACAGTGAAGCCCAATTTTGAGTGAGAAACAAATATGGCGCCTTTGTGTAGTATCATTCCACTTTACTTATTTACATACTATAAGTCTCTGAACAATTTATTTATGACAATGTTTTTGAATGTTACAAGTTAGATTATGTTATAATCAAAAATTTTATCAATATTGGCACAATGCACTGCAAATTCCACTGACATTGACAACTTAAAGCGAGGAACCAAAATGGTAAGCCGGCTTCACTTAGGTATTTCTATGACGTCACTTGATGATGTTACCGAAAATAGTTAAGTCAAATAAGTTGTTGTCTCTTTTTACGTGCAGTATTGTAGACTTGTTAAAAAGAGATAGATAGAGGTTTATAATTACAATATCAATATTAATCATATTTATACTTTTATAGCAGATTGTTCGTATCGAACATTAGGTCGTCTCCATATGTTTCAGTACTCAGAGTTTAGGATTGACATAAACGTTATCTTGATATCTGTCACAAGAATCATCCCATCCGAAACTGACTATGAATAAAAATAAAAAAGAACAAAGAAAATGAGAAATTACAGCACCGAAAATTGGTCAACTAGGTGCCTGTCTCAGCATTTGCTACTGCAGCAACGCAAACGTTGCCAGAGCAGCGCTGGTCTTCCGGCAGGCCCTAGTTAGGACGCGCCCTACAGGAGGGGCTCCGAATACTCCTGTGGTATCCCTGCCTGTCCTAGGAGGCGACTAAAAGGGCCTTTGGAGCTGTGGAGTGTTTGCGGGGGGGCCTGCATTCACTTCGTTAAGCAGCCCCAGAGAAGATGACGACACGTGGATCCTCGTCCGTTAAATAGGATGGGGTGACACTGTAGTCTGTACCGTTTTAAGCACCGCGAGGTGTTCTGGGGGCGAGGTTGCCTCTCCCTCGAGATGGGCCGCATGGATCGGCAGCGGCGTAGACGTAGATTTCACGTAGAGTCCCGAGTGGGGTGCCCGGAATCTGCGCCAACGCCCGAAGAATGACCACCGTGAGGTTTAGTCGGTAGTAGAGTGCTTTCCCCGCCTCTGAGCCCGACACATCCCTCGTAGGCCGAACCTAGGTTTACTTGGACGGTGCGTAAATGCATTCCTCACTTAAAAAAAAAGGCCCTAGTTAGAACGCGCTAACTGGTATAGGTGACGGCGGCCAAACCCAACGAGGATTAGCCAACTGCGCAGGAGATATTATAGTGCACAAGTGTGTGCGCAAACACAGGTGCACTCTCTGTTTCTTCACTCTCATAGTCCGGTGAGACGGCACCGACATGACCGGAGAGAGGTCAGGCGCAGGACCAACGGCTTAACGTACTTTCCGAGGCACGGGGGTGATTAAACCGCCAACTTCCTGATTCCGAACTGTTACGAACTGTTTTATACTTCTCTAACAAAATTTAATGTCTTTGGTGAAAAAAGATTAATCTGAATGAACTGTACACCAGGTCCGAACCAACAGCTAAGCGGATTAATCTAGTCCACAATAGTGCTGCGTAAACATACATACATATATAATTAAGGGCATATATAAATATATATATAATAATAACTTTTATATACATAATATTGACTTGCTCGATGGCGCATTCGGTAGTGACCCAGCCCCATGCGCCAAGAGTTGTGGGTTTGATTCCCACCCAGGACAAACATTCGTGTGATGAATACTTTTGTTTGTTCTGTGTCTGGGTGTTCATATCCAATATTTATTTAAGTATATATTTGTGATACCACTGTTGATTCTGATATCCGTAACACAAGTGCTTAAGCTACTTACCACGGAGTCAAATCAATGTATGTGATGTCGTCGGATATTTATTTATTTAGTTATTTAATATACGCCCGTAATCCGCGAAGGGGTGAGCAGAGTCAAAGGGGCAGTAAACCCCTTTAACCACATTCAGCTAAAAATAAAATTAGGCTGGGTTAGATGGAAAATTGTGAAATGTAGTGCCAAGTTAGCTCGTCGCATAACAATCACATACCCAAAACCCGATATGCCATTAGTCGCCTTTTACGACATTCTAGGCGTACACATCATCATCTTCCTAGCGTTATGTCCCGTGATTAGACGGGGTCCGCTTAGACCACGATCCAGGATTTAGCGAGTCTGGTAATTACATTGAAGCGACTGCCGACCTGATCTTCGTAACCCAAAGATAGGCAAACCAGAAAATTTTTGGATCATGGTTACAAATCCAAAATCCCTCACCGTCGAGCTAGTGGTATACTTAAATACGTACATTAGGTAGAGGTACGTGCCCGGGTTTGAACCCGCATTCCTCCGTTAAGAGGCGCGTGTCCTTACCATTGAGCTACCACATTCTAGGCGTACACAGTTGGCACATAATTTTTAAGTCCCGGGAGTGATGTATATCTAAAATATTTTAATTAATTTGCAGTTAACGATGCCGGCAAGGTTGCTGCCGCTTTGAAAACCGCCATTGAAAACAACTTGGGTACTATTGGTGAGTTGTAAATAATAACAAATGTTAAATGGTACCAAACCTCAATGCAATGAGGGTTTTTTTTATAATTAAAACATCCAAAAGATGGCGTAACTGTAATTTACGGTCTTGTCACCCTCCTCATTGGCTAGTTGTCAGAACAAACTGACATGCTGTCAACAAGGAGCTAATAGTGACAGTGATAAGACCACGAGACTCCCTCGTGCCATCTGGCGGTTTGTGTATTTTTGAAAACCCTCATTGCGATGAGTATTCGTTGAAACTAAAGGTTCGAATCTGATTCCAAAATAAAAAAAATGAAAAGGGAAAAATAAGTATTTATTACAAGCTAGCTTCTGCTCGCGGCTTTTCTCGCGTGGTTCATCAATGAAATATAGCTTATGTGTTAATCTCATATTTAAGCTATACTATTGTAAAGTTTCATTAAAATCCATGCAGTACTTTCTGCATGACAGAGTAACAAACATCCACACAGCCATCCAAATGGATGAATACAAAATTTCGCGTTTATAATATTTACTGACCAGACGTTGTGTTGTTCTCTGAAAATATATAAAAACGTGAAAATACCACTTTTTTACCTATTCCTAGTTTTTTTTATATTTACTTTGATACAGCCGTTCGAAATTCATGCACATACTTATATCTCCCGGAAACCATTTTTATTAACGTGTATAGAAATCGATACAATAATAATAATAAATTCTCCAGACTGACACACCAATTCCCTAGTACCAAATTAAGCTTATATGGTAGGTACTTACTATGGATACTAGGCGAAAGGCTAGATATACTTAAATACGTTTATAAACATCCATGATTCGAGTAAAAATGCCCATGTTCATCACACGACACATTGCCCCTAGCGGGTTTCGAACCCGCGATCTTTGGTTTAGTGGCCAGGAACTCCGACTACTCGACCAACGGGCCAGATGGTTTTCACGAAATGTAATTTATATATTATAGAGTTTTTCTTTTGGTTTTTCATGTTTTTTTTTAATTTATTTCAGGATATGACCTTCAAATGATGGTGAAAAATATTATTGACACTGTAGCAATGAAAAGTAAGTTGGTATTTTTTTTTAAATTTATTATTATTATTTTTTTAAGTAAAAATACATAGGTACATTCATCACGCCCAAGTTCTCCAAAGGCCCATTTAACCACATTCAGTTAAAAACCAAACTGTGTAAGTGAGAAGAGTAAGTGACATGTAGTTAGTTTGTCGCCTACACAATCACACTCCCAAAACCAGATATACCTTTAGTCGCCTTTCACGACATGCTAGGCAAGAACCAGAGTTGGCATATTGTTCAAGTAAAAACGTGTTAAATTTTTTTTCCTTATCCTTCAGTTATTATCCTAATATAACATTTATTTATTTATCCAAGAAAAATCTTTGCGTTTTATATGCGGACTGCAAGTCTTAGGTATTATTTTGACTAATGATATCAAATCCAACCAAATTCCAATTTTTTTTTAGGAAAATTAGATTTCTATTAAATTTAGGTTTTGTTTTTTTACAGATTAATCCTGGCACACACATGACTACGGCTGACCAAAAAACCAAATGACTTTTAATAAAAATATATGACATCTCATTTTGCAGTGTTCTAAATTTTAAATTTAATGTAAAAAATTCACATCTCAAAGCAATTTCGCTGTTTTTTTTTCGTATTCCCGTACTTATTTATATTTTAACATAAAAAAACTGTAATTTAGTACGTCAGTTAGATATTGAGTGAGGTCACAGAATGCCATGAAATATTCGAAATAGTTACAAATGTTTACATTACAAGAATATAGATTAAAATCTCCTAATAATATTACATTAATTTAAAACTAGTTTGTGTAATTAAAGACGAGGCTAATTGTAATTTCCTACAACAAGATATTGACAGGGTTTTACAATGGAGCAGACATAATAAGCTCTACTTTAATATTGTCCAAATGCTCAGTGTTGTCCTTTAGCCGATCTCGCGGTCCAATCCACCGACAATACCAGATGAATGGGGAACCGTTTCAGCGGATCACGGAGATCAGGGATTTGGGTGTACGTTTCGCTGCTGACTTGAATTTCAGAGTACATATAACTAATGTGTGTAGGAAGGCATTCCGTAATCTCGGACTAATATTGCGAATTGGAAATAACTTCACGAATATCGGGGCTTTAAGAGCGTTGTATGATGCGCTTGTAAGGAGTCACTTAGAATGTAACGCTGTAATTTGGTCTCCTTACGAGGCCAAATATAAATTTATGTTAGAGCGCATTCAAAATAAATTTATTAGATTTATATACTGGAAACAATTCAGAGTATATCCGGGTTACCCTTTGTTGTATCCTACTTTGTTCTTGCTTGGCATGGTAGGATACTACAAGTTGGAGGTCAGAAGGGAAGTAGCTCTCGCTGTCTTCTTGATAAAGGTATTGAGAGGTGTTATACACAACCCTCGACTGTTGGAGACTATGAGTCTATGTGTGCTGAACGAGTACGCGGCGCGCCGGCGGCGGCCCCCGCTGCTGCAGGAGCCGCGCGCGCGCACCGCGCTGCTGCAGCGGTCGCCGCTCGAGCGAGCGCTGCGATTGCTCAATACCATAGCGGAGCAATCCGATATATTTTATAGTTCGCCGAGTGAGGTCATTAAATTAGCTAGTCATATAGTATCAATAACTACACAATTGCATTAGGTATAACCTGTAAGGATTGTGTATGTATGTTTTTATAAATAAAAAATAAAAAAAAAATAAATGAGCCGTCACCCTCTATTTGAGGAAACAGAGGGCGGTTTGTCGGACTCGAACCGACTAAAACCCCAATATGGCCTGCCGATGCGCAGTTCCGGAGGAGCCGGTATCCCCACTGCCGGGACTATACGGCAGCTCCTCCAGAGGTGCGTGTGCACCTCATGCGGCGTTGCAAGCCCCTTTAACCACATTCAGCCAAAAATAAAACTGGGCTGGGTTAGATGGAAAATTGTGAAAAAGTAGTGACAAGGGGCTAACTCGTCGCCTAAACAATCACACCCAAAATTCGGTATACCATTAGTCGCCTTTTACGACATGCTAGGCAAGAACCACAGTTGGCACATTATTTTTAAGACCAAGACCAACGTGGGACTATGTTGGTCTCGCATATAGCTTTTTTCGATAAATGGGCTATCTAACACTGAAAGAATTTTCAAATCGCACCAGTAGTTATTGAGATTAGAGCGTCCAAGCAAACAAATAAACTCTTTAGCTTTATTAAATTAGTATACTTAGTATAGATAGACAAAAATAAGAGCGGTAGCCCAATGGTAAGGACACGCGCCTCTTAACCGAGGAGTGCGGGTTCAAACCCGGCACGTACCTCTGGATTTTTCAAATATATGTACGTATTTATACCACTAGCTCGGCGGTGAGGGAAAACATCGTGATGAAACCTGTAAATTCAAACAACTTTGGATTTGTAACCATGATCCAAAAATTGTCTGGTTCCCCTATCTTAGGGTTGCGAAGGTCAGATCGGCAGTCGCTTCAATGTAATTACCAGCCTCGCTAAATCCTGGATCATGGCTAAGCGGACCCCGCCTAAACACGGGACATAACGCTAGGAAGATGATAATACTTACTTATATTAGATATGTGAGGACCGCGCCACAAAATAGTCAAGATTATAGCTCCATAATATGTTAACAGGTGACGTCGATCGAACATGCATAAACGCCATACAATCCTGCATCGCGCTGACGAAGTTATTCTCACCACTAAGTATATACAATACACCTCACGGTTAGTCGTACCGAGGTCCCCGAGCAAGCAACACCTAGCTCGGCGGAAGTACTTCCACTTTGAGTGCAAGGGCGTAGTTCGCCATTACCACTAGGGTATAAATATGTACATAGATTTTTTAAAAATCTAGAGGTACATGCCCGGGTTTGAACCTGCACTCCTCGGTTAAGAGGCGCGTGTCCTTACCATTGAGCTACCACCGCTCTCTAATATAAGTAAGTATACCATTCAAATTAATATGTTAATTTTTTTTTTCTACATTCTCACTGCGTTCTCACGTGTTTGCAAGGTTAAGCATATATTTTCTTTATCACAAGTTCTGAAACACTAATTTATGAATGGTATGCTGTTTGAAATTCCTAATGACAAAAACAAAACCAATAAATAAAATAGGTATTTGTGGTTATATGATAACCCAATATTGGATAAAAACTATTCGCATCCATTTTTATAAGATGGCGGCCGTTGTACAAGGGTTGCGACCTCACTTGAATTTATATTAATACTAATCCCTCTCCTCCTTTGTGCATTTAGACGTGGTGAATAAAAATAGATAGGTTAAGATGTATATATATATATATATATATATATACATACATATAACATCATAATCCCCGAAGGGTTAGGCAGAGTCAAATGGAAAGCAGGCCCCTATAACCACATTGAGCCAAAAATAAAACTGGGCTGGGTTAGATGGAAAAATGTGAGAAAGTAGGGATAAGTGGCTAGCTCGTCGCCTACAAAATCACATACCCAAAACCCGATATACGATTAGTCGCCTTTTACGATATGCTAGGCAAAAGTTGAGATGTAAAAAAATTAAAACGAGTCAATTTATGTATTAATAATACATAACTATAGATGTATTATAAGTTGGAAGGATGTAGGAGCCGCGGAAGGCCCAGGCTCACCAATACGACCAGATTGCTCGTGTGTTAACAGAAGGTGATGTCAGGAGTCATACAAAATGTAGATATGTTGTTGTTGGTTTGTTTGAATTGAATATGCTCCGAAACTACTGGACCGATTTGAAATTTTTTTTCACCAATGGAAAGCTACTTTATCGATAAGTAACATAAGCTGTATTCTTATCCCCGTAGTCCCACAGGAACTACGCAGGTGAAACCGTAGGATGCTGCTTAAATAATACTAAAAATTTAAAGCAAAAACAATTTTCAATAAACTTTGCGAGTCATAGTATAAAAAAAGATACCACTTCAACGTCAAAGATTCATTCACTTTATCGGAATTCCGAGGTCAAAACCTCTAGGCGCTATTATACAAATGGCAAAATGAAGATATTCTTCGCTTTATTTCTTTTGGTAAGTTAACAAATAATAAATAAATATCCAACGACATCACATACCTTGATCTGACTCCGATGTAAGTAGCTTAAGCACTTGTGTTAAGGATATCAGAATAAACAGTGGTATTACAAATATATAGTAAAATATTGGATATTAACACTCAGACACAGAACAAACACAAACACTATTGTTTGTCCTAAGTGGGGATCGAACCCACAATTCTTGGCGCATGGGCAAGGTCACTATCGAATGCGCCATCGAACTTGTCTTGTTTTGAATCTATACTTAACTAATACTATAAAGCTGAAGAGTTTGTTTGCTTGAACGCGCTAATCTCAGGAACTACTGGTCCGATTTTAATTTTTTTTCAGTCCATTTATCGAGGAAGGATATAGGATATAACATTATTCATTAACGCGGTTGAAACCGCGGGCATAGCTAGTCAAATTATATTTAAAATGTTTTTTTCATAAACACGTGTACGTAAAAATTACAATAACGATGAAAGTCAATTGGGAAGAGTTAGTTGAATAACATTAAATTAATCAATTAATTAGTTTTTTTATTATTTTTTTAATTAGAGTTGCTTATTAAAATGTTTTGTTTTGTGGCGGTGGTAGCTCAATGGTAAAGACACGTGCGTTAACCGATGAGTGCGGGTTCAAACCCGGGCACGTACCTCTGGATTTTTCAAACCTATGTACGTATTTATACCACTAGCTCGACGGTGAGGGAAAACATCGTGATGAAACCTGCAAATTCAAACAACTTTGGATTTGTAACCATGATCCAAAAATTGTCTGGTTGCTCTATCTTAGGGTTACGAAGGTCAGATCGGCAGTCGCTTCAATGTAATTACTAGACTCGCTAAATCCTGGATCATGGTCTAAGCGGACCCCGTCTAAGCACGGGACATAACGCTAGGAAGATGATGAAGATGATGACACTGAGACATTTTAGTGGTTGTTTTCACGCAGTAAAACGATTCTATAATAGTAGTAGGTACAATAGATTTGTGAAGTTTGTGTTGTTGTATGTTGCGAGCCGGTTCGCTTTGAGGAGCGCGTGCGGCGCAATGAGCTGTATTGCTTACTGCGGGAGCTTCTTTTAGTTTTAACATTGATTCAGTGCGGCGAGCAGTACTCTAATACGTCACATCTTGTAAAAGAAACTACCGTTTCTCACGCTTTCGAGTTGATGATTATTTTTTTTAATAAATTGAAAATAAAAATAACTTGCATGATTCGATAGTACTACCATGTCTGGTCAGTCACATACATTTTAGAATTCGTATAGACTTGACACAGACAGATGTCGCTACAGGCATCATTTAGACTGATTGAGAGATAAAACCGAATAAAAACGTTATTATTTCACTTTTAAAAAATGATATTTCATAAAATAAGTTTTTTACGTCATTTCTTAGATAATTTATTACATTTTGGTGAAAAACATGAATATAAAATATTTTCTTCAGAAGCAAACCAAAATAATCTTTGTTTTAAAACCATGAATTTTACACAGATGGCGAGTTATTACTAAAAAACAAATAACCTGTGCTTGTAGCGCCATCTTGTATTATTCCTGACAAACAGACTAAACTTTGCTGTAGTTCCAATTACTCACCACTGTCGCTGTTCTTGCGCGAGTTATAGCAGTAACTTTTCAAGTACGGGCAGTGACCCTCTGTTTACGTAGTATATTATTACTCTGTGGTACTATTATAGGTCGTTCTGCTGCGGGAAAACAACCACTAAAATGTCACAGTATATAATGACTAGAGATACATTGTAGTACACAGGTCGGGTACATTATAGGTGTGTCGATTAGTTCTCGTCTGTATCGGAGTCCAAGACCAGTCACCCCAGACTTACGTGATTTAGGAGAAAATATGACTTTTTTAGAATCGGTAGTTTTACATTGTCCCATGTTGGTCTGGGACTTAAAAACAATTTGCCAACTGGGTAAAAGGCGACTAATGGTATATAAGGTTTTGGGTATGTGATTGTGTAGCGAGCTAGCCACTTGTCACTACTATTTCGCAATTTTCCATCTAACCCAGCCCAGTTTTATATTTGGCTAAATGTGGTTAAAGGGGACTGATGTTCCTTTGACTCTGCCTACCCCTTCAGGGATTACGGGCGTGATGTTATGTTATATATGCATGTATTTATTTCATGGAACCCTTGCCGTATGCCAACTCACACTTCACCGTTTAATCCAAATACATAAGTCATGTTAAGTTTCTTAATCTATTTTATTTTAATATATTCTCATATATAATTACTAATATGCAAAGAGTATACAGTATATACATTCCAAATGGCTTTTTAAATATTATTGGGCTATATAAAGAGCGTCAGAATATATATTCGTTAATATAGATTTGCGGTACCGAATCGAAAAGACGGCAAAATGAGAGTTTTTCTGGCATCATTCCTATTGGTGAGTTGAATTTCCATGTTAGCTTAAGAATCAGCACCGCATTGTGTGTAGCGAGCTGGGCCTTCTGGCTTAAAATTTTACTGCCTAGAAGTTTTCCTAGCGCTCCATTTACTTTTGTACTAATTATCTTTAGACTATCTCTGTGGCACAGTAGGCATAGAGAACAGAGCACCATATTCCAGTCAAATAACTTAAGTTATTAGTAAGTTAAGAGATAAAAGCTAAAAACTAGCATAAACTACCATTCGAAAAGTTTTAAAAGTCTTATTTATTCGTCACCTTTTTCTACATGATTGATTAGCTCGATGGCGCATTCAGTAGTGACCCTGTCCTTTGCGCTGAGAGTCGTGGGTTCGATCCCCACGCAGGACATTCGTGTGATATATGAATGCTTGTGTTTGTTCTGTGTCTGGGTGTTAATATCTATCAAAGTATATATTTGCAATAACGCTGTTGACATCTGTTACAAAAGTGCTTATGCTATTTATTTCGGAGTCAGATCAATATATAAATGCTAGGCTAGGAACACACTTGACACATTTTTTAAAGTGCCAGAACAATATTTAAAAAAAAAGTGTCTGCCATTTTTTTAAGAAAACTTTTTTAATAACAGCCATTATTTTACAGGTTAGCATCGCCGTTTGTAGCCAAGGTAAAATAATATCATAAAATTGATTTTAAATTTACACTTAGCACACAAGTTGGGGGGGGGGGGGGGGGGGGGGTGCGCCTGGTTTGGCACCTGGAACGGTTTAAGGAAAATAATTATTGTATTTTTAGGTGCTGACGTACAACAGCTTCTGGATGGAATCGATTCGTCTCTTATGAACGAATTGGATGACAGTTTGGGTAAATATATTTTTATTTACTACAACCTACATACATATCGACGCTTAAGAACCAAGACCATCTATCTACAAAAAGTCGACTTCACAGGAGACGAAAAAAACGTATTATTTCCTTAAATTTATTACGTCACGTAACTTAGGTGGTATTGGTATTTTTTCATAACTTCTTATTTAATGCGAATTTGAGGTTACTGATCAAAGGAAACGATGCGTAAATTAATCATAAAAATAACTGCATTAAAAAGTAAAAAGCGCCAAAAGTGTAGATAGATGGTCTTGGTTCTTAAGCGTCGATATGTTGCTGGAAATGTGTGAAACCTAGGAATTGCTTACAATTCCTAGGATATTGATACAATTCCTATCCTATAAAATATAGTTTCAAAGATTCTTTAATACACACATATCCTAGAAAAGTATACATTTACTAGAAATTGTATGAAATTCCGATATTGTACTAGGAAATGTATAAAACTAATGTTTTCTGTGTATAAAATGAAAAAAAAAACAGTTAGTAAACTGAGAATCAGAGTTATCCTTGAATAAAATAAAATTTGGATACAAATAGATTTAAATTAGACTGCATCATGTATGTTTACAAGAACATGCATTGCTGTTCCAAATCACAGACTTCATAAGAGTGGTAATTCCTTCATTGGGCTAAGTTTAAAAATATTCAATATGTTACCACAAAGTCTCATTGACTTGCCTATACATAAGTTTAAATTACATATAAAAAATTTTTTGATTAAAAAGGCCTAATACAAGGTAAACTTCTGAATCCATAAATTCTATTAGGTATGTCTCTAAGATAATTATTATTTATTTACAGTTAACGACATTCAAAACTTCGTTACTGAGCTCAAGGTCTACACCCAATATGCTTCTAACGGAAGTGAGTACATCTACAAGATTGTTTTAAGCTTATGCCAAAACACTTTACATATTTAAAAAAAAATTCCAACATATTTAAATATTTTTTTTACAAAATGAGTTTTTTTTTTCTTTCCAAACAAAATTTGACACAAGACATCTTACTAATAATATAAACGCGAAAGTTTGTATGGATGTATGGATGTGTCGATGTTTGTTACTCTTTCACGCAAAAAGTACTGCATGGATTTTAATGAAACTTTACAATAGTATAGTTTATACATTAGAATAACACATAAGCTATGTTTCATCGATGTACCAAACGAGCAACGCCGCGGGCAGAAGCTAATACATACATATTTCCGTCATGCCGGCAATCCACGAAGGGATAAGAGAAGTCCAAGTTTAAATTAGATTGGATGGAGAATAAAATTGTGAAATATCGTACTGACAAGTAGTTAACGTCGCCTACGCAATTAGAAACCCAACTGATAGGGGTTGACCTATTAAACGAGTAACTATCGAGTTTCTTGCCGGTTTCTATTTGGTAGAATCTACTTTTTTAAACCGGTATATGTTTATTTTGTTCTGATGATTTATATGTTTTTTTAAGCCTTTATAAATAAAAATAAATATCATTTCATTAATTTGAACTGGTCGAAATTAAACATGGCGTAGTTGATATTATTGGGCACACAAAAAAAGGCCACGGCGTTTTCATACCTTCGCCGTATTATGTCGTTCTATGATTTAAATTGAATGTTCAAATCGATTTATTCCTAAGTACACTAAAAAGTTTATATTGCCAAAGAGTCAGTCCTCTCTTTCTCACTTATTTGGCACTGTGCCCTTGGCAAGGGCGCAGGGCTCCTAAGATCTAAAGGGCCCCCTAGTTCTAGATTACCAGGATCATTGATGTTTGTTACCCACAAAAATATTAATTTACTAATGTGCCCAGGGCCTCCATTAAGTTAATGGCGGCACTGCAAAGAGTTAATACTTCTAAAGAGGTTGCATAATTCCAACACCATCAATCTTTAACGACATGCTAGGCAAGGAACACTGTTGATAAATTCTAGTCCAAGTCTCAGAATAACATAAAAGATGTGTTTGAGTTGGTTTATCATTTTTATATACATATCAACAAATTTGCAATCCTCAGAGGCGACAGTCCAGGACATTACCAGATAAAGTTATTCTAATACATTTAAATCACATATGAAAACATTTCTGATGAAACAGGGCTATTATAGAATTAAAGATTTTTTAAATGACAGGAATCTACAGTCTGCGCTCTAATTCTTGCATGGTGTACTTTTTATTGTAATATATGAAATAAATTTTATTTGAGTTGTATAAATTACTACAAGTAGATATCAAGTAGCATTGGTATTGTATAATGGCGATTTAAAAGAGTAACTACCAAGTTTCTTGCCGGTTCTTCTCTATTATGACTATTCATTAGTGCTTTTGTGGAACCTACATGAATAAAGATATTTCTATTTCTACTGTCTCGAAACCACATTTAGCCATGAAAAGAATGTGCTGAGCTGAGTTAGATGGACAATTTTCATATATTTTCTGATCACGTGTATCATTTTTTCCCGCAGATATCGCCATATTTATTCAGGGCTTAAGAAAGTTGCTGATAAGTGGTCCTGGTATGAGAGTGAAGGAGGCAATCGGTAAGTACTTCACTATTAAGTCCCTCGGACTTGGATCTTATACAAGGCTCTGAGCTACTTAATACTCAATAATTTATTGCTTCCATGATTTTATATATGTAATATATATATTCTATATAATGTATAAAAAATAAAACTAGAACTAAATTTAAATATGGTTTGATGTCTCACCTGGGTCCCTCTACTTACCCATTTGAAATAGTTTCTATAGATACTATTGGTGGATTTGGTGGCCCCCGCTCTACAAAAACCTATTTAAATAAAAGCTTATATATAAAAGAATGTAAAGATGTAAACACGTTTAAAAATAAGCTAAAAAAATATATTTAAGTAACTTCCTTATCTATGTATAAGAAATTACAATTTTAGTCTTTTTTAGCTAGCTAGTTCCAGTGATAGAAATTTATCTTAACTTAAAATTAATTTCATGTATCTCATTATAAGTGAACCGTAAGTTTTTATGAGAAATAAATATTCTTTAAACCTATTTACATCTTTTAGTAGACCATTTTACCAGATATGCCTACATTTTAAAATCAAAAACCCAAAATGCAGATAATATTGTAAGTTATTAATATCTTACCAGATGAATTGAAAGAACAAACACAAAATGATTTATCACAAGATAGAAAGCTAGCTTTAGAAAGAACAATAAAATAACACAATTATAACAAACAACAATTTGATAAAAACAGAAAAAAATGTCAGTTAAAAGTAGATGATTCCGTGTATGTGGCAAATGGTAACAGATTAAATAGAAAAATACTAGATGAAATAAAAGTAAGACCTTATAAAATTTTAGAAAAATTATCTAACTCAATTTATAAAATTTATACAGGTTACAAAAAAATTTAATCAAATTATTTTCACATTACTAAAATTATGCCAGTGCCTGAGTTTTGTTTCGAGATGTAAATGAATCTCTTTCGTTCATCATTTTAAGCTTCCCGCGCTTTTACTTCCGACTACATATATTATCTGTGGTGGCAGCAGGCTTGCACTATGTTCGTTCTATAATAGGAAAAAGTGTGTCTGGATTGATACAAAATCTGTTTACGAGATATGAATAAAAAATATTATTTGAAGCAATAGCTTTTAATGTTGTTTCTCTTTACAGGTTAGTAATTTAAACAATAATTTGTACTTAGTATAGAAATGTAAGTTTGGTACTCAATTTGTAAAATTTTTAAAGTTAGTGTAAAAAAAATAATTTCTCTTTACAGAGCAACAACTTTGGCAATTGTTTTATTAGCTACATATTACATATATATACATATATTTTCAAATTGTAATGTTATATTATAATACTACCTACTGAATCAATATTTAGTTCCAAAATTCTTATCAATTTAAACAAATAGAAGTAGTTCAATTATTTAATATCATATTTTTACTTTATTTATGCTTATGTATTTATTGTTATTTTTATATACACACATCACGCCCATAATCCCCGAAGGGGTAGGCAGAGTTAAAGGGGCAGCATGCTTCTTCAACCACATTCAGCCAAAAATTAAGTCGGGCTGGGTTATATGGAAAATTGTAAAAAAGCAGTGACAAGCGGCTAACCTGTCGCCTACACAATATACCATTAGTCGCCTTTTACGACATGCTAGGCAAGAACCACAGTTGGCATATTCTTTTTAACTCCCAGACCAACACGGGACAGTGGGCTGGGTTGAATGGAAAGCTGAGAAAAAGGAGTGACAAGTGGCTAGCTCGTCGCCTACTCAGTCACATACCCAAAAGCCCGTAAACCATAATCGCCTTGTACGACATGCTAGCCAAGAACCACAATTGGCACATTCTTTTTTTTTGTCCCAGATCAACATGGGCCAAGTCCCAGACCAACATGAGACAGAGAACAAACACAATACAATGGGCTGGGTTTGATGTAAAATTGTTAACAAGTAGTGACCAGTGGCTAGCTCGTCGCCTACACAATCTCATATCCAAAACCCGGTATAAGATTATAACCACATTTTGTTTTTTTTTACAGTCGCTTTTCACGACTTGCTAAGCGAGATGGTTCTCGCTTAGCAAGCGACTTAAAAATAATGTGACCGACTTAAAAATAATGTGCCAACTGTGGTCAGTTGGCACATTATTTTTAAGTCTCAGACCAACATGGGACAAAGCTAGTTTCTCATTTATAATATTTTTAAATTTAATTTAATTTTACTCTTAGATAATTACAAATGCGGTTATTTTTGCAGACAAATACCCGAAACTCGCCGAAGCCATTCAAGGTGCCTTTGAAAAGTCGATATCAGATAAAAGTGAGTATTGAAATGTTTAGCTTTAGAAAAAAAAGAGATAATGTGGCCTCTAATTTTTTGGGCTAAGTTAAGGAATATTTGACTTAGAATTCATATGTTTTCATTATGAAGATCTTATTATTTTGCATGCGAATGTGTCACAAATAAATTATTGTAATTACCTCAAGTAAATAATAAAACCCGTAAGCAATAAATAAATGGGATATTTTACTAAAAAAAAATTTACCGTCTGTAAGTTAGATTATCAAAAAATATTCAAAACGCATTTTTTGCTTTATACTCGAAAAATAAATAAAAAAATAAATACAGCGCTTAAAAATCTAAAATTAGGCGCTTTACGTCACTTGGACGGTAAAATTTTACACGCCTAGTGACGTCACGTGATACTTTAACGCGCTGTATCTTCATAATTTTTAGTTTGCTGAACAAAATAAATAATATATAAGCAATATTTTTTTGTAATCTTAATAGTGGACTATAAAAAAAAATTGACGGTGGTTTAATGCTGCGCGATCCCGTGGGCACGTTATACAAAGGCGTAGGGGTACATCCCAGGGGTTTAGTCGGCTTACCCCGCCTACTACCACCTTGGACGGAGCACGAGGGCTCCGGGAGTCCGACACACCCCGCTGAATACCCCCAGTCCCAGCGGGGCGCGTAACGAATTCATCTGGGTAAATGAAAAAAAATTAAGGTATTAAATTACAAAATCAATTGGCTTCTTGAGATAAACCAGCCTGAAATAAACTGGGCTTAAAGTTCGATGGAAAATTGTGAAAAAGTAGAGACAAGTGGCTAGCTCGTCGCCTACACAATCACATACCCAAAACCTGATATACCATTAGAGAAAACACGAGGGTAAATCGTCCTCCGGGCCATGTTAAATGTTAAAACTTTAATTAATATACCGGAACCCCAACGGGTGACCTAAAATGCTGGTCGCGTGTTTCCTCGACAACACCTTCAAGGGTCAGCGCGCGAGTGACGCGTCTGGTGCCGCGAGCAGTCTATAGGCAGTGACCGTACATCATCAGACGGTAGTAAGGAAAAATGTGTCATTATTTTCCCTATTTTTCAGGGGCTGACGTAAAGGGTCTGATCCAGAACATTTACAATCTTTTCATGAATAGCCGTGAGTACATCATACCATATAGATCTTACACAGACACAGTCTTCTTAGCGTTATGTCTCTTAAAGAAAAAAAGGAAATAGCAAAGGAAAACAACGCCATTTAGCCACCCCTGTCATTAGCGGGTGAAAGTGTTGCTTCCTCATTATGCGGTTTCCCCATTGCCTCATTATTGGCCCCACATGGCCCCACTTGGCCCATTAAGGTCCATTGAGGACCATACGCCGTAAATGGTAAACATGTTTTACGCGGTGTGAAGAGGGGAAGAGCATCATATTAAGTCTAGTATTAGATCATCTTCCTAGCGTTATATCCGGTGTTTAGACGGGATCCGCTTAGACCATGATCCAGGATTTAGCGAGTCTAGTAATTACATTGAACCTGACTTTCATAACCTAGAAAGGGGAACCAGACACATTGGATCTTGGTAACACATCCATAGTTATTTGATGAAGGTGATGTTGGGAGTCATAAAAATCGTAGAGCTTGTATGAAAAGGATTATGAATGTTGAAGAGGCGAGTGAAGTGTGTAAGGATCGTGCCATATGGCGTTCGGTTCTCTCTGCCTACCCCGCTAGGGAAGTGGCGTGAAGTTTAGTTAGTTAGATAGTTAGTTAGTCATTTGATCGTAATGGTTTCATCACGATGTTTTCCCTCACCGCCGAGCTAAAGGTATAAATACGTAAATAGATTAGAAAAATCCAGAGGTATGTGTACACATATTTCTGCATTTTGAGGGTTAACCGTTAACCCTTGGTTATGAGGCGCGTGTCCTTACCATTGAGCTACCACCGGTCCAGATTTTAACAATATATAAAGAAGTTATTGAACCATACTTTCACTTGCTATTGACATCTACACATCTACATTATTATATTATATTTGACTGAGTCGTTGGTCTAGTGGTAGCATGCGTCGCTTAAGACCAAGAGATACCGGGTCGGGCCAAAAATTTGTGGCTGGGTATTTAAATTACTCAGTAGCAGTCCGGAGTCAGGAAGTTGGCGGTTAAATCACCCCCGTGCCTCGGAAAGTACGTTGAGCCATTGGTCCTGCGCCTGACCTCTCTCCGGTCATGTCGGTGCCGTCTCACCGGACTATGAGAGTGAAGGAACATAAAGTGCACCATCTTTGCGTACACACTTGTGCACTATAATATCGACTGCGTGGTTGGTAGATTTTTGTTTTTATTTCTTTGCAGGTTAATTTAACACCACAGATGACATATGATGATTGATCAAGGTTAAAACATTTGACATCGATCTGCAAAAACATGGAAATTCCCTTGCCTATCAATATCGACATACCTTTCATGAATTGTAAATTTATTATGTAATTTTTGAATCAATAAACTTTTATCATCTTCATCTCTCAAACCCAAGTTTTGGTTTTATTTTTCCTTCATACGCAAGTAGTAAATACACTCAGAATGTGATAAGAATACCCTTATGTGGTATTCCCAAGCGATATAAGGTTTTTTTTAAATCGCAACAAATTTGCACAAGTGGCTAGCGCGTCGCCTACACAATCACAAACTAGGGAATGCAATTCTGAATCCAACGACCCATCTGGGCCCAGCACAATTTTAGCTCTGCTAGATCCAGGTACATGTGCTGGTTCAAAGCCGCTGGATTTCATCCCTACTAGAGATTGGAATGATCAAGCAATCCAGCTGGGCCCAGCACAATTTTAGCTGGATTACAATCTCTACTTGTACCATAGATACTACACAAAGAATGGACATAATTGACCAGAGTCGATAATTTTTGAGACCAAAAAAGATGGCGTATTATTACTAAGAAACAACTAACCTGTGCTTGTAGCGCCATCTTGTATTATTCCTGACAAACGGCCTAAACTTTGCTGTAGTTCCAATTACTCACCACTGTCGCTGTTCTTGCGCGAGTTTTAGCAGTAACTTTTCAAGTATGGGCAGTGGCCCTCTGTTGTACCTACGTAGTATATTATTACTCTGTGCTTATTACCAACTTATATAACATGACGCCTACCTTTCATCTCCGGAAGGGTAGGCAGACTCAAAGGGGGAGCAAGTCCCTTTAACAACCATCTTCCTAGCATTATGTCCCGTGCTTAGACGGGATCCGCTTGGACCATGATCCAGGATTAGGCGAGTCTGGTAATTACATTGAAGCGACTGCCAATTTGACCTTATAACCCTAAGATAGGGGAACCAGACAATTTTTTAATCATGGTTACAAATCCGAAGTTTAAATTGGCAGGTTTCATCACGATGTTTTCTCTCACTGCCGAGCTAGTGGTATAAATACGTACATAGATTTGAAAAATCCAGGGGTACGTGCCCGGGATTGAACCTGCACCCCTCGGTCAAGAGGCACGTGCCCTTACTATTGAGTTACCACCGTTACCCACCCAACCATATGTGGCCAAATTATAAACCTGGTTGGGTTAATGAACCAGAAGTGACAAATGGCTAGTTCGTCGCCCACTTATTAACTACTGTACAGTTTGACAAGCTCGATGGCTCATTCGGTAGTGACCCTGCCCCATGCGCCAAGAGTTGTGGGTTCGATCCCCACTCAGGACAAACATTCGTGTTTGTGTTTGTTCTGTGTCTGGGTATTAATATCCAACATTGAAGTATATATCCGTAACACAAGTGCTTTAGCTATTTAGCTCAGAGTCAGATCAATGTATGTGATGTCGTCGGATATTATTATTATATTAAACCGAACACATATACACTATATCTACATGTCTTTTAGGACAAGCAAGAAACACAGTTGGCATATTCTTTTTTAGTCCCAGACCAACATGGGACATGGGAGTAGTCATTCTGTATCTTTTACAAATTTATACTTAAACTAGCTGTGCCAGCGATGTCACCCGCGTTTATGGTTAATATTATAAAGACTATTTCAGTCATACATGATTTCTATATAACTTTATCCATTAAGGCTGCACACGCGACGGAAGCTTAAAAAATGGAGTAACTTCTCCCATTTTCCCAACATTTCCCTTCACTACTCTGCTCCTATTGATTGTAGCGCGATGAAAAGTATACTATAACCTGCCCAGGAGTATGAAGAATAATTGTACCAAGTTTCGTTAAAATCCGTCGAGTAGTTTTTTAACCGACTTCAATAAATTTTAACAAAAATAAAAACCGACTTCAAAAAACCCCGCAAAAAAAATGTTTATTAAAAAACACAAGTAAAAACTGCCTTAATAGCTATTTAAATGTCCAAACACTAAAAAGTATAAAATAAATTCTATCGACTGCTTCGATGAAAGTATTAATCTTTAACACGTATTTAAATATTTACAATAATCAGTTAGTTTTGGAGTCGGTGCCAGCCCGCGTAATTATATCATCATTTCGGAATTTGCAATTATTTGTTTCTTGGTGAAGGGTAGTAAAATAGGGTTTGAATATACAAAATCAATAGTAAGTTAATATACTTATATTTTAACTAATTTGTTTCATATTGTTATTAGTAAGGTAATTTGCTATTAAGTGTCTACTTTTTTTTTAGTTTGGCTGGCACCGACTCCAAAACTAACTGATTATTGTAAATATTTAAATACGTGTTAAAGATTAATACTTTCATCGAAGCAGTCGATAGAATTTATTTTATACTTTTTAGTGTTTGGACATTTAAATAGCTATTAAGGCAGTTTTTACTTGTGTTTTTTAATAAACATTTTTTTGCGGGGTTTTTTGAAGTCGGTTTTTATTTTTGTTATGTTTCTATAAGGAACATACAGACAGACAGACAGACAGACAAAAATTTTACTGATTGCATTTTTGGCATCAGTTTCGATCACTAATCACCCCCTGATAGTTATTATGAAAATATATTTCATGTACAGAATTGACCTCTCTACAGATTTATTATATATTAGTATATAAATATTGGATATTAACACCCATACACAGTACAAACACAAACACGAATGTTTGTCCTGAGTGGGGATCAAACCCACAACTCTTGGCGCATGAGCAGGATCACTACCGAATGCGCCATCGAACTGTCTTGTTTTGAATCTATACTTAACTAATACTATAAAGCTGAAGAGTTTGTTTGTTTGAACGCGCTAATCTCAGGAACTACTTGTCCGATCTGAAAAATTATTCAGTGTGAGATAGCCCATTTATCGAGAAAGACTATATCATACATCATTTACCATAAACGTGAGGGAAACCGCGGGCATAGCTAGTCAAATTATCTATCTATACTTATAATAAATTTGTAGAGAGGTCAATTCTGTACAGGAAATATATTTTCAAAATAACTATCAGGGGGTGATTAGTGATCGATACTGATGCCAAAAATGCAATGAGTAAAATTTTTGTCTGTCTGTCTGTCTGTCTGTATGTTCCTTATAGAAACAAAAACTACTCGACGGGTTTTAACGAAACTTGGTACAATTATTCTTCATACTCCTGGGCAGGTTATAGTATACTTTTCATCACGCTACAATCAATAGGAGCAGAGTAGTAAAGGGAAATTTTGGGAAAACGGGAGAAGTTTCTCCATTTTTTAAGCTTCCGTCGCGTGTGCAGCCTTAATGGTTAAAGTTACATAGAAATCATGTATGACAAAAATAGTCTTTATAATATTAACCTTAAACGTGGGTGAAACCGCGGCCATAGCTAGTCAAATTATATTTAATAAATTTATTTACCAGCCCGTGTATGTAAAAATTAAAATACCAATGAAAGACAAATGGAAACAGTAGTTGAATAACATTAAATTAATCAATTAATTAGTTACTTTATTCACTTTTTAATTAGGGTTCCATAATAAAATGGTCTGTTTAATGTTTACGTTATATATACATAAGGGCGTCGTGACGCGCTCTTCTATACTGCTATCTGGAGCTTTATTTACTTAAATATATACTGTTAGATGCACCCCCGTCTTCTAGCATCGCGCCACAACCTACGTCATCGGCCCCTATTTTTTTTTTTTTTTTTTTTTTTTTTTTTTTTTTTTTTTTAGTTGGGGAAACTCCCACGAGCCGTCACCCTCCACTCGGGGAAGCAGAGGGCGGTGTGTCGGACTCGAACCGACTAAAACCCCAACGTGGCCTCCAGCTGCGCAGTCCCGGAGGAGCCTGTATCCCCACTGTCGGGACTATACGACAGCTCCTCCGGTGGTGCGCGTGCCGCGCTACGCGGCCCACCTCGCGCGGCGGTGGTCGATGCTGTGCAGCCCACGACAACAGTCGTCGGATGCACAGCACCGAGCACGCGCGCGCGTCGAGACATGCCAAGCCACCCAGCATGTCTCAACCACTCCGCCCAGGATTCAGACGCCGATCATCCCCGTGACCGGCGTCGTGGGCCCACTCTCACGCTGTGCCCTCTGCTGAGCCAGAGGGGCACGCGGAGAGCGTCTCGCCAAAGGGGCCGCCTTCCGCCCGGCGACCCAAATTGAGGGCAGAGCCCTGTCGTCGCAAAGGGAGAGCGTCGAGACGCTCAATCCCTCTGCGACCCACCACGACGCGACCCAGCGCGCCCCTGTCGGGTTGCCGAGGATAGGGAGGCGAGCAACGACAACACTCAGCTCCTCCTCTTCCTCGGCAACCCTGGTCCGGCCGCAGTGGGCTACAGCCGGACCGCCGCAACTGCCCGGTAGCAAGTCGTGCAGTTGCGGCTCACCTCGGGGTCCTTCTTCGCTTCAGCCCTGTCATGTCAGGGCCTACTAAGCCCCCCCGGTACGACAAACCGAGGACCCCGGCGGGGGGGATCGGCCCCTATTTAAGCAAGCGGACGCAAGCTCCGGGCCCATTTGCTTCTCAGGCGCGCGCTCGGACGGTCGTCACTTCATAGATTTAAATTAATTATTTTGTAACGATTTTTATTAAAGTTCTAGCTAATTTCATGTTTTTTTTTTTTAATTAATGTTTTTAGCCATTTCTAATATCAGAAGTGGGATTCGGAAGCCCTAAACAGCTGCTGAAGACTATTCCTGATTTTAATATTTCCGTAATTTTAGTTAGTAGTGCAGTAGTTGTAAAAAAATAATGCCCGGCGATAAAACCACCGGCCAACGAAGCCGTAAACGAGCAAGAGAGCGCACGCCTCCTCCTATCGATTTAGGTCGCACCATGGAGGCAATCCTCAACCGGCTGACCGTGCTTGAGGAACGATCTGCATCCGAAGGCCCTTCCAGCGTCGTGATACGCCCTGCCATCGCGCTCGAGTCAAGTCGGGGCCTGTCGCCAGCTGCGCATGCGGTTGGCGTGGATGCGCCTATTTTATCTGCTACAGACAGCGCGCGACCTTCCTCGACCTCTGCCGCGCAGGTGGTACAATCTCCTAGTCCTGCCCCTGGCCCGTCGAACTTCACCGAGCGCCTTATTGACGCCCTTACATCCGTGAATGCGGTAAGACCAAATCGTTACTATGTTTCCGATTTCGACCCAAGTGTGCATGATGTGTTGATGTGGTGTGATGAGGTAGATCGCGCTCAGGTATATAATAGGTGGGACGATAGGGAGTGCCTAGCTCACGTGGGTCTTTGCCTAAAGGGTGAAGCTCGTACCTGGTTGCGCGAATGGGCTGGGTGCGAACGTACATGGACCAATTTTAAATTGGAATTAAAATCTTTATGCCCGAGACGTATAAATACTGCCGACGTTCTTTTTGACGTAATGTGTACTGATTCCGATTGTTTTTCTACATACGCTGAATATGCACGGAAATGTTTGTTGCGGTGGCGTATTGTTCAGGGCATAAGTGACGATTTGTTGTGCGCAATAATTGTACGAGGCATAAAGGACGCGCATATTCGCGCTGCTGCTACTAACGCTAAGTTGACACCTGGAAATATCGTTGAGTTTTTGTCAATTTATGTAAATCCCAAGCGACACGTTAATAATAGTGGAAGTTACGCGCGTTTCAGCCGACCTAATAATTTTAATTCGCACCTACCCTCAAATAGTGATTCTCGTAAACGTAAAGCAAATGAAAATGATAAGTACACGAAGTGTTTTAATTGTAATCAGACTGGGCATGTGAGTAAATATTGTCCAAAGCGGGCGAGGTCAAGCCCGAAAATATTACCTAAACTTGACGCAAATAAGTTCCCAAAGTCAGATACGAACAAAAACACGTCGCGACCAGTTTGTACTTATTGTAAGAAAGTAGGTCACTTGATAGATAGCTGCTTTGCTAAAGAACGGTCCGGACGGACTCAGGATGCGAATGTAAATTTTTGCCAGGACCTAACTCAGGAAACCGAGACATAATATCAGCAATATTAGGCGGAGTACACACGGAAGTTTTAATTGATAGTGGGTCCACAATTTCTCTAATATCAACCGATTTATTAAAACACTTTCCGATGATTATTTATCCAAGTAACCAGTTACTGCGAGGCATAGGTGGGGTAGAAATATGTTCTAGTGGCTTTGTTAATTTACCGATACAGTTTGACGATATTACCCTACAAGTTGATTTTCATATAGTGCCTAGTACTTGCCTTATTTCGCCCGTGCTAATAGGTACCGACGTTCTCAATCGAAACGAGATAACGTATGTACGTACATGCAGTTCTCAGAAAATAATTCGAGATAATTTATTTGGTTTTGTAAATACGATTTCCGATGTTGATTCAAAACCAAATTGTAATTTTAATTCAATTAATACCCCGTTGCTTGGCGATGACAAGTTTCGGTTACAGCGTGTTTTAAATAAATACTCCGCTTATTTCCTTAGTGGAACAGCAACCACTACGGTCACTACTGGCGAGATGCAAATTCGTCTTACAAGCGATAATCCTGTTAACTACCGGCCTTATAAATTATCGCACGACGAAAAATTACGCGTGAGAAAGATAGTTAGCGATTTGTTGCAAAAAGAAATTATTCGCGAATCTGAGTCCCAGTACTCGAGCCCCATCTTATTAGTGCGTAAGAAGGATTCAACTGATAGGATGGTAGTCGATTATCGTGCCCTAAATAACATCACGATTAAAGATCGTTACCCGCTCCCCCTTATTGACGATCATATAGATAGACTTGGGAAGTGCAAATTCTTCACCGTTTTAGACATGCTGACTGGTTTCCATCAAATCAAGGTCAATGAGGAGTCTGTTCACAAAACTGCATTTGTGACGCCCGAAGGACATTATGAATATCTCAAAATGCCTTATGGTCTCACAAACGCACCAGTGGTTTACCAACGTATCATCACAGAGACCCTCAGACCCTTCATTGATGCTGGCCAGGTCCTCGTCTACATCGACGACGTACTCTTGCTAAGTAGCGACATCCCTGAGGGGTTACTTTTGCTCGATGCAGTTCTAAAAAGGTTGACTGAATCTGGGTTTTCAGTTAATCTTCGTAAATGCTCATTTCTGTCGACGGAGGTGGAATACTTGGGAAGGTTGATAGGAGACGGTCAGGTACGGCCGAGTCCTTCTAAGGTAAATGCCCTTGTTAATTCACCAATACCGCGAACGGTAAAACAAGTCCGGCAGTTCCTTGGCTTGGCCGGTTATTTCCGAAGATATATCCCCGCATATTCCACTAAAGTTGCGTGTATAGCTGCACTAACGCGTAAAGATACCACTTTTCACTGGGGTGACGAACAGGAAAGGACTAGGCAAGATATTATTTCGATAATGAGTAGCGAGCCATTTTTAACCATCTTTGATAATGATTTACCGACCGAAGTGCATACCGACGCGAGCTCGTTAGGATACGGCGCGGTATTATTGCAGATTCATGACGGGCGCAGACAACCCGTTGCTTATTTTAGCAAAGTCACTGTGGGTGCAGAGCCCAGGTACCACTCTTACGAATTAGAGACACTTGCAGTCGTCAAAGCGTTGCAATATTTCCGTCATTATTTGATCGGAAAGCATTTTAAAGTTGTTACGGATTGCAATGCTTTGAAGTTGACGCAGAACAAGAAAGATCTCCTTCCGAGAGTGGCACGCTGGTGGATGTACCTGCAGGACTTCGATTTCACGCTTGAATATCGCAAAGGCGTTCTCATGGCACATGCAGATTATTTCAGTAGAAATGCGGTCAATGTCTGCACTGTTAAGAAACCGTTGAACTGGGCTCAGGTGGCACAAGCGGCTGATGAAGAGACGGTCACTTTGCTCGAAAAATTAAATCAAGGTCAGTTAGACTCGTCGCGTTATGTCAAAAGGAACGACTTATTATATTACAAGTACGACGTGGTCGGTGAGGGTACCCGTTTGCTATGCTTCGTCCCTAAAGCCTATCGTTTAAGTTTATTACGCGTCTTCCACGACGAGCACGAGCACATTGGTAACGAGAAAACGGTCGATTTGATCTTAAGGCATTTTTGGTTTCCCGGTATGCGCCAGTTTGTCCGAAAATACATCTCACATTGTGTTGTGTGTCTTTCCCATAAAAGGGTTCCGCGCGCCCCTCTTCAACCAATCGTCTCATGGACTAAGCCTTCAGTCCCTTTCGATACAGTACACGTAGATATGTTAGGCCCCTTGCCAGACTCGAACGGACATAAGTTTGTCATTATCCTGGTAGACGCTTTCACCAAATACACCCTCCTATATCCCATGTATAGGCAAGATAGTGTAGAACTTAAACAGGTCTTTACTAACGCTATTTCTATTTTTGGAACACCTCGATTAATCGTGTGTGATAAAGGGCGCATGTTTCAAAGTGAAGACTTCACTAGTTGGGCACGTAATTTTAATATTGATCTGCATTTCATAACGCCCGAAATGCACCAAGCAAATGGTCAAGTCGAGCGCTATTGCCGCACTGTCCTAAACATGATTAGAATAGAAGTAAATCATAAATCCGAGATGTGGTCTAACGTGCTCTGGAAATTGCAGTTGATCTTGAACATAACAAAACAAAAGACAACTCAATGTTCTGCCCTGAACCTCCTGATTGGTTCGGAGTCCACTACGCCGGCTTTACAGGCATTAGTTCGCGATGTCGCCATACAGGGTTCCTCGGGCAACCGAGAAGCGTGGCGTGAATTGCGTAGACAGCGGGCAGAGTCACTTTTAACTTCTAACCAAAGCAATCAGGATGCCTATGTAAATAAAAATAGGACGGCTCCCAAAACGTTTAAGCTACATGACCTAGCATATGTAATTAAGAGGTCACAGAGCGCTGGGAAACTTGATAGTGGCATGAGAGGTCCCTACAAGATTATTAAGATCTTACCCAATGGTCGATATGAGCTACAGTTGGTGACGGGCTCATATGGAAAGACTACTCAGGCCGCAGCCGAGTATATGGTTCGCTGGCAAGGAGAATGGACACCCGAAACTTGTGCTGCATTTTTCGATTGTAAGTAATTATTTTATGCAGCTTCACACTATCTTATCGTAATATTCTGTTTACATGATAAATATTGTGTGTGTGGTTTTCCTATGTGTTTTGAGTGACTTGTTTGGTGTCAATTCGTATAAGACTCGTATAAGGCCCGCTGAGGCATCGAGACTCATGTAAGACCCGCCGTGGCATTGGGACTTCATACTGACTCATGTAAGACCCGCCGTGGCATTGGGAGTTCATACTGACTCATGTAAGACCCGCCGTGGCATTGGGAGTTCATACTGACTCATGTAAGACCCGCCGTGGCATTGGGAGTTCATACTGAATCATGTAAGACCCGCCGTGGCATTGAGAGTAGGTACTAGCTCATGTAAGGCCCGCCGTGGCATTGGGAGTGGACACTGGCTCATGTAAGGCCCGCCGTGGCATTGAGATAATGACTCTTTCGATTAAACCCCGCTGTGGCACCAACGTTGCAGAGGCGTTGACCGTTTTGCTATTGAGTTCGCTTGCACCAAACAATGCTCTGTTAACGCAGTTGGAAAGCTGTTTGCCAGTAACACTAGACAACTAGTCTTGTGTTGATTTGCTTACTTTTACATCGTAGCTCGATAGATTGCTAAGTTGATAACTTCAGCTTTCTAAAATAGCTATTTATGTGTTTTGAACGCTTTCAACTCATAAGTGGCTATGTACTCCCACAGGTGCAGCCGAAGGCGAGGAGCTCCAACCAGAGCCAGTTCCAAGCACATCGACTACAGGCAGCGTGGTCGCCGCCCCGTCAGGAGAGGCCGTGTTAGATGCACCCCCGTCTTCTAGCATCGCGCCACAACCTACGTCATCGGCCCCTATTTAAGCAAGCGGACGCAAGCTCCGGGCCCATTTGCTTCTCAGGCGCGCGCTCGGACGGTCGTCACTTCATAGATTTAAATTAATTATTTTGTAACGATTTTTATTAAAGTTCTAGCTAATTTCATGTTTTTTTTTTTTAATTAATGTTTTATTTCTAATAATACATATATATAGGTGCGCCGCGGCGCACAGTTTGGAAACCTCTACTTCAGTGGTTCCCAAAGTTGTCTGCGCTACAACTCATCTAATACAAATTTAAAAACTCGGGATACACCTCTAGGGAATTTAACCGTTATGAAAAAAAAAAATCAGTCGAATTGAGAACCTCCTCTTTTTTTTTGAAGTTGGTTAATAAAAGAAGGAAGGTTAGTGTGTCATTCTACAGGCAGAGCCTACTCAGTAATCGCTTGCGACCCACCAGTGGGTCGCGACCCATATTTTGAGAAGCCCTGGACTAGATTATTTTATCAGTTCAATACAGTCGCCATATGTAGGTATGTAAAATATTTGACAAACATACAAATTGTATTTTCTATTGGTATTGTTGTCATTTCATCAATAGCGGTGGTAGCTCAATGGTAAGGACACGCGCCTCTTAACCGAGGAGTGCGGGTTCAAACCCGGACACGTACCTCTGGATTTTTCAAGTCTATGTACGTATTTATACCACTAGCTCGACGGTGAAGGAAAACATCGTGATGAAACCTGCAAATTCAAACAACTTTGGATTTGTAACCATGATCCAACAATTATCTGGTTCCCCCATCTTAGGGTTACGACGGTCAGATCGGCAGTCGCTTCAATGTAATTACCAGACTCGCTAAATCCTGGATCATGGTCTAAGCGGACCTCGTCTAAGCACGGGACATAACGCTAGGAATATGATGATTGTTGTCATTTCATCATTTGTCGAAACACTTGCGCAAGCGCGTTCAATAGATGACGTAATAAGTATGTTTTTGGGTTCGTAGCTTAGATCTATCGAGAGTCTTTTGCCCTAACTAATATAATAATATAGAAAGCAACTGTCTATATGTTCGTATCGTGTGAATATAACAGCTAAAAGTCCGAATCAAGAATAATAAATAAATTATTATCAGACTACATCACATACATTGATCTGACTCCGAGGTAAGTAGCTTAGGCACTTGTGTTACGGATATCAGAATCAACAGTGGTATTACAAATATATACTTACTTAAATATTTGATATTAACACCCAGACACAGAACAAACACAAGTATTCATCACACGAATGTTTGTCCTGGGTGGGGATCGAACCGACAACTCTTGGTGCATGAATGCGCCATCGAGCTAGTCAAAAAATAATAAATAAATAAATTATCCAGACTGACACACAAACTCTTTAGTCCCAAACTAAGCTTATGCTTGCGCTATGGATACTAGGTGAACGGATAGACATACCTACTTAAATATGTTTATAAACATCCATGACTCGAGTACAAATGTCCTTGAGAGAAGCATACTTGGATGGTTTGGGCATGTTGAGAGAATGGATGAAAGAAAATTATATAAGGCTAGTGTAAATGGTGCCATCGAGGGGAAGACCTGAACAGACTTTCCATGACCAGATTGGTGAAGTGTTAACAAAAGTCCGAGCAAAGAGCTTTCTTAACCGGCGAGCGTGTATGAAGACTTATGAATGTAGAAGAAGCGCAAGACGTCTGTCAGGATTGTAGCAAATAAAAGGATATGATCTCTGCTTGCCCCTATGGGCAAAAGGCTTGGCATTATGTATGTATGTATTTATTTCATGGAACCTTCGCAGTACGCCAACTCACACTTGACCGTTTCATCCAAATACATAAGTCATGTTAAGTTTCTTAATCTATTTTCTCTTAATATATTCTCATATATAATTACTTATATGCAGATATAAGAGTATACAGTATACACATTCCGAATAGCTATATAAAGAGCGTCGGAATATATATTCGTTAATATAGATTTTCGGTGCCGAATCGAAAAGACAGCAAAATGAAAGTTTTTCTGGCATCATTCCTGTTGGTGAGTTGAATTTCCATACTTACATACATACCATCACATCTGCAATCCCCGAAGAGGTAAATAATATATACTTAAATAGATATTAACACCCAGACACAGAACAAACACAAGTATTCATCACACGAATGTTTGTCCTGGGTGGGGACCGAACCCACAACTCTTGGCGCTTACGACTGGGTCACTACCGAATGCGCCATCGAGCCAGTCAATATACCAAGTCTAAATACCGTTTAGACAAAAAATTGCTGTATTTAAACGGATGGACTTATATTAAATGGTGAAATGGTGGTACTCGTCGCCTACACAATCACAATCCCAGCACTCGATACACTATTAGTTCTTCCTTGGTCTAGTGCGCATGCGCCGCCTAAGGACCAAATCCCGGGTCGGGTCAAAAAATTGTCAACAAAGCTGTTGGTCATGCGCCTGACCTCTCTCCGGTCATGACGGTGCCGTCTCACCGGACTATGAGAGTGTAGGAACAGAGAGTGCACCTGTGTTTGCGCACACACTTGTGCACTATAATATCTCCTGCGTTGGCTAATCCTCGCTGAGATTGGCCGCCGTAATCGATATCAGTTAGGGAGGACAATTCACCATTAGTCGCCTTTACAGCATGCGCAGCAAGGAACACAGTACCTACATTCGTTATGTTTAATTTATTAAACATATTTAAGTTAATAGATACTACCGATGACATCATGTGCATATAATTCTGATTAACTTCTTTATTTTAATTTTTAATTGGTTTGAAAACGCCATTTGCGTATGCTAAGTCGTGACGTCATATTTTTGTATTTCTGCGTAGAATGCATGTCGTAAGAGGCGACTAATGGTTTACGGGCTTTTGGGTATGTGACTGAGTAGGCGACGAGCTAGCCACTTGTCATTGCTTTTTCACAGCTTTCCATCCAACCCAGCCCACTGTCCCATGTTGGTCTGGGACTTAAAAAGAATAGGTATGCCAACTGTGGTTCTTACCAAGCATGTCGTAAAAGGCGATTAATGGTATATCGGGTTTTGGGTGTGTGATTGTGTAGGCGACAGGTTAGCCGCTTGTCACTACTGTTTCACAATTTTCAATCTAACCCAGCCCGGCTTTATTTTTTGATGAATGTGGTTGGAGGGGCATGCTGCCCTTTCAAATCTGCCTACCCCTTCGGGGATTATGGGCGTGATGTTATGTTATATTTGTTATGTTTTGTTGTTTCTGTGTAGGATCTACAGATGCGATGCATTTTTAACTACTTAATTATAACTAAAAAAATACACTTCACGCCACTTTATAGCGGGGTAGGCAAAGAGAACCGAACGCCATATGGCACGATCCTTACACACCTCACTCGCCTCTTCAACATTTATGATCCTTTTCATACAAGCTCTACGGTTTTTATGACTCCTAAACATCACCTTCTGCAATCTGGTCGTGGTGGGCGAGTCTGAGCCTTCCGCGTCTCCTACATCCTTCCACTTTCGCATTGTATATCTGTTTAGTCAATCTTTCGTCTTCTATTCTTTCCACATGTCCGAACCACCGGAGCATGCCTCTTCTTACCTTGACTCCGACACTGTCCTTCAAACCAACTGTCTTTCTTACATCATCATTCCGAACGCAGTCTGTGAGCGATACACCGCAGATTTTCCGCAGCGCACGCATCTCGACCGCGTTATTCAAAATTCAAGTATCTATCTGTAATACCACTGTTGTTACTGATATCTGTAAAAAAAATGCTTATGCTACTTACTTCGGAGTCAGTTCAATAAATGTTCAGGCGAGGAACACACTTGACACATTTTTAAGTGCCAGAACTCCATTTAAAGAAAATGTCTCCCCATTTTTTAAATACCTAACTTAAACCTTTTCTAATAACAGCTATTATTTTACAGGTGAGCATCGCCGTTTGCAGCCAAGGTAAAATTATTTCATAAAACTTTATGATTTTAAATCAATAAATAAATAATAATGGGCGTTCGCAGCTTTTGGATACAATGTTATTGAGAAGTTCTTATAGTAAATAGGCTTGCACACGAGATCTGAGTAACCCCGCTCTCTGCGTACGCTCATGTCTATAATCAAATAAAACATACACTAGAATACAATGTAACAAAACGATCATCAATTCCGTTACATGTTTATTCCAATAAAAAAAATATATAAAAATTGACTGGATGATACATGCTTGATTATACAAGTACGCCATCAATTTATTATTACAATAATTAGTTTAGGTATCATCATTCCTTTGGCATCCTATTTTTTTTTATTAATTACTGCATTGCCGTAATCTTTTTCCAGTAGTTCATTCTAGTACATTTATTTTAATTTTTTCGAATTAATTTTACTTTAAATATACGATATATATTTTGACCCTGCCCTATGCGCTAAGAGTTGTGGGTTCAATCCCCACACAGGACAAACATTCTTGTGATGAATACTTGTGTTTGTTCTGTGTCTAGGTGTTAATATCCTAGATTTAAGTATATATTTGTAATACCACTGTTGATTCTGATATCCGTAACACAAGTGTTTAAGCTACTTACCTCGGAGTCAGATCAATGTATGTGATGTTGTTGGATATTTATTTATATTATTATATAAGGTTCTAGAAAAATACTTATTGTATTTTCAGGTGCTGGCGTACAAAAGCTTCTGGATGGAATCGATTCGTCTCTTATGAATAAATTGGATGACAGTTTAGGTAAATATGTATATTTTTATTTACTACAACCTACTTCATACATACTTCACGCCCATAATCCCCGAAGGGGTGGGCAGAGTCAAATGGGCAGCAGGCCCCTTTAACCACATTCAACCCCCTTGGACCAATAATAAATATTTCTATGCCCCCCCTGGACAATAAGCTCCGTCCGCCCATATCTTGGATCACCGATCAAGCATGGGACATAACGCTAGGCAGATAATGAAAGTGACATTCCATGGTACAAAGTATTGTATCAAATGCAACCAATGTTGGTCTGGGACTGAACAAGAATGTGCCAACTGTGTTCCTTGCCTAGCATGTCGTAAAAGGCGACTAATGATATATCGGGTCTTGGGTATGCGATTGTGTAGGCGACGAGCTAGCCACTTGTCACTACTTTTTCACAATTTTCCATCTAACCCAGCCCAGTTGTGTTTTTGTCTGAATGTGGTTAAAGAGGCCTGCTGCCCCTTTGACTCTGCCTACAACTTTGGGGTTTATGGCGTGATGTTATGTATGTATAAATTCTATTATGTATAAATTCTAAGATAATTAATATTTATTTACAGTTGCCGACATTCAAAAATTCGTTGATGAGCTAAAGGCCCTCACCAGACATATTTCTAACGGAAGTGAGTACATCTACAGGATTATATTATATTTTTAAGTTTATGTCAAATCACTTTATTTATTTAACATTTTTTTTCCAAGGAAGTAATTTAAATATTTTTTTACAAAATGAGCATTTTTTTTTCTTTTCAAACAAATGTTGACATAAGTCATCTTACTAATATTATAAACTAGCTGACCCGGCGAACTCTGTTCCGCCATAAAGGCAATAAAAAATAAGCAGATTTTAGATGTAAAAGTTCAATTTTTTATTTGGAAAAAAAAAAATCCATGTCAGATGCATTTACGTTTTATATTTAACATTTTATGTCACGTCCCATGGGAACGTGGTCGAACGGGATAAAAAATATCCTTTGTTAGGCTCCTGGTTCCAAACAACCATTCCACCAAAGTTTAGCCAAATCGGTCCGTTCCACTTTCTTATATATAAATAGATATAGATTTACAAAATAAGCGACCCCAAAAACTAAAAAAATCATACCCATATTAATAATTAACATTTTTACCCCTATCGCATCCATTTTTCAACCCTCTTTAAAATAGATGTCATTTTCGAAATCAACGACCCAAAATTCCTCGCCAATGATACCCATATCGATTCTTTAAATTTTTATTTCTAGCACACCCCTTTTTCATCCCCCTGAGGGTAATTTTTTAGAAAGCAAGAAACATATACCTATTCGTTTATTTAGTTTTTTGAAAACTTAGACAATGTATGGGGAAAACTACATCAATGTTGAACATTTTTACCCCTATTCGGGCCATTAAGGGATGATAATATTTCACTTCTAACATTTCGGGTTTAAAAATAGATATAATTTAAAAAAAAACGACCCAAAATCCTCGGAAATGATACCAATATCGATACTCATCATTTTTTATCCCTATCACACCCCTTTTCATCCCCCTGTTAAACAAATCCTATCCTTTATCTCAGTATCTCACCTATCTAAATAAAATAAATAATAAATAAATTCTTCAGACTAGCACACCAATTCCCTAGTCCCAAACTAAGCTTATAAGCTTGTGCTATGAATACTAGGTAAACGGATATACATACTTTAATACGTTTATAAACATCCATGACTCGAGTACAAATATCCATGTTCATCACACGAAATATTTGCCCCTAGCGGGATTCGAACCCGCGACCCTTTGTTTCGTGGCCAGAGTCTCTGACCACTCGACCAACGGGCCAGTCAATTTGAAAACTTTCACCCAAATCTAGTCATCAGTTTTTAATTTCTCATTCAAACGTCAACATTTGCTACGCACAATTATATTAGTTAACTAATGTGCCCAGGGCCTCCATTAGGCTAAAAACGGCCTTGCAAAGAGTTATTACTTCTAAGGAGGTTGGTTGCATTAGTCCAGTAGTTCCCAAACTTATTTTTCTCGTGGACCACTTTCAAAATGTTACTAGTTTCGATGGACCCCCTGCTGCTACATTTCTACCACATTCTTAAAGTCGCCAAAAAATGAAAAAGTGTCGCTTCTGAGTTCTGTCCCTATATTCCGACAGGTAAAATAAAAACGAAAAATGGTACATTTTATAACACTTTATTTATTAAAAGAATAGAATTGCAAGAAAAAATTAAAAAGGTAAGTCACAATTTTAATTAATGGGAAGGATGTATTTGGTGGAGTGTCAGCAAACGATCAATGTTTGGCTTTATTTTTGTGAGCAATAACCGCAAATCCCCCCGCTCTGTGATGTTTAATTTGCTCCTTTTTTTTGTTAAGAGATTTGTAACGGCACTAAAACTCCTTTCTACAAGGTATGACGAGGGAAAAGCTATTAAAAATTTCCTTGCGATTTCCCACAGTCCAGGATATTTTTCGGGTATTTCTGCTTGCAGCCAAAATGTTTGGTAGCCTTTTCTAAATTTCACCTTCAGCTCCTCATTGGTGCTTAGCTCGAGCAGCTCCTCTTGTAATACAACATTGGCCACTTCCGTTTCATCAAATGGATTTATGATCCATGGTGGTATATCCATTGTCAGCATATCTTCAAACCTGGTTTTGAAGTCAACATGCAGGGCACTTAAATGTTGACTGTAGGTATGGATATCCTCATCAATACATTCTACCTGTGACAAGTTTGGAAATTGAGAGAATTCGCGCCGACTAATGTTTTGCTTCATTAATTTCAATTTCCCAAGAAAAGCCGAAATTATCCCCTTTGTTTTTATTAAATTCAGGCTGTCCCCTTGTAACTGCAAGTTAATATCATTAAATTTTTTAAACAAATCTGTCAAATACGCAATGTCTGTTTTGAATTTGATCAAGTTTTCTTTTAAATCTGGATCTCTGCTTTCTAGGAACTCTAATACGGAATCGAAAACAGAGTAAAATCTCGTTAAGCATGCGCCTTTCGACAACCAGCGTACTTCAGTATGTAAGAGCAGTCGTTGGAAGTCTTCATCATTTTCGTCGCACAATTGAGCAAATAAACGCGTATTCAATGCATTGCTTCTGATTTTGTTGACAGCTTTTATTACAAAATGAAGAGATTGGTTCAACCTGTCACTTAAATGTTTTGCCACAAGATGTTGGCGGTGGATTACGCAATGAATAGCTGTAAGCCCTGGTATAATTCTTTTGAGATGAGTTATAAACCCACGATATCGCCCGACCATTGCAGGAGCTCCGTCTGTTGCCACTGAAATAATGTTTGTAAATGGAATCGATTTTTCCGTAAAAAAATTGCTCAGTACATTAAATATTGATTCGCCTTTAGTGTCAGTCTCCAAAGTTCTGGCAAATAGCAATTCTTCGTGAATTTCTTCCTCCATAATATATCGGACATATGTCAATAATAAAATGCTTCATTACCGGGTAACGTTGACTCGTCCAGTTGTATAGAAAAATGAGTTTTTTGCAGATGATTGCACAAAAAACATTCGATATCAAAGCTCATTTCATCAATGCGTCTTTGTACAGTATTGTTACTTAATGGAATTCTTTTTAGTACGTCAAATGGAGATTTGTGCAAAACAGTTTTTAAGACTTCTTCAACAGCGGGTAAAATTAATTGTTCTCCAATACTGTGCGGTTTTCCACATTTTGATATAAGTAATGAGATATTGTAAGATGCCCGCAAGCCATCATCGTTACTTTGAGATGTTGAAGCGAACATACTGTGCATGGTGGGTCTCTTTTCATATTTTTCCTTCAATGTTTGAAAATATTTTAAATCTTTACCTATTTTATCAGTATGACACCTTTTTAGATGATCTTCGAGCTTTGATGGTTTCATAGAGTCATTGCTCAAAACTTCTCTCGTGAAAAAACAATTGAATAAAACGTGCTGTGTTTGTCTTCAAATCGAAAGAGGACAATTAAAATATCCGTAAGTTACTAAGTCACCTATCTATACAAGCAGTTGTGATCAACTGACTAGTACACGTAAACAAAATACTTAATTACTATAACAAAAAAAAAGGTAAGTACTTACTTTTCTTCGGCACTAGCAATCACTGATATAAATTTTCTCACACCTTTTTTTCGAAATTCCGGAAACAAATGAATGAGTTTGCCTTTGGCATCAAATATTTATAGTGGTGATCAAATTCATGTCTGAACAAGTTTAAGCATTGTCGGGCGGACAGCGCTTTGCAAGTCTGTACACGAAATTGTACGTAATATCATACGCAAGTTTAGACAAGTAACAGTCGCTTGCCTTATTAAAATATTATCTGCTTAGTTAGGTACTTAAAATAATGTAGGTAGGCCCTTATAAAAACTATGCTTGCTCTTTACTATTGACGGCCACTTTGGTTCAGTGGTAGTGGACGCTGCCTCTGAACCAAGAGGTCGCGGGTTCGAATCCCGCGGGGTACAAACATTTGTGTGCATGAACATGTTTGTTTGTATCTGTCCAGGTGTTTTCTATATACAGGGTGTATCGTAAATCGTTTAAAACCTCTTGGCCACGTGGTCTATAGGTCACCCTGAACAATGTTTGTTCTACGACTTATCCAATACAAACATTAAATATTTCGACTTCCCATACAAACCTCGATCAGCTGTTTGGTCATTTTGTATGGGAAGTCGAAAAATTTAATGTCTAGATTGGATAAGTCGTAGAACAAACATTGTTCAGGGTGACCTATAGACCACGTGGCCGAGAGGTTTTAAACGATTTACGATACACCCTGTATAATAAGTATGTATTTACAAAAAAAAAAGTATTTAAGTATGTTTATCGGTTGTCTAGTACCCATAGTACACAAGCTCTGCTTAGTTTGGGACTAGTGGCTATGTGTGAATAATGTCCAAGAAAAGCAGATAAATTTTCGTGGACCCCCATTAGCATCTTATGGACCCCCATTTTTGTTCACGCCTACGTAGACCCCCAGCAAGTCTCCCGTGGACCCCTGGGGGTCCACCTGGACCACTTTGGGAATCACTGCATTAGTCCAACGCCATCAATCTTTAACGACATGTTAGACACTGTTGTTAAATTATAGTCCAAGGTTCAGATCAACATAGAAGATGTGTTTGTGTTGGTTTAAATTTTTTACATACATAGCAACAAGTCTGCAATCCTCAGAGGAGACAGTCCAGGACCTCAGAGGTAGTCTCCCTCAACCACATTCAGTAAAAAATAGAATGGGCTGAGTTGAGTTAGATGGAATATTTTCATATATTTTTTCATCACGTGTATATTTTTTTTCCACAGATGTCCAAGTATTCGTTAAAAGCTTAAGAAAGCTGTTGAGCAGCGGACCTGGTATGAGAGTGAAGGAGGCAATCGGTAAGTACCTAAATTTTAAGTCCCTCAACCTTAGATCAAAATAACTAACTAGCTAACTTACTAAACTACACGCCACTTCCCTAGCGGGGTAGTCAGAGAGAACCGAACGCCATATGACACGATCCTTACACACCTCACTCGCCTCTTCAACATTCATAATCCTCTTCATACAAGCTCTACGGTTTTTATGACTCCTAACATTACCTTCTGTTAATACAAGACCAATCTAGTCGTGGTAGGTGAGCCTGGGCCTTTCGCGGCTCCTACATTCTTCCACTTTCGCATTGTATATCTGTTTAGTCAATCTTTCGTCATGCATTCTTTCCACATGTCCGAACCACCGAAGCATGCCTTCCTCCATGCATGGAGCTTCAACCACATTCAGCCAGAAACAAACTGGGCTGGGTTAGAAAAAAATTGTGAAAAAGTGGTGATAAGTGGCTAGCCTGTCGCCCACACAATCACATACGCAAAACCCGATACACCATAAGTCGTCTTCTACGACATGCTAGGCAAGAAACCCAGTTGGCACATTCTTTTTAAGTCCCAGACCAACATGGGACAATGTTCTAGGTTAGATGGAAAATTCTAAAAAGGTAGTTAAAAGTGGCTAGCTCGTCACCTACACAATTACATACTCAAAACCCCATATACCATTAGTCACCTTTTCCGACATGCTAGGCAAGAAACCCAGTTGGCACATTCTTTTTAAGGCCCAGACAAAATATTTATTTAAATATTAGATTTTAACACTCGGACACAGAACAAACACAATATTAATCACTCGAATGTTTGTCCTGAGCTAGGATCGAAAAATTCAGGGTCAAATACTTTAAACGGATCACTATAATTTTTGCGTTCATACACATAGATTTCCAGAGAAATAAAGGTGAACACGCGCATTAAAAAACCTCCTGATGAAAAAGGGCTAACACACTAATTCCCTAGGTCCAAACTAAGCTTATGCTTGTCCTAAGCATACTTGGTGAATGGATCATCATCTTCCTAGCGTCATGTCCCGTGCTTAGACGGGGTCCGCTTAGACCATGATCCAGGAATTAGCGAGTCTGGTAATTACATTGAAGCGACTGCCGATCTGACCTTGGTAACCCTAAGATAGGGGAAACAGACAATTTTTGGATCATGGTTACAAATCCAAAGTTGTTTGAATTTGCAGGTTTCATCACGATGTTTTCCTTCACCGTCGAGCTAGTGGTATAAATACGTACATAGATTTGAAAAATCCAGAGGTACGTGCCCGGGTTTGAACCCGCACTACTCGGTTAAGAGGCACGTGTCCTAACCATTGAGCTACCACCGCTCCATACTTGGTCAACGGATAGACATACTATAACAAAAATAAAAACCGATTCCAAAAAAACCCGCAAAAAATGTTTATGAAAAAAACACAAGTAAGAACCTGCCTTAATAGCTAATTAAATTTCTAAACACTAAAAAGTATAAAATAAATTCTTCCGACTGCTTCGATTATTAATCGAAGTATTAATCTTTAACACTTATTTAAATATTTACAATAATCAGTTAGTTTTGAAGGAGAGATATCGAGTAAATCGTGTAACATACACACAGAAACAACCGAATTGAGAACCTCCTCCTTTTTTCGAAGTCGGTTAAAAATACGTTTATCAACATTCATGACTCGAGTACAAATGTCGTTATTCGTCACACGAAACATTTGCCCCTAGCGGGATTCGAACTAGCGACCCTTGGTCTCGTGGAGAGGGTCTCTGACTCTCTGACCACTTGACTATCGATTGCTTTTAATTTCTTTTCATCGTCGAGCACAGTTAAAGCAGGCCATTTTAACATCATTTTAAATTAAAAAGTATTATATCAAGCTAAAACATAAACCCTTATAGTTAAAATTAAAATCATATTAACAACTTTGGTTTTAATTAAATTAAGAGCCCACGTTTATATGTTTTACCCTTATGTATGTATGTATGTATGTGTGTTTGTATGTATGTCTATTCCTATGTCCTCTAGTTGTCCAATCTCACTCAACGGCTGAACCGATTTTGATAAATAATACGCCATTGGATTCGTCTTGATGATGCGAGTAAGACATTTTTACTTTCTTTATCCTAGTAATTATACAGTTTTATTTTCTTATTTTACACCAGACCCATTTTGAAACATGGTTCAAAGTTAAATTTATGATTCATACGACTTTGTTAATACTGTAGTTAATGAGAACCTCCTCCTTTTTTTTGAAGTCGGTTAAAAAGAGTAACTACCGAGTTACTCGCCGAATTCTTCTCGGTAGATGCAACATTCCGAACCGGTGGTAGATTCATATCTCTTTAACTGATTTTGACCATTAATAAGATTATTTTGACTTTGACTTTGACATGAAATTCTTCAAAATCAAAGTGGCGTATTTTTGGCGCATTTTTTTTTTGTGCTCTTATCAAATATGGACTCAAATCAGTCTAGCGATTTCGGTTTGAAAACATAACAGACAGATAGAGAGACAAAGCTAGTCTCTCATTTATAATATTATAGCTTCTGCCAGCGGCTTTGCTCGCGTAGTACATAGAAAAATAATTGCTTATGTGTTATTCTAATGTATAAGCTATATTATTGTAAAGTTTCATTAAAATCCATGCAGTACTTTTTGCGTGAAAGAATAACAAACATCCACACATTATATTATATTATAATAATAATAATAAATATCCGACTACATTGATCTGACTCTGAGGTAAGTAGCTTAAGCACTTGTGTTACGGATATCAGAATCAACAGTGGTATTACAAATATATACTTAAATATTTGATATAAACACCCAGACACAGAACAAACACAAGTATTCATCATAAGAATGTTTGTCCTGTGTGGAGATCGAACCCACAACCTTTAAGCGCATAGGGCAGGGTCAAAATATATATCGTATATTTAAAGTAAAATTAATTTGAAAAAATTAAAATAAATGTACTAGAATGAACTACTGGAAAAAGATTACGGCAATGCAGTAATTAATAAAAAAAAATAGAATGCCAAAGGAATGATGATACCTAAACTAATTATTGTAATAATAAATTGATGGCGTACCTGTATAATCAAGCATGTATCATCCAATCAATTTTTATATATTTTTTTTTATTGGAATAAACACCATCGAGCCAGTCAAAACAATATATATACATAATTTCAAATGCCGTTATTTTTCTAGGCAAAGACCCGAAACTCGCCGAAGCAATTAAAGCTGCCTTCGAAAAGTCGATTAAAACAAAAAGTGAGTATTTAAATGTTTATCTTCAGAGAATGGGAATAATGTGGCCCCTGATTTTTTGGGCAAAATTTTACAATACTTGACCTAGAATTCATATGTTTTCATTATGAAGATTTTATTATTTTACATACGAATGTGTCACAAAGAAATTAATATAATTGCCTCAAATAAATAATAAAATACGTAGGTATTAAATAAATTGTTCACGGTGGTTTAACATTGCGCGATCCCGTGGGTGCGTTATACAATAAAGGCGTAGGAGTACATACCAGGGGTTTAGTCGGTATACCCCGCCCACTACCACCTTGGGCGGAGCAGGGTCCTCCTACCGTCACGAGGGCCCTGGGAGTCCGACACACCCCGCTGATTCGCCCCGGTCTCAAGGGGACGGCGCGTAACACATTCCCCTGTGTCAACAAAATAATGGTTTTAAAAAACCTGCCCATTTGGCATCTTCAGATAACACGAGGGTAATATGGTCACCGGGGGCCATGTTAAATGTTAAAACTTTAATTAAAACACCGGAACCCTAACGGATGACCTAAAATGCTGGTCCTGTGGTCCGTCGCGCCTGGTGCGCGGTGACTCCTCGATATCATCTTCAAGGGTGGGGCGACGCGCGAGTGGCGCGCCTGCTGCCAAGAACAGTCTATAGGCTGCAGTGGCCGTGCATTATCAGACCGTACGTCTGTCTAAGGAAAAATGTAATATTATATTCCTTTTTTTTCAGATGCTAACGTGAAGGGTTTTGTCCAGAACATTTACAATCTTTTAACCAAAAGTGGTGAGTAAATTACCATCAAATATTCTTGCTATCATACCAATAGTTCCCACAAAGACTCATCATCTTCCTCGCGTTATGTCCTTTGCTTAGTCGGGGCCCGCTTAGTTAGTATGGTAATCACATTGAAGCGACTGCCGTGCTGACCATCGTTACCCTAAGGGGAACCAGACAATGTTTGGATCATGGTTACAAATTAAAAGTGGTTTAGATTTGCAGGTTTCATCACGATGTTTTCCCTCACCACTGAGCTAGTGGTATAAATACGTACATAGATTTGAAAAATCCAGAGGCAGAGAGAACCGAACGCCTTATGGCACGATCCTTACACACCTGACTCGCCTCTTCAAATTTCATGATCCGTTTCATACAAGGAGCATGCCTCTTCTTACCTTGGCTCCGACGCTGTTTTTCAGACCGACTCTCTTTCATACATCATCATTCCGAACGCAGTCGGTGAACGATAAACCGCAGATTTTCCGCAGCGCACGCATCTCGACCGCGTTTATTCTTCTTTTATGCTCATTCTGCCATACCCAACTCTCGCTTCCATAATGTTAGCGTAGGAATCAGCACCGCATTGTGTATAGTGAGCTGGGCCTTCTGGCTTAAGGCTTTACTGCCTAGAAGTTTTCCTAACGCTCCATTCACCCTATTCCCTGCATTCACTCTTCTTTCTATATCTGCGGAGAACCTTCCATCTCTACTACAATGTCTTCAAAGTAGTTAGCTGATCTTTGTTTTTTTTATTTGCAGGTTGATATAACATCACAGATGGCTTTTGATGATTGATCAAGATTAAAACAAGACATCAATGTAAAAAAAAATGATATTCGCTTGCCAATCAATATCGACGTAAGTTACATAAATATTAAATTAATTGTGTAATATTGGTATCAATAAACTTTTATCATCATCCCTCAAATGCAAGTTTTATTTTTATTTTTCCTTCATGCATAAGTAAGAGGTAAGTACACTCAGGATGTGATAAGAATACTCTTATGTGGTTTTCCCAAGTGATATCATCATCATCTAAACAAGGGACATAACGCTAGATGTCCCTTGTTTAGACGGGGTCCGCTTAGACCACGATCCAGGATTTAGCGAGTCTGGTAATTACATTGAAGCGATTGCCAACCTGACTTTCGTAATCCTAAGATAGGGGAACCAGACCATTTTTAGATCATGGCTACAAATCCAAAGTTGTTTGAATTTGCAGATTTCATCACGATATTTTCCTTCACCGACGAGCTAATGGTAAAAATACGTACATAGATTTGAAAAATCCAGAGGTACGTGTCCGGGTTTAAACCCACACTCCTTGGTTAAGAGGCGCGTGTCTTTAGCATTGAGCTACCACCGCTCTCAAACCGCTTTCCCAAGAGATATAGGGTTTGTTTAAAATCGCAACAAATTTGCACAAGCGGCTAGCTCGTCGCCTACACAATCACAAACTAGGGAAAGCAATGCTAGATCCAACAACCCAGCTGGGCCCAGCACAATTTAAGCTATGCTAGATCTAGTGACATGTGCTGGTTCAATGCCGCTGGATTTCAATCCTTATAGCACTGGCACTAATTTTTGGGTAAGTATTTGAGGCAAGCTAAAAACTTGTCCCATAACTCTCCTATTACCCTGGAACTGCAGACCTGGCTGGTGAGTAGCGGGGCTAACTTAAGATAGATATATTGTTAAACCACCTTTAGAGGCTGGTCTGCTCTGGTTTACCTTTTACTTCTAATAATACTCGGCTGAATCTTTGACGAACAATAACTGTATGATTTGGTATAAATATTAACTTAATCTGTAAATTTTAATTTTTATATTCAATCTGGCATTGAAAAGAGTAACTACCGAGTTTCTTTCCGGTTTAATCTCGGTAGATGCGACATTCCGAACCAGTGGTAGATTCAAATTATTGTACTTTGTACCTATTACTTGACGATTTACAAGTGCTTTTTTGAGGCCTACGTGAATAAAGATAGTTTTGACTTTACCTTTGAAATCACCTAGCAGGTAGAATGTCATAAATAATACCTCTCGGATCGAAAAGAGACGCAGTGAAGAAGTCAAGACGTCAGTGCCATCGAATCAGAATATTAAATCACTTCTCACGCACGACTTCAAAAATGATATTTAGTTATATGGACTATAAATTATAAAAAAAAATACAGTAATCAAGGATTCAATCAATAACCGATTTAATAAAGAAATAATATCTGTTAACTAGCGGAGAACGTCCGTACGATCCGGTGGTTGCAGTCAAAGTAAACGATGCCAATGCCGCGCTCGCCCGACTACGTCTCCGAACGTAACATAGCGCCACCATGACGTCACTACCGGGCCACGCCCACTATTGGTCTAATTGTCTGCTAAGGGTCGATTTTTTAATAATTATTATTTCAGGACTTAAAATAGTTTTTTACTGAGTGACTTGAAATAACTAATGCCAATTATTCTAAGTCCAAAGTTAAAACGAGTAAATTTTTCTATCTTAATGTAAACAAACAAATTATTTTTCAAGTTAAAATATTAATGTAAATAAAGTTCAAATTACTTCACCGCAGCAAAATTTCTTCCTATCAATAAAACGCCAAAGTACTCACGGTTTGTGTCCATATCACTTACACACTATTTCACAAACGCCGAAAGCTCGCCTCCAACACGAACTCGTCTCGTCTCGTACGATGAAGCACGAACTAGTACTCCAACACGAACTCGCACGTTGTAGTTCGCCAACACTCCACCAGATGGCGCCACCTCCGCGCCGCCGTCTCCTCAACCGGTTGGTTGCCCTGACAGCACACACAGCTGTCCCCACAGATGCCCAGCACTTCTTGCTGAACACTGCCTCGTCCTGTTTGCGACAACGATCCACTGCCCAGGACGTCACCTCCTCCAAAAATGCACTAAGTACCGCAGTACCTGCACTAAATACTAGTGCCCAAACGTATCGGAACTTTCCGATTTATCCGGCTCGAAGGACCATGAATAAACCACGGAACTTGCGCGCACTAATGGGACTTCTACTCGGGATTCAAATAAAAGCCAATATAGGTGACAAATTTGTATATATATTTCTAAGTCCTTGAGCCTATAAGTAGTTTCGGAGAAAAATCTCGTCACCGCGATTTAGCACATTAGCCGATGCTGTTTTAAGTACCGCCATCTAGTAACAACTTATAAAACTACCACCTATTGCATTTAGGTGTCATGACATGCAAATAGTTTATACAGGTCAGATATGAATTAACTGACTGATAAAGTAAGTGACATCCGCAAATTGGTGACTTTAGTCACCAATTTGCGGACCTACTGGTAGGCAGGCAGAATTTGAAGAAGCAGTAAGCCTCTCTAAAAACTTCTAGCCAATAAAACTGATCTGAGTTTGAGGGAAAATTGTGAAAGCAAAGACGAGGATAGCCTTCGTAATCACAAACGCAATAAGTACCCAAAATTCCAACATACGAAAATGAAATTATAAAATTAAATTAAATTATCTTTATTTACGTAGGCTCAAATAAGCACTTATAAATCGTCAGTATATACGAAATGCGAAGAGGAGGAAGTATGAAATTGGTATGGGCATGTGATGAGAAGAGAGGAAGGACATGCGACAAAGAGAGTGATGAGTATGAATGTTAGTCGATGGAGAGGAAGAGAGAGGCCAAATAAGAGATGGATGGATTGCGTGAAAGATGATATGAGAGAAATGGGAGTGGATAGGTTGATGACGGCTGACCGGGACGTATGGAAAAGGAAGACATGCTGCACCGACCCCAGATGAACTGGGAGAAGGGCAAGAGGATGATGATGATGATATATAAATGCGAGGTAAGGTCAGTGCATTGCCGCACGTAGTAAAATACAGCATATATAGTGCAGGTAGGAAACATAACATGAGCACATACTATGAGCATATATTACCAGATTGAGATATGAATAAACTTCCGTCTCATTCCACACCTTCCCATTTGGTGACCCCGATGCGATGGGGTTATGAGACTCATATCAACTGTTGTCTCAATTACCCCAATCCCATTCGCGGTTATAGACATTATTTTTTAAAACGGCGGCTAAATTAACTATTGGGTTTGTAATAGGGATTGCAGCTCAGCAATCTAGGAATGCCCAGACCCAGATCGAGCTGGATCGCTTGATCCAGCATTCCAATCTCTAGTAGGAATTGAAATCCAGCATTGCACCAGCACATGTTGCTAAATCTAGCACAGCTAAAATTGTGCTTGGCCTAATTGGATTGATCCAGCATTGCAATCCCTATTTGTAAAGATGTAGGTATCAAGAGTAACTTGTCACTACTTGAGCGCAATGAGGTATTTTTTAAAAAAAAAAAATTATAGTCCGTAAGTTAGATTATCAAAAAATATTGAATACGTATTTTTTGCTTTATCTGATACTCAAAAAATTACAAAGATATAGCACTTCAAAGATCCGAAATTGGACGCTTTACGTCACTCGGACGGTAACATTTTACACTCCTAGTGACGTCACGCGGTACTTTAACGTGCTGTTTGTTCATAATTTTCAATATCCTTTTTTAAACTCAATAGTAGACTAAAAAAATTTTTATTAAAGTAGCCTATTTTCCTTCTAACTCAACTCAACTTTATGTTTGGCTTTAAGGAGTATGCTACGCGCTCGCACTAAAAGTGGAAGTCTTCCGCCGAGCCAGGTGTTGCTTGGCGCTATGTGGCGGGTCGTTACATTCCCTAAAATATGGTTGAGTGAAGCGATGGCTGACACATACGTCATGCTTGGGAACAGGTGCCGCCCTTGGGGACTGGTCTGCTCTGATCTGGTCAAGTTTGTGGTTGTAATTTATATTTTTATTTTATTTTGATACTCTACAACAGGCCCACACTAAAACGTGGTTCGAAGTTAATTATGATTGTACACCTTGTATAAATTATATTGAAAAGTGAGTACTAAACTACCGAGTTTCTTGCCGGATTCTTCTCGGTAGATACAACATTCCGAACCGGTGGTAGAATCATATAGCTGTGGCTTTACCTATATTTGACGATTTATAAGTGTTTACTTGAAACCTATATAAATAAAGAATATTTTGACTGTGACTTTGACTTGCTCGGGGACCTAGGTCCAACTAACCGTCGCGGTGTATTGTATATATACTTAGTGGCGAGAAAAACTTCGTCAGCGCGATGCAGGATTGTATGGCGTTTCTTTAGGTTCGATCGACGTCATTTGTTTACATATTATTGGAGCTATAATTTGACTATCTTGTGGCGCGGTCGCCACAGGAGCTTCCTGCTCCGTAGGCTCTGCCTAACTCTTCGGTAATTACCGGCGTGATGATATTTATGTGTTATTTTGAACCCTCATGGCAATTATTAGTGAATAAAATAGTTACATACATAAAATCACGCCTATAATCCCCGAAGGGGCAGGCAAAATCAAAGGGGCAGCAGGCCCCTTTAAACACATTCAGCCAAAAATAAAACTGGGCTGGGTTAGACGGATAATAGGGATGATAACTGCGTTTACAAACTATAATTCTATTTAGTCCGTCAGTTAGATTATACAAAAATACTAGACACATATTTTTCGCTTTATCAAATTAACGAAAAATCACAAAGATAAAGAGCATCAAAGTTTTGGAGGAGGACGAATGTGTGACGTAACGCGCAACTTGAATGCATTGTATCTTCGTCAATTTGTTTGACAAATAAAAAAAAAAATATGTGTTCAATATATTTTTGTAATCTAACTGACGTACTAAACAGAATTTATATCTTGCCTATTGGGACAAAGTAGTGACAAGTGGCTACCTCGTCGCCTACACAATCACATACCCAAAACCCTATATACCATTAGTCGCCTTTTACGACATGCTAGGTAAGAAACACAGTTGGAACATACTTCTTAAGTCAAAAAATAGCTTTTTTATTAATTTGTATTTGACTCAGATGTTTATTAGATAAATTTAAAGATGGCGTGTATGTATAAATTGAAAATGATTTATTGTAAACGTTTCGCAGACATTTTGGCTGGTTGGCTCAATCGGGCGTGATTATATCTAGGTATGTATGTGTATTCTACGGGGAGCGGTGGTAGCTCAATGGTAAGGACACGCGCCTCTTAACCGAGGAGTGCGGGTGCAAACCCCGGCATGTACCTCTAGATTTTAAAAAATCTATGTACATATTTATACCACTAGCTCGACGGTGAGGGAAAACATCGTGATGAAACCTACAAATTCAAACAACTTTGTATTTGTAACCATGATCCAAAAATTGTCTGGTTCCCCTATCTTAGGGTTACGAAGGTCAGATCGGCAGTCGCTTCAATGTAATTACCAGACTCGCTAAATCCTGGATCATGGTCTAAGCGGACCCCGTCTAAACACGGGACATAACGCTAGGAAGATGATGATGATGTATGTGTATTCTACGTATGTATATGTACAATTTTGCATAAGTCCTTGTTAAGTGGAGATAACATAAGGTGTATAATTAAATAAAGTGGTATAAAACAGCATTATCTAATCGCTATTCACTTTTCAATAAAAAAAACTACATGCAAGGTTAATATTTCATCATCTTCCTAGCGTTATGTCCCGTGTTTAGACGGGGTCCGCTTAGACCATGATCCAGGATTTAGCAAGCCTGGTAATAACATTGAAGCGACTGCCGATCTAACCTTCGTAACCCAAAGGGAACTAGACAATTTTTGGATCATGGTCACAAATCCAAAGTTGTTTGAATTTGCAGGTTTCATCACGATGTTTTCCTTCACCGTCGAGCTAGTGGTAATAAATACGTACATAGACTTAAAAATTCAAAAGTACGTGCCCGGGTTTAAACTCGCACTCCTCGGTTAAGAGGCGCGTGTCTTTACCATTGAGCTACCACCACTCTCAAGGTTAATATTTCATATTAACTGATATTATTTATTTTATGACGACTAAAACAATATTGAGCCTGGCCAGCTATCTTGACTAGCCATAAAAATATTAATTCATTTATTTTTTTAAATCCATAAGGTTATCATGTTGATTTTTTTATTTCAATTTATAACGTTACGCCCGTAATTCCCAGACGGGTAGTTAGAGTCAAAGGGGCAGCAAGCCCCTTTAACCACATTCAGCCAAAAATAAAACTGGGCTGGGATATATAAACAATTGTGAAAAAATAGTGGCAACTAGTTCGTCGCCTACACAATTACATACCCAACACCCGATATAATAAAAGTCGCCTTTTACGACATGCTAGGCAAGAAACACAGTTGGCACATTATTTTTATATCCCAGACCAACATGGGACATACCATAACTACATTCAGTCAAAAATAAAACTGGGCTAAGTTAGGAGTGGCTAGATCATTACCTACACTATCACATGCCCAGTCCGATATACCATTAGTCGCCTTTTACGACATGCTAAGTAACACAGTTGGCATACTTTTTAGTCCCAGACCAACATGAGACGAAAGAAGTTTATTTTTCTCATCCGATATTTAATTTAAATGATTCACAATTCAAATGTACAGAGATAAGTTGCTCACATTGTTTGTCGTATCGGCAACTGGCATAATTTTTGAATTTGTATGCGTTGTATAAAAGACGTGAAAGGCGCTCAGCTGTATTGAGTCTCGGGTTTTCAAATCGCTAGAAACTTGACAAGATGAAAACCATTATATCAATCGCCTTGTTGGTAAGTCTGTATACAACTGTGTTTTTAGTATATATATAATATACTCTTACATATACTACTAATAATCTGTAAACTGTTTGTACAGAATCGTTGATAGAATCGATTGAAATAGTTTTTATACCATGTTATATTTTTAACCTTAAAATTGTATTACAACATGCTAAAAACTCTACAGCGCGTGCGCATCGCTTATCACAAGGTTACAAGGTCTTTTCGTCCCGTTTGTAATTTATAATAAGCACAAGGGCGTAAAATACTCGCCCGAAAAAAACGAGGCAACACCAAATGCTTGTGACTACGTGAGTTTTTGACATAATATTTTTATACTGATCCTTTAAGGAAAATATTTGACCTGGGTTATGGTTTTCGTATAGATCGTATTAAAAATGAGACTGTATATAAATTTATATTATATCCAAAAATGGCCAAATTCCATCGGTAAACCCTTCGACTTTGGTAATTTTTTCGTGAATCTATCGGGTGTTTTGGATTTGTAACTTTTCAACCGACATTAAAAAAAGAAGGAGGTTCTCAATTCGACCGTATTTATATTTTTTTCAAGATGAATAGCGTTTCTGTTTTCATACTTAAGGATTAATTTGGACTACCAGATTTTAGGATTAAATCGGCTAAGCAAAAAATGATACGCATACAACGTTATTTATGTTATAACGTGGTATGCGTGGAGCGGTGGTGGCTCAATGGTAAGGACACGCGCCTCTTAACCGAGGAGTGCGGGTTCAAACCCCGGCATGTACCTCTAGATTTTAAAAAATCTATGTACATATTTATACCACTAGCTCGACGGTGAGGGAAAACATCGTGATGAAACCTGCAAATTCAAACAACTTTGAATTTGTAACCATGATTCAAAAATTGTCTGGTTCCCCTATCTTAGGGTTACGAAGGTCAGATCGGCAGTCGCTTCAATGTAATTACCAGACTCGCTTAATCCTGGATCATGGTCTAAGCGGACCCCGTCTAAGCACGGGACATAACGCTAGGAAGATGATGATACAACGTTATTTATGTTATTGTTTTAACTAATTAGTCGTATAATTAGTGTGTTTCTTATGGTATGAAAGTTTTACAGACTAATAGTATTATCTTACCTACTCTTATAGTATTAATTAGTCCTATTGTCTTAATAATTTAATTACATACATACATACGTAACATCACGCTCATAATCCCCGAATGGGTTGACAGAGTCAAATGGGCAGCAGGCCCCTTTATCTATATCCAGACAATAATAAAACTGGGCTGGGTTAGATAGAAAATTATGCAAAAGAAGTGATAAGTGGCTAGTTTACCACATAATCACATACCCAAAATCAGATATACCATTAACACAGTTGGCGCATTATTTTTAAGTCCCAGATCAACATTGGAATTAATATAACAAACGTATATATGCTCGGTTCTCTCTGCCCACCCCGCCAGAGAAGTTTAGTTAGTTAGTTAGTTTTTATATCTAGATCTAAGTATTAAAATGTTTAATTAACTACCACAAAGTATTATAACATTACCCCTACATAAGTTCAAATTATATAATAAATCATTTTTAATGAGAAAGGGTTATTACAAGATACAAGATTACCTCAATGACAAGGATTCATGGTTAACTTCATAATGAAGTGTTCACCTGCAGTGATATCTACATAGTCTTAAGTATATAATAATTAAGTTTACAAATTTGTAAAATTTGGCATTTAAAAGAGTAACTATCGAGTTTCTTGCCGGATTCTTCTCGATAGAGTCTACCTTCCGAACCGGTGGTAGTATTAGTTCTTATCCTTTTTTTTATGTATATTGACTATTTATAAGTGCTTTCTTGAAGCCCATATAAATAAAGATATTTAGAATTTGAATTAGAATTAGAATTTGAATTTGATATATGCCTAAATATTAAAACTATACTCTTTTCTATTCCAGATCGGGTCTGTGACCTGCATATCCGAAGGTGAGTTTATTTTGTGAGCCCCTTTATCATACTCATAAAGGAAAAATATTATATCCGAAAGACATTGGATACGTGCATTACTCCAAGCGGATTAAGCGGATATGTGTCCGCATCCGCATATTACATAAATTACCTTTAAAGGCAAATGATTGCAAATTAACATAAAAAAAATATATGTTTTTTTTTTAAAGATTTTGGTGGAACCGTGACGGACCCACTTTGGGATTCCCTGGTCTAGGCACATGCCTAGACTATTCCTTCGCAAAGAAGGCTCTTGTACCCTCTTTGGGTCCCTCTTTGTATAGCAAAGTAAACAATATCATCATTGGAGTAAATTTTACTGCAAAGGATTTAATCCTAATGTCCTCCTTACGGATATCGGTCACGGCGGCCAATATAAACGAGGATTAGCCATCTGCGCAGGAGATATTAAAGTGCACAAGTGTGTGCGCAAACACAGGTGCACTCTCTGTTCCTGCACCCTCATAGTCCGGTGAGACGGCACCGACGTGACTGGAGAGAGGTCAGGCGCATGACCAACGGCTTAACGTACTTTCTGAGGCACGGGGGTGATTATACCGCCAACTTCCTCCGGACTGTTACTGAGTAATTTCAATATTGAAATAACCAGCCACATATTTTTGGCCTGATTAGAGATTTTACCCCGGTACCTCATGGTCTTTAGGCGGCGCTTGCTACCACTTGACAAACGAGGCAGTCAAAGGCAAAGAATTTACCTACTAAGAGTAAAAGATGAGTAATAATTGCATACCAAATAACTCCGTTAAAGATAACGGAGTTATTTGGTATGCAATTATTTCACACAAATTGACGTAGTTAGTACTTACTTTTTAAGAAAAAAGTAAGTACTAACTACGTCAATTAGTAAATATATGGTAAATAGCAGCAATTAATTAATAAACCGAAGATTACATACCGAAGACAGTTGGGCAAATGATGTTTTCGAAAGAAGATGCATTTGAATATATTTGGATTTGATTGTGATATCAACAGTGCGGTAAAGCGGTGGTAGCTCAATGGTACGGACACGCGCCTCTTAACCGAGGAGTGTGGGTTCAAACCCGGGCATGTACCTCTAGATTTTTAAAAAATCTATGTACATATTTATACCACTAGCTCGACGGTGAGGGAAAACATCGTGGTAAAACCTGCAAATTCAAACAACTTTGGATTTGTAACCATGATTCAAAGTTGTCTGGTTCCCCTATTTTAGGTTTACATGGGTCAGATCGGCAGTCGCTTCAATGTAATTACCAGACTCGCTAAATCCTGGATCATGGTCTAAGCGGCCCCCGTCTAAACACGGAACATAACGCTAGGTTGTTGTTGAATAATGTGAAAAAGTAGAGAAAAGTGGACCAAGCTCGTCGCCTCTTTAATGGCAAAACCAATATCCGGTATACTATTAACCTCCTTTTACGACATGCTAGGCAATAAACACAATAGGCAATATTAATAAAAATTATGTTTAGTCCATCAGTTAGATTTAGCAAAATATTGAACACGTGTTTTTTTATTTATTCGTCACTTAATTCAAGTTGCGCGTGACGTCATGCTTTCGTACAATTTGTACAAAATAGTGACCTCGCAAGCCGCCACTTCAAAACTAACAATACTATACTATAGGGTATAGATTAGGTTCTTATAGTTTAACCAGTTAAACGAGGTCTCCGTCCACTCAACCAAAGGGCTGGCCCATTGCTAGGGGCAAATGTTTCCTGTGATGAACATGGACGTTTGTACTCGAGTCATGGATATTTATAAACGTATTTAAATAAGTTTATACGTTCACCTAGTTTTGACTTAGTTATTTAAATATTCCCTTTGTTCCAGGAGACATAAGTTTGGTGCCTAACTTGAAAAACGTTCAACACAGTGCAAGAGATTTAAGTAAGTTTAATTCTACTAAAAATGTATTATATTACAAGGCTATTTTTACCAGTGCCAAGACAATTGGCTAGTTTGTCGCCTACACTATCACACGCCCAAAACCAGATATACCATTAGTCGCCTTTCACGAAATGGTAGACAAGGAACAGCAGTTGGTGCGTTATATTTGAGTTCCATGCTTGTATGGGACATACACAATAAATCTTTTGTAACAATTTATTGTAAATTTTCCTGTGCTTTATATTTTGAAACTATTCCCAGGTGCCGAAATCAAAGAACTGGTTGCAGAAATCAGAAGTGAAATCCAGAAGGCAGAAAAAGATTTGGGTAATTTTTTTGGTCTTGTGCCGTGCAGAAAGATTAGACTATCATACGGATCAGTGAAAAAAGAAGGACTCCGCGCCCCTAACTAGACGTTGAGGCATCTGCGGAGCTCCAACTGGACACGTAGCTTATACCACACAATGATTTAAGCGTTCATAATGCGCTTAACAAATTTCACACAAATGGATGGCTTCACGCAGAAGCATGACAGCGGGAAACGTCAGGATTGCTTTATCTAGTCCGTGGCCTACCATAGCAATTTCAAAGAGTATCAAGTAGGAAACGAAAAATAATGCGACATCCTACGCTGTTTATGTGGGTTGATAATATTTTGAAGTAAGTATTCAAGTCTTAGTATTAGCTAAAATTAATTATCATATCATTTCAGATGGTGACATCAAACATTTCCTCGTGAAAGTCAACAAAATTTTGGCGAAAACTGAATCAAAAGGTGTTTTTTGTATTTTTTTTAACTTATCTTTTCAAAACATTACAAAGATTAAGAATGAATTTGACTGGCTTGATGGCGCATTCGGTAGTGACACTGCCCCATGCGCCAAGAGTTGTGGGTTTAATCCTCAATTGTTCGAATACTTGTGTTTGTTCTGTGTCTGGGTGTGAATATCATATATTTAAGTATATATTTGTAGTACCACTGTTGGTTCTGATATTCGTAACACAAGTGCTTAAGTTACTTACCTCGGATTAGGATCAATGTATGTCCGGTCTTCGGACCGTCTCGGCGATCCGGTCTGTCCTAGCTGCATGGTTGAACAGGACCCATGGCGCGGTAACCTTCCATCTGGCTCAGGTGCTCTCGGGGCATGGATGCTTCGGGAAGTACCTGTGTCGGATCGGTCGGGAGGCGACCGGGTCCTGTCATCACTGCGGCTCCGTTGAGGACAGTGCTGAGCACACGTTGGAGGAGTGTCCGGCTTTTGTCGTAGAGCGCAATGCGCTATCCGCCGTTCTTGGGCAGGACCTCTCTCTACCGACCGTGGTGTCTGCCATGGTGAGTAGTGAGGGGTCTTGGGACGCGGTGCTCTCCTTCTGCGGCAGTATCATGTCGCAGAAGGAGAGCGCCGAGCGCCAGCGCGAGCTGGACGATCCCGCCCGACGTCGTAGGCGAGGCCGCCGTGGCGATGGTGTCTAGCCCGGCGGCGCCCTGCAGGGGGGGCTCCGAATACTCCTGAGGTATCCCTGCCTGTCGTAGGAGGCGACTAAAAGGGCCTTTGGGGTCGTGGGGGTTAGGGGAGGTGGTCCTCTAGCCCTCAATCGTCCCCGGAGAAGCCGACTGCAGGTGTTACACCCGGTCCGTCAGGATAGGGTACACAGCTGTCTATGTGGTCGTGAAACACCACCCTAGGTGTTCTGGGGGAGAATACCACTCCCTCGAGATGGGCCGCCAGGCGGCAGCGCGCGCTGCGTAGACTTTACGCGATGAATCCCGACAGTGGGGATCCCGTTGGTTTTGCGTTAGCGCCCGAAGAACGACAGCCTTGAGGTTTAGTCGGTAGGGTCTCTGGAGTTTGCTACCGGTTTCGAGCCCGACTCACCTTTATGGGTCCACTCAAGGATTCTATTTGGATGGTGCCTTCAAGTAAAAAAAAAAATAAGGTTCAATGTATGTGATGAAGTCTGATATTTAAATTAACACTACCAACTATTGAACTTATGGCGTAATATTTTATATTTCAGATGCCAACATCGACGCCATACTGTATGAAATTGAAGAGCTCGTTGAACAAACTGGCAAAAATGTTGGTGAGTAAAATTTTCAATCAGAAGAAAGTCTATATAACTTTAAGTAAATACAAGTATATCCTTCAAACTATAAGCTACTTGACCACAGACTAGCAAAAAAGGAAGGACTCCGCGCCACTAACTAACGTTCAGAGCTCTATCTTGACAACCAATTAACATCACACATTGACATAAACACTCCCAATTTCCGATATCTGCTGTCGCTCACTCACAAGCATAAGGGTGACTTCTCGCTGTATGTAGTATGACAGCGCGGAATCCTGCTTAGTTTACAAGTCTGTGTACTTGAATATATTTATAGTGTCGCATGTAGGTCTGGGACCTGGAGCGGTGGTAGCTCAATGGTAAGGACACGCGCCTCTTAACAGTGGAGTGCGGGTTCAAACCCCGGCATGTACCTCTAGATTTAAAAAAAAAAAAAAAAATCTATGTACATATTTATACCACTAGCTCGACGGTGAGGGAAAACATCGTGATGAAACCTACAAATTCAAACAACTTTGAATTTGTAACCATGATCCAAAAATTGTCTGGTTCCCCTATCTTAGGGTTACGAAGGTCAGATCGGCAGTCGCTTCAATGTAATTACCAGACTCGCTAAATCCTGGATCATGGTCTAAGCGGACCCCGTCTAAGCACGGGACATAACGCTAGGAAGATGATGATGATGTAGGTCTGGGACTTGGCTCGTGTTGATCTGGGACAAAAAAAATAATGTGCCAACTGTGATTCTTGCCTAGCATGTCGTAAAAGGCGACTAATGGTTAACGGGCATTTGGGTATGTGACTGAGTAGGCGACGAGCAAACCACTTGTCACTCCCTTTTCACAGCTTTCCATCCAACCCAGCCCACTGTCCTATGTTGTATATACCATTAGTCGCCTTTTACGACATGCTAGGCAAGAACCACAGTTGGCATATTCTTTTTAAGTCCCAGACCAACATCGGACAATTTATATTATTAGTATGGATTTTATCTCATGTATATTTTTTTTTTCAGAGAAAGACGCACTAGTCTTCGCCGATGACGTGGGTTATATCGCTGATGACGGTGTGATAAAGATTAGTGAGTGGAATATAGCATTGAGTTAGATAATCTACTAGCCTAAGACAGGCTGGATCTACCTGGTCTGACTCAAAAAGAATGTGCCAACTGTGTTCGTTGCCTAGCATGTCGTAATAGGCAACGGTTGGAGTTATGTGATTGTGTAGGCGACGAGCTAGCCACTTGTCACTACTATTTCACAATTTTACGTATAACCTAGCCTAGTTTTATTTCTGGCTGAATGTGGTTTAAGGGGTTGCTGCCCCTTTGAGTCTGCCTACCCCTTCGGGAATTATGGGCGTGATGTGTTGTATGTATGTGAAACTACCTCGATTGTGTATCCCGCGAGGTCTTTAAGTGCTCTTTGAGTGAAAAATATCATCATCATCATCATCATACCATCATGCCCTTAATCTCCGATGGGGTAGGAGGCAGTCCAAAGAGTGGTTAGTTCCATAAAATTATTCCTTCAATTTGGTTAGATGGAAAATTATGAAAAAGAAGTAAAAAGTGGTTAGCTCGTTGCCTACACAATCACACAGTCAACACCCGATATACCAATAGTAGTGATGCCGATGATGACTATCGATAGTTGACCACGATAATCAGTTAGAATATCGATAGGACTATCGATAGCTCAAATTGGGGTAATACTATTAATGACTTGCAGTACTATCGATAGTATTACGGCTATTAGATATCATCAATCGATAGTTTGAAACTATCGATAGTATTGTTCCTCGTAAATAAAAAAATATCGATAGTATCGATAATATCGATAGTTTTAAGCTAACGATAGTTCCTTAATATTCGATAGTATTACTTAGAGTTTTGGTTTTAGCGGTAATGCTGTAGAATTTAGTTTAAAATAGAGAAGTAATGAAGTTTAAGTATTTAATTACCGTAAAAAAACCTACACGTACTAGTGACAATTATACCGATAATGTCTAAACAATAGTATCAAAGGCTCATAGTATCGAAAATAAAACGACTATCGATAGTTTTTTATTTACTTACTTACTTAAACTTCACGCCACTTCCCTAGCGGGGTAGGCAAAGAGAACCGAACGCCATATGGCACGATCCTTACACACCTCACTCGCCTCTTCAACATTCATAATCATTTTCATACAAGCTCTACGATTTTTATGACTCCTGACATCACCTTCTTTTAATACACGACCAATCTGGTCGTGGTAGGTGAGCCTGGGCCTTCCGCGGCTCCTAAATCCTTCCACATTCGCATTGTATATCGGTTTAGTCAATCTTTCGTCATCCATTCTTTCCACATTTCCGAACCACCGGAGCATGCCTCTTCTTACCTTGACTCCGACGCTGTCCTTCAGACCAACTCTCTTTCTTACATCATCATTCCGAACGCAGTCTGTGAGCGATACACCGCAGATTTTCCGTAGCGCACGCATCTCGACCGCGTTTATTCTACTTTCATGCTCTTTCTGCCATACCCAACTCTCCCTTCCATATGTTAGCGTAGGAATCAGCACCGCATTGTGTATGGCGAGCTGGGCCTTCTGGCTTAAGATTTTGCTGCCTAAAAGTTTTCCTAACGCTCCATTCACCCTATTCCCTGCATTCACTCTTCTTTCTATATCAGCGGAGTACCTTCCATCCCTACTAAATGCAGATCCTAGATATACAATTTCATTCACCTGTTCCAGCACTACATCGTCAACCGTTACCCTTGTATCCGTTCTGGTTTCATCGCTTTCAAACACCATAATCTTTGTTTTCTTCGCATTCAAATGTAAGCCTCTCTCTTTGCAATCATCTTTTAATGTTGTGACTAGTTGCTGCAGATCCGCTGCCGACTCTGCTAGAAGTACGGCATCGTCCGCGTAAAGCAGGCAGTTCACAACCAGGTCACCCATACGCACTCCAACATTCATAGATCTAATCCTCTGGAGACAATGGTCGAGATATAGGATAAACAGCAGAGCAGACAGCATGCATCCTTGTCTGACACCAATATTGACGTCAAACCAGGGTGGCAGGCTGCCCTCTACTTGCACGCATGCCGTACAGCCCACATAGGTGGACTACGCAGCACGAAGCAATGCTCCATCAATCCCATATCTTAGCAATATGTCCCAAAGGTCCTTTCGTACAACCCTGTCAAAGGCCTTCTCCATATCCACAAAACCGCAAAAAACCCTCTGACTTTTGGCCAGATGCTTCTCCACGATGTTGCGAAGAGAGAAGACTTGATCCGTACATCCTCTACCATTCCGGAAACCTCCCTGTGCCTCCCACAACATTCCATCAGATTTCGGACCCTCATTCTCCTCTCAATAATCTTGCCATACACCTTTGCTGCTAAGCTGATCAAACTGATGGCTCTATGGCTGGCACATTCCATACGTGACCCAGCACCCTTGTACAGAGGCACGATAACTGCCCGTCTCCAGTCCATTGGGACCTTTCCGTTTCTCCAGCATAGATTGCACAAGAACCAGAAAGCGTCCTGGACGCTAGCGCCACCTAGCTTGATCATCTCCGCAGATACCTTGTCTATTCCCGCGGCCTTTCCACTTTTCAGACTTCGTATCGACCATTCAATCTCATTCATAGTGATGTCTTCATCAGACGCTGGCACCACAGAATCAGACATAGCCTCACCCTCAGTGCCAACATCAGAGACATACTCATACATTTCTCCAAAATATTCACTCCACCGTTCTAACACCTCGTTCGGGTTTGCAAGAATGTCACCAGCTTTAGATTTAATCTTACTCATTCCGGATGCCGACGAATATCCCCGAGACCTCTTAACCTCCCTCCAAAAGAGCTTGGAATTAGCCTCGAAGCTATTCGTCAGTCTCCTTTCTTCATTCATAGCTACTCTTTCACGCTTCTCTTTCACTAAAGCTTTGGTTTCACTCTTGCAATAACGGTATATTTCTTTCTTCATCTCAAGCATACTTTCATCCATTTGCAAAGATGAGACATAATCAAGCCAGGCCTTCTTCTTTCTCGCTACGGAGGCTTTGACCTCCTCATCCCACCATGCGTCACCTTTCATTGTTCTACGTCTCTTTGCGCATCCACATGCCTCTTTTGCACTGTCCACCATGCTCTCTTTCAAAATGTTCCAGCAATCATCAACATCTAAGTCAGAAAGACTCGCATTCTGTTTTTATTAACGTGGAACAGTATTATCGATAGTATCGATACTATCGATAGTTTATTCTTCGTGACCAACAATACTATCGATAGTAACGATAGTTTTACTTGGATCTGAGCTATCGATAGTATCGATACTATTGATATGACGTCAACTATCGACAGACTATCGATCGGCATCACTAGTCAATAGTCGCCTTTTGCTACATGCTAGGCAAGGAACACAGTTGGCACATTCTTATCAAGTTCCCGGATAACATGGGATAAAATTTGGTAACCATGAATTTGTTTTTTTCGCAGTGAAATCCTCCGAGAAGGCTGTGGCTGACGTCGAAGAAACGGTTGAGAAAGCCCGTAAAGGATTGGGGAACAAGGATTAATCTTAATAAGTAAATGTATTTCTTCTATTTTTATGTATATTATTATTTTACATAAAAACTGGGTGGGGTTAGATGGAAAGTACTGAAACATGAACTATTTTTCTTTTTACAGATTGAAGTAAAACCTACTTCAAAAATGACGTTCAAGTTTCACGAGTCGACAATGAATCCAAATCTCCATTAACTTAATATTTATTATCTATAACAATGAACGTAAATTTTCAATAAAATACAACATGTAAAATTGTACAATATAAGATCCACCTTTCATTTCTCCATATCTCGTCCTTTTTATATCCGATTTTATTTATATTACAAATAAAATCGGTTAACAAACAAACAGCCTGTATTATATTCTTGAAGTCCGACGAGATGGCACCGACATGGCCGGAGAGAAGTCAGACGCAGGACTCTTTAATGTGCGTCCGAAGAAGGGTCATAAACCAACTCCTTGACTCCAGGCTGGTGCTGGGTGATTTCAATACTGAAATGTCTCAGCCAAAATATAATTTTCCGACCTGGATTTGAACCTATCACAACTGATATCAGGCAGTTATCTTAGTCTATGGACAATAGGGATGTTTACCAACTCATGTAAAGTTATGTTTCATACATTTAAGAGAGTATTTAAAAACCTATAATAAAATTTTAAGAATATATTTATTCGTCATAAATTAAGGGAAATCAATTTAAATTGCGTTATTTAATACCCATTATCACGTGACTGCAAACGCCCATCTAAGTGCGATGACTATACTGACCGATAAACAAGCTGACTTAACTGTCATACCTAAGATAATATCACAGATCAGGTTAACTTTGACAGAGCGCGAGATTGTTTAGCGGTCTGTGACGTAACCATGTCACGTCAGTTTTGAGTGTTTCAGAGTGGCGGGAATTCAAGACTAATTTATATTACGTATAGCTGTCCCGGCGAACTTCGTATCGCCCAGTAATTGACATTTAACATACAGATACGAATCACACCGTTTTATATGAGAAAATACTTTTGCTTTTATTTTGTTTTATCGTCAATTTTTCAATGTTTTTAATAGTTATTCTGTTATTCTGGACGAAGACAAATCCAACAAATCAAAAACAATGTAAATCGGTTCAGCCGTTCTCGACTTATAAGTGGTGTAACAAACACGACTTTGTTTTATTTATATAGATTCTTTTATTAAAACTTGGCGTATTTTTTCATGGAATTAATATTTTCGTGTACAAATAGGGTCTATCTATGAAAAAAAATCAATTCCAAAAATTAGTCAACATCCCATTACAAGACCAGGGGTATCACACACCATTATGCAGAAAAAATATATGTTTAGTTCATAAACACGACTGGCCCGTTGGTCGACTGGTTAGAGACTCTGGCCACGAAACCAAGGGTCGCGGGTTTGAATCCCGCTAGGGGCAAATGTTTCGTGTGATGAACATGGATATTTGTACTCGAGTCATGGATGTTTATAAACGTATTTAAGTATGTCTTTCCGTTCACCTAGTATCCATAGTATACGCATATACCAAGCATAGGCTTAGTTTGGAACTAGGGAATAGGTGGTAAAAAAAAAATGAAAGTTCAGAAACATAGGTGTCAAGTGGCTAGCTAATTGAAACAATACCCAATATACAGTTAATTGACATTCACGTCAGATATATACATATTAAATATCCGACTATAAACATTAAATATCTGATTATATCACATATAATTATTAGATTATCCCAAACCCGGGCACGTACCTCTGGATTTTTCAAATCTATGTACGTATTTATACCACTAGCTCGACGGTGAGGGAAAACATCGTGATGAAACCTGCAAATTCAAACAACATTGGATTTGTAACCATGATCCAAAAATTGTCTGGTTCCCCTAACTTAGGGTTACGAAGGTCAGTTCGGCAGTCGCTTCAATGTAATTATCAGACTCGGTAAATCCTGGATCATGGTGTAAGCAGACCCCGTCGAAGCACGGGACATTACGCTAGGAAGATGATGATATTTATTAGATTAGCGCGTCATGGATGTCTGGAAACAGCGGATGTAATTAAAGTTACATTATGCAAATTAGTTTTTTACATAAACATATCTGACATCTGACGTCAGTGATCTGACGTCTATCGTCTGACGTCCGTCTAAGGAACAAATAGAAAATTCTAATGTGACTGATTATAATGTAAAATTTTAATAAATTGCGCTTAATTGTATTGATATAACTCGAAGACTATTTAAAAGTATAAGTATGTACTAATTTCCAGAAACAAAATTTTGTTGTGTTTAGCAAAAAATATTAAATTCAGCAAAAAATATCAAATTCAAATTCAAATTCAAAATATCTTTATTTATATGGGATTCAAGAAAACACTTATATATAAATAGTCAATATACCTAAAAAAAGGATAAGAAATAATACTACCACCAGCCACCACCACCGTATAACACACGGACTAGTAAAAAAAGAAGGACTCCGCGCCACTAACTAGTGCTCCAACTTGACACGCAACTTACGTCACACATTGACGTAATAAGAGCTCCAAATGACAGATATCCGATATCAGCTACCCATAAGTATATCACTCACACATGTGGGTGGAGTCCTTCTTTTTTTACTAGTCCGTGATATAACATCATCATCTCTTTGAGTAGCTCGATGGCGTATTCGGTAGTGACCCTGCCCCATGCGCCAAGAGTTGTGGGTTCGATTCCCACCCAGGACAAACATTCGTATGATGAATACTTGTGTTTGTTCTGTGTCTGGGTGTTAATATCTAATATTTAAGTATATATTTATGATATCACTGTTGATTCTGATATCCGTAACACAAGTGCTTAAGCTACTTACCTCGGAGTCAGATCAATGTACGTGACGTACTGTGATAATTATTTTATTTATTTATTTATCTTCCTAGCGTTATGTCCCATGCTTAGTCGGGGTCCGCTAAGACTATGATCCAAGATTTAGCGAGTCTAGTAACATTGAAGGACTGCCGATATGACCTTCGTACCCCTTAGATAGATACTAGACAGTTTGGATCTGTTTACCGATAGTATTGCAATATCGATATACTATTGATACTATCGATTTTCTTCAATAGGCTATCTATAGACAATAGATATTGGCTTAACGAGTGGCAACATCAGTCCTTACTATTGAACTACGACCACTAGATAGATTATAGAAAATAACTAACTAACTAACTAAACTTCACGCCACTTCCCTGGCGGGGTAGGCAGAGAGAACCGAACGCCATATGGCACGATCCTTACACACCTCACGCGCCTCTTCAACATTCATAATCCTTTTCATACAAGCTCTACGGTTTTTATGACTCCTAACATCATCTTCTTTTAATACACGATCAATCTGGTCGTGGTAGGTGAGCCTGGGCCTTCCGCGGCTCCTACATCCTTCCACTTTCGCATTGTATATCTGTTTAGTCAATCTTTCGTCATCCATTCCTTCCACATGTCCGAACCACCGGAGCATGCCTCTTCTTACCTTGACTCCGATGCTGTCTTTCAGACCGACTCTCTTTCTTACATCATCATTCCGAACGCAGTCTGTGAGCGATACACCGCCGATTTTCCGCAGCGCACGCATCTCGACCGCGTTTATACTACTTTCATGCTCTTTCTGCCATACCCAACTCTCGCTTCCATATATTAGCGTAGGAATCAGCACCGCATTGTGTATGGCGAGTTGGGCCTCCTGGCTTAAGACTTTGCTGCCTAGAAGTTTTCCTAACGCTCCATTCACCCTATTCCCTGCATTCACTCTTATTTCTAGTTAGTTAGTTAGTTAATTAAAATTTATGTATGTATGAGTATGTCTCGGATGTTGGCACTGAAAGTGAAGCTTTGTTGTATTGACATACTATAACATCACGCCTATAATCCCCGAAGGGGTGTAGGCAGAGTCAATAAGTTGTAATAATGCAATACTCAAAATACCCTAAAAAATATTTTAAGTACGGTATTATTTATTTTGGTAAGTAATAAATATTAAAGGTAATATGATGCTAACATAGCTGTTTTTACATTCTGTTTCTCTTGGATTTTGTCTACCCCTTCGGGGATTGTGGGCGTGATGTTATGTATGTATGTATATATGCACATACACAAGTGAATAGTATTGATCATACAAATAATGTACAACGACAACCTTAAAATCGTAAGAAAACGAGGAACTCGAGGGTAAAGCAATGGCAGAAGTGGTTGTTTACAGACGTGTGACGTCACAATATATTCTGCTAATTACAACCGTTTACGGTCACGTGGCTCCTACTCAAAATAATTAAAATTTATTTTGGTGAAAATTTTCAATGTTATTTATATTTATTATTGCAAATTGCTTTTAAAATTCGTAATTAACGAGGATGATAATTAATAGTTAACTATTTTTCAAACTGTCAAATCGCCTTTTCATCCGATATTTTACTAAATGAATAAATTTAAGAAAAAAATATAAATCGTGTTAAGATGAATTTATCAAGATTATTAATCTATACTTATAATAAATCTGTAGAGAGGTCAATTCTGTACATGAAATATATTTTCAAAATAACTATCAGGGACTGATTAGTGATCGATACTGATGCCAAAAATGCAATCAGTAAAATTTTTGTCTGTCTGTCTGTCTATATATTCCTTATAGAAACAAAAACTACTCGACGGATTTTAACGAAACTTGGTACAATTATTCTTCATAGTCCTGGGCAGGTTATAGTATACATTTCATCACGCTATAATCAATAGAAGCAGAGAAGTAAAGAGAAATGTTGGGAAAACGGGAGAAATTACTCCATTTTATAAGCTTCCGTCGCGTGTGCAGCCTTAATGGTTAAAGTTACATAAAAATCATGTATGACGGAGTCATTATAATATTAACCATAAACGCGGGTGACACCGCTGGCACAGCTAGTTTGTTTAATATGTTTGAAACCTAATATTTTGATTCGTGGAAAGTACGATGCATCAAAAGTAGTATTGATATCTCTCACAGGAATCAATTTAGCTGAAACGAAGTTTAGTTGATTAAACATAATTTATTCAATGAAAGAGTATTTTTAAAGTAAAATAAATTTACACGAATTTAGCCTAAAATTCAACTTAATATCATGGGTGACTTTTAAAAAGAAACGTAAGGAATTTTCTGAACAATGTTTTTCCGTTTAGAATATTTATCAGTTAAATTTTTACATAGCATACTATTACTCAAGTAATCCCAGAAGTGTTAGGTAGGTCTATTTTTTCTAAAGCTGAAAGTTTAGTGGGATTATGTCACTACTTTTTTACAATTTTCCATCTAAGCCCAGTTTTATTATTGGCTGAATATGGTTAAAAGGGCCTGCTGCCTCTTTGACTCTGCCTACCCCTTCGGTGATTATGGGCGTGATGCTTTGTATGTATTTGTATATGAAAAATTGTGCTTAATGAACGAAAAGTGGCTAGCTTGTCGCCTACACAATAACATACCCAATGGACAATGTGCTGATATAAGCTTCTTACTGAAATTTGTAAATTCAATAATAAAAATATGTTAAAAGTAATAGTAAATAAAAGAAATTGTTTGTACTTACCATATTATCTATATAAATAAAATAAAGTCGTGTTTGTTACACCACTTATAAGTCGAGAACGGCTGAACCGATTTACGTTGTTTTTGATTTGTTGGATTTGTCTTCCAGAATAACAGAATAACTATTAAAAACATTGAAAAATTGACGATAAAACAAAATAAAAGCAAAAGTATTTTCTCATATAAAACGGTGGGATTCGTATCTCTCAATGTTAAATGTCAATCGACAAATCAATGTCGATTTTCATTTACTGGGCGATACGAAGTTCGCCGGGACAGCTAGTTGTTTATAATTTAAAATATCAAAATTCTATTGTCAAAACTAATTAAGAAAGGGCGGAGTCAACTGGCATATGATGCTTTGACAAGCTCGATGGCACATTCGGTAGTGACCCTGCCCCATGTGTCAAGAGTTGTGGGTTCGATCCCCACCCAGGACAAATATTCGTATGATGAATACTTGTGTTTGTTCTGTGTCTGGGTGTTAATATCCAATATTTAAGTATATATTTGTAATGCCACTGTTGTTTCTGATATCCATAACAAGTGCTTGAGCTACTTACCTCGGGGGCCAATGTATGTAATGTAGTCTGATATTTATTTATTGATAAAAGGAGGCTTTACAATTGGTGTATAAAACTGTCATTTGAACGAATAAATAGTTTTTAAGTATTTTTTTTTTATTTGAATTTGTTTTAAGTTTAATATCAACATGGGATTGTATTTGTCATTAATATTTCCCGAATATCTTTACAAACAATAGGCTAGTTGACTCAAAAAAAATAATTAGTCCATTATAGAGATTACAAAAAAATATTGCTCACGTATTTTTTCTTTTGTTCAGCAAACCAAAAATTACAAAGATACAGCGCTTCAAAGATCTGGAGTGGGGCGCTTTTACATCACTTGTTCCTAAAATTCTACAGAACAAGTGACGTCACGCGCATCTTCAACGCGCTGTATCTTCGTAATTTTTGGTTTGCTGAACAAAAGAAAAAATACGTGAGCAATATTTTTTTGTAATCTCTATAATGGACTAATTATTTTTTTTTTAGTCATCTTGCCTATTGTCTCTAGTGCAGATTGAGACTTTTTTTTACAAAACTAGCTGACTGAAGTGCGACGGCACTTCGTAACGCCCCGTTCTCGGATTTACAAAACCCATTTTTTTTAATTTACAGCGCACCCTTTTTGTTTTTTCTTTCATAAGACCTTTCACTTGACAATAACAACACAACTAAAAAAGAATTAGCGAAATCGGTAAAGCCGTTCTCAAGTTATAGCTTTGGGGTGGACCACCCTTATCACTTAGGGGTATGAAAAATAAATTACAAACGATTCTCAAACCTACCAAATATACATATGAAATTTCATAAAAATCGGTCAAGCCGTTTCTGAGAAGTTTGGTCACAAACACCGCGACACGAAAATTTTATAAGTATATTAAATAATTTTATCCTACAAAGTTTGGAAGGATAAAAACGCGTTTTAATTTTATTGCCATAATTTTAATTTCTAACTTAAAGAACAAGTTAAAATTTTAATAGTCACTTAATTTTGGACTTACTAATGAGGGATAATTTGTAACATACCTACATATGAACTGAACACAAATCATTGATCTTACCGGTTGGACACAGTAAAATAAGCATTAAACTTACTAACTTTAAGCCAAAAAATAATATCAACTGGTCTAAATAGAAAATTTCGTAAAAGTAAGACTCTAATCATCTCATTACACACACATACACATACACATACGCGCGCGCACAAACACACACACACACACACACACACACACATACGCGCGCGCACAAACACACACACACACACATACATACGCGCGCGCACAAACACACACACACACACACACACACACACACATACATATACGCACACACATATTATTATTTGAATATTTTTAGCTGCATTGTATTTCTGACTCCCACGTGACAGGCATCGCCTAGTGTGGGAGTCACTGTAATTGTCAATGTAATTATTTTTCTGGTAAATAAACAAATTATTATTATATATGACTTTGCCATTTCTCGGGACTACAGAGCCCCGGACTTTTGGAGGATTATTATTATAGTAACGATGAGTGGCTACCTCGCCTACACAATCAGACAGTTAAAATCCGATATACCATTAGTCGCCTTTTACGACATGCTAGGCAAGGTTTTCATGCTAGGTTTTGAGCGGTGGTAGCTCAATGGTAAGGACACGCGCCTCTTAACCGAGGAGTGAGGGTTCAAACCCGGGCATGTACCTCTAGATTTAAAAAAAAATCTATGTACATATTTATACCACTAGCTCGACGGTGAGGGAAAACATCGTGATGAAACCTGCAAAACCAAACAACTTTGAATTTGTAACCATGGTCCAAAAATTGTCTGGTTCCCCTATCTTAGGGTTACGAAGGTCAGATCGGCAGTCGCTTCAATGTAATTACCAGACTCGCTAAATCCTGGATCATGGTCTAAGCGGACCCCGTCTAAGCACGGGACATAACGCTAGGAAGATGATGATGACGACATGCTAGGCAAGGAACACAGTTGGCACATTATTTTTAAGTCCCAGACCAACTTGTCACGTCGAGGCTTGGTAGTCGATTCGCACGAAATACATTCGCACGAACATGCGAAACATCCCCTTTTGTCGATATTTGCCATTGTTGCACAATGCAACGTAAAACTTACGTAATTCGGCACCGACCAGACAAGATAAAAGTAAAAACCAATTTTAATGTAAATTAGCTCGATTAATTTCGGTAATTAATTTATTTAAATTATGTTACACTTTGATAGCTGGTTTCATATTGATCATGAAATAGGCCTTGTTTACCAGTACTTCTGTGTTTTCAAACCCAAAATTTTGCTAATTTTCTTTTTAGCCCTCTTTGGAAATAAGGGGATTATTTTAAACCAGTGTTTTTCAAACTTTAGGAATACGCGACCTATTTACAGATTAAACAATTTTCGCCTTGACAGAAGAAAATCTCACTAAAAGTGTGTAAAAATTTGCCTTTTTCCTTTTTCCGGCGACCCCCTGAGCAAGGCTTCGCGACCCTGGGGGTCAAGCACAAGTATCGCCCCCTTAGGGGTTCACTTGTGGGGTCGGGGTCCCCCCTTGAGGTCGCGGCCCACAGATTGAACAATACTGGTTTGAAATATAGGGGATTTGGTTGAATTACAAATTATACATACTTATACATATATCATCACGTCTGTAATCCCCGAAAGGGACGAGTCCAAGGACCAGTCAGCTCCATAAACACCATTTAGCAAAAAATAAAACTGAATTGCGTTAGTTATAGTAGTTATATTTAGCTGAAAGTGGTTAAAGGGGCCTGCTGCCTCTTTGACTCTGCCTACTCCTTCGGGGATTATGGGCGTGATGTTATGTTATGCTGTTACTTTCAGACGGAGATGCGGGCAACAATTAGTCTGACATAGAAATTACAAAGTCAATTAAACTTGCTAAATGGCTGCATCACTAACTACCTAAATACATACATATAAATAGCGTCAAAAATTTCACTATCCATTCGTGTATTTATTTTCCTTAATCAAACACACATCATGAAAATTGTAATCGCCTTACTTGTTCTGGTGAGTTAACAAATTTCAATTTGCTCCCTACGAGGTATGAGTTTTCACATTTTTGCAGAAACATCCTAATTTTTTTATTTATTTATTTTTAGGCTACAAATATGTCTGACTTAAAGTTTTTGACCCACATACTTTAAGTCCGACATACATATTATAAAAAATATTAATTTCTAATAAAAATACTCTTTAATGTTTCCGTGGTGAAAATTTACAAAACCTTAATATTTGCCGTAATTACTTTATTCTTATTTACAGGTGGGCGTAGCCTCAACTCTCGGTGGTAAGTTCTAGATGAATTGATAAATCGGAAATTAGAATAAAATTAATATGTTTTTGACATGTCTGCAAGTCTTGAAGGGATAGGCAGAGTTTACACAGCGACGTACAACTCAAACAACATCCAGGTAAAAATTCAAGAAAGGCAGCGATGCCGATGAGCTTCCCGGTGGTATAATGGCTCTTTGGTCTGGTGTGGAGCAGAGTTGTTATGCCAGTGGTGGAGTTGGAATAGTGCTTTCCTCTCGCTTAGCCTCTGGTGCGAAAGACTATGGATTAGTTGGTCCTTCTTTGGATTCGTATTAAACTGGGTACTACGCGAGTCTTTGTGGTTGCAGCAATGCGCCAGTGAGCTCAGCCAGTCCCTAAGAACTAGAGGAGTTCTGGGAGTCTGTTGGAGAAATTCCGGACGTGACTGAAGGAAATAAGAGGATAATTATGTGTGGAGATCGTGTGATTGACTTGATTTTAGTTGATAGCGGTGGCATCCGTAATAATATAAGTATTGGATATAAAAGCCTATAGAGGCCCTACTCTTGGAACAGACCACTACCGACAACTGGAGGCACTGGAGAGTGCGTACTCCATGCGGGGGCACTGAAAGGATAAGGAGTGAAAATCTGGCAGATGAAAGTGTAAGGAGTGTGTATGTAGGCTTAATAGTCAGTGAAAGACTTGCGAATGCGAGTATTTCTGACTTAGATGTTGACGAAAGTTAGAACGTTTTGAAAGAGAGTATGGTGGACAGTGCAAAAGAAGCATGTGGATGCGAAAAGAGAAGTAGCAATAAAAAGTGACGCATGGTGGGATAAGGTGGCCAAAGCCTCCGGAGAGAGAAAAAAGAAGGCCTGGCTTGACTACGTCTCATCTTTGCAAATGGATGAAAGTACGATTGATATGAAGAAATAAATATACCGTTATTACAAGAGTAATACTAAAGCTTTAGTAAAAGAGAAGCGTAAAAGAGTAGCTATGAATAGAGAGGAGAGAGCTGGGCTGACGAATAGATTCGAGTCTAATGCCAAGATCTTTTGGAGGGAGTTTAAAAGGTCTCAGGGGTATTCGTCAACGTCCAGAATGGCTAAGATTAAATCTAAAGCTGGTGACAGTCTTAAAACCTGAATGATGTGTTAGAACGGTGGAGTAAATAATTTGGAGAAATGTATGAGTATGTCTCGGATGTTGGCACTGTGAGTGAGGCTATGTCTGATTCTATGGTGCCGGCGTCTGATGAAGATATCAATATGAATGAGATCGAATGGTCGATACGAAGTCAGAAAAATGAAAAGGCCCCGGGAATAGACAAGGCATCTGCGGAGATGATCAAGCAAGCAAAGTTGTATGGTAAGATTATTGAGATGAGAATGAGGGTAAAATCCAATGGGATGTTGTGGAAGGCACAGGGAGATATCCGGAATGGTAGGGGATAGATGGATCAAGACTTCTCTCTTCGCATCATCGTGGAGAAGCATCTAGCCAAAAGCTGGAAGTTATTTCGCGGTTTTATGGATATAGAGAAGGCTATAGACAGCTTTGTACGAAAGGATCTTTGGGACATAATGCTGAGATATGGGATTGATGGAGCATTGCTTCGTGCTGCGCAGTCTACCTATATGGACTGTACGGCATGTGTGCAAGTAGAAGGCAGTCTGTCAGTCTGGTTTGACGTCAATATTGGCGGCAGACAGGGATGCGTTATGTCTGCTCTGCTGTTTATCCTATATCTCGACCATTGTCTTCGGAGGACTAGATCTATGGATGTTGGAGTGCGTATGGGTGACTTAGTTGTGAACTTCTTGCATAGTGCGAACGATGCCGTACTTTCAGCAGAGTCGGCATTGGATCTGCAGCAACTAGTCTCAACATTGAAAGATGATTGTAAGGAGAGAGCCTTAAATTTGAATGCGAAGAAAACAAAGATTATGGTGTTTGAAAGAGATGAAACCAGAACGAATACAAGGATAAACGTTTATGATGTAGTGCTGGAACAGGTAAATGAAATTGTATATCTAGGATCTACATTTAGTACAGATGGAAGGTACTCCGTTGATATAGAAAGAAGATGAATGCAGGGAATAGGGTGAATGGAGCGGTAGGAAAACTTCTAGGCAGTAAAGCCTTAAGCCAGAAGACCCAGCTCGATTTAGACAATGCGGTGCTGATTTCTACGCTAATATATGGAAGCGAGAGTTGGGTATGGCAGAAAGAGCATGGAAGTAGTATAAACGCAGTCGAGATGCGTGCGCTGCAGATAATCTGCGGTGTATCGCTCACAGACTGCGTTCGGAATGATGATGTAAGAAAGACAGTCGGTCTGAAAGAAAGCGTCGGAGTCAATGTAAGAAGAGGCATGCTTCAGACATGTGGAAAGAATGGTTGACGAAAGATTGACATAACAGATCTACAATGCGAAAGTGAAAGGATGTAGGAGCTGCGGAAGGCCCAGGCTTACTTACCACAACCGGATTGGTCATGTATTAACAGAAGGTGATGTTAGGAGTCATAAAAACCGTAGAGATTCTATGAAAAGGATTATGAATGTTGAAGAGGCAAGTGAGGTGTGTAAGGATCGTGCCATATGGCGTTCGGTTCTCTCTGCCTACCTCGCTAGGGAAGTGTAGTGAAGTTTATTTAGTTGGACTATTAGTTCCTAAGATTAGCGCGTTCAAACAGACAAACAAACTCTTCAGCTTTATATATTAGTAGAAAGTAGAATAGATTTAATCAGATTTTTTTATTTTCAGCTGGATTCGACCGTTTTCAGCCGGATTTCCAGAAGCTGTCAACAAGCGTCAAAATTCTTGGTAAGAAATGTAAAAAATAGATTCTTAGTTCAATGGTTCTAACCTGACGTCAAACGAGCGCGGGTGCGAGCTCTGCGACTAATAGTTGTTGATGAAATATTTGCGAAGGTACACTGCGGGACTCTTCGCGAAATCAACGTTACGCCGCAGCCGATCCATGTGGCCCATTTCAAGGGTGAGGCAATCTTGCCTCTAGCACATCTAGCAGGTGTATACGACGGCACAGACTACAATGTCACCCAGTGGCAGATTTACAGTGTTGGCCGCCCTAGGCCCCAGGCCATAATTCTCAGTACTAAAGCGTCATCACTTAATTTTTATCACGATTGGCCGCCTCTAATATCTCGCCCTAGGCCCGAGCCTACTAGGCCTTAGGGTAAATCCGCCACTGATGACACCCCATCCTATTTAGCGGACGAGGAACCATGTGTGGTCGTCTTCTCTGGGGCTGCTTGAACGAAGTGAAGGCAGACCCCCCCCGCAGACACTCCACAACCCCAAGGACCCTTTTAGTCGCCTCCTACGACAGGCAGGGATACCACAGGAGTGTTCGGAGCCCCCCTCCCCCCGTGGGGCGCTAGTAATATTACTTGGCCGTCGCGATACAAGCAAGCTAAGTGCAGCGGTTGCTAGTATTAAGCATTATGTAATGTAGTTAATGGCAATAAAGATTAATTTTTTAATTTTTCTTTTTCAGATACTCATTTTAAAATAACTTTGCAACATATCAAAAATGTTTTGACGGCCGATGGAAGAGTCTTGAGTAAGTATATACAAATATCAGCGTACTTTGGTCCAGGTGGGAAGGCATACAGTATTGTTGATAGATTCTCATAGTAATAATTATCAAGCACTGCAGTAGCTAGGTATTGCTCTCCAGCAATTAGCTTAAACAGCTCAGCACACGTTTAGCTTTGCTGGATCTAGTGACATCTGCTGGTTAAATGCTGCTGGGTTTTATTCCCAGTTAGAGATTGAATGCTGGATCAAGCATCTCACCTGGGTCCAGCACAAATTTAACTGTATTGGATTCAGCAAAACGCCTCTGGATTGCAATCGACAGGCCCATTGGTTGAGTGGTCAGAGTCTGGGCCCCGAGGGCCGCGGGTTCGAATCCCACTAGGGACAAATGTTTCGTGTGATAAACTTGGTCATTTGTACTCGAGTTATGGATGTTTATAAACATATTTAAGTATGTCTATCCGTTCACCTAGTATCTATAGGACAAGCTTTTAAGCTTAGTTTGGAACATCTGACATACGAGCAGTGTTGGTTCAAATCCGGGCACCAAATTCTGGATTAATCAGTTGATAATTTTAATTCATTTATATTTGTGCATTTGTCTATCTATCTCAATAGTAAGGACATGCACCACTTAACTGACGAGTGCGGGTTCAAACCCAGGCACGTACATCTGGATTTTTCAAATCTATGTACGTATTTATACCACTAGCTCGACGGTGAGGGAAAACATCGTGATGAAACCTGCAAATTCAAACAACTTTGGATTTGTAACCATGATCCAAAAAATTTCTGGTTCCCCTATCTTAGGATTACGAAGATCAGACCGGCAGTCGCTTCAATGTAATTACCAGACACGCTAAATCCTGGATCATGGTCTAAGCGGACCCCGTCTAAGCACGGGACATAACGCTAGAGAGATGATGATTTGTCAGTCTATCTGAAATATTTTTTTACATGCCTCAATTTTTTTTTTCAGAAGCCGATGTTGACCGCGTTATAGCGTACATCACTAATATTGGACAAGACATCTACTCCAGTCGCATTTTAGGAATACCTATTCTTCCATTTGGTCCACCGACAACACCAGCGGCCCCTTAAAACTTAAGCAAATAGCTTAAAATAGTGTTGTGACTATATTAAAACTATCGATAGTTTAAAGGAACTAAATAGTTTCACGATCGTTGAAAAAATATTAAATTCACACAAGAGGTAGATTAAGTAAAAAATGCAATACGCCTAATACCTTTCATCTATACTTATAATAAATCTGTAGAGAGGTCAATTCTGTACATGAAATATATTTTCAAAATAACTATCAGGGGGTGATTAGTGATCGATACTGATGCCAAAAATGCAATCAGTAAAATTTTTGTCTGTCTGTCTGTCTGTCTGTCTGTCTGTATGTTCCTTATAGAAATAGTACAATTATTCTTCATACTCCTGGGCAGGTTATAGTATACTTTTCATCACGCTACAATCAATAGGAGCAGAGTAGTCAAGGGAAATGTTGGGAAAACGGGAGAAGTCCATCCACTCCATTTTTTAATCTTCCGTCGCGTGTGCAGCCTTAATGGTAAAAGTTACATAGAAATCATGTATGGCGGAAATAGTCTTTATAATATTAACCATAAACGCGGGTGACACCGCTGGCACAGCTAGTTTAAAAATAAAGTAAAAAACACTGTTGGCTCATTTTTTTAAGCACTTGTTACAATATTCACTCACACATTTCGCCACTTCTACATTTTATTAATCTTTTCATGGTTCACTTAATATGATGGGTGGATCGAACTTCAGTGTTAAAAAATATTGATAGTATTACCATACATAGATACATGCAACATCCCGCGCGTAATCTCCGAATAGTATAGATACCAAATTTGTATTATAAGCATATTATATAAAGTATATTAAAGTATATTGTATAACAGCACAGAGGTATTTAGAGAAAAAAAAATGTGGGCGCCTGTTATTAAATTTGTATTATTAGTTTTTAGCCTAATGCTTTAAATAATCATGGACATCATAAATATTAATTAAAAAAAATACAAAAGACTTCCGACTCCGTGGAGGCTTCACCAAAAAATAGCTGAGTAATTAAATAATAGACACTATATCATAAATATCATCAAATGATTCTTTATTCCTTTCTTTCTTATATCATTTTTTTTATACAAATATCAGACTGACTCACATACATTGATCTGACTCCGAGGTAGGAGGCAGGGTCACTACCGAATGAGCCATCGAGCTTGTCGAATATGCCCTAATATGATAAATAAGTATCTTTCAATTGGGATCCCGAATATTGACAACAGTATCGATAAAGTTATTAATTGTCGATACCAGCTACAAACAACACTAACATACAAAGCAATTGTTCATAAAACAAAATGAATCTAAACATTACATTATTTTCAATGTTTAATACTTATTAATTACCAACTTCTGCCGCCTGCGGCGTTGCTTGCGTGGTACCTACATCAATGAAACATAGCTTATGTGTTACTCTAATGTATAAGCTATACTATTGTAAAGTTTCATTAAAATCCATGCAGTACTTTTTGCGTGAAAGGGTAACAAACATCCACACATCCATCCATACAAACTTTCGCGTTTATAATATTAGTAAGATAAGGTTGTTATGTGCCTAATAAAATAAACTATTAAAAAAATATTCTGGTTTTTAGTACCACCTCTATGATGATGATGATTTTCCACAGACAATCATCATCATCTACTTCCCTTATTATGTTTTTTTTGACACGGTTAATATTTAGCCGCTTGTCACTGCTTTTTCACAATTTTCCATCTCACCCAGCCCGGTTTTATTTTTGGCTGAATGTGGTTAAAGGGACTTGCTGCTTCTTCGACTCTGCCTACCCCTTCGGGGATTATGGGCGTGGTGTTATGTATGTATGTATGTACGGTTAATATATCCCACCGTCATTGCGGGCTGGACTAAAAAAGGGAGAACTATGAATTGGAGACCTCTCTCTAGCCAGAGACTGGTTGGCCGGGGTATACTTAACCTCGCTGGAGTCCTTTTAACCCAAGTGGTAAGCGTCATAAACATCGAACTCCCATCACGAGAGGGTAATAGGAATGACCGGAGCCCCGAGTGATTCCCGTCACCTTCAATGCTCTCCTAACCGATATCGGTCACGGCGGCCAATCTCTACGGGGATTAGCCAACGCAGGAGATATTATAGTACACAAGTGTGTGCGCAAACACAGGTGCGCTCTCTGTTCCTTCACTCTCATAGTCCGGTGGGACGGCAATTCGCGTGACCGGAGTGAGGTCAAGCGCAGGACCAACGGCTCAACGTGCTGTTCTAATGCACGGTGGTGATTAAACTGCCAACGTCCTGACTCCGAGCTGTTACTGAGTAATATAATATAGTAATATAATAAAATACCCAGCCACAAATTTGTGACCCAAGATTTAGACCGGGAACATCTTGGTCCTGAAGCGGCGCATGCTACCACTAGACCAACGAGGCAGTTCAGGCAGTCACCTATATTTTACTTGCAACTTTGTGAATATGTATGGATCTGTAACTCATCATCTTCCTAGCGTTATGTCCCGTGTTTAGACGGGGTCCGCTTAGACCATGATCCAGGATTTAGCGAGTCTGGTAATTACATTGAAGCGACTGCCGATCCGACCTTCGTAACCCTAAGATAGGGGAACCAGACAATTTTTGGATCATGGTTACAAATCCAAAGTTGTTTGAATTTGCAGGTTTTCCCTCACCGTCGAGCTAGTGGTATAAATACGTACATAGATTTGAAAAATCCAGAGATACATGCCCGGGTTTGAACCCGCACTCCTCGGTTAAGAGGCGCGTGTCCTTACCATTGACATGGGTGTATGGATCTGTAACTGTTTCACGAATAAACAACTGATGAAACATTTACAGAGATACATACAAGCTTATTTTTAGTATATACGAAATCTGAAACATGGTCAAACAGATAAACAAAGCAAAAGTGGAAGGATGTAGGAGCCGCGGAAGGCCCAGGCTCACCTGCCACGACCAGATTGGTCGTGTATTAACAGAAGGCGATGTTAGGAGTCATAAAAACCGTAGAGCTTGTATGAAAAGGATCATGAATGTTGAAGAGGCGAGTGAGGTGTGTAAAGATCGTGCCATATGGCATTCGGTTCTCTCTGCCTACCCCGCTAAGGAAGTGGCGTGAAGTTTAGATAATTAGGTTCAAATATTTTCATTTGAGAAATCAGTAGATATCAAAAATATTATAATAGTATCTCAAAAGCTCACGAAATTACAAACTCTTTGTTTTGCCTCGTTTTTCTCTCGCTAGTTTGCGCTTATTACGTCGTTTGCGCTTATCTATATACTAATTACTAATACCAGCTATGTCCGCGGTTTCTGCTGCGTTTATTGTTAATATTATATAGCATAAGTGTTCCTCGATAAATTAACTATACAATACAAAAATGTTTTTTCAATTTGGACCAGTTCCTGAGAAAGTCCTCTTAGCGCGTTCAAGCGAACAAACAAACTCTTTAGTTTAAGTTTTATTCTTCTTCTTCCTAAGCCTCCCCCCTCCCCCCACTGCTAAGGATCATGATTCCTTATCAGGCTTAGTATACGTGTTTGTAATTATAACAATAATTAACGAAAACAGCCAATTCATAAACACAAACATTTTACTCGCGGAATTTATCTCTGACGTTGTAAATATAATTTGAATAAAATAATTACCCACATTTATTATGTGCATTAATAACATCATGTTTATTCAACTATTTTTTATATAAAGTTCATGTTTCTGATAACCTAATGTATTCATGAAAAATAAAATGACTGTATCATTGTGTTTGGAATCGTAATTTAAACTCTTTTTGCGTAAAATCGAATATTTATTAACAAAAGCGACCGCTTATTGATTACAATACGATCGAAATTCGTTAGTACTTCTTTAAATTATTAGACTACTGCCTCGTTGGTCTAGTGGTAGCATGCGCCACCTATAGATCAAGAGGTCCCGGGTTCAAATCCCGGGTCGCGCCAAAAATTTGTGGCTGGGTATTTCAATATTGAAATTACTCAGTAACAGCCCAGAGTCATGAAGTTGGCAGTTTAATCACCACCGTGACACGGAAAGCACGTTAAGCCGTTGGTCCTGCGCCTGACCTCTATGTCTATGTGAGTGTAGGAACAGAGAGTGCACCTGTGTTCGCGCACACACTTGTGCACTATAATATCTCCTGCGTAGTTGGCTAATCCTCGTTGAGATTGACCGCCGTGACCGATATCGGTTAGAAGGACGTTAATTACTCCTTAGGGGATTGTGGCCGTGATGTAAGGTATTCGTATATATTAATGTATACCAGTTTGTACATTAATGCTTGTAAAATATAAAAACGAAGAATGTGTTCCATTAATTATGCAGGAATCATGAATGTTGAAGAAGCAAGTGAGGTGTGTAAGGATCGTGCCATATGGCGTTTGGTTTTATCTGCCTACCCCGCTAGGGAAGTGGCGTAAAGTTTAGTAAGTTAGTTCCATTAATATTAATCAAATTCAAATTCACTTATAAATTATTGAACTTAACAACATATATATTTTAAATAAGTAATTAATTCTTTCATTATTTTTCGGTTCTTTATCTTCTCACGACGTAAGCAACATGAAAATTGTATTCTGTTTAATTCTTTTGGTAAGTTTAATTATATTTTTTTTAACATTTTACCTTGTGATAAAAAATAAATGGGTAAATCAGTAGTTAGTTAGTTAGAAGGTTAATTGTAAAGACCTCAGATGCAAGACCTAAAGCTGGCATGTAGTTCGTATGTATATATCTTCTTTAATATAAAAATTAATCGCTGAATGTGTTGCTAAGCGCAAATCTCGAGAACAGCTAAACCGATTTCTTTTTTTTTGTTATTGTCAGGCGAAGGTTCTTATAAAAGAAACAAATAAAAAGTTACATACATACATACATAACATCACGCCCATAATCCCCGAAGGGGTACACAGAGTCAAAGGGGCAGCATGCCCCTTCAATCACATTCAGACAAAAATATAGCCGGGCTGGGTTAGATGGTAAATGGTCGCTTTTTACGACATGCCAGGCAAGAACCACAGTTGGCACATTCTTTTTTTTTGTCCCAGATCAGCATGGGCCAAATCCCAGACCAACATGGGACAAATAAAAAGTTGCGCCGAAAATAAAAAAAGGGGTATTGAAAATCTGAGAACGGGGCGTTACGAAGTGCGCCGGGTCAGCTAGTGTAATTATAATGTCCTTCTAACCAACGCAGGAGATATAATAGTGCACAAGTGTGTGCGCAAACACAGGTGCACTCTCTGTTCCTTCACTCTCATAGTCCGGTAAGACGGCACCGACATGACCGGACAGAGGTCAGGCGCAGGAACAATGACTGGTGCTTTCTGAGGCACGGGGGTGATTAAACCGCCAACTTCCTGAATCTGGACTGTTACTGAGTAATTTCAATATTGAAATACCCGGCCACAAATTTTGGCCAGGCCCGGGATTTGAACCCGGGACCTTTTCGTCCTTAGGTCACGCATGCTACCACTTAACCAACGAAACAGTCATATCTATGTACATATTTATTGTAGCACTAACTTCGTGGTGAAGAAAATTATCGAACGTAAGTCCACACATTTCAATAACTGTGTAACTATGATTGAGTTTTTCTGGTACAACTATTTAAGGGTTACAAATCAAATATAAGGGCCATACTAGCCTAATCCCGGGTTCATGATCCATCCAGTTATGTATGTATGTATGTATGATCCATGCGGACCCTGGCTTATGACGAAAAATATGTAATTGAGTAATCTAATGATTTAGGGAGTGTTAGAGCCCCGCTACTGGTTGGCGTCAGTTACTGACATAACTTTTTTTTTAACTTCAAAATTCTCCATCTAACCCATCCCATTGTTCCATATTGGTCTGGGAGTTAAAAATAATGTGCTTACTCCTTGCCTAGCCTGTCGTGAAAGGTGACTAATGGTATATCGGGTTTTGCGTGTGTGATTGTGTAGGCGACAGGTTAGTCGCTTGTCACTACTTTTTTGCAGTTCCCATCTAACCCAGCCCAGGTTTATTTTTTGGCTGAATGTGGTTAAAGGGGCTACCCCTTTAACTCAGCCTATGCGTTCAGGGATTACGGGCTATGATATGTGTTTGTTACATTGGCATCATGTGTTTAGACCCAACATGGGCCATTTCAATATTAAATCGTTTAATTTATTTTTTACAGATTGGATTCGTCGCTGCGCAAAATGGTAAGTTCTGGTTTTATGCTTATTATACAATTATATAGTTTACACAGAATAGAAAAATCTAGTAGGTAGAAGTGGCATTTACATGATTAGTATGAGAACTGATGACGTCAAACTTTCACAAATTCGCCACTAATCACATATTTACAGAACTCTCACACGCCACTAATCACATACTACACTACAGGTAAACAATGAGCAGAATTGGCCATTGTTGGATTGGCTTATGAGTCTTACATCAGAAAATGTCCCTTCATCTTTTTGAAAAACGGTTAATTAACTATACGTCAAAAAAATCATCCCAGATACACATTTGACAACATTGACAAACAATTTAAAAAACATAACGTGATTAAAAAAGTGCGTAAAAAATACAACAAGCGTCTATCTCATCTTCCTAGCGTTATGTCCCGTGCTTAGACGGGGTCCGCTTAGACCATGATCCAGGATTTAGCGAGTCGGGTAATTACATCGAAGCGACTGCCGATCTGACCTTCGTAACCCTAAGATAGGGGACTAGACAATTTTTGGATCATGGTTACAAATCCAAAATTGTTTGAATTTGCAGGTTTCATCACGATGTTTTCCTTCACCGTCTAGCTAGTGGTATAAATACGTACATAGATTTGAAAAATCCAGAGGTACGTCGGTTAAGAGGCGCGTGTCCTTACCATTGAGCTACCACCGCTATCACATCATGCGGAAATTAAAAATAAAACAAAAGTCAAAAACATCACAATTGGGACGTCATAATTGGGAGTCTTTATATCGCGCGCATACCTATAAGACGTATCTGCCTCTTATTAACATGTAATATTATACATACATACATAACATCGTGATGAAACCTGCAAATTCAAACAACTTTGGATTTGTAACCATGATTCAAAAAAAATTCTGGTTCCCCTATCTTAGGGTTACGAAGGTCAGATCGGCAGTCGCTTCAATGTAATTACCAGACTCGCTAAATCCTGGATCATGGTCTAAGCGGACCCCGTCTAAGCACGGGACATAACGCTAGGAGTATGATGATACATAACATCACTCCCATAATCCCATTAAAGGGGCAGCAGGCCCCTTTAACCACATTCAGCCAAAAATAAAACTGGGCTGGGTTAGATGGAAAATTGGGAAAAAGTAGTGACAAGTGGCTAGCTCGTCGCCTACACAATCAAATACCCAAAACCTGATATACCATTAGTCGCCTCGTACCACATGCTAAGCAAGACACACAGTTGGCAGATTAATTGTAATTACTAGACTCGCTTAATCCTGGATCATGGTCTAAGCGGACCCCAACTAAGCACGGGACATAACGCTAGGAAGATGATGATGTGTAATGTGATCTGATATTTATTTTAATTTGGTTTCAGCTGGGTCCAACAGATTGCTTCCAGATTTCAAAAAATTAGTGTTAAGTGCAAAATACCTAGGTAAGTCATATAAATAAATATCCGACGACAGAAAACAGAATTAAAAGTGAACTGGGTTAGATGGAAGATTGTAAAAAAATTGTGACAAGTGGCTAGCTCGTCGCTAACACAATCACATATCCAAAACCCGATATACCATTAGTCGCCTTTTACGACATGCTAGGCAAGGAACACAGTTGGCACATTATTTTTAAGTCCCAGACTAACACGAGCCATTGTGGGACTAAATAGGAGACAATTTAAATCCTAATATACTTTAAAATTTTGAATTGAAATACAATAAACTATCTATAATTCTAAGTATGCTCATTCATAATTCTATTCATAACTATTATGCTATGATTTTTTTCAGAAAATCATTTAAAGATATCTGCGGCCAGAATTCAAAGGGAATTGGAGTTTGATGGATCATTCATAGGTAAGTTAGAATGTTAAGGCGACTTCATCCTCTGTCTTACATAACAAACATAAACATAACATCACGCCCGTAATCCCCGAAGGAGTAGGCAGAGTCAAAGTGGCAGCAGTCCCCTTTAATTCAGCCAAAAATAAAACTGGTCTGGGTCAGATGGAAAATTGTGAAAAAGTAGTGACAAGTAGCTAGCTCGACGCCTACATAATCACATACCCACAACCCGTCATACCATTAGTCGCCTTTTACGACGTGCTAGGCACGAACCACAGTTGGCACATTAATTTTAAATCCCAGACCAAATGGGACAATGGGCTGGGTTGAATAGAAAATTGTGTAAAAGTAGTGACAAGTGGCCAGCTGGATATGAATGAATTTAAGGAAAAAGTTTGTAATTTAAAATTTATTTTTCAGGTCGTGACGCAAAACTGATCGTAGGCTACCTCACAAACCTTGTACAAGACATTTTATCGATACTTCACGTGTTTATACCAATCCTGCCGATCAATCCGGCGACCACGCCAGCTGCCCCTTAACCCAGGGTTGCCTAAACTGCGCCCTACAGGGGGGGCTCCGAATACTCCTGTGGTATCCCTGCCTGTCGTAGGAGGCGACTAAAAGGGCCTTTGGGGCTGTGGAGTGTTTGCGGGGGGGCCTGCATTCACTTCGTTAAGCAGCCCCAGAGAAGATGACGACACGTGGATTCTCGTCCGTTAAATAGGATGGGGTGACACTGTGGTCTGTGCCGTCATTAGGGTTGCCTAAACTATCAAGATAACGGAACACAAACGTTTTATTTTATAGGACCCGATATCAAATAATTACTTATTTATACTGAAATGTATATAAGAACATTTTTTTAAGAATTTGGCGGAACCCTGATGGCTATTTTACGAAAGCCCTCGGTTTCGTGGAACCCACTTTGAAAATTCCTGCCTTAAACAGCTTAACATACGTCTTTTCAACGAATCATTGCCTTCTCGGCAATATAGTACAAACCACTTATTGCTTATGTTTATATAAGTGTTCATTAAACTCTATTTATTAAAATGTTCTTTCATCTATAGCACAGTGTACCTACTTATATTCTATAGAAATATGTTTGTAACAAATAAATAAAAAAAACTGCAATACCGATTTCAAAAATTATTTCACCATTAGAACGTGATTATCCATGAGTAACCTAGGCTATATTAGTTCAAAAATGTATAAAAAAAGATCACCACCCATGCAAAACCACGACTGGGCTTTAATAAAATAAAAAATAAATCACGGACTAGTAAAAAAAGAAGGACTCCGCGCCACTCACCAGACATTGAAGCTCCTCAGGTGCCCCAACTTGACACGCAACTACGTCACACATTGACATAATAAGCGCTCCAAATTACAGATATCCGATATCTGGCATTCATAAGTATCTCACTCACACATGCATAAACGTGGCTTCACGATAAAGTATGACAGCGTGGAATCCTTCATGTTTTACTTGTCCGTGAAATAAATAAATATGACATCACATACATTGATCTGACTCCGAGGTAAGTAGCTTAAGCACTTGTGTTACGGATATCAGAAACAACAGTGGTATTACAAATATATACTTAAATATTGGATATTAGCACCCAGACACAGAACATACACAAGTATTCATCGTACGAATATTTGTCCTAGGTGGGGATCCAACCCATAACTCTTGGCGCATGGGGCAGGGTCACTACCGAATGCGCCATCGAGCTTGTAAAAAATCAAGTGCATTTCTTTCTGCATTACCATCATGCAACTATTAACCTATCTTCCTACATATAATTACATCCTTAATATCTGAGGGGCCTTTATCTTTACCGAAAAACAGATTGAGTGGGGTTAGATGGAAAGTTGTGAATAGGTAATGAGAATTAGCTGGTTCTTCACATACATATAATAAATACCATTAGTCGCCTTTTATGACATGCTATAAATAAATATTATAAGTAAATAAATTTTCCAGACTGACACATCAATTCCCTAGTTCCAAACTAAGCTTATACTTGTGCTATGGATACTAGGCGAACGGATAGACATACTTAAAATACGTTTACATCCATGACTTGAGTACAAATGTCCATGTTCATCACACGAAACATTTGTCCCTAGCAGGATTCGAACCCGCGATCCTTGGTTTTAGACCCAGGGTCTCTGACCACTCGATCAACGGGCCTGTCAATGCAAGGAATACAGTTGGTACATTATTTTTGAGGTTCAGTCTAACTTGGGACTCTTATTTTAGTGGTATATATGTCGCAGTCATCTGGTTGAATCAGCTATTTAATTAAATGACTAGTGCGTTCATTAAATGACGGCATTTAATTAAATGACTAGGCCGAACGTTGATTGAACAAGCGTCACTCGACGTCCAACTAGTTAGCGGATTGTAACATAGCCCCTTGAACAGAGCGGACCAACAGAACCAGATGACTGCGACATATATATTGCGCCTTCCCTGAAAATCAAATTGCTACCAGAAACGAGATGCTACCAGACAAGTAGGTTAGATTAGGTTAGAACTGTGATCCTAACAACACGCATTCATTAAATGAATTCAATTCAATTAAATGTCGACATTCAATGAACGCGCTAGTCATTCAATCAAATAGCAGATTCATCCAGATGACTGCGATATGACGTTCAGTCAAGAAGTTGAACGTTATATTAAACAATTTGACGAGTTGTCCTTTAGTCATTCAATTAAACGTCGTCATTCAATGAACGCGCTAGTGATCCAATCAAATAGCTGATTAAACCAGATGACTGCGATATATACATCATCAATTGTAATGAAATCAAACAAGAAATATATTCTGCAATTATTTAATTTTCTCAACATACATTTATTTATTTATTTATTTATTATTTTCAAAGTTTACACTATCCTTACATATTATCATCACGCCTGTAATCCCCTAAGGAGTAGGCAGAGTCAAAGAGGCAGCTAGCTTTCTTGACCACATGCAGCCTAAAAAAAAACTAGGCTGGGTTAGATAAAAAATTATGAGAAAGTTGTGACAAGTGACTAGCTTGTCGCCTACACAATCACATACCCAAAACCCGATATGCTATATATTTTGTCTTTTACGACAAGCTCAAATTCAAAATCAAAAACCCAAAAATTTATTTATACAGGTCCTCTTTTTTTATATAGGTTCCAAAAAACACTTATAAATCGTCAAATACAGATAAAGAGATATGATTCTACCACCGGTTCTGAATGTTACATCTGCCGAGAAGAATCCGGCAAGAAACCCGGTAGTTACTCTTTTCAACAACAGTATTAACAAAGGTGTATGAATCATATTTAACTATGAGCTATGTTTCAAAGTGGGTTTGGTATAGAATCATCAACATCATCATCATCAGCCTGTTGCAGTCCACTGCTGGACATAGGCCTCTCCAAATGTTCGCCACTCTGATCTATTTTGGTATAGAATAAGAAAATAAAAATGTATAATTACAAGGAAAAAAAATCTAAAAATTTTGATACGATCAGAGCAGACCAGTCTCCAAAGGCGGCACTGACTAACGGAAATGAAATGAAAAGAAATAATTTATTCTGCAAGTGGAGTCATAACAAATTCTTTTGACTGCCTCGTTGGTCTAGTGGTAGCATGCGCCGCCTAAGGACCAAGAGGTACCGGGTTGGGCCAAAAAATTGTGGCTGTGTATTTCAATATCCAAATTACTTAGTAACAGCCCGGAGTCAGGAAGTTGGCGGTTTAATCACCCGCGTGCCTCGGAAAGCACGTTAAGCCGTTGGTCCTGCGTCTGACCTCTCTCCTGTCACGTCGAATTGCCGTCTCACCGGACTATGAGAGTGAAGGAATAGAGAGTGCACCTGTGTTAGCGCACACACTTGTGCACTATAATATCTCCTGCGCAGTTGGCTAATCCTCGTTGAGATTGGCCGCCGTAACCTATATCGGTTAGGAGGACATTATTATTATTATTTTGCACGTCAAACATTTTTTTTGCCCTACCAGCACCTCGACGTGAATGGCCTGCTGAGAAGAGGTGCCGCAAGAAACTCAACAGATGGCCTTTTTTAAATTGTGTATCTAATTTAGTGACATTATAAATTAAAAAAAAAAAAAAGAAAAAAAAAAATTCAGTCGAATTGAGATCCTCCTCTTTTTTTTGAAGTCGGTTATAAATATAAATTTCACTGCGCAGGCGAGCAGACTATTTTGTCCAAATATTTTTGTAATTTAAATAATCTTCTACTTTGTAGTAACCCTTCATCATTAAACATGATTTAATAAAATCTTAAACTTATTTATAGGTAATTCAATTACATTTTGTGGCAATTTATTAAATATTTTTATGCTTAGGCCTACAAATGAGCTACTTATCTTACCAAGTCTGAGTTTTGGGACGGCAAGTGTTTATTTCGTGTATTAAGACTATGAATACCCGATTTTTTATGAAATTCATCTATGTTTCTACGCACATAGATGAAGTATGATGTATGTGTCAGCCATCGCTTCACACAACCATATTTTAAGGGAATGTAACGACCTGCCACATAGCGCCACCACCCCAGCGACATTTTAGTGAGCATGACTACTCAGGTTAGTCGGAGGAAAATAATAATAACAAGCCAACTGTAGAACACAGCTCAAAGTTTCTTAGGCAATGTCATATAATTAAAATTCAGTTAGTATTAGCCAACGGTTTTAAGTAGCCAACGGTTTTTGTTATTATATGAATCTTCAACTTTATAACCTATTTGCATGAGATTTTTTTTAGAAGCTTGGCTCTACATGAGATGTGATAATTTTTTAACAGTGCGTGCCTTAATAAATAAATAAATTCTCCACACTGACACACCAATTCCTTAGCTCCAACCTAAGCTTATACTTGTACTACGAACACTAGGTGAACGGATAGACATACTTAAATACGTTTATAAACATCAATGACTTGAGTACAAATGCCCATGTTTGTCACACGAAACATTTGCCGCTGGCTCGAACCCATTACCCTTACTTTCGTGGCCAAGGTCTCTGACCACTCGACCACAGTCATCGATTGTAAGATTTGGTTTAAAATTTTATAATAAGTGTATAGTTTTTGTCCCATGTTGGTCTGGGACTTAAAAATAATGCACCAACTGTGTACCTTACCTAGCATTCGTTAAAAGCGACTATTGATATATCGGGTTTTAGTGTGTAATTGTGGGGGTGACAAGCTAGCCACTTGTCCATCTAACCCAGCTCAGTTTTATTGTTGCCTGAATGTGGTTAAAGGGGCCTGCTGCCCCATTGACTGCCTACCCCTTCAGGGATTATGGGCATCTAACCCAGCCGTTTTAATTTTGGCTAAATGTAATTAATTACCTGACTCGCTTAATCCTGGAGACCAGAATATGGCACATGATTATAATGCCATATATTTAAATTTTCATCATGTTCCTAGCGTTAAGTCCCGTGCTTAGACGGGGTCCGCTTAGGCCATGATCCAGGATTTAGCGAGTCTGGTAATTATATGGAAGCGACTGTCGATCAGACCTTCGCAACCCTAAGATAGGGGAACCAGTCAATTTTTTTTGGATCACGGTTACAAATCCAAAGTTGTTTGAATTTGCAGGTTTCATCACGATGTTTTCCCTTATCGTCGAGCTAGTGGTATAAATACGTACATAGATTTAAAAAATCCAGAGGTACGTGCCCGGGTTTGAAGCCGTACTCCTCGGTTAAGAGGCGCGTACCATTGAGCTACCACCGCTCCGCTCGTTACATACATACATACATAATTACAAATCCTACCTTTTCATAATAATAGTGTAGAAGTGTAGAAGAGTATTTTGACTTTTACTTTGTCTTTGACTTTGTCTTCGACTTTCTCTTTGACTTTCTCTTTGACTTTGTCTTTGACTTAGGCTGCTAATCGTAATCACCTGTAACTTTATCATAGTTGGTAATTTCTCTTTGACTTAGGCTGCTAATCGTAATCACCTGTTTATCTTAGTTGGTAAAACGTTTTTGTTTCAATATCGGATTGGGATTAAAAGTGAATTGAAACCAAATTTAAATTGCCCAGATTTTTATTTATTAAAAGGTTGGATTTAGTCATTTTTGTCCGAACAATTGTATCTAAATCTTCCGTTTAACAAGTTTTAGCGAAAATCGGTAATCCATGCGATGAGCCAAATTGATGTCTTCAGTTTTCGATCTGTAAAAATGAAAATAAATATCAGACAGCATCACATACATTTATGAAGAACTGGGACTTAAAAAAATGTGCCAACTGTGTTCCTTGCCTAGCATTTCGTAATAGGCGACTAATGGTATATCGGGTTTTGCGTGTGTGATTGTGTAGGCGACGAGATAGCCACTTGTCACTCCTTTTTTACAATTTTCCATCTCACCCAGCCCAGTTAAAGATTAATAAAAATATGTGTCTGTTTGTAATGTTAAAATAACACTTATTATTTATTGCTTAAGTAATTATATACTGTAATTATAACAAAAAACCTGTTTAAGGTTTTATCTGTCTGTTCCCGGTAGTAAATGAAGCGGCTGAACCGATTTTGATGGGATTATCGATGTTAGTAGCTAGCTGGTACTGGATGGAGTAACATAGGCTACTTTGGACGAATATTTGCCTCTAGATTCGAACGCGCGTTTTAGTTCTATTGCTTGCTTCTCACTGGACTAAGAGTCCAGATCTAGTTAAGTACTAACCTGTCATAAGGATTTCTCGTGTGAAACTTCTTACGCTGTCAAACACTTGGTAGCCGCGCCCACTGAAAAAAAAAATCAAAATATAAGATATGTATAAATTGTCATGTTGATCAAGGACCTAAAAAAAAACGATGTCAAAAATGTTTATTTAAAAAAAAAATATACTATTACAAACAGGGACGTCACAACCCCAGTTAAGAATTTATTCGATCGGCTCACCCTTTGACTGTCTTACCTCCTTACCCCTACAAAAGTGTAACCCTTTCGAAGAGGTTTTGCTTAATAACAGAGCGTAAGAGGTAGGGGTTTTTTTCTTGATAGAAGTTTCGTCTCATGTCGGTCTCGGACTTAAAAATAATGTGCCAACTGTGTTCCTAGCTGAGCATGTCGTAAAAAGCGACTAATGGTTTTTTGCCCAACCCAGTCTAGTTGTATATTTTGGCTGTGTTAAGGGGCTGGCTGCCCCTTTGACTCTGCCTACCCCTTCGGGGATTGAGGGCGAGATGTTATGTATGAATGTACTTTTAGAATGGGTTTATAATAATAAGTTTTTTGTTATAATACTTACGTCCTTTGAAAATATCTCGCACTATCGTCACGATAAGGGTAAGAAGAGCTGGAATAAAATAATAATTAGTGATTATTTATTTTATAATTAACATTTAACATAAGTCCCATGTTGGTCTGGAACTTAAAATAACTTGTTAATCGTGTTTCTTGCCTATCATGTTGTAAAAGGCGACTATTGGTATATCTGGTTTGGTATATGATTGTGTAGACGACAAGCTAGCTAATTCTCACAACGTTTTCACCATTTTCCATCTAACCCAGCCCATTGTCCCATGTTGGTCTGGGACCTAAAAATGATGTGCTGTGTTTTTTGTCTAGCATGTCGTATTAGGCGACTGGATGAATGGTGTATGGAGATTTAGGTTTGTGAGTGTGTAGGCGACTAGCGAGTCACTTGTCACTACTTTTTCACAATTTTCCATCTAACCCAGCCAGTTATATTTTTGGCCTGTGGTTAGAGGGGCCTGCTGCCCCTTTGACTCTTCCAATAATTATATATTTGTTTATTAAAATACGAGAGATCTATTTCATTTTGTTACCTGGGGTGGCTGAACCGAGACCTGGAAAGAAAAAAAAATGTTAAAAATTTGTAATAAAAATACAATTTAATAAATAATAAATTCTTCAGACTGATACACCAATACCCTAAGCTTGTGCTATGGATACTAGGTGAACGGATAGACATACTTAAATACGATTATAAACATCCATGACTCGAGTACAAATGTCCATGTTTATCACACGAAACATTTGCCCCTAGCGGGTTCGAACCCGTGGGCCCTGGTTTCGTGGCCAGGGTGTATGACCACTCGACCAACGGGCCAGTCAAAGGCCGGTAATAATTGGTGTAATTTTTGGGCATTTTAATCTGTATTGTTTACATGAGCAATGATAAATAAACCTCGTTGTCCTTCAAAATTATTCGAAAACTATGCGCTTATTACGGCGCTTGCGCTTGCGCTTATTGGACTTAACGACTTTTTGATAGCGATGCATACGCGCCATGCAGTTCTTACTAGATTGTAACTTCATTTCAAGTTTTTAAAAAAATATTGGTCTAATATATAAAAAACTATTGCAATCAATTTTAATGATTCTGTACCAATAGTTTGCAGGTTTTGTATTTACAAAAATATAGTTATCAATAGTTATATTCAGGATATAACAAACGACCGTGTTTTCATACAAATATTTGGGTTTTAGCAGGTGTTAAACGTGGCAGGTTCCAGGTAATTTGTAAGAAAGAAATTAAACTTACTAAAACGTTTCAGGATTCCTTCAAGCACGATGGCAACTTCGCCGTTGAAACCATTCTTGCCTGGAAAAGATAATATTGTTAGTTATATTATACTGTACCTACCGCTCCTTAGAGGTAAGGCTTTATTTTATTTAACATATTGGGATAGTAAATATATCAGACTACATCACATATTGATCTGACTCCGAGGAAAGTAGCTTAAGCACTTGTGTTACGGATATCAGAAACAACAGTGGTATTACATATAAAATATTGGATATTAACACTAAGACACAGAACAAACACAAGTATTCATCATACGAATATTTTTGCTGGGTGGGGATCGAACCCACAACTCTTGGCGCATGGGGCAGGGTCACTACCGAATGTGCCATCGAGCTTGTCTAAATAAATCTAATCTATATAACTGAGATATAATGTATTATTCCAATGGTGAAATTTTTTTATAAATTGGTTCAGTAATTTTTCAGTTTTTTCGTTAGAAACATACAAAAATATATATAAATCTTTTCTCTTTATAATATCAGTATAGACTACTAAGGGTATATTTCCAATGATCAGGTATAATAAACTGACTGATTGAATATAAGGTCCTTGATTTGTAATGATATCCCTTCATATTTAATAGGATATAATTATAATTACCTAAGTACTTCAATTAGATTTACAAGATCCATTATAGTCAAAAATTGGGCATTGACAATTATTTCCAAATGCAAAACTTTTTGAAAGTACCAGAGAGTTTAAACAGTCAAAAATATGAATTCCAATCTGACACAGCTGGATAAAATGAGGGTTTAATTAGAAATAATTTTGGTACTTACCTAATACGATTTTGATCAAGTCAGAAACGGATATTCCTGAAAAAAAAATTGTTAAATATAACGGCGTTCGGTTCTTTCTGCCTACCCCGCTAGCGAAGTGGCATGGGGTTTAGTTAGTTAGTTTACAATATAATATAATGGTTGGTCTGGGACTTAAAAACAATCTGTCAATTGTGGTTCTTACCTAGCATGTTGTAAAAGACAACAAATGGTGTAACGGGTTTTGGGTGTGTGATTGTGTAGGCGACGAGCTAGCCACTAAAACTACTTTTTTACAATTTTCCATCTAATTTGTGCGTGTATTTAAATGTACGCCTCATTTCAGCAAAAAATCGTGTTATAATTGCTAAAAAAAAAATGCAACGCCATCTATTGTCGAGAAGAAAAATTTTCTCAACATTTGTGTTCGGCTTGAATTGGATTACGAAAATATTAACTAGAATTTTACAGATTAAGAAAATAAGCCGTTTTTTCAAAATATTGAAGGTGTGTTGTCTGATGTAAGACTTATGATAATAAGTGTGTTTGACTAAAATAAGAATGGCCAAACCAGCTTATTTGTAGCGTAGTATGTGATTATTGGCATATTTGTGAGTTTGGCTTCATCGGTTTTTATACAAATGAGTTAGTTAGTTTGTTATATATATATATTTATATAAACAATATAATTTTTACCTTTTACGTCTTTGGTAGCTCCTGTGATGACTTTGCCAGTACCGTCAACGGCTTTACCTAAAAAAAGTGTCATAAGTTACAAAGCTAAGTCGAGGATCGCTTTTATACTATAATTCGAGACTATAAATTGAAAAGTCTGTTTATTATAATGAATAACGTACTTTTTGTAATACCACAGTTAATTTTAAAATTAACAACACCACTTGTGTTAAGAATATGAAACTTAACCTACTTACTTCAGAATCAGAACAGATCAATATGACGTTGTCGTCATTTACACTAACATTATAAAGAGGAAATATTTGAAACTATTAGACTGATTTAAAAATTCTTTCCCCAATAAAAATCTACTTCATCAGCGAGTAAGATAGGCTATATTTTATCTCTGTATTGCCAAAGAGACGGGACTTACGCGGTTGAAAGCTATTCACTTAAATTTTTGACAGACTATTCACTTACATTTTTGACAGACTATTCACTTAAATTTTTGACTGACTATTGAGAAATGAGCCCAAGTTGAAATTATGTATTTTACTCACCAACAACCTTGCCAGCTCCGTCGATGATTTCTCCTGCAGCATTAACGGTTTTGCCAACTGTGTCTGTAAAAAATTACAAAGCAATTAGAAACCAAATCTATGCATGCAAATAAAATGCCAATGTCTGTCCAAAAGAGTTTTTCAGTTAATGCTAAAAATATCCAAATACGAATGTTAGGAGCCATAAGAACGGTGGAGCTTCTATGAGAAGAGTTATGTGACGACCGCGTCACAAGATAGTCAAGATTATAGCTCCAACAATATGTAAACAGATGACGTCGATCGAACATCCAGAAACGCCATACAATCCTGCATCGTGCTAACGAAGTTATTCCCACCACTAAGTATATATACAATACACCGAGACAGTTAGATAGACCTAGTTCTCCGAGCAATCAACACTTAGCTTTTAGTGCGAGTGAGTAGTTCACAGTCATGAATGTTAAAGAGGCAAGTGAGGTTTGTAAGGACCGTGTCATATGGTCCTCGGTTAACTCTGCATACCCGCTAGAGAAAAAAGTGTGAAGGTAGTATAGTATAAAATAAAGACAAATTACCTTTGGCACCATCAATAACACCTTTGACGATGTTGCCAGCGCCATCTACAGCCTTGCCTGTAAAAATACATTTAGTTTAATTGTCAGGTATCGAGGGTTTATTTGTACTAACCTGGCTGTTAGAAACGGCAATAATATCAATAAGATTACCGATAGCATCGATAATTCGATTGGCTTACAGTTTTATGGACGAAATGAAATGATTAATGGTTTTGGGCTTTTGAGTATGTGACTGAGTACGCGACGAGCTAGCCAATTGTCACTCCATTTTCGCAGCTTTCCATCCAACCCAGCCCACTGTCCCATGTTGGTCTGGGACTTGAAAAGAATGTGCCAACTGTGGTTCTTGCCTAGCATATCGTAGAGGGCGACTAATGGTGTATCGGGTTTTGGGTGTGTGATTGTGTGGGCGACAGGTTAGCTGCTTGTCACTGCTTTTTCACAATTTCCCATCTAACCCAGCTCGGCTTTATTTTTGGCTGAATGCGGTTGAAGGGGCTTGCTGCCCTTTCGACTCTGCCTACCCCTTCGGGGATTATGGGCGTGATGTTATGTATGTACGTATGTTATGTATGTATGTAAAACTGAATAAGAATGTTTCTATTCCTAGCGACCCTGACCACTTACCAACAGTCTTCCCAGCCGAGTCGACGATGTTCCCAGCGGCGTCCACCACCTTCCCAACGGCTCCCGTAAGTCCATCTACAGCACCGTTGACGGTCTTGCCAGCGCCATCTACGGCTTTGCCTGTAAAAAAATATATATAAAAGAGTTTGTTTGTTTGCTTCAACGCGCTTATCTCAGGAACTACCAGTCCGATTTTTTAAATTCTTTTAATGTTTGATAGCCCATTAATTGAAGAAGGCTATTATAAATTTTCTATAATCGCGGGTGAAACCGCGGGCACAGCTAGTTGTTAAAAAAACGAATTACTTATTTACTTACCAACAATTTTTCCAGTTTGGTCGACTACATTGCCGGCCGCGTCAGCTACTTTGCCAAGAGTCTCTGTAAGAAACAGGTAATGTATGTAATCATATTCAATTTTGCAAAATTTTATAATAAGGTTTAAACATCTACTTTCGGTTTACATAAATTCAAATTCTTAAATTTTACAAGGGGTTAAAGTGGCTTTAACCGGATTTCCAAGTAGTTAAAGAACCTAAAAATACTAACTTGTAACTCCATCCACAGTTCCGTCCACAAGTTTTCCCGCTCCGTCAACCACTTTGCCTATAAAAAAAAAATAATAATTCATAATAATTTCAAATTATATCAAATTGACACAAAAATAACGTTCAGACATTAACTTACCAACTACAGCACCAGTTTTGTCAAGAACATTGCCAGCTGTGTCAACGACTTTGCCTGAAAAATTAAAAATAAATAATCATATAAACATAGGTACTCGTATCTAAGATTTTAAACTTTCGCGTTGCAATATCACTAGAAACAATACTGACGGGACTAAACGCGATATGCATTGTGAAGTACCTACATGAGTAATTACAATTTGATATTTCGACCGTGTTGCAACGGCCGTGGTCACAAGTCCTGTTAGTCTTGTTTCGACCACATATTATATGTTTTATATTGTATACCTTGTCTAACAAGCAGTCTTAATTGATTTCCGTGATATATCTAACTAAAAGGCTTAATATAATCAATTATGTTTAAGGCAGTAAACTTTCATATTATCACCTTATTAATACCTAAATAAATATAATAAATAATAATAATTTAAACAAAACTCGTACCTGTAAGATCTTTGACGACATCACCAACTTTGTTAACAGCAGTACCTGAAATATAAAAGCAAACAATATAATACACACATACGTACATTATCATCATGCCCGTTATCCCTGACGGGGTAGGCAGGGTCAAAGGGGGAGCAAGCCCCCTTAACCACATTCAACCGAAAAATTAAACTCAAAGATTGTGTAGGCGGTTAGTCAATTGTTTCTGATTGATGTTATGTATGTATGAATGTATCTCTGGAATAGACTCATGGTCCAAGCTGTCCCCGAGTAGGAACGGAAAATAACGCTAGGAAGTGATGTTGATGATGTTTCAAGTCCTGTACTTACCCACAACCTTCCCAGCTTGGTCGACCACGGTGCCAGTAGCGTCAACCACTTTACCCAAAGTGCCTGCAAAGAAAATTAAAACATTGTAATTCATACGAAAAAGTCGTAATCTCTTAATCCATAATCGAAAAATCAAGACCAAGTCTTCAATAGCATAGGTACCCAAATCTTTAAGTTATTGACAGGTCCGTTGGTCGAGTGGTCAGTGACCCTGGATTTATGAAACCAAGAGTCGCGGGTTCTATTATACGAAAAAACCAAGCTTTTTACAGGACAGATGAATAAATCTGCAAGTTTTTTTGTATAGTGATTATTAAATTCTGTGTATTGTACATTAGCCAATGGTTCGATGTTGTCTGATGTTTGTTTGAGATATATTTTTCATGCGTAATATTCCGTAACGCAATTATTTGCACTGAATTTAATCTATATAATATTTTATAAAAAAAATCGTACCTGTAACGCCACTCACGGTAGTGTCGACCACTTTTCCAGCACCATCAACGACTTTGCCTGTAAAAAAAGATGTAATTAATAAAACACCTTTATCTTAGGCTGTTTTAGAGCCACGGGAATTTTTATATATTGTAATGAATCAACTTAAAAATGACTCAATTAAAATTGAATTTACTGAGAATTTCATCTTTGTATATCTAAGTTAAGTTCTGTTTCAAACTAACCTATTTTTTTAAGATTTAAAGTCGCGGCAGATAGCTTTTGTAAGATGATTAATAAAAAAATAAACAAATTTAAAGACACATCTATAACAAACGAAATAAAACGAAAACCAAGCCTTGGGCTACAAATAGTCAAATAAACAAATATCTCACCAACAACTTTGCCGGTTCCATCGATGACGTTTCCAGCCGCATCAACCAGTTTGCCAACAGTACCTGTAAAAGGAAAGTACTAATTAAATCTCATACCCTTACACACATACTTTAAGGCCCGCAAATAAGCCTAACTAAATAGTGACTGACTAACTAACTATTTACCAACTGCTGACTACTGACTGCTGAGTTCTGACTGCTGACTACTGACTACTGACTGCCGAGTACTAAATAACTAACGCCTAACGATTAACTGGCAACTACTAACCTGTAGCGCCATCCAAGACTCCAGTAACCACCTTTCCGGCTCCGTCAACCACTTTTCCGGCTTCACCGAGGACCTTTCCGGTTGTGTCTGCAAAAAAAAACAGGTACATTGGTCAGCTCGGGTAGCAGATATTTACCAAGTTTCACGAGGAAAGGAATAGGAAAGTTTTTAAGTTCTTTGGCAGGTATTTTATAAATATATTATTGAGTCAGGGATTTTGCCATAGTAGTCTTTCACTTTCTATCTTGAGCTCTGACAACTACGAATAGCCTTAACGGCATGCTAGGTAATGATACGGATAACATTGTTTGCAAGTCTCAGAATAATTATAGACAAATAACATTAAAATAAAAGTAACTTATATAAAATATACCTGTAACTCCTTTCAGGACTCCTCCAACTGTGTTTCCTGAAAAAAGAAATAGCTTGTATTAAAGATACATGAAGAAGCGGCTCTCAAGCTGCTGTGTTAAGTTCGGTGTCTGAGAGTACCAAAGGCCTGAATACTGAGGATTTGCGCCGACGACGGGGGCCCTAAGGTGCTTGTCGCGTGGTCCCTCGCGCCTGAGCCCTGGACAACACCTTCAAGGGTCGGCGAGGCGCGAGTGACGCACCTTGGTGACCACGCACTGTCTGGCTGGCCGTACACTTGTTTGTTACCTTGTCAGTATAAAATAAGATGATGATTTTTTTCAAGAATATTACTTACCGATACCCTGAGCAAGACCTCCTACGAGGTTTCCGAGACCAGAAATTATATCTGCAATAAAAAATATGGAATAATTAAAATATATTTTTTTTTTTATTTCTTCCATGTTGGTCGGGGCCTTAAAAGAATGTGCCAACTCTGTTTCTTTCCTAGCATATCGTAAAAAGCGACTAATGGTATATGGGGTATTGGATATGTGATTGTGTAGGCGACAAGCTGGCCACTGTCACTACTTTTTCACAATTTGCCATCTAACCCAGCCCAGATTTATTTATAGCTGAATGTGGTTAAAGGGGCCTACTGCCGCTTTGACTCTGCCTACCCCTTCGGGGATTATGGGCGTGATGTTATGTATGTACATCTGTATATTAACTTTATTACTTTACGTGTATAGGGTTTGCGATCGTGAATCTAAAGGTATCGTGATCATAAATGAGTGAGTAGTCTATACATTATTCCTCTAGAAATAATCTATTAATCAAACAAAAATGTTTTCATCTTAACTCAAACTATTTAAAACAACTATGTACAAACAAACACGATCACACTTTCGTTCTACAATATTAATAAACATATATAATTACCTTTAGAGGGTTGTATGGCTGTTCCTGAAAAATAAATACAAAATACATTAACTACAATGAAATGCAAAACATTAAACGAAGAAACAAATGGTAAAATATTAAAATGTCTTCAGCTATTCCTTGTCTAATGGTAATACATCTATACTTATAATAAATCTGTAGATTGGTCAATTCTGTACATGAAATATATTTTCAAAATAACTATCAGGGGGTGATTAGTGATCGATACTGATGCAAAAATGCAATCAGTAAAATTTTTGTCTATCTGTCTGTCTGTCTGTAACTTGGTACAATTATTTTTCATACTCCTGAGCAGGTTATAGTATATTTTTATCACGCTACAATCAATAGGAGCAGAGTAGTGAAGGGAAATGTTGGGAAAACGGGAGAAGTTACTCCGTTTTTAAAGGTTAAAGTTACATAGAAATCATGTATGACGGAAATAGTCTTTATAATATTAACTATAAACGCGGGTGACACCGCTGGCACAGCTAGTTGGATATAAAATGATTGTGTAGGCAAACAGCTAGACACTTTTAACATTCTAACAATTGTCATATCTTGCGCCGGGGTGTTTATACAACAAAGCCCTTAATAGTGCTAATTATAATCTGTATTGTGCTTAATAGTACGTATGATTCTATATAAATGTTAGTAAACCTAATAAATAAATAATAAATAAAATAAAATAACTAAAGTAGCTTTCCAGTCAAGTAAGAATTAAAAAAATTGGTCCAGTAGTTTCAGAGACTTTTCAATGTAAATAAACTACCAAATATTTCCTCTTAATAATATTAGTATAGACTTCTATGCAATGTTCTTCGTGTTGGTAGTCAGTTAGTCAGTTTAAATTTTTACATAAATACATTCGCCACTAAGTGACTACTGTCTACTGACTACTGACTTCCGACTGCTGACTACTGATCAACTAACCTGTGACGCCACCCAGGACTCCGGTAACCACCTTTCCGGCTCCGTCGACCACATTTCCGGCTCCGCCGAGGACCTGTCCAATAGTGTCTGGAAAAAAAAAAAATTAATTGGTCAGCTCTGGTAGCAGGGTGCAAGACTAACCATTGTAGTGTAAAAAGCGAGTAAAAAATTTAAATGTTTTTGTGTTCTTTCACAGATATTTTTTTAATTTTTTGATTGATATGGATATATACGTTCAAATTTTTAGAGACTACAGACTTAAGTATTTTATAAAATAAACATTTTAGTTAGGAACAGGAGAAAACAGATCTTTTAAGTCAGAGAAATAAGAAAGTGACGTGTATTTATTCTAAGTTCAAGTTTAATGTGTTTCCGTTGTCATATAGAGACATGTCACTCTAAAAGGTACTGCTCCTGACAGAAAGGTATTTAACATCAGTGGAGCCACGATAAAAGCTTGTATTACACAAACCTACACTTATAATTACCTTTGACATTGTTGGCAACTCCTGTGATGACTTTGCCAGTACCGTCAACGGCTTTACCTGAAACAAGTGTCATTGTAAGTTTAAAACCAACGATCATCATCATCTTCCTAGCGTTATGTTCCGTGCTTAGTCGGAGTCCACTTAGACCTATCCCAGATTTAGCCAGACTCGCTAAATTCCGGATGATTCTGGATGTAATTACATTGAACTTTTGAGCCTTGTTGATGAATACTTGTTTCCGTTTTGTGCCTGGGTGCTAATATCGCATATTTGTGATACCACTGTTGTTCCCAACAGTGATATCTGAAACAAGTGCTTAAGTTACTTGCATCTGAATTAGATCATTGTTTTGTTATTTAAATTAAGTAATTTACTTACCAACAACCTTGCCAGCTCCGTCGACTACTTCTCCTGCAGCGTTAACAGTTTTTCCAACTGTGTCTGTTAAAATTACATATCAGTTAGAAACTCAATCTTTGCTTGTAAGTAAAATTTCAGTGTCTGTCCAAGTCATTGAATGCATACTAAAGCGGTTTTAAGTAAAACAATTACTGTTTAATCGATTTTTCTAAACAGTTATCGAATAACGATGTAGGGAGCCATATTAGCCGTAGAGCGTGTATAAAAAGTGTTATGTATGTCAATAAGCGAGTGTAGTTTGTAATGACGGTGTCATATGGTCCTCGGTTTACACTGCATACCCCGCTAGAGAATAAGTGTGAAGGTAGTGTAGTATAAAATAAAGACAAATTACCTTTGGCACCATCAACAACACCTTTGACGATGTTGCCAGCACCATCTACAGCTTTGCCTGTAAAAATACATTAAGTTTACTCAAACTTTCTTTTTCGGTTTTATTAGCCGTTTACATCCCCTGCTGGGGAAAGAATACTGTTTTTAAATAGTATATTTGATTGTTATTGACACTTTCGATAGTATTACTACTGTAAACCATATTGATACTATCAGTATTCCTATAAAATATATTATTGCCATTTCTAACAGCCACGAAGGTATAAATAAACTATCGATACCTAATACTATTCCTAGCAACCCTGACCACTTACCAACAGTCTTCCCAGCCGAGTCGACGATGTTCCCAGCGGCGTCCACCACCTTCCCAACGGCTCCCGTAAGTCCATCCACAGCACCGTTGACGGTCTTACCAGCGCCATCTACGGCTTTGCCTATGAAAAAATATACATATAAAATACCAGTCTATAATATTTATATCAGAAACCATATTGATCCGGGAATTTAAAAAAATATCAACTGTGTTCTTAAACTAAGATGACTAATCGTATTTTGAGTTTGTGTAGACGACAAGCTAGCCACTTGTTACTACGTTTTAACAATTTTCTACTTTATTTAACAAATTTTTTTATTTGTAAAAACGGTGAGAACGAGCTTGCCGATTTGATGAAAATTGCTGACTTTTAAAAAAAATGTGAAAAAGCAGTGACAGGTAGCTAGCTCGTCGCCTATATAATTACAAACCGAATACACAGTACTCCATTAGTTGCTTTTAAGAACGTGTAAGGGAAGTCACAAAATTTAAAAGATTATTTTCGAGAACATTTATTGTTCATAACTAATGGTACTAGTTTACTTACCAACTATTTTTCCAGTTTGGTCGACAACATTGCCAGCCGCGTCAGCTACTTTGCCAAGAGTCTCTGTAAAGAACAGGTAATGTATGTCATTCCTATTCAATTTTGTTAAATTTGATAAGAATATTTAAGGACCTATTTTCAGTTTACAAACATTAAATTCTGAAATATTACAAGGAGTTAAAGTGACTTTAACCAGATTTCCAAAAGTTAAAGAATCTTAATATACTAACTTGTAACTCCATCCACAGTTCCGTCCACAAGTTTTCCCGCTCCATCGACCACTTTGCCTATAAAAATAAAAAATATTTAATTAATTATAAATTCAGATTACATCAAATGGACACAAAAATAACGTTCAGACATTAACTTACCAACTACAGCACCAGTTTTGTCAAGAACATTGCCAGCTGTGTCTACGACTTTGCCTGAAAAATTCAAAATAAATAATCACTTACCAATCAAATAATCAAATAAACTGCATCATCACAAGAAACAATACTGACGGGACTAAACGCGATATGCATTGTGAAGTACCTACATGAGTGATTACAGCTTGATATTTCGACCGTGTTGCAACGACCGTGGTCACAAGTCCTGTTAGTATTGTTTCGATCACATATTTTAAGCGTTTTACAAAGTAAACTGATTAGCTGAATATAAATTTTATATTTTGTCCTTCGTACAAAACTGAGCATCCATAGAAATCTCAATTATTTTGTCGAAAAAGTTGCAAACCCTTTAGGTTTTGCAACTTTTCCGACAAAAAAATATTTTTAAAATTTAACAAGACTCCCATATCATTTGCTCTTTTGATGTAATCAATTCAGTCTTGGAAATATACGTGTCTAACGTTAAAGTAATCAATATTAAATAGTCTCAAGTGATTTCCGTGGTGTATCTAATTAAAAGGCTCAAAATAATCAATGTACCTGTGACATCTGTGACGACATCACCAACTTTGTTAACAGCGGTACCTGAAATGTAAAATCAAACAATATAATACACACATTCGTACATTATCATCATGCCCGATATCCCTGACGGGGTAGGCAGGGTCAAAGGGGGTGCAAGCCCCCTTAACCGCATTCAGCCGGAAAATTAAACTGAAAGATTGCTTAGGCGTCGAGCTAGCCACTAATCACCACTACTGCTCCTTCCCCTTCGGGGATACCATGTGTAATGTAATGTATGTTTGTATGTATCTTTACAAAAATCCAAAGTTATATCCCGGTTTAACCCGACACATTTGAGGGTAGGCTTTCAATCACACAATTAAAAAACGAGATTTGTTTTTTTTTAAAACCCAGACTCTTGGTCCAAGCTGTCCCCGACTAGGAACGGGAAATAACGCTAGGAAGTGATGATGATGATGTTTCAAGTCCTGTACTTACCCACAACCTTCCCAGCTTGGTCGACCACGGTGCCAGTAGCATCAACCACTTTACCCAAAGTGCCTGCAAAGAAAATTAAAACATTGTAATTCATACGAAAAAGTCTAGTATCGCAAAATCCGTTAAATATTTAAAACTAGGTATTTATTTTCAATAGAAAACAGATTTTTCATCAAAATATCGTACCTGTTACACCACCCAGGGTTGTGTTGACCACTTTTCCAGCACCATCAACGACTTTGCCTGTTAAAAAAAATATAATTAATAAACATTTTCATCTTACCTTTAAAGTAATATAAAGAGAAGCTTTTTATTAATGTTTGTAATGAAAAAACTTATGAAACTACTAAAATGGTCATTCAAGAGGTTAGTTTACATGTATACTTCATATTATTGTTTTGTGTTCATCGCGTCAAGCCGAGCCGGCTCGCTTATTATACATAGCTGACGCAAATAAAGTTGCCTTTACTAATATATTCACCTCTCTACCGCTTTGTTTAGTTTAGTTTCGAACAAACCTATTTCTATTAGATTCAAAGTGCAGATAGCTTTAATTATATAAATAATAACAAAAAAGTCAATTGAATTAATAGACACGTCTATAACAAAGGAAATAAAACGCATACCAAGCCTTGGGCTAAAAATTGTTTAATAAATAAATAACTCACCAACAACCTTGCCGGTTCCATCGACGACGTTTCCAGCCGCATCAACTAGTTTGCCAACAGTACCTGTAAATAATACAAAAGTACAAATTAAGTCACATACTAGTACATATATACCATTACACCCGAAAATACCCACTGACTACTGACTATTGACTTCTGACTACTGACTACTGACTACTGACTATTGACTTCTGACTACTGACTACTGATTTACTAACCTGTGACGCCATCCAGTGCTCCAGTAACCACCTTTCCGGCTCCGTCAACTACTTTGCCGGCTTCACCGAGGACCTTTCCGGTTGTATCTGCACAAAAAAAAAAAACAACTAAATTGACTGGCCCGTTGGTCGAGTGGTCAGAGCTCCTGGCCACAAAACCAAGGGTCGCGGGTTCGAATCCCGCTAGGGGCAAATATTTCGTGTGGTGAACATGGATATTTGTACTCGAGTCATGGATGTTTATAAAAGTATTTAAGTATGTCTATCCGTTCACCTAGTATCCATAACACAAGCTCATAAGCTTAGTTTGGGACTAGAGAATTGGTGTGCCAGTCTAAAGAATTTATTTATTATTTATTATTTATTGGGCAGCTCCAGCAAGAAATTTCCTTAATTGGAATGTTTTTGTGCTCTTTAGCAGGTATTTTATTGGTCAGGGACTTTCCGATGTTAGTCTTTCACTTTCTCATCTCGGACTGGGTCTCATAATGGACTGGGAGTCAAAGAGAATGTGCCAATTATGAATAGCCCTATACGACATGCTATAAAATAACACAGTTGGCACATTATTTCCAAGTCCCAGAAGTACATGGCACAAATGACATTAAAATCATATATAATATATAATATACCTGTAACTCCTTTAAGGACTCCTCCAACTGTGTTTCCTGAAAAAGAATTAACTTGTATTAAAGATAGATAAAAAAGTGGCTCTCAAGCTGCTGCGTTTCGTTCGGTGACTGAGAGTACCGAAGGTCTGAATACTAAAGGTTCGCGCCGAAGACAGGGTGAGCGGTGACTCCTCGACAACACCTTCAAGGTTCGGCAACGCGCAAGTGACGCATTTTGTACCGCGAGCAGTCTATAGGTTGCGGTGACCGCGCACCGTCTGGCCGGGCGTACACTTGTTTGTCACCTTGTCAGTATGTTAATGATTTTATCTATGATTGACTTCAAGAATTTTACTTACCGACACCCTGAACAAGACCTCCTACGAGGTTTCCGAGACCGGAAAGTAAATCTGCAATAAAAATATGAAATAATTAAAATATATATTTACTTTATTACTGAAGGTGTACTGGGTTTGTGATAATGCTTTAACAATATGCTATTAAAAAAAATATAAACCATCTAAACTCATACTTTCTGAAATAATTGTGTACAAAAAATATTTTTGTTTTATAATAATTATAAACATATATTTTTACCTCCAGCAGGTTTTTTAGCCCCTCCTGAAAAATAAATACAAATGCAATTTAGAATAAATCAAAATACAAAATATTAAACAAACAAAAAAAGGTAAAATATTAAAATATTTTAGTCCCATGTTAGTTTGGTAAGCAAACAGTATGCGCAAGCTGTTCCTTGACTATTACTGATGCATTGGATATTGGGCAAATGATTGTGTAGGCGACCAGCTAGACACTTTTAACTTTATTGCAATTGTCATATAACTTGAGCCGGGCTAAAATATAGCTTATGTTACTTGTTAATAAAGTAGGTTTTCGGTCGTGTATGAATTAAAAAATCGGTTAAGTAGTTTCAGAGCCTATTTAATGCAAACATACTACCAAATATTTCCTCTTTATAATGTTAATATAGACTTCTAAGCAAAGTTTGTAGATCTTAGAATCTTTTTGATAGTCGTCAATTGGTCAGTTTTAATTTTTACATAAATACATTTGCCACTAAGTGACTACTGACTACTGACTTCTGACTACTGACTGACTACTGAGTACTGAGTACTAACGACTGTCTACTGACTACCGACTAGTGACTACTGACAACTGACTTCTGACTGCTGTTACTGATTTACTAACCTGTGACGTCACCCAGGACTCCGGTAACCACCTTTCCAGCTCCGTCGACCACTTTTCCGGCTTCACCAAGGACCTGTCCGATAGTGTCTGGAAAAAAAACAGGTAAATTGATCAGCTCAGGTAGCAGGTAGCAAGACTTGCCAGGTTGCACGAGGAAAGGAAATTGGAAAGTTTAATACAAACTTTATAATTTTTTGAATTTAATATATCCGAACTAATTTCCTTTTTTGCAGCTGCAGGGGACAACATACTTAAGTTTTTATTTTATAAAATTAACGCATTACTCAAGAACGTCTCGACAGTCAGAGAAACAATAAAGTGATGTTGAAGTGTTTTAAGTCCTAAGTGTATAAGTGCAATGTGTTTCCGTTGTCATACACAAACCCACACTTATAATTACCTTTGACATTGTTGGCAACTCCTGTGATGACTTTGCCAGTACCGTCAACAGCTTTACCTTAAATAACAAACAGTAAGTTTAAAACCAACGATCATCATCATGAGACTCGCTAAATCCGGAATGACTCCGGATGTAATTACATTGAGCTGACTCCGTTTTGAGCCTTGTTGATGAATACTTATTTTCGTTTTATGTCTGGGTATTAATATCGCATATTTGTGATACCACTGTTGGACTCAACAATGACCATTGAGAAAACAGCCCTAAGTTATAATTAAGCAATTTACTTACCAACAACCTTGCCAGCTCCGTCGACTACTTCTCCTGCAGCATTAACGGTTTTTCCAACTGTGTCTGTTAAAATTACATTTTAGTCAGAAATTTTATATTTCCTTGTGAGTAAAATTTTAGTGTTTGTCCAAGTATCACTCATTCAATACATACTAAAAAGGTTTTAAGGAAAAAAACTGTTTAAAAGATTTTTCTAAACTGTTATAGAATGGTAATTTAAGGAGCCATAATAGCCGTAGTTTCTATGAAAAAAGTTATGATTGTCAAAGAAGCGAGTGAGATTTGTAAGGACCGTGTCATATAGTCATCGGTTACGGTCAACTAGAGAATAAGTGTGAAGGTAGTATAGTAAAAAATAAAGACTAATTACCTTTGGCACCATCAACAACACCTTTGACGATGTTGCCAGCGCCATCTACAGCCTTGCCTGTAAAAATACATTAAGTTTTTTCAAACTTTCTTATTCGGTTTTATTAGCTGTTTAAATCCCCTTGCCGTGGAAAGAATACCGTTGATAAAGAGTGTATTTGATTGTTATTTATCGACACTTTCGATATTATTACTACTGCAAACCATATCGATACTATCAGCATTCCTATAAAATGTATCATTGCCATTTCTAACAGCCTCGAAGGTATAAATAAACTATCGATACCTAATACTAATCTTAGCGACTTTGACCACTTACCAACAGTCTTCCCAGCCGAGTCAACAATGTTCCCAGCGGCATCCACCACCTTCCCAACGGCTCCCGTAAGTCCATCTACAGCACCGTTGATGGTCTTGCCAGCGCCATCTACGGCTTTGCCTGTGAAAAAAAAAATATATAAAAGACCAGTCAATCTATACTTATATTATAAAGTTAAAGAATTTGTTTGTTTGCTTCAACGCGCTGATCTCAGGAACTACTAGTCCAATTTTGAAAAATTCTTATAGTATTGGATAGCCCATTAATCGAAGAAGGCTATTTAAAATTAACCATAATCGCGGGTAAAACCGCAGGCACAGCTAGTTGTTAAGAAAACTAATTACTTATTTACTTACCAACAATTTTTCCAGTTTGGTCGACTACATTGCCGGCTGCGTCAGCTACTTTGCCAAGAGTTTCTGTAAGAAACAGGTAATGTATGTAATTCATATTCAATTTTATAAAAAAGGTTTACAGATCTATTTTTCGATTTACAGACATTAAAATTTTTAAATATTACAAGGAGTTTAAGTGACTTGAACCAGATTTTCAAGTAGTTAAAGAATCTTAATATACTAACTTGTAACTCCATCCACAGTTCCGTCTACAAGTTTTCCCGCTCCATCGACCACTTTGCCTATAAAAATAAAAAATATTTAATTAATTATAATTTCAGATTATGTCAAATTGACACAAAAATAACGTTCAGACATTAACTTACCAACTACAGCACCAGTTTTGTCAAGAACATTGCCAGCTGTGTCTACGACTTTGCCTGAAAAAATAAAAATAAATAATCACTTACCAATCAAATAAACATAGGTACTCGTATCTAAGATTTTAAACTTTCGGATTGCAATGTCACTAGAAACAATACTGACGGGACTAAACGCGATATGCATTGTGAAGTACCTACATGAGTGATTACAGCTTGATATTTCGACCGTGTTGCAACGACCGTGGTCACAAGTCCTCTTAGTATTGTTTCGATCACATATTATATGCGTTTTACAAAGTAAACTGATTAGCTGAATATAAATTTTATATTTTGACCTTCGTACAAAACTGAACATCCATTGAAATCTCAACTATTTTGTCGGAAAAGTTGAAAACCTAAATGGTTTGCAACTTTTCCGACAAAAAATTACTTTTAAAATTTAACAAGACTCCTATATTATTTGTTTTTTTGATGTAATCAATTCAGTCTTGGAAATATACGTATCTAGCGTTAAAGTAATCATTGTTAAATAGTATTAATTGATTTCCGCGGTGTATCTAACTAAAAGGCTCAAAATAATCAATGTACCTGTGACATCTGTGACGACATCACCAACTTTGTTAACAGCGGTACCTGAAATGTAAAATCAAACAATATAATACACACATTCGTACATTATCATCATGCCCGATATCCCTGACGGGGTAGGCAGGGTCAAAGGGGGTGCGAGCCCCCTTAACCGCATTCAGCCGGAAAATTAAACTGAAAGATTGCTTAGGCGACGAGTTAGCCACTAATCACCACTACTGCTCCTACCCCTTCGGGGATACCATGTGTAATGTAATAAATGTTTGTATGTATCTTTACAAAAATCCAAAGTTATATCCCGGTTTAACCCGACACATTTGAGGGTAGGCTTTCAATCACACAATTAAAAAACGAGATTTGGTATTTTTAAAAACCCAGACTCTTAGCCCAAGCTGTATTCGATTAGGAACGGGAAATAATGCTAGGAAGTGATGTTGATGATATTTCAAGTCCTGTACTTACCCACAACCTTCCCAGCTTGGTCGACCACGGTGCCAGTAGCATCAACCACTTTACCCAAAGTGCCTGCAAAGAAAATTAAAATATTGTAATTCATACGAAAAATTTTAGTATCGCAAAATCCGTTAAATATTTAAAACTAGGTATTTATTTTCAATAGAAAACAGATTTTTCATCAAAATATCGTACCTGTTACACCACCCAGGGTAGTGTTGACCACTTTTCCAGCACCATCAACGACTTTGCCTGTTAAAAAAAAATATAATTAATAAACATTTTCATCTTACCTTTAAAGTAATATAAAGAGAAGCTTTTTATTAATGTTTGTAATGAATAAACTTATGAAACTACTAAAATGGTAATTTAAGAGGTTAGTTTACATGTATACTTCATATTATTGTTTTGTGTTCATCGCGTTAAGCCGAGCCGGCTCGCTTATTATACATAGCTGACGCAAATAAAGTTGCCTTTACTAATATATTCACCTCTCTACCACTTTGTTTAGTTTAGTTTCGAACAAACCTATTTCTATTAGATTCAAAGTGCAGATAGCTTTAATTATATAAATAATAACAAAAAAGTCAATTGAATTAATAGACACGTCTATAACAAAGGAAATAAAACGCATACCAAGCCTTGGGCTAAAAATTGTTTAATAAATAAATAACTCACCAACAACCTTGCCGGTTCCATCGATGACGTTTCCAGCCGCATCAACTAGTTTGCCAACAGTACCTGTAAATAAAAGAAATGTACAAATTAAGTCACACATACCAAAACACCAGAAAATACCCACTGACTACTGACTATTGACTTCTGACTACTGACTATTGACTTCTGACTACTGACTACTGATTTACTAACCTGTGACGCCATCCAGTGCTCCAGTAACCACCTTTCCGGCTCCGTCAACTACTTTGCCGGCTTCACCGAGGACCTTTCCGGTTGTATCTGCACAAAAAAAAAAACAACTAAATTGACTGGCCCGCTGGTCGAGTGGTCAGAGCCCCTGGCCACAAAACCAAGGGTCGCGGGTTCGAATCCCGCTAGGGGCAAATATTTCGTGTGGTGAACAGGGATATTTGTACTCGAGTCATGGATGTTTATAAAAGTATTTAAGTATGTCTATCCGTTCACCTAGTATCCATAACACAAGCTCATAAGCTTAGTTTGGGACTAGAGAATTGGTGTGCCAGTCTAAAGAATTTATTTATTATTTATTATTTATTGGGCAGCTCCAGCAAGAAATTTCCTTAATTGGAATGTTTTTGTGCTCTTTAGCAGGTATTTTATTGGTCAGGGACTTTCCGATGGTAGTCTTTCACTTTCTCATCTCGGGCTGGGTCTCATAATGGACTGGGACTCAAAGAGAATGTGCCAATTATGAATAGCCCTATACGACATGCTATAAAATAACACATTATTTCCAAGTCCCAGAAGAACATGGCACAAATGACATTAAAATCATATATAATATATAATATACCTGTAACTCCTTTAAGGACTCCTCCAACTGTGTTTCCTGAAAAATAATTAACCTGTATTAAAGATAGATAAAGAAGTGGCTCTCAAGCTGCTGCGTTTCGTTCGGTCACTGAGAGTACCAAAGGTCTGAATACTAAAGGTTCGCGCCGAAGACAGGGTGAGCGGTGACTCCTCGACAACACCTTCAAGGTTCGGCAACGCGCAAGTGACGCATTTTGTACTGCGAGCAGTCTATAGGTTGCGGTGACCGCGCACCGTCTGGCCGGGCGTACACTTGTTTGTCACCTTGTCAGTATGTTAATGATTTTATCTATGATTGACGTCAAGAATTTTACTTACCGACACCCTGAACAAGACCTCCTACGAGGTTTCCGAGACCGGAAAGTAAATCTGCAATAAAAATATGAAATAATTAAAATATATATTTACTTTATTACTGAAGGTGTACTGGGTTTGTGATAATGCTTTAACAATATGCTATTAAAAAAAATATAAACCATCTAAACTCATACTTTCTGAAATAATTGTGTACAAAATATTTTTGTTTTATAATAATTATAAACATATATTTTTACCTCCAGCAGGTTTTTTAGCCCCTCCTGAAAAATAAATACAAATGCAATTTAGAATAAATCAAAATACAAAATATTAAACAAATAAAAAAAGGTAAAATATTAAAATATTTTAGTCCCATGTTGGTTTGGTAAGCAAACAGTATGCGCAAGCTGTTCCTTGACTATTACTGATGCATTGGATATTGGGCAAATGATTGTGTAGGCGACCAGCTAGACACTTTTAACTTTGTTGCAATTGTCATATAACTTGAGCCGGGCTAAAATATAGCTTATGTTACTTGTTAATAAAGTAGGTTTTCGGTCGTGTATGAATTAAAAAATCGGTTAAGTAGTTTCAGAGCCTATTTAATGCAAACATACTACCAAATATTTCCTCTTTATAATGTTAGTATAGACTTCTAAGCAAAGTTTGGAGATCTTAGAATCTTTGTGATAGTCGTCAATTGGTCAGTTTTAATTTTTACATAAATACATTTGCCACTAAGTGACTACTGACTACTGACTTCTGACTACTGACTGACTACTGAGTACTGAGTACTAACTACTGTCTACTGACTACCGACTAGTGACTACTGACAACTGACTTCTGACTGCTGTTACTGATTTACTAACCTGTGACGTCACCCAGGACTCCGGTAACCACCTTTCCAGCTCCGTCGACCACTTTTCCTGCTTCACCGAGGACCTGTCCGATAGTGTCTGGAAAAAAACAGGTAAATTGGTCAGCTCAGGTAGCAGGTAGGAAGACTAGCCAGGTTGCACGAGGAAAGGAAATAGGAAAGTTTAATACGAACTTTATAATTTTTTGAATTTAATATATCTGAACTAATTTCTTTTTCGCAGCTGCAGGGGACAACAGACTTGAGTTTTTATTTTATAAAATTAACGCATTACTCAAGAACGTCTCGACAGTCAGAGAAACAATAAAGTGATGTTGAAGTGTTTTAAGTCCTAAGTGTATAAGTGCAATGTGTTTCCGTTGTCATACACAAACCCACACTTATAATTACCTTTGACATTGTTGGCAACTCCTGTGATGACTTTGCCAGTACCGTCAACAGCTTTACCTTAAATAACAAACAGTAAGTTTAAAACCAACGATCATCATCATCAGACTCGTTAAAACCTGAATGACTCCGGATGTAATTACAATGAGCTGACTGCCTTTCGAGCTTTGTTGATGAATACTTATTTTCCTTTTTTTGTCTGGGTGTTAATATCGCATATTTGTGAAACCACTGTCAGACTCAACAGTGACCATTGAGAAATCAGCCTTAAGTTATAATTAAGTAATTAACTCACCAACAACCTTGCCAGCTCCGTCGACTACTTCTCCTGCAGCATTAACGGTTTTTCCAACTGTGTCTGTTAAAATTACATTTTAGTCAGAAATTTTATATTTCCTTGTGAGTAAAATTTTAGTGTTTGTCCAAGTATCACTCATTCAATACATACTAAAAAGGTTTTAAGGAAAAAAACTGTTTAAAAGATTTTTCTAAACTGTTATAGAATGGTAATTTAAGGAGCCATAATAGCCGTAGTTTCTATGAAAAGAGTTATGATTGTCAAAGAAGCGAGTGAGATTTGTAAGGACCGTGTCATATAGTCATCGGTTACGGTCAACTAGAGAGTAAGTGTGAAGGTAGTATAGTAAAAAATAAAGACTAATTACCTTTGGCACCATCAACAACACCTTTGACGATGTTGCCAGCGCCATCTACAGCCTTGCCTGTAAAAATACATAAAGTTTTTTCAAACTTTCTTATTCGGTTTTATTAGCTGTTTAAATCCCCTTGCTGTGGAAAGAATACCGTTGATAAAGAGTGTATTTGATTGTTATTTATCGACACTTTCGATATTATTACTACTGCAAACCATATCGATACTATCAGTATTCCTATAAAATGTATCATTGCCATTTCTAACAGCCACGAAGGTATAAATAAACTATCGATACCTAATACTAATCTTAGCGACCTTGACCACTTACCAACAGTCTTCCCAGCCGAGTCAACAATATTCCCAGCGGCGTCCACCACCTTCCCAACGGCTCCCGTAAGTCCATCTACAGCACCGTTGACGGTCTTGCCAGCGCCATCTACGGCTTTGCCTGTGAAAATAAATATATAAAAGACCAGTCAATCTATACTTATATTATAAAGTTAAAGAGTTTGTTTGTTTGCTTCAAAGCGCTGATCTCAGGAACTACTAGTCCGATTTTGAAAAATTCTTATAGTATTGGATAGCCCATTAATCGAAGAAGGCTATTCAAAATTAACCATAATCGCGGGTAAAACCGCAGGCACAGCTAGTTGTTAAGAAAACTAATTACTTATTTACTTACCAACAATTTTTCCAGTTTGGTCGACTACATTGCCGGCTGCGTCAGCTACTTTGCCAAGAGTTTCTGTAAGAAACAGGTAATGTATGTAATTCATATTCAATTTTATAAAAAAGGTTTACAGATCTATTTTTCGATTTACAGACATTAAAATTTTTAAATATTACAAGGAGTTTAAGTGACTTGAACCAGATTTTCAAGTAGTTAAAGAATCTTAATATACTAACTTGTAACTCCATCCACAGTTCCGTCTACAAGTTTTCCCGCTCCATCGACCACTTTGCCTATAAAAATAAAAAATATTTAATTAATTATAAATTCAGATCACATCAAATGGGCACAACAAAAACGTTCAGACATTAACTTACCAACTACATCACCAGTTTTGTCAAGAACATTGCCAGCTGTGTCTACGACTTTGCCTGAAAAATTAAAAATAAATAATCACTTGCCAATCAAATAAACATAGGTACTCGTATCTAAGATTTTAAACTTTCGGATTGCAATATCACTAGAAACAATACTGACGGGACTAAACGCGATATGCATTGTGAAGTACCTTCATGAGTGGTCACAAGTCCTGTTAGTATTGTTTCGATCACATATTATAAGCGTTCGTACAAAACTGAGCATCCATTGAAATTTCAATTATTTTGCCGAAAAAGTTGCAAAACCTAAAGGGTTTGCAACTTTTCCGACAAAAAAATATTTTTTAAATTTAACAAGGCTCCCATATCATTTGCTCTTTTGATGTAATCAATTCAGTCTTGGAAATTTACGTGTCTAGCGTTAAAGTAATCATTAATAATTAGTCTCAAGTGATTTCCGTGGTGTATCTAATTAAAAGGCTCAAAATAATCAATGTACCTGTGACATCTGTGACGACATCACCAACTTTGTTAACAGCGGTACCTGAAATGTAAAATCAAACAATATAATACACACATTCGTACATTATCATCATGCCCGTTATCCCTGACGGGGTAGGCAGGGTCAAAGGGGGTGCAAGCCCCCTTAACCGCATTCAGCCGGAAAATTAAACTGAAAGATTGCTTAGGCGACGAGCTAGCCACTAATCACCACTACTGCTCCTACCCCTTCGGGGATAACATGTGTAATGTAATGTATGTTTGTATGTATCTTTACAAAAATCCAAAGATATGTCCCGGTTTAACCCGACACATTTGAGGGTAGGCTTTCAATCACACAATTAAAAAACGAGATTTGTTTTTTTTTAAAACCCAGACTCTTGGTCCAAGCTGTCCCCGACTAGGAACGGGAAATAACGCTAGGAAGTGATGATGATGATGTTTCAAGTCCTGTACTTACCCACAACCTTCCCAGCTTGGTCGACCACGGTGCCAGTAGCATCCACCACTTTACCCAAAGTGCCTGCAAAGAAAATTAAAACATTGTAATTCATACGAAAAAATCTAGTATCGCAAAATCCGTTAAATATTTAAAACTAGGTATTTATTTTAAATAGAAAACAGATTTTTCATCAAAATATCGTACCTGTTACACCGCCCAGGGTAGTGTTGACCACTTTTCCAGCACCATCAACGACTTTGCCTGTAAAAAAAGATATAATTAATAAACATTTTCATCTTACCTTTAAAGTAATATAAAGAGAAGCTTTTTATTAATGTTTGTAATGAATAAACTTATGAAACTACTAAAATGGTCATTCAAGAGGTTAGTTTACATGTATACTTCATATTATTGTTTTGTGTTTATCGCGTCAAGCCGAGCCGGCTCGCTTATTATACATAGCTGACGCAAATTAAGTTGCCTTTACTAATATATTCACCTCTCTACCGCTTTGTTTAGTTTAGTTTCGAACAAACCTATTTCTATTAGATCCAAAGTGCAGATAGCTTTAATTATATAAATAATAACAAATAAGTCAATTGAATTAATAGACACGTCTATAACAAAGGAAATAAAACGCATACCAAGCCTTGGGCTAAAAATTGTTTAATAAATAAATAACTCACCAACAACCTTGCCGGTTCCATCGACGACGTTTCCAGCCGCATCAACTAGTTTGCCAACAGTACCTGTAAATAATACAAAAGTACAAATTAAGTCACATACTAGTACATAAATACCATTACACCCGAAAATATCCACTGACTACTGACTATTGACGTCTGACTACTGACTACTGACTACTGACTACTGACTACTGACTATTGACTTCTGACTACTGACTACTGATTTACTAACCTGTGACGCCATCCAGTGCTCCAGTAACCACCTTTCCGGCTCCGTCAACTACTTTGCCGGCTTCACCGAGGACCTTTCCGGTTGTATCTGCACAAAAAAAAAAACAACTAAATTGACTGGCCCGCTGGTCGAGTGGTCAGTGCCCCTGGCCACAAAACCAAGGGTCGCGGGTTCGAATCCCGCTAGGGGCAAATATTTCGTGTGGTGAACAGGGATATTTGTACTCGAGTCATGGATGTTTATAAAAGTATTTAAGTATGTCTATCCGTTCACCTAGTATCCATAACACAAGCTCATAAGCTTAGTTTGGGACTAGGGAATTGGTGTGCCAGTCTAAAGAATTTATTTATTATTTATTATTTATTGGGCAGCTCCAGCAAGAAATTTCCTTAATTGGAATGTTTTTGTGCTCTTTAGCAGGTATTTTATTGGTCAGGGGCTTTCCGATGGTAGTCTTTCACTTTCTCATCTCGGGCTGGGTTTCATAATGGACTGGGACTCAAAGAGAATGTGCCAATTATGAATAGCCCTATACGACATGCTATAAAATAACACATTATTTCCAAGTCCCAGAAGAACATGGCACAAATGACATTAAAATCATATATAATATACCTGTAACTCCTTTAAGGACTTCTCCAACTGTGTTTCCTGAAATAGAATTAACTTGTATTAAAGATAGTTAAAGAAGCGGCTCTCAAGCTGCTGCGTTTCGTTCGGTGACTGAGAGTACCGAAGGTCTGAATAATAAAGGTTCGCGCCGAAGACAGGGTGAGCGGTGACTCCTCGACAACACCTTCAAGGTTCGGCAACGCGCAAGTGACGCATTTTGTACCGCGAGCAGTCTATAGGTTGCGGTGACCGCGCACCGTCTGGCCGGGCGTACACTTGTTTGTCACCTTGTCAGTATGTTAATGATTTTATCTATGATTGACTTCAAGAAATTTACTTACCGACACCCTGAACAAGACCTCCTACGAGGTTTCCGAGACCGGAAAGTAAATCTGCAATAAAAATATGAAATAATTAAAATATATATTTACTTTATTACTGAAGGTGTACTGGGTTTGTGATAATGCTTTAACAATATGCTATTAAAAAAATATATAAACCATCTAAACTCATACTTTCTGAAATAATTGTGTACAAAATATTTTTGTTTTATAATAATTATAAACATATATTTTTACCTCCAGCAGGTTTTTTAGCTCCTCCTGAAATATAAATACAAATGCAATTAAGCATAAATCAAAATACATACTAGAAAACGTACAAACAAAAGGTAAAATATTAAAATATTTTAGTCCCATGTTGGTTTGGTAAGCAAACAGTATGCGCAAGCTGTTCCTTGTCTATAACTGACGCATTGGATATTGGGCAAATGATTGTGTAGGCGACCAGCTGGACACTTTTAACTTTATTGCAATTGTCAAATAATTTGAGCCGGGCTAAAATATAGCTTATGTTACTTGCTAATAAAGTAGCTTTTCGGTCGTGTAAGGATTTCAAAATCGATTGAGTAGTTTCAGAGCCTATTTAATGCAAACAAACTACCAAATATTTCCTCTTTATAATGTTAGCATAGACTTTTATGCAAAGTTTGTAGATCATAGAATCTTTGTGTTATTCGTCAGTTGGTCATTAATACATTCGCCACTAAGTCACTACTGAGTACTGACTGACTACTGATTACTGACTACTTATTACTGACTACTGACTACCGACTAGTGACTACTGACAACTGACTTCTGACTGCTGTTACTGATTTACTAACCTGTAACGTCACCCAGGACTCCGGTAACCACCTTTCCAGCCCCGTCGACCACTTTTCCTGCTTCACCGAGGACCTGTCCGATAGTGTCTGGAAAAAAACAGGTAAATTGGTCAGCTCAGGTAGCAGGTAGGAAGACCTGGCTACAAGTTGCACGAGGAAAGGAAATAGGAAAGTTTAATACGAACCTAATTATTTTTTGAATTTAATATATCCGAACTAATTTCTTTTTGGCAGCTGCAGGGGACTTTAGACTTGAGTTTTTTTTTATAAAATTAACGCATTACTCAAGAACGTCTCGACAGTCAGAGAAACAATAAAGTGATGTTGAATTGTTTTAAGTCCTAAGTGTATAAGTGCAATGTGTTTCCGTTGTCATACACAAACCCACACTTATAATTACCTTTGACATTGTTGGCAACTCCTGTAATGACTTTGCCAGTACCGTCAACAGCTTTACCTAAAACAATAAACAGTTAGTTTAAAACCAACGATCATCATCATCAGACTCGCTAAATCCGGGGTGACTCGGGATGTAATTACATTGAGCTGACTGCCTTTCGAGCTTTGTTGATGAATACTTATTTTCCTTTTTTTGTCTGGGTGTTAATATCGCATATTTGTGATACCACTGTTGGACTCAACAATGACCATTGAGAAAACAACCCTAAGTTATAATTAAGTAATTTACTTACCAACAACCTTGCCAGCTCCGTCGACTACTTCTCCTGCAGCATTAACGGTTTTTCCAACTGTGTCTGTTAAAATTACATTTTAGTCAGAAATTTTATATTTCCTTGTGAGTAAAATTTTAGTGTTTGTCTAAGTATCACTCATTCAATACATACTAAAAAGGTTTTTAAGGAAAAAAACTGTTTAAAAGATTTTTCTAAACTGTTATAGAATGGTAATTTAAGGAGCCATAATAGCCGTAGTTTCTATGAAAAGAGTTATGATTGTCAAAGAAGCGAGTGAGATTTGTAAGGACCGTGTCATATAGTCATCGGTTACGGTCAACTAGAGAATAAGTGTGAAGGTAGTATAGTAAAAAATAAAGACTAATTACCTTTGGCACCATCAACAACACCTTTGACGATGTTGCCAGCGCCATCTACAGCCTTGCCTGTAAAAATACATTAAGTTTTTTCAAGCTTTCTTATTCGGTTTTATTAGCTGTTTAAATCCCCTTGCCGTGGAGAGAATACCGTTGATAAAGAGTGTATTTGATTGTTATTTATCGACACTTTCGATATTATTACTACTGCAAACCATATCGATACTATCAGCATTCCTATAAAATGTATCATTGCCATTTCTAACAGCCTCGAAGGTATAAATAAACTATCGATACCTAATACTAATCTTAGCGACTTTGACCACTTACCAACAGTCTTCCCAGCCGAGTCAACAAAGTTCCCAGCGGCGTCCACCACCTTCCCAACGGCTCCCGTAAGTCCATCTACAGCACCGTTGATGGTCTTGCCAGCGCCATCTACGGCTTTGCCTGTGAAAAAAATATATATAAAAGACCAGTCAATCTATACTTATATTATAAAGTTAAAGAGTTTGTTTGTTTGCTTCAACGCGCTGATCTCAGGAACTACTAGTCCAATTTTGAAAAATTCTTATAGTATTGGATAGCCCATTAATCGAAGAAGGCTATTTAAAATTAACCATAATCGCGGGTAAAACCACAGGCACAGCTAGTTGTTAAAAAAAACTAATTACTTATTTACTTACCAACAATTTTTCCAGTTTGGTCGACTACATTGCCGGCTGCGTCAGCTACTTTGCCAAGAGTCTCTGTAAGATACAGGTAATGTATGTAATTCATATTAAATTTTATAAAAAGGTTTAAAGATTTTTTTCGGTTTACAAACATTAAAATTCTTAAATATTACAAGGAGTTAAAGTGATTTTAAACAGTTTTCCAAATAGTTAAAGAATCTTAATATACTAACTGGTAACTCCATCCACAGTCCCGTCCACAAGTTTTCCAGCTCCATCGACCACTTTGCCTATAAAAATAAAAAATATTTAATTCATTATAAATTCAGATTATATCAAATTGACATAAAAATAACGTTCAGACATTAACTTACCAACTACAGCACCAGTTTTGTCAAGAACATTGCCAGCTGTGTCTACGACTTTGCCTGAAAAATTAAAAATAAATAATAACTTACCAATCAAATAAACATAGGTACTCGTATCTAAGATTTTAAACTTTCGCATTGCAATATCACTAGAAACAATACTGACGGGACTAAACGCGATATGCATTGTGAAGTACCTTCATGAGTGGTCACAAGTCCTGTTAGTATTGTTTCGATCACATATTATATGCGTTTTACAAAGTAAACTGATTAGCTGAATATAAATTTAATATTTTGACCTTCGTACAAAATGAGCATCCATTGAAATCTCAATTATTTTGTCGAAAAAGTTGCAAACCCTTTAGGTTTTGCAACTTTTGCGACAAAAAAATATTTTTAAAATTTAACAAGGCTCCCATATTATTTGCTCTTTTGATGTAATCAATTCAGTCTTGGAAATATACGTGTCTAGCGTTAAAGTAATCATTATAAATGAGTCTCAAGTGATTTACGTGGTGTATCTAACTAAAAGGCTCAAAATAATCAATGTACCTGTGACATCTGTGACGACATCACCAACTTTGTTAACAGCGGTACCTGAAATGTAAAATCAAACAATATAATACACACATTCGTACATTATCATCATGCCCGATATCCCTGACGGGGTAGGCAGGGTCAAAGGGGGTGCAAGCCCCCTTAACCGCATTCAGCCGGAAAATTAAACTGAAAGATTGCTTAGGCGACGAGCTAGCCACTAATCACCACTACTGCTCCTACCCCTTCGGGGATAACATGTGTAATGTAATAAATGTTTGTATGTATCTTTACAAAAATCCAAAGATATGTCCCGGTTTAACCCGACACATTTGAGGGTAGGCTTTCAATCACACAATTAAAGTTCCAAGCTGTCCCCGACTAGGAACGGGAAATAACGCTAGGAAGTGATGATGATGATGTTTCAAGTCCTGTACTTACCCACAACCTTCCCAGCTTGGTCGACCACGGTGCCAGTAGCATCAACCACTTTACCCAAAGTGCCTGCAAAGAAAATTAAAACATTGTAATTCATACGAAAAAGTCTAGTATCGCAAAATCCGTTAAATATTCAAAACTAGGTATTTATTTTCAATAGAAAACAGATTTTTCATCAAAATATCGTACCTGTTACACCACCCAGGGTTGTGTTGACCACTTTTCCAGCACCATCAACGACTTTGCCTGTAAAAAAAGATATAATTAATAAACATTTTCATCTTACCTTTAAAGTAATATAAAGAGAAGCTTTTTATTAATGTTTGTAATGAAAAAACTTATGAAACTACTAAAATGGTCATTCAAGAGGTTAGTTTACATGTATACTTCATATTATTGTTTTGTATTCATCGCGTCAAGCCGAGCCGGCTCGCTTATTATACATAGCTGACGCAAATAAAGTTGCCTTTACTAATATATTCACCTCTCTACCGCTTCGTTTAGTTTAGTTTCGAACAAACCTATTTCTATTAGATTCAAAGTGCAGATAGCTTTAATTATATAAATAATAACAAAAAAGTCAATTGAATTAATAGACACGTCTATAACAAAGGAAATAAAACGCATACCAAGCCTTGGGCTAAAAATTGTTAAATAAATAAATAACTCACCAACAACCTTGCCGGTTCCATCGACGACGTTTCCAGCCGCATCAACTAGTTTGCCAACAGTACCTGTAAATAATACAAAAGTACAAATTAAGTCACATACTAGTACATAAATACCATTACACCCGAAAATACCCACTGACTACTGACTATTGACTTCTGACTACTGACTACTGACTACTGACTATTGACTTCTGACTACTGACTACTGATTTACTAACCTGTGACGCCATCCAGTGCTCCAGTAACCACCTTTCCGGCTCCGTCAACTACTTTGCCGGCTTCACCGAGGACCTTTCCGGTTGTATCTGCACAAAAAAAAAACCAACTAAATTGACTGGCCCGTTGGTCGAGTGGTCAGAGCTCCTGGCCACAAAACCAAGGGTCGCGGGTTCGAATCCCGCTAGGGGCAAATATTTCGTGTGGTGAACATGGATATTTGTACTCGAGTCATGGATGTTTATAAAAGTATTTAAGTATGTCTATCCGTTCACCTAGTATCCATAACACAAGCTCATAAGCTTAGTTTGGGACTAGGGAATTGGTGTGCCAGTCTAAAGAATTTATTTATTATTTATTATTTATTGGGCAGCTCCCGCAAGAAATTTCCTTAATTGGAATGTTTTTGTGCTCCTTAGCAGGTATTTTATTGGTCAGGGACTTTCCGATGGTAGTCTTTCACTTTCTCATCTCGGACTGGGTCTCATAATGGACTGGAAGTCAAAGAGAATGTGCCAACTATGAATAGCCCTATACGACATGCTATAAAATAACACAGTTGGCACAATATTTCCAAGTCCCAGAAGAACATGGCACAAATTACATTAAAATCATATGTAATATATAACATACCTGTAACTCCTTTAAGGACTCCTCCAACTGTGTTTCCTGAAATAGAATTAACTTGTATTAAAGATAGTTAAAGAAGCGGCTCTTAAGCTGCTGCGTTTCGTTCGGTGACTGAGAGTACCGAAGGTCTGAATACTGAGGGTTTGCGCCGATGACGGGGTGAGCGAGACACCTTCAAGGCTCGGCAACGCGCAAGTGACGCATTTTGTACCGCGAGCAGTCTATAGGTTGCGGTGACCGCGCACCGTCTGGCCGGGCGTACACTTGTTTGTCACCTTGTCAGTATGTTAATGATTTTATCTATGATTGACTTCAAGAATTTTACGTACCGACACCCTGAACAAGACCTCCTACGAGGTTTCCGAGACCGGAAAGTAAATCTGCAATAAAAATATGAAATAAATAAAATATATATTTACTTTATTACTGAAGGTGTACTGGGTTTGTGATAATGCTTTAACAATATGCTATTAAAAAAATATATAAACCATCTAAACTCATACTTTCTGAAATAATTGTGTACAAAATATTTTTGTTTTATAATAATTATAAACATATATTTTTACCTCCAGCAGGTCTTTTAGCCCCTCCTGAAATATAAATACAAATGCAATTTAGAATAAATCAAAATACAAAATATTAAACAAACAAAAAAAGGTAAAATATTAAAATATTTTAGTCCCATGTTGGTTTGGTAAGCAAACAGTATGCGCAAGCTGTTCCTTGACTATTACTGATGCATTGGATATTGGGCAAATGATTGTGTAGGCGACCAGCTAGACACTTTTAACTTTGTTGCAATTGTCATATAACTTGAGCCGGGCTAAAATATAGCTTATGTTGCTTGTTAATAAAGTAGGTTTTCGGTCGTGTATGAATTAAAAAATCGGTTAAGTAGTTTCAGAGCCTATTTAATGCAAACATACTACCAAATATTTCCTCTTTATAATGTTAGCATAGACTTCCATGCAAAGTTTGTAGATCATAGAATCTTTGTGTTATTCGTCAGTTGGTCAGTTTTCATTTTAACATAAATACATTCGCCACTAAGTCAGGACTGAGTACTGATTACTGACTACTTATTACTGACTACTGACTACCGACTAGTGACTACTGACAACTGACTTCTGACTGCTGTTACTGATTTACTAACCTGTGACGTCACCCAGGACTCCGGTAACAACCTTTCCAGCTCCGTCGACCACTTTTCCTGCTTCACCGAGGACCTGTCCGATAGTGTCTGGAAAAAAACAGGTAAATTGGTCAGCTCAGGTAGCAGGTAGGAAGACTAGCCAGGTTCCACGAGGAAAGGAAATAGGAAAGTTTAATACGAACTTTATAATTTTTTGAATTTAATATATCCGAACTAATTTCTTTTTCGCAGCTGCAGGGGACAACAGACTTGAGTTTTTATTTTATTAAATTAACGCATTACTCAAGAACGTCTCGACAGTCAGAGAAACAACAAAGTGATGTTGAAGTGTTTTAAGTCCTAAGTGTATAAGTACAATGTGTTTCCGTTGTCATACACAAACCCACACTTATAATTACCTTTGACATTGTTGGCAACTCCTGTAATGACTTTGCCAGTACCGTCAACAGCTTTACCTAAAACAATAAACAGTTAGTTTAAAACCAACGATCATCATCATCAGACTCGCTAAATCCGGGGTGACTCGGGATGTAATTACATTGAGCTGACTGCCTTTTTTAGTCTTGTTGATGAATACTTATTTTCGTTTTATGTCTGGGTATTAATATCGCATATTTGTGAAACCAATGTTAGACTTAACAGTGACCATTGAGAAATCAGCCCTAAGTTATAATTAAGTAATTTACTTACCAACAACCTTGCCAGCTCCGTCGACTACTTCTCCTGCAGCATTAACGGTTTTTCCAACTGTGTCTGTTAAAATTACATTTTAGTCAGAAATTTTATATTTCCTTGTGAGTAAAATGTTAGTGTTTGTCTAAGTATCACTCATTCAATACATACTAAAAAGGTTTTTAAGGAAAAAAACTGTTTAAAAGATTTTTCTAAACTGTTATAGAATGGTAATTTAAGGAGCCATAATAGCCGTAGTTTCTATGAAATGAGTTATGATTGTCAAAGAAGCGAGTGAGATTTGTAAGGACCGTGTCATATAGTCATCGGTTACGTTCAACTAGAGAATAAGTGTGAAGGTAGTATAGTAAAAAATAAAGACTAATTACCTTTGGCACCATCAACAACACCTTTGACGATGTTGCCAGCGCCATCTACAGCCTTGCCTGTAAAAATACATTAAGTTTTTCAAACTTTCTTATTCGGTTTTATTAGCCGTTTACATCCCCTGCTGGGGAAAGAATACTGTTTTTAAATAGTATATTTGATTGTTATTGACACTTTCGATAGTATTACTACTGTAAACCATATTGATACTATCAGTATTCCTATAAAATATATTATTGCCATTTCTAACAGCCACGAAGGTATAAATAAACTATCGATACCTAATACTAATCTTAGCGACCTTGACCACTTACCAACAGTCTTCCCAGCCGAGTCAACAATGTTCCCAGCGGCGTCCACCACCTTCCCAACGGCTCCCGTAAGTCCATCTACAGCACCGTTGACGGTCTTGCCAGCGCCATCTACGGCTTTGCCTGTGAAAAAAAAATATATAAAAGACCAGTCAATCTATACTTATATTATAAAGTTAAAGAGTTTGTTTGTTTGCTTCAACGCGCTGATCTCAGGAACTACTAGTCCGATTTTGAAAAAATTCTTATAGTATTGGATAGCTCATTAATCGAAGAAGGCTATTTAAAATTAACCATAATCGCGAGTAAAACCGCAGGCACAGCTAGTTGTAAAAAAAACTAATTACTTATTTACTTACCAACAATTTTGCCAGTTTGGTCGACTACATTGCCGGCCGCGTCAGCTACTTTGCCAAGAGTCTCTGTAAGATACAGGTAATGTATGTAATTCATATTCAATTTTATAAAAAGGTTTAAAGATTTTTTTCGGTTTACAAACATTAAAATTCTTAAATATTACAAGGAGTTAAAGTGATTTTAAACAGTTTTCCAAGTAGTTAAAGAATCTTAATATACTAACTGGTAACTCCATCCACAGTTCCGTCCACAAGTTTTCCAGCTCCATCGACCACTTTGCCTATAAAAATAAAAAATATTTAATTAATTATAAATTCAGATTACATCAAATGGACACAAAAATAACGTTCAGACATTAACTTACCAACTACAGTACCAGTTTTGTCAAGAACATTGCCAGCTGTGTCTACGACTTTGCCTGAAAAATTAAAAATAAATAATCACTTACCAATCAAATAAACATAGGTACTCGTATCTAAGATTTTAAACTTTCGGATTGCAATATCACTAGAAACAATACTGACGGGACTAAACGCCATATGCATTGTGAAGTACCTACATGAGTGATTACAGCTTGATATTTCGACCGTGTTGCAACGACCGTGGTCACAAGTCCTGTTAGTATTGTTTCGATCACATATTATATGCGTTTTACAAAGTAAACTGATTAGCTGAATATAAATTTAATATATTGACCTTCGTACAAAATGAGCATCCATTGAAATCTCAATTATTTTGTCGAAAAAGTTGCAAACCCTTTAGGTTTTGCAACTTTTGCGACAAAAAAATATTTTTAAAATTTAACAAGGCTCCCATATTATTTGCTCTTTTGATGTTACCAATTCAGTCTTGGAAATATACGTGTCTATCGTTAAAGTAATCATTATTAAATAGTCTCAAGTGATTTCCGTGGTTTATCTAATTAAAAGGCTCAAAATAATCAATGTACCTGTGACATCTGTGACGACATCACCAACTTTGTTAACAGCAGTACCTGAAATGTAAAATCAAACAATATAATACCCACATTCGTACATTATCATCATGCCCGATATCCCTGACGGGGTAGGCAGGGTCAAAGGGGGTGCAAGCCCCCCTAACCGCATTCAGCTGAAAAATTAAATTGAAAGATTGTGTAGGCGACGAGCTAGCCACTAATCACCACTACTGCTCCTTCCCCTTCGGGATAACATGTTTGATGTAATGTATGTTTGTATGTATCTCTAGAAAAATCCAAAGATAAGTACCGGGTTTGAACCGACACATTTGAGGGTAGACTTTCAATCACACAATTAATTAACCAGATTTGCTAATTAAATAATCCAGACTCATGGTCCAAGCTGTCCTCGTCTAGGAACGGGAAATAACGCTAGGAAGTGATGTTGATGATATTTCAAGTCCTGTACTTACCCACAACCTTCCCAGCTTGGTCGACCACGGTGCCAGTAGCATCAACCACTTTACCCAAAGTGCCTGCAAAGAAAATTAAAACATTGTTATACATACGAAAAAGTCGTAAAGGTAGTCGACTATGGCAAAATCCGTGAAATATTTAAAACTAGCTAAATATTTTAAACTATGTAAATATTTCCAGTAGATAACAGTGTTTTCACCAAAATATCGTACCTGTTACACCACCCAGGGTAGTGTTGACCACTTTTCCAGCACCATCAACGACTTTGCCTGTTAAAAAAGATATAATTAATAAAACAGTTTCATTTTACCTTAAAAGTAATATGAAAAGAATTTTTGAGATTTTTTTAATGTTTGTAATGAATAAACTTATGAAACTACTAAAATGGTGATTCAAGAGGTTAGTTTACATGTATACTTCATATTATTATTGTTTTGTGTTCATCGCATCACGCCGGGCGGGCTCGCTTGCTATACATTGCTGACGCTTTCGAATAAACCTATTTCTATTAGATTCAAAGTCATGGTAAATAGCTTTAATTATATGAATAATAACAAAAAAGTCAATTGAATTTATAGACACGTCTATAACAAACGAAATGAAAACGCATACCTAGCATTGGGCTAAAAATAGTTTAATAAATAAATAACTCACCAACAACCTTTCCGGTTCCATCGATGACGTTTCCAGCCGCATCAACTAGTTTGCCAACAGTACCTGTAAAAGGAAAGTACTATTAAGTCACATACTAGTACATACATACCATTACACCCAAAAATACCCACTGACTACTGACTATTGACTTCTGATTACTAACGACTGACTATTGACTAATGACTACTGACTACTGACTACTGACTACTGACTACTGACTACTGACTACTGACTACTGACTACTGACTAACTAACCTGTGACGCCATCCAGTGCTCCAGTTACCACCTTTCCGGCTCCGTCAACCACTTTACCGGCTTCACTGAGGACCTTTCCGGTTGTATCTGCAAGAAAAAAACAATTTAACTGGTCAGCTTCGCAAGGGATTTCCTTCCTTGAAATATATTTGAGTTCTTTAGCAGGTATTTTAATAATTTATTTATTGGTTAGGGACTAATTTTCCCATGGAAGAGTTTCACTTTCTCATCTCGGGCTGAGACCATATCATGTTGGACTGGGACTCAAAACAGAATTTGCCAACTATGAATAGCCCTTTACGATATGCTAGGCAGTTACACAGTTGGCACATTATTTTCAAATCCCAGAGCAATATGGTACAAATATCATTAAATTAACAATTAGTCTTATATATTAATTAATCATGACATCACAATTTTATGTAATAATTCAATGAATTTTTATTATATGACATTGACTAAAAAGCTTTGAGCTGTGTTCTTTAGTTGGCTTGTTATTATTATTTTAAATTTTCCATTTTTCTCTGACCCACCCGAGTAGTCATGCTCACTAAAATGTCGCTGGGGTGGTGGCGCTATGTGGCGGGTCGTTACATTCCCTAAAATATGGTTGAGTGAAGCGATGGCTGACACATACGTCATGCTTGGGAACAGGTGCCGCCTTTGGGGACTGGTCTGCTCTGGTCGGGTCATATTTTTATTTTTTCTTAGTTATTATAAATTTTTATTATCTTATTTCACACCAGGCCCACTTTGAAACATGGTTCAAAGTTAAATATGATTCTTATAACTTTGTTAATACTGTTGTTGAAAAAAGTAACTACCGAGTTTCTTGCCGGATTCTTCTCGGTAGATGCAACATTCCGAACCGGTGGTAGAATCATATCTCTTTCAACTGTTTTTGACGATTTATAAGTGTTTCTTTGAAACCTATATAAATAAAGAATATTTTGACTTTGACTTTGATTATACCTGTAACTCCTTTCAGGACTCCTCCAACGGTGTTTCCTGAAAAAGATATAGATTGCATTAAAGATAGATAAAGAAGGGTCTCTTAAGCTGGTGCATTTCGTTCGGTGACTGAGAGTACCGAAGGCCTGAATATTAAAGATTTGCGCCGACGACGGGGGTCCTAAGATGCTCGTCGCGTGGTCCCTCATGCCTGGTGCGCGGTAACTGTTCGACAACACCTTCAAGTGTCGGCAACGCGCACCCTCTAGCCGGCCGTACACTTGTTTGTCTTCTTATCAGTATAAAATAAGATGATGATTTTATCATTAAGACTTATTTCAAAAATATTACTTACCGACACCCTGAGCAAGACCTCCCACGAGGTTTCCGAGACCAGAAAGTAAATCTGCAATAAGAAATATGGAATAATTAAAAGATATTTTTTATTTTTATTTGTCCCATGTCAGTCTGGGACCTAAAAAAGAATGTGCTAACTATGTCCCTTGCCTAGCATGTCGTACGAGGCGACTAATGGTATATGGGGTTTTGGGCATCTGATTGTGTTGGCGCCAAGCTAGCCACTGTTATTTTTTCACAATTTGCCATCTAACCCAGTCCAGATTTATTTTTAGGTGAATGTGGTTGAGCTGAATATTTACCTTTAGAGGGTTCTATGGCTGGTCCTGAAAAAAAAAATACAAAATACATTAACAACAATGAAATGCAAAACATTTAACGAACAAACAAAAGGTAAAATATTAAAATAAAAAAAATCGGTCTAGTAGTTTTGGAGCCTATTTAGTATAAACAAGCAACCAAATGTTTTCCCTTTATAATATTAGAATAGACTTCTATGCAAAGTTCGTTGATCTTAGAATCTTTGTATTGGTGGTCAGTTGGTCAGTTATCATATTTAAATGAATACATTCGCCTCTAAGTGACTATTGACTACTGACTACTGACTACTGACTACTGACTACTGACTACTGACTACTGACTACTGACTACTGACTACTGACTACTGACTACTGACTACTGACTACTGACTACTGACTACTGACTACTGACTACTGACTACTGACTACTGACTACTGACTACTGACTACTGACGACTGACTACTAACTACTGTCTCCTGATCAACTAACCTGTTACGCCACCCAGGACTCCGGTAACCACCTTTCCAGCTCCGTCGACCACTTTTCCGGCTTCACCGAGGACCTGTCCGATAGTGTCTGAAAAAAAAACAGGTAAATTGGTCAGCTCGGGTGGCAAGACTAGCCAGGTTGCACGAAAAAAGGAAATTGGAAAGTTTAACAGGTTTTTTTATTGAATATAAACGAAAATTTTTTTTCTTCGCAGCTGCAGTCGACCACAGACTTGATTTTTTTATAAAATAAACGTATTACTCAAGAACAGAAGAAAAAACTTCTTGACAGTCAGAGAAAAAATAAAGTGACGTGTATGTATTCGAAGTCCTAACTTTAATGTGTTTCCGTTGTCATAATACAGATATGTAAACCTAGAAGTCCTGCTCGTGACAGGAAACTTTACCTTAACATCAGTGAAGCCACAATAAAAGCTTGTATTACACAAGCCTACACTTATAATTACCTTTGACATTGTTGGTAACTCCTGTGATGACTTTGCCAGTACCGTCAACGGCTTTACCTAAAACAAGTGTCATAAGTAAGTAAGTTTAAAACCAACGATCATCATCATCTTCCTAGCGTTATGTTTCGTGCTTAGTCGGAGTCCACTTAGACCTCCTATCCTAGATTTAGCCAGACTCGCTAAATCCGGGGTGATTCGGGATTTAATTACATTGAACTTTTGAGCCTTGTTGATGAATACTATTTTCCGTTTTGTGCCTGGGTGTTAATATCGCATATTTGTGATACCACTGTTGGACTCTACAGTGATATCTGAAAGAAGTGCTTAATTTACTTACGTCAGAATTAGATCATTGTATGTTATTTAATTATAATTGAACATACTCTGAGGAATTAGCCCTAAGTTGAAATTAAGTAATTTACTCACCAACAACCTTGCCAGCTCCGTCGACTACTTCTCCTGCAGCATTAACGGTTTTTCCAACTGTGTCTGTTAAAATTACATATCAGTTAAAACTTAATCTTTGTTGGTAAACAAAATTTTCGTGTAATGCATACTAAAGCGGTTTTAAGTAAATCAATAACTATTTAAAAGTTTTTTTTAAACAAATTTCAAATGGATGTAAGGAGCCATAATAGCCGTAGCTTCTATGAAAAGAGTTATCAATGTCAAAGAAGCGAGTGAGATTTGTAAGGACCGTGTCATATAGTCATCGGTTACGGTCAACTAGAGAATAAGTGTGAAGGTAATATAGTAAAAAATAAAGACAAATTACCTTTGGCACCTTCAACAACACCTTTGACAATGTTGCCAGCGCCATCTACAGCCTTGCCTGTAAAAATACATTAAGTTTATATTCCCCTGCTTGGAAAAGAATACCGTTTTTAAACAGTATAATTGATTATTATTTATCGACACTTTCGATAGTAATACTACTGTAAACCTATAAATTATATTATTGCCATTTTTAACAGCCACGAAGTTATAAATAAACTATCGATACCTAATACTTTTCCTAGCGACCCTGACTACGTACCAACAGTCTTCCCAGCCGAGTCGACGATGTTCCCAGCGGCGTCCACCACCTTCCCAACGGCTCCCGTAAGTCCATCCACAGCACCGTTGACGGTCTTACCAGCACCGTCTACAGCTTTGCCTGAGAAAAAAAATATATATAAAATACCAGTCTATAATAATTATATCAGAAACCATATTAATGCGAAATTAAAAAAATCAACTGTATTCTTAAACTAGCATGACGTGCAAGCTACTAATGGTGTTTTAGGTTTGTGTAAGCGACAAGCTAGCCACTTGTCACTACATTTTCACAATTTTCTACATTACCCAAATTAATTTATTACTGAAATTAATACTGACGGGATTAAACGCCATATGCATTATGTAGTACATCAGTACTTACAGCTTGACGATTCGGCTGTGTTGCAACGACCGTGGTCACAAGCGGACTGCTTAATTTATTACTTGTTAAAATAGTTAGAACGAGCTTGTTGCTTTGATAAAAATTTAATTGAGCTGGCTTTTAAGAACATATTGAAAATGTAATGACTAGTGGCTAGCTCGCTGCCTACACAATTACAAACCGAATACACAGTACCATTAGTTGCTTTTAAGAATATGTAAGGGAAGTCACAAAATTAACAAGATTCTCTTCGTGAACATTTATTGTTAACTAGCTATGCCAGCGGTGTCACCAGCGTTTATGGTTAATATTATAAAGACTATTTCCGTCATACATGATTTCTATGTAACTTTTACCATTAAGGCTGCACACGCGACGGAAGCTTAAAAAATTGAGTAACTTCTCCTGTTTTCCCAACATTTCCCTTCACTACTCTGCTCCTATTGATTGTAGCGTGATGAAAAGTATACTATAACCTGCCCAGGAGTATAAAGAATAATGGTACCAAGTTTCGTTAAAATCCGTCAAGTAGTTTTTGTTTCTATAAGGAACATACGACAGATAGACAGACAGACAGACAGACAAAAATTTTACTAATTGCATTTTTGGCATCAGTATCGATCACTAATCACTCCCTGATAGTTATTTTGAAAATATATTTCATGTACAGAATTGACCTCTCTACAGATTTATTATAAGTATAGATAACTTATGGTACTTTTTTACTTACCAACAATTTTGCCAGTTTGGTCGACTACATTGCCGGCCGCGTCAGCTACTTTGCCAAGAGTCTCTGTAAAAAAGGTAATGTAATTAATTCTTATTAAATTTTATTAAAAGGTTTAAAGATCTTTTTTCAGTTTACAAACATTAAAATTCTTAAATATTACAAGGCGTTTAAGTGACTTTAACCAGATTTCCAAGTAGCTAAAGAATCTTAAAAAACTAACTTGTAACTCCATCTACAGTTCCGTCCACAAGTTTTCCCGCTCCATCAACCACTTTGCCTATAAAAATAAAAAATAATGAATTCATTATAATTTTAAATTATATCAAATTGACACATAAATAACGTTCAGACATTAACTTACCAACTACATCACCAGTTTTGTCAAGAACATTGCCAGCTGTGTCCACGACTTTGCCTGAAAAATTAAAAATAAACAATTACTTACCTATCAAATAAACATATTATATAATTTTAAACTTTCACGTTGCATTATTACTAGAAACAATCCTGACGGTACTTATTGCGATATGCATTGTGTAGTACCTACATGAGTAGGTACTTACAGATTGACGTTTCGGCCATGTTGCAACAACCGTGGTCACAAGTTTGGTTAATCTTGTTTCGACCACATATTATAATATGCATTTTACAAAGTAAACTGATTGGCTAAATTTAAATTTTATATTTTGAACTTCGGACATAACGGAGTATCCTTTGAAATCTTAATTATTTTAGCAAGTTATAAAATTTAACAACGCTCCCATTTGATTTTAAATTTTAAGTTTTTTGATTTAATAATTTCAGTCTTGGAAATATACTTGTATAGCGTCATAGGTAGCATTGTTAAATAGTCTTAATTGATTTCCGTGATGTATCTAACTATAAGGCATAAAATAATCAAATTTGTTTATGCCAATAAACTTTCATATTATAATTTATAACCTTATCAATACTTAAATAAATCATTTAAACAAATCTCGTACCTGTGACATCTTTGACGACATCACCAACTTTGTTAACAGCAGTACCTGAAATATAAAAATCAAACAATATAATACACACATACGTACATTATCATCATGCCCGTTATCCCTGACGGGTAGGCAGGGTCAAAGGGGGAGCAAGCACCCTTAGCCACATTCAGCCGAAAAATGAAACTAAAAGATTGTGTAGGCGACGAGCTAGTCACTTGTCACCACTACTGCTCGTACCCCTTCGGGGATTACATGTGTGATGTAATGTATGTATCTCTAGAATAATCAAAAGGTAAGTGCCGGGATTGGACCGACACATTTGAGGGTAATCTTCTCATCACACAATTAAATCACAAAATTTGATAATTAAATCATCTAGAATCATAGTCCAACCTGTTCTCGACTAGAAACAATAAATAACTAGGAAGTGATGATGATGATGTTTCAAGTCCTGTACTCACCCACAACCTTCCCAGCTTGGTCGACCACGGTGCCAGTAGCGTCAACCACTTTACCCAAAGTGCCTTCAAAAAAAATTAAAACATTGTAATTCACACGAAAAAGTCGTAGGTCATCTACTATTGCAAAATCCGTTTAATATTTAAAACTAGGTAAATATTTAAAATTAGGTAATTTTTTCTAATACTTAGATAAAAGTGTTTTAAAATAACATACCTGTAACGCCACCCAGGGTTGTGTTGACCACTTTTCCAGCACCATCAACTACTTTGCCTGTTAAAAAATAAATAATTTATAAAACATTTTTTTTATCTAACCTTAAAAGTAATTCGAAGTGTAGCTTCAAGATTTTTAAAAATTTTGTAATGAATAAACTTCAAAAATTACTTAATTAATAATTAAAGAGGTAAGTTCCATGTATACTTTATATTATTAATTTGTGTTAATTGTGCCGTGCCGAGCCGGCTCGCTAGTTACACATAACTGACGCAAATAAAGTTGCATTTACTTATATATTAATCTCTCTACTGCTTTGTTCATTTTGTTTTGAACAAACCTATTTATATAAGATTCAAAGATAACTTTATAGCTTTACAATATTAACAAAAAATTTACTAAATTAATGGACATAGGTATCTATATCAAACGAAATAAAACAAAAGCCAAGCCTTGATTTAATAAACAAATATCTCACCAACAACTTTGCCAGTTCCATCGATGACGTTTCCAGCCGCATCAACTAGTTTGCCAACAGTACCTGTAAAAGAAAAGTACTAATTAAGCCACATACTGGTACATACATACCATTACACCCGAAAATAGCTACTGACTACTGACAATTGACTACTGACTACTGAATACTGACTACTGACTACTGTCTACTGACTACTGACTACTGACTACTGACTACTGACTACTGACTACTGACTACTGACTAACTAACCTGTGACTCCACCCAGTACTCCAGTAACCACCTTTCCGGCTCCATCAACCACTTTTCCGGCGTCACCAAGGACCTTTCCGGTTGTATCTGCATTAAAAAAAAAACAAGTAAGTCGGGCAGTTCTAGCGAGGAATTGCCTCAATTGGAAAGTTTTTGTGTTCGTTATTAGGGGTATTCTATTAGTTTATTAATTGGTCAGGAACTTTCCCGTTTTAGTCTTTCACTTTGTCATATCATGATAGGACCGTTTCTCGGACTCAAAGAGAATGTGCCAACCATAAATAGCCCTATACGACTTGCTATAAAATAACACAGTTGGCACATTAGTTCTAAGTCGCAGAAAAACATGGCACAAATTACATTAAAATCATATATAATATACCTGTAACTCCTTTCAGGACTCCTCCAACGGTGTTTCCTGAAAAAGAATAAAGTTGTATCAAAGATGGATAAAGAAGCGGAACTCAAGCTGCTGCGTTTCGTTCGAAGGCCTGAACTGAGGATTTGCGCCAATAACGGGGACCATAAGTTGCTTGGCGCGTGTCGCGACAATACCTTCAAGTCTCAGTGACGCGCGAGTGACGCACCTTGTGCCGCGAGCAGTCTATAGGCTGCAGTGACCACGCACCATCAGGCCGGCCGTACACTAGTTCGTCACCTTGTCAGTATAAAATAGTTTGATGATTTTATCACTAAGACTGGCTTCAATAATTTTACTTACCGACACCCTGAACAAGACCTCCTACAAGGTTTCCGAGACCGGAAAGTAAATCTGCAATAAAAATATGGAATAAATAAAATATATATTTACTTTATTACTGAAGGTGTACTGGGTTTGTGATAATGCTTTAAAAATAAGCTATTTACGAATAAAATATTCCATCATTACTCATACTTTCCGAAATAATTGTGTGCAAACAATATTTTTGTTTTATAATAATTATAAACATATATTTTTACCTCCAGTAGGTTTTTTGGCCCCTCCTGAAAAAATAAATACAAATGCAATTAAAAATAAATCAAAATACAAAATATTAAACGTACAAACAAAAGGTAAAATATTAAAATATTTTAGTCCCATGTTGGTTTGGCAAGCAAACAGTATGCCCAAGCTGTTCCTTGTCAACTAATAATGCATTGGATATTAGGCAAATTATTGTGCAGGCGACCAGCTAGACACTTTTAATATTCTAACAATTGTCATATAACTTGAAACGGGCTAAAGTGTAGCTTATGTTACTTGTTGATAAAGTCTTGAAAGAATAAAAATAATCAGTCTAGTAGATTCAAGCTTATTTAATGCAAACAAACTACAAAATATATCCTCTTTATAATTTTACTACAGATTTTAATGTCAGTCAGTTGGTCAGTTTTCATTTTTACATAAATACATTTGCCACTAAGTGACTACTTACAACTGACTACTGACTACTGACTACTAATTACTAATTGCTGACTGCTGACTACTGATTAACTAACCTGTGACGTCACCCAGGACTCCGGTAACCACTTTTCCAGCTCCGTCAACCACTTTTCCGGCTTCACCGAGGACCTGTCCAATAGTGTCTGAAAAAAAAAACAGGTAAATTGGTCAGCTCGGGTAGCAGGTAGGAAGACTAGCCAGGTTGCACGAGGAAAGGAAATTACTAAGTTTAACATGTACTTTATTATTTTTTTTATTTATTTTAATTGAATATAAACGAACAAATGTTTTTTTCGCAGCTGCAGGGGACTACAGACTTGAGTTTTTTATAAAAGAAACGTATTACTCAAGAACAGGTAGAAAAACGTCTTGACAGTCAGAGAAACAATAAAGTGATGTCTATATGTTTTAAGTCTCAAGTGTTATGTGTTTCCGTTGCCATAAACAGACATGTCACCCTAAAAGGTATTGCTCCTGACATGAAGGTATACCTTAACATCAGTGGAGCCACGATAAAAGCTCGTATTTTACACAAACCTACACTTTTAATTACCTTTGACATTGTTGGCAACTCCTGTGATGACTTTGCCAGTACCGTCAACGGCTTTACCTGAAACCAAGTGTCATAATAAGTTTAAAACTAACGATCATCATCTTCATATTGTTATGTCACTGCTTAGTTGAGGTCCACTTAGACCATCTCGAATTAAGTGAGTCTAGTAATCACATTGCAGCGACTGCCTTTTTGGCCTTGGTAACCCCTAGATAGAGGAATCACACGAATTTATAATATTTGAACAGACTATTGAGAAATCAGCGCTAAGTTGAAATCAAATAGTTTACTCACCAACAACCTTGCCAGCTCCGTCGACTAGTTCTCCTGCAGCATTCACGGTAATACCAACTGTGCCTGTAAAAATCAAATAGCGATTAGAAACAAAATTTATGCATGAAATTAAAAAATTGTCTTATGTTGGCCTGGGACTTGGCCCATGTTGATCTGGGACAAAAAAAAAGAATGTGCCAACTGTGGTTCTTGCCTAGCATGTCGTAAAAGGCGACTAACGGTTTACGGGCTTTTGGGTATGTGTCTAAGTAGGTGACGAGCTAGCCACTTGTCACTCCTTTTTCACAGCTTTCCATCCAACCCAGCCCACTGTCCCATGTTGGTCTGGGTCTTAAGAAGAATGTGCCAACTGTGGTTCTTGCCTAGCATGTCGTAAAAGGCGACTAATGGTATATCGGGTTTTGGGTGTGTGATTGTGTAGGCGACAGGTTAGCCGCTTGTCACTGCTTTTTCACAATTTTCCATCTAACCCAGCCTGGCTCTATTTTTGGCTGAATGTGGTTGAAGGGGCTTGCTGCCCCTTTGACTCTGCCTACCCCTTCGGGGATTATGGGCGTGATGTTATGTATGTATGTATGTATGTAATAGTCTTGCTAATATTTTAGACGCAAAAGTTTGTGAGAATGTTTGTTTCACTTTCACGCAAAAACTAATGAATGCATTTTATTGAAACTTAAGAATAATGTACTTTGTATACCTAAATAACATATAGGCTATATTTTATCGATATAACATGCAAGGAAAGCCGCGGGCAGGAGCTAGTATAGTATAAAGACAAATTACCTTTGGCACCATCAACAACACCTTTGATGATGTTGCCAGCGCCATCTACCGCCTTGCCTGTAAAAATACATTGAAGTTTTAGGTTGATGTGTGATTTTATTACATGTATACATTCATCCCACTGCTGGGGAAAGAATACCGTTTTTTAACAGTATATTTGCGTTTAATATATCGATGTTCGGCCAAAAGTTCGACACCTACTGTGTATCGATCGATAAAATTTATAGTATAAATGATAAACTATCGACACCAACGATACTGTGAATCGTACTATTACTATCGATAGTATTACTACTGTAAACCATATTGATGTTATCGGTATTCCTATCGATATTATTGTCGTTTCTAACAGCCACAATAGTATTAAATAAACTAACGATACTTTATACTATTCCTAGCGACCCTGACCACTTACCAACAGTCTTCCCAGCCGAGTCGACGATGTTCCCAGCGGCGTCCACCACCTTCCCAACGGCTCCCGTAAGTCCATCCACAGCACCGTTGACGGTCTTACCAGCGCCATCTACGGCTTTGCCTGCGAAGAAATATATATTTAAAAGTCCAGTCCATCTATACTATAATATCTGATGAGTTTGTTTGCTTAAGGGATGCTATTCCAAGGAACTATAGGTTTGATTTCAAAAATTCTGTGGTGTTAGATAATTTGACTATCCATTTATCGAAAAAAGGCTACAGGTTTTATAACGCTTACTATAAGCACGGGTGAAACTGCAGGCACATCTAGCGATTATAAAACTTATTAATTCTTTACTTACCAACAATTTTTCCACTTTGGTCGACTACATTGCCAGCCGCGTCAGCCACTTTGCCAAGAGTCACTGTAAAGGACAGGTTAATAATGTAATTTCTATTCAATTTTGTTAAATTTCATAAAAAGAAATAAAGATCAATTTTTGCTTTCCAAAAATTTAAATTCTTAAATTTTACCACACGGTAATTTACTTTCACCCCCTGTAAATATTGTTTCAGATTTCCAAGTAGTTTAAGAATCTTAATATACTAACTTGTAACTCCATCCACAGTTCCGTCCACAAGTTTTCCCGCTCCATCAACCACTTTGCCTATAAAAATAAAATATGATTAATTCATTATAATTAAAAATTTTATCAAATTGACACAAAAATAACGTTAAGACATAAACTTACCAACTACATCACCAGTTTTGTCAAGTACATTGCCGGCTGTGTCCACGACTTTGCCTGTAAAAAAAAAAATCACTTACCAATCAAATAAACATCTTTATATATAGTAATAAAATAAATTTTGCATTGCATGATCACTAGAAAAAATACTGACTAGACTTAATGAGATTTGCATTATGTAGTATCTGAATACTTAGGCTGCAATCGAGACGTCCGCGCGGCGGCTCGCGCGGGTCGGGCGGCTTATACAAGCTCAAGCATTTGTATCAAGTCGCGCAAGCCGCGTGCAGTGCCGCGCGAGCCACCACGCCCGCGGCCGCGGCCGTCCAATTTGCAGCCTTACAGCTTGACTTTTTGGCCGTGTCGCAACGACCGTGGTCGCAAGTCACGTTAGTATTAATTCGACCACGATATATGTCATTTTATATGAAATAACTTGCCTATAGCAGCAAAGTAAGCTGGTTAGCTTAATTCAAATTGTATGTTTTCAGCTTTGTACAAAAGTGAGCATCCATTGAGATCTTAATTATTCTTTCGTTGGTTGAAAACCACTTATATTATCACCTTATCAATACCTAAAATAAATTATTTAAGCAATTATTTTGTACCTGTGACATCTTTGACGACATCACCAACTTTGTTAACAGCAGTACCTGAAATATAAAATCAAACAATATAATACACACATACATACATTATGATCATGTCCGTTATCCCTGACGGGGTAGGCAGAGTCAAAGGGGGTGCAAGCCCCCCTAACCGCATTCAGCCGAAAAATTAAACTAAAATATTTAGAAGCCAAAGAGACATTTGTCACCATTAGTGCTCCTTCCCCATCTTGTATTACATGTATGGTGTAATGTATGTATGTATGTACACTTATCTTTGGATGTTCCAAGGGATACATATCTCTAGGAACATCCAAAGATAAGTGCCGGGTTTGAACCGACACATTTAAGGCGATTCTTTTTTTCTCACAATCCATAAATTATCAAATCTTGTTGTTTAAACCAGATTTGATCATTTCATAATCCAGACACATTGTTCAAGCTGTCCCCGACTAGCAACGGAAAATAACGCTAGGAAGTGATGATGATGATGTTTCAAGTCATGTACTTACCCACAACCTTCCCAGCTTGGTCGACCACGGTGCCTGTAGCATCAACCACTTTACCCAAAGTGCCTGCAAAGAAAATTAAAACATTGTAATTCATACAAAAAAGTGGTAGGTAGTCTACTATCGCAAAATTCGTGAAAAGTTTAAATTAGCTAAATATTTTGAACTAAGTAATTATTTCCAATAGATAACAGTGTTGTATCAAAATATCGTACCTGTTACACCACCCAGGGTAGTGTCGACCACTTTTCCGGCACCATCAACGACTTTGCCTTTAAAAAAAGATATAATTAATAAAACACCACATACCCTAAAAGTAATTTGAAGAGATTTTTTAAATGCTTGTTATGAATAAACTTATGAAACTACTAACAAGGTCATTAAAGGGGTAGATTTACATTTATAATTCATATTATTGTTTTGTATTAATCGCGTCAAGCCGGGCCGGCTTGCTTATAGCTGACGCAAATAAAGTTGCCTTTACTAATATATTCACCTCTCTACCGCTTTGTTAAGTTCAGTTTCGTACAAACCTATTTCTATAAGATTGAAAGTCATGACAGAGAGCTTAAATTATATACTAATAACAAAAAAGTCAATTGAATTAATAGACACGTCTATAACAAACGAAATAAAACGCATACCGAAGCCTTGGGCTAAAAACTGTTTAATAAACAAATATCTCACCAACAACTTTGCCGGTTCCATCGATGACGTTTCCAGCCGCATCAACCAGTTTGCCAACAGTACCTGTACAAGAAAAGTACTAATTAAGTCACATACCGCTACACATACTACTGACTATTAACTACTGAATACTGACTACTGACTACTGACTGCTGACTACTGACTACTGACCACTGACTACTGACTACTGACTACTGACAACTAATTAACTAACCTGTGACGCCACCCAGTACTCCAGTTACCACCTTTCCAGCTCCGTCAACCACTTTTCCGGCGTCACCGAGAACCTTTCCGGTTGTATCTGCATTAAAAAAAAACATGTAAGCTGGGCAGTTCTAGCGAGGAATTTCCCCAATTGGAACGTTTTTGTGTTCTTTATTATGGGGTATCCTATTAATTTACGGTAAGGAACTTTCCCATTTAAGTCTTTCACTCATCTCGGGATCGGACCGTCTCATGTTGGACTGGGACTCAAAAAGAATGTGCCAACTATGAATAGCACTTTACGACATGCTAAGCAATAACACAGTTTGCGCATTTTTTCCAAGTCCCAGTCCCAACGACATGGGACAAATTACAATAAATTAACAATTACTCTCATATTTATAATGTACCTGTTACTCCTTTCAGGACTCCTCCGACGGTGTTTCCTGAAAAAATAAATAGCTTGTATCAAAGATTGATGACGAAGCGGCTCTTAAGCTGCTGAGTTTCGTTCGGTGACTGAGAGAATCGAAGGCCTGAATACTGAGGATTTTCGCCGATAAAGGGGGCCCTAAGGTGCTTGTCGCGTGGTCCCTTACGCTTGGTGCGCAGAGACCCCCCGAAAACGCCTTCAAGTGTCAGCGACGCGCGAGTGACGCACCTGGTGCCGCGAGCAGTCTATAGGCTCGTTTGTCACCTTGTCAGTATAAAATAAGTTGATGATTCTCTACGACACAGGAAATCCTAGTGTGGAGCCAAGTGTAACTGTTAATTTTTTTTTAACACGTCATATTAAATACTCAAGTGTGCTGTAACAGTTTATTTTGTTGTGAACAAATTTTTTGGAAAATAATTGGAAAATAAACTTTTTTTTTTTTTTTTTTTTTTTTTTTTTAATCATTAAGACTGACATCGAGAATTTTACTTACCGATACCCTGAGCAAGGCCTCCTACGAGGTTTCCGAGACCGGATAGTAAATCTGCAATAAAAATATGAAATAAATAAAATATATTTACTATATCGACTGGCCCGTTGGCCGAGTGGTCAGAGACCCTGGCCACGAAACCAAGGGTCGCGGGTTCGAATCCCGCTAGGGGCAAATGTTTCGTGTGATGAACATGGACATTTGTACTCGAGTCATGGATGTTTATAAACGTATTTATGTATGTCTATCCGTTCGCCTAGTATCCATAGTACAAGCATAAGCTTAGTTTGGAACTAGGGAATTGGTGTGTCAGTCTGGAGAATTTATTTATTATTTATTATTATTTATTATTTATTACTAAAGGCGTATTGAGTTTGTGATCGTGTACCTATCTATAATGCATCGTGACCATAAATTAGTGCGCATTCTATTCAGAATTTATTAAACAGTAGGCTATTTATCAAACAAAAATATTTTACTCAACTCCGTTATTGTGTATGAACAATATTTTTGTTTTATCATCATTTTAAACATATGTATATATTTACCTCCAGTGGGTTTCTTGGCTGTTCCTGAAAAAACAAATACAAATGACATTAATCACAATGAAATACAAAAAATTAAACGAACAAACATGAGGTAACAACACTAAGATGTTTATTTTAGCCTTAGGTTGGTTTCGTATTCGATTAAAATGCGCAAGCTGTTCCTTGTTCATTACTAATTTAAAGACTATGTAATCACTAACAACTTTCTAACAATTGTCATAATAACTTGTGCCGGGTAGCTTGTAAATACAACAAAGCTATAGCAGCGCCCCGCGGTTTCGCCCGAGTACTTCCTGTTTCCGTGAGGATACGGGGATAAAATAATAGCTTATGTTACTCGCTGATAAAGTAGCTTTCCGTTCATGTGAGAATTAAAAAAATCGGTTAAGGAGTTTCGGAGCCTATTCAACGTATACCAACTACCAAATATTTCTTCTTTATAATATTATTATATATTATAGACTTCTATGCAATGTTTATAGATCTTAGAATCTTTGTGTTGGTCGACAGTTGGTCAGTTTCAATTTTATATAAATACATTCGCTACCAAGTGACTACTGACTACTGACCACTGACTACAGACTACTGACTACTGACTACTGACTACTGACTACTGACTACTGACTACTGACTACTGACTACTGACTACTGACTACTGACTACTGACTACTGACTACTGACTAATGACTACTGACTACTGACTACTGACTACTGACTACTGACTACTGACTACTGACTACTGACTACTGACTACTGACTACTGACTACTGACTACTGACTACTGACTACTGAATACTGACTACTGACTACTGACTTTAGACTACTGACTTCTGACTACTAACTACTGACTACTAACTACTGACTACTGACTACTGACTATTGACTTTAGACTACTGACTACTGACTACTGACTTTAGACTACTGACTACTGAATATGGACTACTGACTACTAATAAACTAACCTGTGACGTCACCCAGGACTCCGGTAACCACCTTTCCGGCTCCGTCAACCACTTTTCCAGCTTCACCGAGGACCTTTCCGACTGTGTCTGGAAAAAATATCCGGTAAATTGGTCAGTTCGTGTAGCAGGGTGCCAGACTAGCCAGGTTGCACGAGGAAAGGAATTGGAAAGTTTTTGTATTTTTAACAGGTATTTTATTATTTTTTTAATTTAATATATACGAACAAATTTCTTTTTCGCAGCTACAGGGGACCACAGTATAGAGTATTTTATAAAATAAACGTATGACTCAAGAACAGGAGTACAAAGGTCTTGACAGTCAGATAAACAATAAAGTGAAGTGTGTGTATTATGTTGCCATATACCGACATGTCACGAAGCGAAGTGAAGCTTTACCTTAACATCAGTGGAGCCACGATAAAAGCTTGTATTTTACACAAACCTACACTTATAATTACCTTTGACATTGTTGGCAACTCCTGTGATGACTTTGCCAGTACCGTCAACGGCTTTACCTGAAACCAAGTGTCATAATAAGTTTAAAACCAACGATCATCATCTTCATATTGTTATGTCACTTGCTTAGTCAAGGTCCACTTAGACCATCTCGAATTAAGTGAGTCTAGTAATCACATTGCAGCGACTGCTTTTTTGGCCTTGGTAACCCCTAGATAGATGAATTACACGAATTTATAATATTTGAACAGACTATTGAGAAATCAGCGCTTAGTTGAAATTAAGTAATTTACTTACCAACAACCTTGCCAGCTCCGTCGACTACTTCTCCTGCAGCATTCACGGTAATACCAACTGTGCCTGTAAAAAATCAAATAGCGATTAGAAACAAAATTTATGCATGTAAATAAAATGCCAGTGTCTGTCTAAAAGAGTTTCTCAGTTAATGCTAATATTTTATATCTACGACTGTAAAACAAAAATCAGTTGTAGTTGTCTAAACGGATAATAGAAGGCGATGTTAGGAGCCATAATAACCGTAGCTTCTACGAAAGAGTTATGAATGTCAAAGACGCGAGTGAGGTTTGTAAGGACCGTGTCATATGGTCCTCGGTTCCCTCTGCATACCCCGCTAGAGAATAAATGTGATGTTAGTAATAGTCTTACTAATATTATAAATGCAAAAGTTTGTGAGGATGTTTGTTTCTCTTTCACGCAAAAACTACTGAATGGATTTTATTGAAACTTTAGAATAATGTAGTTTATACACCCAAATAACTATATAGGCTATATTTTATCGATTTACCACGCGAGGAAAGCCGCGGGCGGGAGCTAGTATAGTATAAAGACAAATTACCTTTGGCACCACCAACAACACCTTTGATGATGTTGCCAGCGCCATCTACCGCCTTGCCTGTAAAAATACATTAAGTTTAAAGTTGGTGTCTGATTTTATTAGATGTATACATTCATCCCACTGCTGGGGAAAAAATACCATTTTTAAACAGTATATTTGCGTTTATTATATCGATGTTCGACCAAAAGTTCGACACCTACTGCGTATCGATCGATAAAATTTATAGTATAAATGATAAACTATCGACCCCAACGATACTGTGAATCGTACTATTACTATCGATAGTATTACTACTGTAAACCATATTGGTACTATATGTATTCCTATCGATAATATTGTCGTGTCTAACGGCCACAATAGTATAAAATAAACTATCGATACCTAATACTATTCCTAGCGACCCTGACCACTTACCAACAGTCTTCCCAGCCGAGTCGACGATGTTCCCAGCGGCGTCCACCACCTTCCCAACGACTCCCGTAAGTCCATCCACAGCACCGTTGACGGTCTTACCAGCGCCATCTACGGCTTTGCCTGCGAAGAAATATATATTTAAAAGACCAGTCCATCTTTACCTTTATTATAAACTAGCTGACCCAGCGAACTCTGTTCTGCCTTAGAAGCAATAAAAAATAAGCAGATTTTAGATGTTATTAGGTTAAATTTTTTATTAGGAAATAAAAATTTAAAAAATTATATAGGGATAAAAAGTATCCTATGTTAGATTCCTGGTTCTAAGCTACCTCTCCACCAATTTTGAGCTTAATCGGTTCAGCCGTTCTTGAGTTATAAATAGTGTAACTAACACGACTTTCTTTTATATATATAGATCTGATGAGTTTGTTTGCTTAAGGGGTGCTATTCTCAGGAACTATAGGATTGGTTTCAAAAATTGTGTGGTGTTAGATAAATGGACTATCCATTTATCGAAGAAAGGCTACAGGTTTAATAACGCTTACTTTAAACACGGGGGAAACTGCGGGCACATCTAGCGATTATAAAACTCATTACTTCTTAACTTACCAACAATTTTCCCACTTTGGTCAATTACATTGCCAGCCGCGTCAGCTACTTTGCCTAGTTAAATAATCTAGACTCATGGTCCAAGCTGTCTTCGACTAGGAACGGAGAATAACGCTAGGAAGTGATGATGATGATGTTTCAAATACTGTACTTACCAACAACCTTCCCAGCTTGGTCGACCACGGTGCCAGTAGCGTCAACCACTTTACCCAAAGTACCTGCAAAGAAAATTAAAACATTGTAATTTATACGAAACAGTCGTTATCTCTTATATTATTAAAAAATCGCAGACAATGTTTTTTAGATGAAGAAATCGGCAAGTTTTTTTTGTATTTTCACTACTAAATTTTGAATATTGTTTATTGATCAATATAGCTATGTGATGTATATATAAATATATATATTTAATATATATATATTTGCATGTTTCCTAACGCAATTATTTGCACTAAATCAACAATGATTAATTCAAATATCATACCTGTAACGCCACCCACGGTAGTTTTGACCACGTTTCCAGAACCATCAAGGACTTTTCCTGTAAAAAAAGATATAATTAATAAAACGTTTATATTTTATCTTTATAGAGGTAATATAAAGAGAAGCTGATCTGCAATCCCCGAAGGGGTATGCAGATTATTTACGGACGTAATGTATGTACGTATGTACATTTTTTCTCCTTGTAAATTTGTCATGAGTAAATTAAAAAATTGCTTAACTCAATTTAGGAATAAGGGACTCAGGAATACCATAAATATAATACATAGTTCTAAACAAAGTCGCCGCTTCTGTCTGCTCGAATTAAAATCTACGAAAAGGATGTTGATGCGATTTCCACCAATAGATACATAATAATTATTCAAAAAACAGGTTCTCATATATAATTTAATATAGCCAGGTCGCTCGTACTACAACTTACGTAAGTAATGTAGCATTTCTTAAATTTTCATCATTTTATAGGACATAATAAGTCTCGGTAGATTTACAGCTATTATATAATAAGTAATTTAAAAAAATAATAGACGTCTTACGTCTGTAGCAAACGCATATCAAGACATGGGCAAAAAATAGTCAAATAAACAAATAACTTACCAACAACTTTGCCGGTTCCATCGATGACGTTTCCAGCCGTATCAACTAGTTTGCCAACAGTACCTGTAAAAGAAAATAATTATAGGTAATTACGTCACATACTCGTACATACATACTATTACGCCCTAAACAAGCCACTGACTACTGACTACTGACTACTGACTACTGACTACTGACTACTGACTACTGACTACTGATTGCTGACTGCTGACTGCTGACTGCTGACTGCTGACTGCTGACTGCTGACTGCTGACTGCTGACTACTGACTACTGACTACTGACTACTGACTACTGACTACTGACTACTGACTCCTGACTACTGACTCCTGACTCCTGACTCCTGACTACTGACTACTAATTAACTAACCTGTGACGCCACCCAGAACTCCGGTAACCACCTTGCCGGCTCCGTCAACCACTTTTCCGACTGTACCGAGGACCTTTCCGGTTGTGCCTGCAAAACAGTAAATAGGTCAGCTTGGGTTAAAGAGTGCCTTTGAAAGGATAAAAAAGGGAAGGTTCCAGTATTCTTTCTTCACCTCCCATGTTGGTCTTTGACTGTCTTATGTTGGTCTTACACTTTCTCATGTTGGATTGAGACTCAAAAGGAATGTGCCAACTATGCATAGCCTTTTACGACATGCTAGGCAATAACAGTTGGCACATTTTTTTTAACGACTGACCCGTTGGTCGAGTGGTCAGAGACCCTGGCCACGAAACCAAGGGTCACGGGTTCGAATCCCGCTAGGGGCAAATATTTCGTGTGATGAACATGGATATTTGTACTCGAGTCATGGATGTTTATAAACGTATTTAAGTATGTCTATCCGTTCACCTAGTATCCATAGCACAAGCTTATAAGCTTAGTTTGGAACTAGGGAATTGGTGAGTCAGTCTGAAGAATTAATAATTTATTTATTTTATTTATTCAAGTCCCAGGTCAGATCAACATCTGGGGCTTAAAAATAATGTGCCAACTGTGGGACAAATTACATTAAATTTACAATTATTCTTAAATATTATACCTGTTACTCCTTTCAGGACTCCGCCAACAACATGTCCTGAAAAAAGAAATAGCTTATATTATAGATGGATGAGGAAATTGACAAACACAAAATAACACACCGTAGTGAAACTAGATTGCTCATAGTAAAATAAAAAATAAATAACTTGTGCAGACGACTCCACGGTTATCTAATGCCTCGCGTAGAATTGGTCGTGGAATTATTATTGTCCTAATGAAGGTAGCTTTTTAAAAAAGTAGTTACTTGGATCTGAATAGTTTGTTTTGATTGTTGATCTGTGGTGTTTTGAGTGTTGTTATTTCTGTGTGAGTTATCGAGCTGGGAGTTTATCATTGAGTCGGGAAGGTGCCAAAGTGTTATGTGACGTGAATAATACCTATTGTAAAAAAATTACTTAGCTGCGCTGCGCCATGTAATGTACCTTATTTTGTATTTGATATATATATATTTTTTTCATTCTAAGTGAACTATCATTGTAAGTTCTTATGAGAAATAAATGTCTTTAAACCTTAAACCTAAATTGCGTTAAGAAGCGGCTCTCAAGCTGCTGTTTTTTATTCGGTGACTGAGAGTACTAGAGACACAAACTCTGAGGATTTGCAGTGCTGACGAGGGACATAAGGCGCTTGTCACATGGTCCTTCGCGCCAGATGCGCGGTGACTTCTCGACAACACTTTTAAGAGTCGCCGTCGCATGAATGACGCGACTATACGCTGTTACTAATACTATGCGAGTAAACACGAAAGTTTGTATGGATGGATGGATGTGTTGATGTTTGTTCCTTTTTCACGTAAAGAGTACTGCAAGGATTTTAATGAAACTTTGAAATAATATAGCTTATACATTACAATAACACATAAGCTATGTTTCATTGATGTACTACGCGAGTAAAGCCGCGGGCAGAAGCTATTTATTATCAGGCCGGCCATACACTTGTTTGACACCTTGTCAGTATAAAATAACTTAGAGATTTGATTGATTTCAAGATTTACTTACCAACACCTCCCAAGAGGTTTCCGAGCAAGGAGAATAGACCTGCAATAAAAAATATAGTATGAAAAATAAAGTAATAAGTCTCTTTACCAGAATATTAAGACTAAATAATCGAATGGGAACTATGCGTTATGATTTTCAAACTAATAAATAATAATATGAACTATTCCTCTTAACAATATTTTTTGTTATATATGTATAGTAGCTGACCCGGCGAACCTCGCTCTTCCTAACAGTCACTGACACATAGTTGGGTCAAATAAATTGAGATGTAAGCTATCCTATCTTTCAAGTTGGATCAAACTGCACACGGTGTGCAAATTTGATTAAAATCGGTTAAGTAGTTTCGAAGTCCATCGCGGACAAACAAAGTGACGCTTAATTAATATATATTAAGATATATTTACCTCCAGAGGTTTTTCTGGTGGTTCCTGAAAATATAAACATAAAAAACATTAACTATATGAAATACAATACATTAAACAAACAAATAAAAATTAAATAATAAAAATATTGCAATTTTTTGGTCATCGTTCAGCATAACGTAAAAGGCGACTAATGGTATATCAGGTTTTGGGTGTGTGATTGTGTAGGCGACGAGCTAGCCACTTTTCTCTACTTTTTCACAATTTTGGGACTATTACTATTAATAAAAGCGTATATTACTACCTGCTGCACCGTCCACGACCGTGCCAGTATTCTCAACCACATTACCTGTAAAATAATCACTTAATTAAAAACACATCTTTACAAATTCAAATTTGAAATGTCTTTATTTTCATAGGCTTCGAGAAAGCACTTATACCTACATACATACATAATGTCACGCCTTTTAGGCTTTGTAGGCAGAGATCACGTACTTCAATTTGCTACGATCCTGACATACACCTTTCGCTTCTTCTACATTCATAAGTCTTTTCATACACGCTCTTGGGTTAAGGGGGCACTTTACCTTATAATTGAATGATTCTACCGAGAAGAAACCGGCAAGAAACTCGATAGTTACTCTTTTCAGCGTCAAAGTATTTTTAGAATTTTTCTTTTGTTCTAGACATTAACATCCCTTGAAGGTTAAGAAAATTACGATAAAATATGGATAACCAGAGCAGACTAGTCTGCTAGTCTGCTGCTCATAAGCACGGTAGCCGTTGAACCTGCCTGACCTCTTTTCGGTCATGTCGCATAGCCGTCTCACCGGACTATGAGAGTGAAGGAATAAAGAGTGCACCTGTGTTTGCGTAAACACTTGTGCACTATAATACTCTTGTGCAGTTGGCTAATCCTCATTGAAATTGGCCGCCGTAACCAATGTCGGTTAAGAGGATATTACTAGTAAAAATGTCTTGTTCTTTGCCAATTCGTTGTACTCACTAAAACTGTCGCTAGCTGAGTCGATCACGTTGCCAGCAGTGTCAGCAACCGTTCCAAGAGTGCCAGTCAAGCCATCTACCGCACCATTGACGATCTTGCCAGTACTGTCAATTGCTTTACCTGTCAAGTAATTATGTTATATTAAATTTTCGACTAAAAATAAACAGGCTAAGTCATCATCATCTTCCTAGCGTTATGTCCCGTGTTTAGACGGGGTCCGCTTAGACCGTGATCCAGGATTTAGCGACTCTGGTAATTACGTTGAAGCGACTGCCGATCTGACCTTTGTAACCCTAAGATAGGGGAACCAGACAATTTTTGGATCATGGTTACAAATTCAAAGTTGTTTGAATTTGCAGGTTCCATCACGATATTTTCCTTCACCGTCGAGCTAGTGGTATAAATACGTACATAGACCTTGAAAAATCCAGAGGTATGTGCCCGGGATTGAACCCGCACTCTTCGGTTAAGAGGCGCGTGTTCCTACCATTGAGCTACCATCCCTCTTTTATAATAAACAGCTTAGGTAAAAAGTTTTAATAGCACTCCAGGTGAAAACTTAGTTGACAACATTGGTGAACTCATGATACGCCTGGAAAAAAATGTTTAATGAAAATAACGTATTGTATTCCTTGCCTGGCATGTCGTAAAAGGTAAGTAATGGTGTATTGTGATGTTCGGTTTGTGATTATATAGGCGACGAGCTAGCCACTCGTCACTGTTTTTTCACAGTTTCTCATACATACATAACATCATACCCATAATCCCCGAAGGGGTAGGCAGAGTCAAAGAGGCAGCAGGCCCCTTTAGCCACATTCAGCCAGAAACAAAACTGGGCTGGGTTAGATGGAAAAAATTTAAATCTATATAATATAATTATAATATTATAACACAATTATATTGTGAAATTTTGAGAAAAACTCTGTAAATGGCGACTAATGACTCGCTTATCACTTTTTAAGTTTTTAATAATTTTCGTGATGAAAACAACGGTATGCAAGTAGAGATTGCTATCAAACAGCACATTTTTCTAAATCCAACAGAGCCAAAATTTCTCGACCCAGCTGGATTGCTTGATCCAGAATTCCAATTCAGGTAGGGTTTCTCAAACTTATGGCTCCACGTACCCGTTAGTCTTTAGAGGACGGCGAACCCCTAGACCCCCCATCAGAGTAGGTTCAGATTAGACAGAACGTTCAGTAGTGCACCCGCCGACAAGCGTGTCGCACGGGTCGGTTGTTCATCTTCCATTACGTAAATCTTCCCGCGAACCCCCAATGATCGAATAGCGAACCCCTAGGGGGTCGCGCACCCCCCTTTGAGAAACGCTGCTCTAGGGGATTGAAATCCAGCGGTATTGAACCCGCATATGTCACTGAGTCGATTACAACTAAAATTATGCTGGGCTCAGTTGGATTGCTGGATCAATTGCTGGAGATGCAAAAAAGTAAGAATAACGAAATAATTGACGTCTCCTAGATAAATAGATCTCAGGTCTGTCTACTTTGGGAACCACTGTCTAAGAGTGTGCCTGAGCGCTCCTAGTAAAAAACTAAGGGTTATTTTATTGTTTACTAGCAGCGCCCCGCGGTTTCACCCGCGCAGTTTCCGTTCCCGTGGGAATACGGAGATAAAATATAGCCTATGTTACTCGCTGATAAAGTAGCTTTTCATTGGTGAAGGAATTTTTTAAATATGTCAAGTAGTTCCAGAGCTTATTTAATGCAAACAAACATACAAACATTCAAGTCTTTCCTCTTTATAATATTAGTATTAGTATGATAAGGCACTTACCTATTGGTCGTTCCTCTGCTGTAGATTTTGGAGCAGGGACGCAGGCAACGGCGCCAATCTGCAATAAATAACAAAAAGTTAAACAAATGTCGGACATGGTAATATCCTCCAAATCGATAGCGGTCACGTTGGCCAATCTCAACGAGGATTAGCTAACTCAAAATATAATATTGCAGTGTTTTTCAACCTTTTCGAATACGCGACCCCCTAACAGGTCTTAAAAAAATTCGCGACCCCCTGGGTCATAGACAGAAAACAGTTTCTCAATAATAGCACAGAGTAATAATATACTACGTACAACTGAAGGTCACTGCCCATACTTGAAAAGTTACTGGTATAACTCGCGCAAGAACAGCGACAGTGGTGAGTAATTGGAACTACAGCAAAGTTTAGTCTGTTTGTCAGGAATAATACAAGATGGCGCTACAAGCACAGGTTAGTTGTTTCTTAGTAATAATAATACGCCATCTATGTAAAATTTATGGTTTTAAAACAAAGATTATTTTGGTTTGCTTCTGACGAAAATATTTTATATTCATTTTTTTCACTTATATTTAATAAATTATTATCTAAGAAATGACATAAATAACTTATTTTATGAAAAAAGCATTTTTGAAAAGTGAAATAATAACGTTTTATATGGTTTAATTTCTCAATCAGTCTAAATGATGCATGTAGTGACATCTGTCTGTGTCAAGTCTATACGAAGTCTAAAATGTATGTGACTGACCAGACATGCTAATAGTGTGTAGAACTTTGCTGTTTTCCTTTTGGCAGCGATCCTCAATATATGGCTCAGCGACCCCCAGGGGTCGCGACCCACAGATTGAAAAACACTGTTATAGTGCAGAAGTGTCTGCGCGAACACAGGTGCACTCTCTACTCCTTCACTCTCATAGTCTGGTACTAGGAAACATACATGACCGGAGGTCAGGCGCAGGACGGCTTAGCGTGCTTTCCACGGACGTAATTATCCGCCAATCTCCCGACTCCGGGTTGGTACTAAGAAATTCTAATATCTATTAAACAACCAGTCGCATATTTTTGACCTGCTGGATTCGAACTCTCTACTTCTTGGTTCTTGGAGCGGGACGCTTGCGAAATTCTTTAATGATAAGATATAAAATAAACACCACTACACGTTCATAAGCTACGCCCAAAAGTGTAACATGATGTACTGGCAACTTGTATCACCAACTAATTTACATTCATGAAGGCAATAAACGTTTTGACTTTGACTTTGACTTTGACTTTGACATTGACTTTGACTTTGACTTTGACTTTGGCTTTGACTTTAACTTTGACTTTGACTTTTAAAACCTTACGCACGCGTACACAAGTGTTCTCTTTTCTTAATTTTCTTGTTACTTGGGAGATGGACGGGACGGGTTGAATGCCCGGTGTGTGTCCCCCCCCCCCCTCTCGTTATGTATGCATGCAATGCGCAGTTTACGACCAACGAAGATACAAAATAGCATATTCTCCATTTTTCATACATATACATATTCTTGGCCGTTTCGTTTTCTAGGTTGCTTCTAATTATTAAAATCAAACCAGTGAAAATCAGTGTTATGTCAACCACTGATACCACGTCATATGCTAACGATATATTCTATTCTATTTCCATCACAAAGGTAGGCGGTCGCTGCTGTGGCGTAGCGTGGGTTCCTGTCGCCTTACAGACATTGAAACCCAGGACCGATTAACAATTTTTTTAAGCAGAACAGCCCCCCCCCCCTTTGTCGCCTGGAGTCAATAGGTCAAATACTTAGTTTTCTGCCGCCTTACAGACATTGCAACCCAGGACCGATTTACAATTTTTTTTAAGTAGAACAGCCCCCCCCTTTCACCTGGAGTGAATAGGTCAAATACTTGGTTTTCTGCCGCCTTACAGCCATCGCAACCCAGGACCGATTTACAATTTTTTTTAAGTAGAACAGCCTCCCCCTGTCACCTGGAGTGAATAGGTCAAATACTTGGTTTTCTGCCGCCTTACAGACATTGCAACCTAGGACCGATTTACTATTTTTTTTAAGTAGAACGGCCCAACCCCCCCCCCCCCAAATTGATGAACGGTTGCACCACCACCCTTACCCCCACCACGCTACGCCACTGGGTCACCGCAGCCTAGACTGCTGGGTTGGCTTTCAAAGTGTTGTTGAGAATTTATTAACCAGCAGCATAACCCTAGGCCTACGCAAAGGGGGAATAGGGTGCAGTTTCTCCCCCGCCCCTCGGATGCCAATAAGGTACTTGCTGGTCTTTTTACTATACGAACCTATCAGTAACATTATGTTGACCCCTACTGAACCAAATAATATTGAACCCCCCCAACCACAAGTCCTGTGGACGGCCAAGACTATAACTGCTGTGTTTTTAGTAGTTATACGTTTATATATTGTATAAAAAAAATCCGGTCTAGTTATTTTTCCCAGATCAAAATTAGCCTATATCCTGTCTCAGGGTCTAAACTTTAGACATACTTTTTTTCATCACAATCAGTAGTTTAAATATGAAGACGTGAGATACAGAAATATTATTTGACTGACACTCCTATCCCCTAGTTCCACACTAAGCTTGTGCTTGTGCTATGGATACTAGGTGAACGGATAGAAATACTTAAATACGTTCATAAACATCCATGACTCGAGTACAAATGTCCATCACACGAAATATTTGCCCCTAGCGGGATTCGAACCCGCGGCCCTCGGTTTCGTAGCCAGAGCTTGTCGGAATGACGAAGAAGGCTGTCACGGGCGCTTAGGCTGTTATATATGTACATGGTAAAGATTTTTTTTTTTTTTTTCATACTGGCACACCAATTCCCTAGTCCCAAACTAAGCTTAAGCTTGTGCTATGGATACTAGGTGAACGGATAGACATACTTAAATACGTTTATAAACATCCATGACTCGAGTACAAATATCCATGTTCATCACACGAAACATTTGCCCCTAGCGGGATTCGAACCCGCGACCCTTGGTTTCGTGGCCAGGGTCTCTGACCATTCGACCAACGGGCCAGTCAAAATTTGCCGTGTGATTTGCTAATAAAATTCAAACTCACCGCCAACAGGAACACTAGACCAGTTTTCATCGTGCCGTGTCGGTAGAGAGATCTGTAAACACTAGTTTTTTCTTACAGACGACGCCTTTTATACCGACACATAAATCAATTAATTATGCATAGAAAATGGATATTCGGTGAAAAACAACTGCGAAGAAAAGATAAATTCGATTTTGAATTGAAAATTTAGAATTAATCTTTGGATAACAGTGCAATAGGCTATTTTATATAAAAATAAAATTATACTCCACTATTAAGCTTAGGTACATGAAAATATTGCTTACATATTTTTTCTTTTGTTCAGAAAACAAAAAATATTACGTAACATCACGCCCATAATCCCCGAAGGGGTAGGTAGAGTCAAAGGGACAGCAGGCCCCTTTAAACACATTCAACCAAAAATAAATCTAGGCTGGGTTAGATGAAAAATTGTGAAAAAGTAGTGACAAGTGGCTAGCTTGTCGCCTACACAATCATATACCCAAAACTCGATATACCATTAGTCGCCTTTTACGACATGCTAGGCAAGAAACACAGTTGGCACATTCTTTTTAAGTCACAGACCAACACGGGACACAAAATATTATAATAAATTAATTTTCGGAAACGGAACGGAACAAAAACTATTATGTAATACATAAATTCTCCAGACTGACACGTTACACCAATTCCCTAGTTCCAAATTAAGCTTAAGCTTGTACTATGGATACTGGGTAATTGGATAGACATACTTAAATACATTTATGAACATCCATGACTCGAGTATAAACGTTCATGTTCATCACACGAAACATTTGCCCCTAGCAGGATTCGAACCCGCGACCCTTGATTTCGTGGGTCTCTGACTACTCGACCAACAGGCCTGTCAAATGAAGATACAGCGCGTTAAAGTACCGTGTGACGTCATCCAAGTGACGTAAAGCGCCCCATTTCGGTTTTTTGAAAACGCTGTATCTGTGTTATTTTAATAATCTAACTAACGGATTATGAGTATATATATATATATATATATATATATATATATATATATATATATATATTTAATATATACCCCATTGCCGATGCATAGATCTGAGTGGTTTTCTATCGATAAAACAAGTTCGTTTTGATTTTATTTATATGGGCAGTATACTCAGATTTGTGCATACATAGGTATCGTCGCGCCTGCAATCCCGAAGGGGTAGGCAGAAGTCAAAGTCAAAGTCAAAATATCTTTATTTATTTAGGCCTAAAAAGCACTTAAAAATCCTCAAGTAATACAAAACAGAAAAATTTTAATCTACCATCCGGTTCAAAATGTCGCATCTTCTGAAAAAAATAAAGAAAATCGGCAGGTCTTTCCAAAGCCAGATTCCACAAAAATATGTAATGTACAGATTATATTGCCTAATATTTTATTCATACAAAGTCATAGAAGCAAAACATCGAGTTGGATTAGATGGAAAATTGCGAAAAGCATTGCAAAATTGACAAGTGGCTAGCTCGCCGCCTAGATAATCAAAAACCCAACACGTAATACACCATGACTCCTTTTACGATACTAGAAACGGGACATAGTTGGCACATAATTTTTTAAGTCCCAGACCAACATGGGACAAATTAAATGTACATACACACAAACATAACATCACGCCCATAATCCCTGAAGGCAAGATGTTTATAAGACAAAGTCATAGGCAGCAGGCCCCTTTAACCACATTCAGCTAATATAAAAGTGGGCTGGGTTAGATGGAAAATTGTGGAAAAGTAATGACGAGAGCTTGTAATTAAATGTATCAATACAATAAATTGCTTCTTACAGTTACCACTTGCATTTATTTTGTCAAATTTGCACATGACCTTCATTGCATATTCAAAAAGACGTAGAGGCGTACAAATCGCAGACTTACGAAGAAATTACAAGGAAATAATTACGAGGAATTTAAACCACAAGAGATAATGGGCGAAAATGTACCTATGCAACATGGGACCACCCTTCAATAGCAATGAGATATATATCGTTAAATAGGTATTTTCAATGACGACGATAATGTAAGAAAGAGAGACAGTTTTGAAGTCAAGGTAAGAAGGGTCAGGCTCCGTTGGTTTTGGCATAAAGAAAGAATGGATGACGAAAGACTAAACAGATATACAATGCGAAAGTGGAAGGTCCAGGCTCAGTTACCACGACCAGATTGGTCGTGTATTGACAGAAGGTGATGTTAGGAGTCATAAAAACTATAGAGCTTGTATGAAAAGGATCATGAATGTTGAAGAGGCGAGTGAGGTGTGTAAGTATCGTGCTATATGGCGTTCGGTTCCCTCTGCCTACCCCGCTAGGGAAGAGGCGGGAAGTTTAGTTAGTATTTTCAATTGAAACAACAATTGTTAAGACAACTATCTGTTCAAAGTTATAAGACTTATAACTTAGGCGTTTTCTTTCTACATAATTACACAAACAACAGAATTGGTGTCAACTTTGCGTCCGTCTTATCTCGTTGAAAAAATTCTGCGTGGTCGTTATCTTGTATGCGTACATGAAAGCGGTTTATAATAGCTAAAATAATTTTGAAATCCTTGAGCAAGTGAGGCCGCATACATAAATACATAACATCACGCCCATAATCCCCGAAGGTAGCAAGCCCCTTCAACCACATTCAGCCAAAAATAAAGCCGGGCTGGGTTAGATGGAAAATTGTGAAAAAGCAGTGACAAGCGGCTAACCTGTCGCCTACACAATCACACACCCAAAACCCGATATACATTAGTCGCTTTTTACGACATGCTAGGTAGGAACCACACTTGGCATATTCTTTTGAAGTCCCAGACCAACATGGGAAAGTGGGTTGGGTTGGATGGAAAGCTGTAAAAAAGGAGTCACAAGTGGCTAGCTCGTCGCCTACTCAGTCACATACCCAAAAGCTCGTAAACCATTAGTCGCCTCTTACGATATGCTAGGCAAGAACCACAGTTGGCACATTTTTTTTTTTGTCCCAGATCAACATGGGGCAAGTCCCATGCCAACATGGCACAGTGAGGCAGCGCTCTATTGATATATTTTTTCCGCAACAGCCTAAGCCTCCCGTGTCTTCTTTCTTTTGTACGTAAGGAATGCCTTTACGCACCGTCCAGGTAGACCTGAGTAAGAGCCTACAAGGGTGTCGGACTCGGAACTAGGCTGGCAACACCGGTTCCCCTACCGACTAAACCTCACGGCTGCCATTCTTCGGGCGCTATTTAAACGCAAAACTATCGGGGTCCCCACTGCCGGGATTCGCTCGAAAAGTCTACGCAGCGCGAGCTGCCGCCTTGCGGCCCATCTCGAGAGGGTGGAAGCCCCCAGAACCAAGTGTGGTGTGTACGATAACACAGACAGCTGTGTACCCGTATCCTAACGGACAGAGTTAATACACGAGTTCTGGGGACAATTGAGTGCTAGGAGGCTCCCCCGCTAGCTCCCACGACCCCAAAGGCCCTTTTACTAACCTCCTACGACATACAGGGATACCTCAGGGCTTCAGGAGTATCCGTAGCCCCCCCTGCAGGGCGAAGCCTCCCGTGTCTACTTAAACGCGCCCAAACGATACAGTGTTTAATCAATACATATGTAGGTATGAAAAAGCAAAACATTCAAAATCGTGTTTTTAAAATATTTCCTTTAAATAAAAAGTATGTAACTAGCTCGTCGTCTACACAATCACATACCCAAAACCCGATATACCATTAGTCACCATTAACGGCATGCTAGGCAAGTAACACAGTTAGCACATTCTTTTTAAGGCCCAGACCAACATGGGACAAATAAAATAACCAGACTTCTTAATTCAAGGATCATGCTAGAAGTATATAGGTATGACCAAGATAACTTAACATTTGCCTAGCGTCATATGCTTTTCTCAGGTGGATTTAACTGGCCCATTGGTCGAGTGGTCAGAGACCCTGGCCACGAAACCGAGGGTCGCGGGTTCGAATCCCGCTAGGGGCAAATGTTTCGTGTGATGTTCATGGACATTTGTACCCGAGTCATGGATGTTTATAAACGTATTTAAATATGTCTATCCGTTTACCTATTATCCATAGCACAAGCTTATAAGCTTACATTTAACCAAATGAATGAACCGACCTATCATCATCCTCCTAGCGTTATGTCTCGTGCTTAGACGAGGTCCACTTAGACCAAGATCCAGGATTCAGCGAGTCTGGTAATTACGTTGCAGCGACTGCTGATGATGGTTACACATCCATAACTGTAGGAATTTGCAGGTTTCACCACGATGTTATCCCTCACCGCAGAGCTAGTAGTATATACTTACAAAGATTTGAAAAGTCCAGAGGTACACCCAGGCTTGAGCCCTCACTCCGCGGTTAAGAGTCGCGTGACCTTACCATTGAGCTACCACCGCTCCGAATGACCGACCTGGACAAATGAACAGACTTGTAGATCATGGTTACACATCCATGGATATTTTATGGTGCAAGTTTCTCCACCGTTAACTGCCTCGTTTGTCAGCTTCGCCTAAACCTGAGTCCAGCCAAAATTAGTGGCTGGGTATTTCAATATTGAATTTACTCAGTAACCACCTGGAGGTAGGAAGATGGCGGTTTAATCACCCCCGTGCCTGGGAAATCACGTTAACGTTGGTCCTGCGCCTGACCTCTCTCCGGTCATGTCAGTGCTGTCTCACCGGACTATGAGAGTGAAGGAACAGAGAGTGCACCTGTGTTTGCGCACACACTTGTGTATTATAATATCTCCTGCGTTGGCTAATCCGCGTTAAGATTGACCGCTGTGACCGATATCGGTTAGGAGGACATTATATTACCTATTTTCCTTCACTAAAGTACCAGTTATAATCAGTATATAGATTTAAAACTTTAGAGGCTCGGATTTGTATATAAAAACCTCGCATTTGAGACGGACTTTCTTACCTACTAAGCCACATCCGCTGAGCATGTAAATTGTTTAAAAAGTGTACAAGAAATAATTAATTTTAGTTAGTTTTTAATATGCAAGGTCTTGTAGATACAATATAATGAGATTCAACATTCTACAGAGTTTTAATCATGCTATTAAATATGTAGTAGAAAATTTTGTTTAAAACGTGACGTGCAATAAAAGATAAAGTACAATTGATTAATTAATTTTACAATTTAGGTAAATTTGAAAAAATCTTCTTTTGGTATTCAAGGTTTGTAAATTAAAAACTACACTATCTATTTAAACTATTATCCCCACTATCTTCAAAGGGGTGGGCAAGTACTTATAATAATGTCCTCCTAACCGATATCGGTCACGGCGGCCAATCTCAACGAGGATTAGCCAACTGCGCAAAAGATATTATAGTGCACAAATGTGTGCGCAAACACAGGTGCACTCTCTGTTCCTTGACTCTCATAGTCCGGTGAGACGGCACCGACATGACAGGACAGGCGCAGGACCAACGGTTTAACGTGCTTTCCGAGGCACGGGGGTGATTCAACCGCCAACTTCCTGACTCCGGACTGTTACTCAGTCATTTCAATATTGGAATAACCAGCCACAAATTCTTGGTTCGACCCGGGACCTCTTGGTCTTTAGGCGGCGTATGTTCCCTCTAGACCAGAGAGGCAGTCAAGGCAAATACTAACATAAGTATACAAGGTTGTTCTTAGTTTATGTGAAACCTCTTCCCTACGTTAACTCATTATTATAAGGAACAAAAAGGATTTAAGATAATAATGTAAAAAGTTTTTTCCTTTTCAACCGAGTTCGAAAAAAAAAATGAGGAGGTCAATTCGACCGTATAAGTTTTCTTTTTTTTTATGTGTGTTCGCGCATAATGATGATTATTTTTTATTCGAAAGGAGATATCCCAAGGGTATTCCCATGATAAGGAAGCCAGGATCTGATGATGGCATCCCTGAGAAATCGATAGGAACCTTCGAAAATCGCAGGGGCGGCTAGCGCGTTTGTAATTTATTTCATTAAGTATTTTAAAGCACTACAATTTAATGAAGGTCTGGAGTCGATCTGATGATGAAACTAAACGACAGTCGAGGGAACTCCGCAACGATTTACAGCAGTTACCTTGTGCTTGGGTTTGATTTATTTGTATTGATAAGGATTTTACACCTAGATGGCGTGCGACTGTCATTAGGGGTCTGGTAATGAAGACGAACAACAGTTAAGGGAACTTCTTAACGGTTTACAGTAGCTACTTAGTGTTTGGACTTAATTTATTTATATTGATGAGAACTTTGCACCCGTATCTATACAAATATTATAAAGAGGAAAGGTTTGATTTTTTGTTTGTTTGTTTGTTTGTATGAATTGAATAGGCTCCGAAACTACTTGGCAGATTTCAAAAATTCTTTCACCATTGTAAAGCTACATTATCCAGAAGTAACATAGGCTATATGTTATCCCGATATTCCCACGGGAACGGGAATTACGCGGGTGAAACCGCGGGGCGCTGCTAGTAGGTTATAAGTGCCATTACAAGTCTGATGATGGAGACCATAGACAGGCGAGGGAATTTCTCAAAGATTTACAGCAGTTCCCTTTTGTTGGGCTTACATCATACGGTTCAATATGTAAAATTTTCAGTTCGTACAGGTTAGGTCTACCCATCACTCAAAATCGTAAAATAAAATAATTTTTAATAAAAAAAAAACCGCCTTCAAAAATGAACCAAAGTAATACGTATTTTAATACTTATATTTTGCAGTCGTTGCCAAGTTATACAATGACTTGGTACAATTGAAGCTAATATTAGTAGGTAATTATCACCGAAATGTATCTAACTACCTAACTAAACTTCATGCCACTTCCCTAGCGGGGTAGGCAGAGAGAACTGAACGCCATATGGCACGATCCTTACACACCTAACTCGCCTCTTCAACATTCATAATCCTTTTCATACAAGCTCTACGATTTGATGTATCTGCTGAGTGATAAGATAATTGTACCTATACCAATTTAAGCATTTACTTGGCACCGACTTCAAATTTATGATTATTAAAATACGTATTACTTTGGCCTAAGTAAATTAATTTTTTACTTTTATTAGGTTCGTTTTTGAAGTCGGTTTTTCATACAAAATAGCCGATAACCGAGGGATGCTGGATTTTTCAAATCTATGTACGTATTTATACCACTAGCTCGACGGTGAGAGAATACATCGTTATGAAACCTGCAAATTCAAACAACTTTGGATTTGTAACCATGATCCAAAAATTGTCTGGTTCCCCTATCTTAGGGTTACGAAGTTCAGATCGGCAGTCGCTTAGATGTAATTACCAGACTCGCTAACTTCTAGATCATGGTCTAACCGGACCCCGTTCAAGCACGAAACATAACGCTAGGAAGATGATGACTTAACAATCCCCTAAGGAGTAGGCAATAAGGTCCCTTAATTAATTATCCAAAAGTAATTGAGTCTGATTAAATGGAGAATTGTCAAAGTATGACAAGTGGCTGGCTAGCTCTTCGCCTACACAATCACTCCCAAACTCTATATACCATTAGTCACGTTATATGACATGCTAGGCAAGGAACACAGTTGGCACATTAATTTTTAATAAATAAAGAAATAATAACAAATAAATATCCGACGACATCACATACATTAATCTGACTCCGAGGTAACTAGCTTAAGCACTTGTGTTACGGATATCAGAATCAACAGTGGTATTACAAATATATACTTAAATATTCAACATTAACACCCAGACACAGATCAAACACATTCATCACACGAATGTTTGTCCTGGGTGGGTATCGAACCCGCAACTCTTAGCGCATGGGGCAGGATCACTACCGAATGCGCCATCGAGCCAGTCAATTTAAGTCCCAGATCAGTGAGTCGTTTTAAGTCCCAGACCAACATAGTATTTATGTACAAATTGTTTTACTGTTTCATACATTTGTCTGACATTTTTTTGTGACGTCTTTACGTAAGTATTTAAATATCTCATTGTATTAATTAGATCTGCAATTAGAGTGCAATGTAATCTATTCTAGTTGGTTTACAACGTTTAAATAATAAGATTAAAGTTGGGAAATGTTCGTAACGTTAGATAAGGACGCATAAAAGAGGTATTAGTGCAAAATCGTGAACTAACTAACTAACTTAACTTCACGCCACTTCCCTAGCGGGGTAGGCAGAGAGAACCGAACGCCATATGGCACGATCCTTACACACCTCACTCGCTTCAGCATTTATGATCTATTCCATACAAACTTTACGGTTTATATGACTCCTGACATCACCATCTGTTAATACACGACCAATCTAGTCGTGGTAGGTGAGCCTGGGCCTTCCGCGGCTCCTACATCCTTCCACTTTCGTACTGTATGTCTGTTTAGTCAATGTTTCGTCATCCATTTTTCCACAGGACCAAAATCTAGCATGTTTTGTTAATTTCCGAAATCTAAGCACATTAACACAAAATATCAATTACCATGTCCCATGTTGGTCTGGCACTTGGCCCATGTTGATCTGGGACAAAAAAAAAGAATGTGCCTACTGTGGTTCTTGCCTAGCATGTCGTAAGAGGCGACTAATGGTTTACAGGCTTTTGGGTATGTGATTGAGTAGGCGACGAGCTAGCCACTTGTCACTCCTTTTTCACAGCTTTCCATCCAACCCAGCCCACTGTCTCAGTATTGGTCTGGGACCTTAAAAGAATATGACAACTGCGTTTCATGCCTAGCATGTCGTAAAAGGCGACTAATGGTATATCGGGTTTTGGGTGTGTGATTGTGTAGGCGACAGGTTAGCCGCTTGTCACTGCTTTTTCACAATTGTCCATCTGACCCAGCCCGGCTTTATTTTTGGCTGAATGTGGTTAAGGGGGCTTGCTGCCCCTTCGACTCTGCCTACCCCTTCGGGGATCGTGGGCGTGATGTTATGTATGTATGTATGTATCAATTACCATTTTGTAGTAAAAGGTGGTAGCTCAATGGTAAGGACCTCTTACTCGAGGAGTGCGAGTTCAAATCTATGTATAGGTATTCATACCACTAGCTCGGCGGAGAGGGAAATCATCGTGATGAAACCTGTACATTCTAACAACCATGATTCAAAGTTTGTTCTCCTATCTAAGGGCTACGAGGTTAGATCGGCAGTGGATTGAATGTAAATACCAGACTCTTTAAATCCTGGATCAGGGTCTGACTGGCTGGACCTAGACTTACCACAGGACATAACACTAGGAAGATAATGATAACATGGTAATATTGTGTCGCTCTAAGACTCAATAATATCGCAGCAACTGTGTTGCTTGCCTAGTATAAATAAATATAAATATAAATTAAAATATTCCACAACATCACATTCATTGATCTGACTTCGAGCTAAGTAGCTTAAGCACTTGAGTTACGTATATCAGAATCAACAGTGGTATTACAAATATATACTTAAATATTGAATATTAACTCCCAGACACAGAACAAACACAAGTATTCATCACAAGAATGTTTGTCCTGGGTGGGAATCGAACCCACAACTCTTGGCGCATAGGGCAGGGTCACTACCAATTGCGCCATCGAGCTAGTTAAATGTCGTATATCGTAAAAGGTGACTAATGGAATATTAGGTTTTAGGCAGTTGTCCCATCGCCGACGAGAAAGCTACTAGCTACCGGCTATTTTCTCGCTCAAGAAAGTGACACGAGATTTTTATACATTAGAAGATAAATGTCCCATGTTGGTCTGAGACTTACAAAGAATGTGCTAACTGTCATTCTTGCCTAGCATGTCGTCGGCAACTAATGGTATATGGGGTTTTGAGTGTGTGATTGTATAAGCGACGAGCTAGCCACTTGTCACTACTTTTCCACAATTTTCCATCTAGCCCAGCACAGTTTTGTTTTTGGCTGAATGTGGTTAAACGGGCCTGCTGCCCCTTTGACTCTGCCTACCCCTTCGGGGATTATGGGCGTGATGTTATGTATGTATGTAAGATAGATCACAATGGACTCTCACCTACATGTGGTAATCATAAATAAATCTATGTACATACATACATAACATCACGCCCGTAATCCCCGAAGGGGTAGGCAGAGTCAAAGGGGCAGCATGCTCCTTCCCTCTATGTAGATAATGGATAAAGACACATGAACGAACAGGGCGTAAGTTCAAGTCGGGGATTACACCACTGCATTTTTCTTAATTCACTCTTGCACTCAACAGAAAATAAAGTTAGGGTCATATTGATATTAAAATAAGGCAATAATTTAGAAATACTTATTTATTTTTTAATAATTATTTTATAAAAATCTTCATGGTTCTCGATAATGGCGCCTTATTGTTCAAGTGGAACGTCGAACCTCATTTCTGTAAATAAAAAAATATATATTTAATTAATAACAATGATAATTCTTTATTCAACCAGACAACTTTATGTCTAATTGGGTCTGTAACAATGTCTTATCCTATGTTAGTAAATTATAGTTATTTGAGAAGAACACAATTTGCACATGTGTCAAATAATGGGGCAGATATGCCCCAGCCGTGAAGAAAAGAATACCAAATTCATTTTATTCATGAAGGCATGTCGTAAAAGGTGACTAATGGTGTATTGGGTATTAGGTTTGTAATAGGCTATTTTAATCATTCTTTTTTATAGTCCGCTTTTGAGATTACAAAATATATTGCCTGAGTATTTTTTCTATTGTTTAGAAAACTAAAAATGATAGAGATACAGCGCGTTAAGGTACCGCGTGACGTCACTAGGTGTGTAAAACCGTCCAAGTGAGATAAAGCGCTAAATTTCTGATCTTTGAAGTGCTGTATCTTTGTCATTTTTCAAGTACCTATTGGATAAAGCAAAAAAATATTTATTTAATATTTTTTGATATTCTAACTTCCGAACTAAAAAAAAAAAATTGATTATAATACTCTATTGTGTAGGCGACGAGCTTATCATCATTTTGCCACAAATTTTAACCTGATCTAACTCGAGTTTCGGCTGAAGGAAGGCTTTAAGGCGCTTGTTGCCCCTTGGACCTTCGGGGATTGCGGCCGTTATGGTATTGTAAAGGCTGCCGCGTAGCGGCGGTGGGGCGAGCAGCCTGCGCGCGCATGTCTCGTGGCAGCAGGAAGAACTGACGTCTAGGCGACGAATGTCATTGCGGCGTACGGATTGTTTTGTAAAATATTATTTGTTTAAACCATTGAGCTATTATTACTACGTATAGAGAAGCTATGTCAAACAAAAATATTGTCACGAAGCATAGACTGAGCGTGTTTCAGCATTTGCAGCGCTAAAACCAACAATTGTCGTCTAATTAAGCTATTAAAACACGCAGCGCTAAATCGCTTATAGGGTACATTTTTCTCGCGACCAAAACGTCGTAAACGCCATGAATTTCATGGCGGTTACGCGTTTCGTTCAACGTAGCGTTGATTACTTGCTATTCTCATAGATTAAAACCACAGTAGTGACACGTCTTTTATTTGTATCCTTCATGGGATTGAGTTTATACATTATTTAAATTATAGTTAGATTAAAAAAAAAATTTAAAAGTTAATGGTAACGAATTATTGTAATGCATTTAAAATTAAATTACTTAAGTGATACATCAAATAAATTGGTATTAATACACATACACAAGTAAAATAAAAATTCGTCATTGCAATATAACATAAAATTTATTTACCTTTAAACAAAATTAATTTATTAAGTTTCTGACGCTCAGACCAACAATCATTTGTAACTTTAGCTTTGTGATATAAACGAATAGTAGTATATTTATTTATTAAGGCTCGAATCAAATGTATTCTGTGATTTAATGTAGAAGGTTGATCAAATGCATGTTGAATTAGACACGTAAATACTTCTTTCTCCATGAATAATTTTAAAGTGTTTACTGTGATGTAAGTGTAATTGTATTTAGAAGACAGAAATTTACCACCACTCTTCTTTATCAAATGACGTATAATAATCTCAGTAGAGAGGCATATTTTGTAAACGTCCTCGGATGAATAACACAAACCGCCCATGTCTTTTAGTGTTATTAGTTTGTGATGTGGAAGTCTACTCGTTGTTGTTAAGGTGTCAACACACTCTTCACTTTTTATAGATTTTACTAGATAACGGGATACATATCCTGAAATATACCCAACTATGAGTTGTGAAGCTTCTGTAGCATTTTCATAGTTGAGCATATTTGCAAAGATTTCACAATTGTTTTCAGCTTCTAAATCTGATTCAAGCGCGTGTGTTGACTGCAAAACTTCATATGCCTTCTCATTGTGTCGAATTAAACGGGATGTGCTATTTATAATATTTACGGACGATGAATTTAAGATACCGAAATTATCTAAAGGAATGCAGTTCCCACTGAAAGATGATCGTAATTCAAGGTGGTTCAACGGTTTTTTATAAGCAGCCCTGAATTGTGGTACATTAGGATTGTTGTTGTATCCACCGTGTTTCCTGATCAATCCAAAAAATGCAGTCCAAGTCCACTACTAACTATGCGACGGAGGTAGTCATATAGTCCACCCACCATGAGTACCTACGTGACCTGTCTGTACGGGTCACTTTTTCATAATCTATGATTTTCATACAAAATGTCGGCATGTAGAAAATAATTTTCAAAATTAGTTTTGGTTGGTTTTAGTTAATATTTTGTTAACTTACCGATGATAAGTCACACCACTCTCTTTTTTCTCTGCAGTGGAGTGATTTTTACACGTTTTAAACACGCAAGACGGCATTTTTGCTATGTTGTTGTCACGTAAACACGCGTGTCAATACCGTGAATGTCAGCGAGTGACTAAACGAGTTGTTGCCGATCGGCAACAACGCACGGCGCAAAAAACTTGTTCGCTGCGTCAGTTCCATACACTAGTAATAATAGTTCAATGGTTTAAACTAGAATACAGTTTTTGTACTGTATTTTATTGTTTTATTGAATACTCTAACAGTATGTATGTAATTATAAAAATACATACCATTTTATCCCCTCGGTACAGGTCTTGCTGTAATTATAAAAAATACCTGTTCGTGAGATATGTTCAATGTATTAACTGTAATATTAGTAATTATTTATTATTATTTTAACTAACTAACTAAACTTCACGCTATTTCCCTAGTGGGGTAGGCAGAGAAAACCGAACGCCATATGGCACGATCCTTACACACCTCACTCGCCTCTTCAACATTCATAATCCTTTTCATACAAGCTCTACGGTTTTTATGACTCCTAACATCACCTTCTGTTAATACACGACCAATCTGGTCGTGGTAGGTGAGTCTGGGCCTTCCGCGGCTCCTACATCCTTCCACTTTCGCAATGTATATCTGTTCAGTCAATCTTTCGTCATCCATTCTTTCCACATGTCCGAACCACCGGAGCATGCCTCTTCTTACCTTGACTCTGACGTTCTTTCAGACCGACTCTCAAACACTAAATAAGCATTTTAGTGTTATTATAATTAATAATTTCACGTATATGAAATAGAATATTCATAAAAACCGTAGAACTTGTAAGAAAAGGATGATGAATGTTAAGAATTATGTGAGGTGTGTAAGGATCGTGCCATATGGCGTTCGGTTCTCTCTGCCTACCCCGCTAGGGAAGTGGCGTGAAGTTTAGTTAGTTAGTTAGTTTCAGAAATACTTACATTTTGGCAGTATTACTAAGATGTCAAGGATGTCAGCTGTAAAAATAAAATTGAAATTTGAAAAACGATTTCATAATAATGTCCTCCACAAAGCACGTTAAACCATTCGTCCTGCGCCTGACCTCTCACCGGTCATGTCGGTGTCTCACCGGACTATGAGAGTGAACTAAGAGTGCACCTATGTTTGCGCCGCCGTAACCGAAATCGGTTAGGAGAATATTATTATTATTTAATGATGGAAGGAGGATATTTATACTAAATAATAACTTTATCAGACATGTACTTTGTATGTTTAATAATGTACTCAAATATATGCAAAGGCCGTGAATAGGGATGATGACTGCATTAAAAAACTATAATTCTATTTAGTCCGCCAGTTAGATTATACAAAAATACTAGACACATATTTTTCGCTTTATCAAATTAACAAAAAATCACAAAGATAAAGAGCATCAAAGTTTTGGAGTAGGGGCTTGCGACGTCACTATTTAGTAAAAATTGTACGAAAGCGTGACGTCACGCTCAACTTGAAAGCATTGTATCTTCGTCAATGTTTGTTTGACAAAGAAATAAAAAAATACGTGTTCAATATTTGTTTATAATCTAACTGACGGACTAAACAGAATTTTTTAGTCATCTAGCCCATTAAGATAAACATTTCACGCGTTCTAAAGGCGTGCAGTGCCATCTATTGAGAAATTATCGGAACTAATATTACTACTTCAAGTTTAAATTATGTCTTACTCAAAATGTTAGGCAGCGGCGCGCTGGCAGCCACAGTGATCTGAAAAACAAAAAGAGTATGTACTGTATCAACTATATACCTACTTTCAAATATTGTGCTTTGTATGAATTATTTCATATAATGTCATCCCGTCGGATATTAGGAGCCATCATCATCTTCCTAGCGTTATGTCCCGTGCTTAGACGGGGTCCGCTTAGACCATGATCTAGGATTTAGCGAGTCTGGTAATTACATCGAAGCGACTGCCGATCTGACCTTCGTAACCCAAAGATAGGGGAACCAGACAATTT